>CM031626.1:13782044-13822044 GCA_018398815.1 Conus ventricosus
GAACGAGCAATCTCTTTGGCCTGTCTCATCAATCTCATCACTTTGGCCTGTCTCATCAGTCTCATCACTTTGGCTGTCTCATCAATCTCATCTCTTTGGCCTGTTCATCAATCTCATCAAATTCGGCGCAAGATAGGCGTTATGGACCTAAGAGGTTGAAACGTGTTGTGTTTTCTCTTGTGATTCATTTGTTCATGTTTGGCGGATAGAGAACTTTTTTTTTTTTTTAATTGTGTAAGAAACGCTTTGGGCGCATTTCAGTTTTAATCATTTTCAGCTCAGATTTGTTATTTCGTTATTTATGATTTAGTATCTGTAATATGCAACTGTATGCGACGGATAGGACGGAAGGGGGGGGGGGGGGGACTCAGAGAAATATCTTCACACATGTAAAGTTGATTGTCATCGGATATGCTACGGTAGAGGGAGGCCTACCAAGCAATCATAATTAAGTTAACAGCTGTCCGTAACAACCACCACAACCTCTGTTAGTGACATTAGTGTTATAATCAACAACAAAACATACGCGATTTTCTAGAAACAACAACACGGGACCTACGTCTCTCCCATGATCAGTTCTGGGGTATTAGCTAAAACTCAAACAAAAAGAAAAAGCTTTTTTTCTTTTCTTCTCATTTACACACTTTTTAGAAATATACGTTCCTAAGAATTAAAGAAATAGTATATCTTCATTTCTGCAGCGTTGCAAAGCGTCAGTTGACACCATATTGCAAAGCATCAGTTGACACCATATTGCAAAGCATCAGTTGACACCATATTGCAAAGCGTCAGTTGACACCATATTGCAAAGCATCAGTTGACACATATTGCAAAGCATCAGTTGACACCATATTGCAAAGCATCAGTTGACACCATATTGTTTGCAGGAAAATACGAACTGTCTGGGAATTTTAAAAAACCGACTCAGATCATTCTAGAACTATTAACAGACAAGACGAATGTTCCACGCCTATAACAGGACGTAATGTGAAAATGCATGAAACGAAAATCTTGTCCTATTTAACTATTTAACTAGTTTTAAAAGAGGAACTTATTTGTCCTATTTAACTATTTAACTAGTTTTAAAAAGAGGAATTATTTGTCCTATTTAACTATTTAACTAGTTTTAAAAAGAGGAACTTATTTGTCCTATTTAACTATTTAACTGTTTTAAAAGAGGAACTTATTTGTCCTATTTAACTATTTAACTAGTTTTAAAAAAGGAAGGAACTTATTTGTCCTATTTAACTATTTAACTAGTTTTAAAAAGAGGAACTTATTTGTCTATTTAACTATTTAAACTAGTTTTAAAAGAGGAACTTATTTGTCCTATTTAACTATTTAACTAGTTTTAAAAAGAGGAACTTATTTGTCCTGATTTAACTATTTAACTAGTTTTAAAAAGAGGAACTTAATTTGTCCTATTTTAACTATTTAACTAGTTTTAAAAAGAGGAATTATTTGTCCTATTTAACTATTTAACTAGTTTTAAAAAGAGGAACTTATTTGTCCTATTTAATATTTAACTAGTTTTAAAAAGAGGAACTTATTTGTCTATTTAATATTTAAATAGTTTAAAAAGAGGAACTTATTTGTCCTATTTAACTATTTAACTAGTTTTAAAAAGAGGAACTTATTTGTCCTATTTAACTATTTAACTAGTTTAAAAAGAGGAACTTATTTGTCCTATTTAACTATTTAAATAGTTTTAAAAAGAGGAACTTATTTGTCCTATTTAACTATTTAACTAGTTTTAAAAAGAGGAACTTATTTGTCCTATTTAACTATTTAACTAGTTTTAAAAGAGGAACTTATTTGTCCTATTTAACTATTTAACTAGTTTTAAAAAGAGGAACTTATTTGTCTATTTAACTATTTAACTAGTTTTAAAAGAGGAACTTATTTGTCCTATTTAATATTTAACTAGTTTTAAAAAGAGGGAACTTATGTGTCCTATTTAACTATTTAACTAGTTTTAAAAGGAGGAACTTATTTGTCTATTTAACTATTTAACTAGTTTTAAAAAGAGGAACTTATTTGTCCTATTTAACTATTTAATAGTTTTAAAAGAGGAACTTATTTGTCCTATTTACTATTTAACTAGTTTTAAAAGAGGAACTTATTTGTCTATTTAACTATTTAACTAGTTTTAAAAGAGGAACTTATTTGTCCTATTTAACTATTATACTAGTTTTAATAAGAGGAACTTATTTGCTGTGCTTTGTTTATTTGTACTGTTTGTTTTTCCTTTTTTTTTTTTTTTTGGTACTCCCAGTTCTTATAGAACAGGGAGTACTTTACAATGGGAACGAAGAAATGCTCTGTGTGTGTGTGTGTGTGTGTGTGTGTGTTGTGTGTGTGTGTGTGTGTGTGTGTGTGTGTGTGTGTGTGTGTGTGTGTGTGTGGTGTGTGTGTGTCCGTCCATGGTCAAAACGTGTTCCACTCGCTCCAGACAAAAACACTTTGGGGCGATCTTTCTGAAAATTTGTAGGTATGTTCATTATGGGCCACGCATGGTGCGCGATCTTTTATTTTACTGTTAAAGCCGTTACTAACGGCTGTGACGGCCATAACGTTTTTTTCTTCTTTATGGAATATCTCAGAAACTACTTGGCCTATCTTTCTGAAAATTTGTAGGTATGTTCATTATGGGTCACGGATGATGACCGATGTTTACGTTATAGCCGTTACTTAAATGTATGTATTTGTTTATTTGTCTGTTAGTTTGTTAGTTAGCTAGATAGCTAGCTAGTTATATAGTTAGGTAGGTAGGTAGGTAGGTAGGTAGGTAGGTAGGTAGATAGATAGATTAGATAGATAGATAGATAGATAGATAGATAGATAGATAGATAGATAGATAGGTACATAGATAGTTAGGTGTGGAGGTAGGTAGGTAGGTAGGTAGGTAGGTAGGTAGGTAGGTAGGTAGGTAGGTAGGTAGGCAGTTGGTAGGTAGTAGGTGGGTAAGTAGGTAGGTAGGTAGGTAGGTAGGTAGGTAGGTAGGTAGGTAGGTAGGTATGTAGGTAGGTAGGTAGGCAGTTGGTAGGTACGTAGGTGGGTAAGTAGGTAGGTAGGTAGGTAGGTAGGTTTGGTAGGTAGGTAGGTAGGTAGGTAGGTAGGCAGTAGGTAGGTATGTAGGTAGGTAGGTAGGTAGATAGGTAGGTAGGTAGGTAGATAGGTGGGTAGGAAGGTAGGTAGGTAGGTAGGTAGATAGGTGGGTAGGTAGGTAGGTAGGTAGGTAGGCAGGTAGGTAGGTAGGTTGGTAGGTTGGTAGGTCGGTAGGTAGGTAGGTAGGTAGGTAGGTAGGTAGGTAGGTAGTAGTAGGTGGGTAGGTAGGTAGGTAGGCAGATAGGTAGGTAGTACGTAGGTAGGTAGATAGGTGGTAGTAGTAGGTAGGTAGGTAGTAGGTAGGTACGTAGGTAGGTACGTAGGTAGGTAGGTAGGTGGGCAGGCAGGTAGGTAGGTAGGTAGGTAGGTAGGTAGGTAGATAGGCAGGTAGGTAGGTAGGTAGGTAGGTAGGTAGGTAGGTAGGTAGGTAGGTAGGTAGGTAGGTAGGTAGGTATAGGTAGGTAGGAAAGTAGGTAGATAGGTAGGTAGAGGTAGGTAGTATGCTTGTTTGTTTGTTTATGAATTTTCCCCTCAAAGCTGAGTGGATGGTCTTCAGTATTTGACAGCAATGCAACTGCGAGTCATTACTTTGACATAAATGCCGAAGACCGCCGTTCAAACAGATCGTCTACTTTCACAGAATACAGCATGGAATCAAGCAAGGCTAGGAAGCCTGTCAGGAATGCCACACAATGGGTACTTGCTTGCTGACCTGTTGAACAGGGAAACGTGTAGGAAAAAAAGTTAAATTAAAAAAAAAAAAAAAAAAACGCCAAATCTAAAATGACCTTACTCTGGAAGCAAGGGGCCAGTGTCAAAACAAACACAGTGGTCAAACACGTTGTGGCAAAAAAGCAACAACAACAAAAAATCAATGTCCGCTTC
The DNA here is from genome assembly GCA_018398815.1 of Conus ventricosus. Taxonomy (NCBI): domain Eukaryota; kingdom Metazoa; phylum Mollusca; class Gastropoda; order Neogastropoda; family Conidae; genus Conus; species Conus ventricosus. The sequence goes on from CM031626.1 coordinate 13,786,038, forward strand.
ACTTACCTATCAGGGCAAGAGCGCAGCCGTCCGCACCTCTCCCATCGTGACTCCTCCGATCCTGCACAAGCCACCAAAGGCCAGGGAAGAACTACAGCTTTTCTTTTCTTTAGTTCCGCCCTCCTCATAGCAGAAGTCACACTCTGGAGGTGAAGGCGGGCAACCCCACCTACGTATACAGCCTCACCACCGTCCAACCAGACTTACTACGACTTACTGGGTGGAGAAGAAGACCCCGCTGATCAACCTAATTACTGTCACACAAGGGAAGCACTTTAGGGGGCGGCGGGAGGGTACTTGTTGTCGCCCCGTGTATCGCTTTTCCAACAAGACGGCGCAAGCTGTAGTAGGAAAGCTGTGGTAAAATAGGTAAAGACAGGGACAGGTTATGGAATGATCAAGAAAAGAAGTTTTAAAGGTAGGAAAAGGTAGATGTAGGTCGGGGGATGGGGTGGGGGGGTGCAGTTGTGGGAAGGGGGGGGGGGGGGGGGTGGGGAGAAGGTGAAGGTGTGGCATCATCGGTGCAGGCAGGGGAAAGCAGGTAAAGGAGAAAGAACAAGATGCGAAGCATATAAACGTACTCCCAGTTTATCTTGAATACGCCTGAGATATTCCATAAAGAGGAAAAACCGTTTAGGCCCGTCATAGCGTTAGTAACGGCTATTCTGGTAAACATCAGCCATCATCTGTGACCCATAATGAACATACCTACAAATTTTCAGCAAGATCGGTCATGTACTTTCTAAGATTTTCCATAAAGACGAAAATTGCTATGGGCCCTTATAGCAATTAGTAATGGCTATAACGATAAACTTAAACATCGGGCATGATCCGTGACCCATAATAAACATACTTACAAATTCTTAGAAAGATCTGCCGGCATGCCAAGCACTTTCTAAGATATTCCACAAAGAAGAAAAACCGTTATGGGCCGTTATAGCCGTTAGTAACAGATATAACGGTAACAAAACAAATCGGAATGATCCGTGACCATAATGAACACACCTACAAATTTTCAGAAAGTTTCGGCCATGTACTTTCTAAGATATTCCATTAAAAAAAGAAAAACCATTAGTAACGGATTATAACGGTAAAGTAACACATCGGGCATCATCCGTGACCCATAATGAACATGCCTACAAATTTTCAGACAGATCGGCCACGTACTTTCTGAGCTATTCCATAAAGAAAGAAAACTGTTATGGGCCGTTATGGCCGTTAGTTACGGCTATAACGGTAAAATGACACATGGGGCATCATCCGTGCCCCATAATGAACATACCTACAAATTAACAGAAAGATGGGCCAAGTACTTTCTCAGATATTCCATAAAAGAGAAAAACCTTTATGGGCCGTCGTAGCCGTTAGTAACGGATATAGCGGTAATAAACACATCGGGCATCATCCATGACCATAATGAACATGCCTACAAAATTTTCAGAGAGATTGGTCAAGTACTTTCTGAGATATTCCTAAGGAAGGAAACCGTTATGGGCCGGTATGACCGTTAGTAACGACTATAATGGTAAAATAACACATCGGGCATCATCCGTGATCCATAATGAACATACCTACAAATTTTCAGAAAGATCGGTCCAGTAGTGGGGGGTTTTTTTTGTTTGTTTTTTTAGCGAGTGGAACACATTTTGCCCACACACACACACACACACACACACACACACAGAGCATTTGTTCCTTCCCATTGTAAAGTACTCCTGTTCTATAAGAACTGGGAGTACAAAAGTAGGGAAAGGTGAGGAACGGAACAGTAAAATAGGGGAAAATGCGTCAAGGCTGGGGGGGGGGGGGGGGGGGGAGTATGGGATGTATGAAAAACAAGATGCAAAGCATATACAAGCACTCCCAGTTTATCTTCCAGAAAAACGTCACAACCAAACCTGCGTCATAATGTAGTTGACGTCACAATCAAACATGCGTCATAATGTATTTCGTCACGTGAGATATTTCCACAAAGAAGAAAAACCGTTTTTGGGCCCGTTGTAACCGTTAGTAACGGCTATTCTGGTTAAAAATAAAACATCGGGCATCATCCGTGACCCATAAAGAACATATCTACAAATTTTCAGAAAGATCGGCCCAGAAGCTTTGACTGGAGCGAGAGGAACACATTTTGCCCACGGACAGACACACAGACAGCATAAGAACTGGGAGTATAAAAAAAAGCTACAGATAAGAGGGGGAAAAATCTGTAGGAAAAACAAATAGGCAAAGGGTATAGGAACAGATCAAGGTAAAGGGTGGGGCTGAGGGGGGGATGTGGGGATAGATCGATAATGAGAGGAAACGTTGATATACAGAGAGAGGAAAGTTAGGTAAATGTAAGTTAATATAGACAATAAATAAAGGGAAAGAAATAAGGGGGTATCAAAAAGGTAGATGTAACAGCGACAGGCAGGTGCAGATGGGGAGGGGGGAGGGGAGATAGATGGGGACGGGTAGATTTAAAGATCGGGGAAAGCATGTGAAGGCAGGGAGAAGTGGGAAGGGGGGGGGGGGGACAGGTGGGGACGGGTAGATTTAAAGATCGGGGAAAGCATGTGAAGGTAGGGAGAAGTGGGAAGGGGGGGGGGGGGGGGGACAGGTGGGGACAGGTAGATTTAAAGATCGGGGAAAGCATGTGAAGGTAGGGGAGAAGTGGGAAGGGAGGGGGGAGGGATAGGTGGGAACGGGTAGAATTAAAGGTCGGGGAAAGCATGTGAAGGTAGGGAGAAGTGGGAAGGGGGGGGGGGGGGGTAGGTGGGGACAGGTAGATTTAAAGGTCGGGGAAAGCATGTGAAGGCAGGGAGAAGTGGGGAAGGGGGGGGGCGGGGGGGACAGGTGGGGAGGGGTAGATTTAAAGATCAGGGAAAGCATGTGAAGGCAGGAAGAAGTGGGAAGGGGGGGGGGGGGGGGGGGGGGGACAGGTGGGGACAGGTAGATTTAAAGGTCGGGGAAAGCATGTGAAGGCAGGGAGAGTGGGAAAGGGGGGGGGGGGGGGGGGGGACAGGTGGGGACGGGTAGATTAAAGGTCGGGGAAAGCATGTGAAGGTAGGGAGAAGTGGGAAGGGAGGGGGGGGGGGGTAGGTGGGGAAGGTAGATTTAAAGATCGGGGAAAGCATGTGAAGGCAGGGAGAAGTGGGAAGGGGGGGGGGACAGGTGGGGACGGGTTAGATTTAAAGGTCGGGGAAAGCATGTGAAGGTAGGGAGAGAAGTGGGAAGGGGAGGGGGGGGGGGGGTAGGTGGGGACAGGTAGATTTAAGGTCGGGGAAAGCATGTGAAGGCAGGGAGAAGTGGGAAGGGGGGGGGGGGGGGGGGGCAGGTGGGGACGGGTAGATTTAAGGTCGGGGAAAGCATGTGAAGGTAGGGAGAAGTGGGAAGGGAGGGGGGAGGGATAGGTGGGAACGGGTAGAATTTAAAGGTCTGGGAAAGCATGTGAAGGTAGGGAGAAGTGGGAAGGGGGGGGGGGGGGGGGGTAGGTGGGGACAGGTAGATTTAAAGGTCGGGGAAAGCATGTGAGGGTAGGGAGAAGTGGGAAGGGGGAGGGGGGTTAGGTGGGGACAGGTAGATTTAAAGGTCGGGGAAAGCATGTGAAGGTAGGGGAGAAGTGGGAAGGGGGGGGGGGGGGGGGGTAGGTGGGACGGGTAGATTTAAAGGTCGGGGAAAGCATATGAAGGTAGGGAGAAGTGGGAAGGGGGGCGGAGGGATAGGTGGGGGACGGGTAGATTTAAAGGTCGGGGAAATCATGTGAGGGTAGGGAGAAGTGGGAAGGGGGAGGGGGTAGGTGGGGACAGGTAGATTTAAAGGTCGGGGAAAGCATGTGGAGGTAGGGAGAAGTGGGAAGGGGGGGGGGGGGTAGGTGGGGACGGGTAGATTTAAAGGTCGGGGAAAGCATATGAAGGTAGGGAGAAGGGGAAGGGGGGGGAGGGTAGGTGGGGCGGGTAGATTTAAAGGTCGGGAAATCATGAGGTAGGGAGAAGTGGGAAGGGGGGGGGGGGGGGGATGGTGTGTACGGTGAATTAAAGGTCGGGGGAAAGCATGTGAAGGCAGGAGAGTGGGAAGGGGGGGGGGGGGAGGTGGGGAAGTGATTAAAGTCGGGGGAAAGATGTGAAGGTAGGAGAGAACGCATTTACACCTGACCACTTGCTCCCGAGTTTTGGGGAAATGCTGGCCCTACAGTAGAATAAAAAAAAGGCGGGGATGTGGGGAAAATGGTCACGGGAAAAAAAGCTTAATTCAAAAAAAAAAAAAATAATAAAACGCCAATCTAAAAATGACTTAAACTCTGGAATAGCAAGGGGCCAGTGTCAAAAACAAAACACAGTGGTCAACTCGTTGTGGCAAAAAATGCAAACAACAACATAAAATTCAATGTTCCGCTTACTTTACTTTCAGTGCAAGTTGCTGCATGCCCGTTCCGCACCTCTCCATCGTGAACTCCTCCCGTTAATAGCCCATGCACCAAAGGCCAGGGAAGAACTACAGCGTTTCTTTTCTTTTATGTTCCGCACTCTCATAGCAGAAAGTCACATTCTGGAGGTGATGGGCGGGAACCCCTCCCTCGTATACTGGCCTCACCAACCGACCTTAAACAGACTTACTACGACTTACTGGGTGGAGAAGTAGGAACCCCGCTGTTCATTCCTAATTCCTGTCACACATGGGGAAGCTACTTTAGGGGGCGGCGGGAAAGAGGGTACTTGTTGTCGCCCCGTGTATTCACTTTTCCAACAAGACGGCGCAAGCTGTAGTAGGCTTCTAACCTAGCTGTGGTAAAATAGGTAAAGACAGGGTCAGGTTATGGAATGATCTAGAAAAGAAGTTTTTATAGGTTGGTAAAGGTAGATTGTAGGTCGGGCGGTTGGGGTGGGGGGGTGCAGTTGGTGGGATGGGGGGAGGTGGGGGGAAAGCGTGGGGAGTAGGTGAAGGTTCTGTGGCATCATCGGTGCGGCAGGGGTAAGACAGGTAAAATGGAGAAAGAACATGATGCGAAGCGTATAACGTTCTCCAGTTTATCTTGAATACGCGGAGTTTTTCCATAAGAGATAAAACCGTTTAGGCCCGTCTTAGCCGTTAGTTTTCAACGGCTATTTCTGGTAAACTTCAGCCATCATCTGTGACCCATAATGAACATTCCTACTAAATTTTTGTTTTTAGCAAGATCGGTCATGGACTTTCTTAGATTTTCCATAATGACGAAAATTGCTTTGGGCCCCGTTATTAGCCTTTAGTTAATGGCTATTATAACGATAAAACTTTAAACTTCGGGCTTGATCCGTGAACCATATTAAACATTTCTTAATATTATTAGAAAGATCTGCCGGCATGCCAAGGCTTTCTAAGATATTCCACAAAGAAGAAAAACCGTTTATTGGGCCGTTATTGCAGTTAGTTAACAGATATAATCGTAACTAATACAAATTCGGGACTTGATCCGTGACCTTAATGTACACACCTACAATTTTCAGAAAGATCAGCCTTGTTACTTTCTAAGATATTCCATAAAAAAAAGAAAAAACCTTTAGTAATTCGGATATTACGGTAAGTAACAATCGGGCCATCAATCGTGACCCTTATTGAAATGCTACTAATTTTCAGTGAGATCGGCCACGTACTTTCTGAGATATCCATAAAGAAAAAAAACTGTTATGGGCCGTTATGGCCGTTAGTTACGGCTATATCGGTTAAAATGTAACATGGGGCTAATCCAGTGTCCCATATTGAACATTTCATACAATTTAACAGAAAAGAGGGCAAGTACTTCTCAGATTTTTCATAAAAGAGAAAAACCTTTTTGGGCCGCCGTCATAGCGTTGTAACGGTTATTATAGCGGTAATAACACATCGGGCATCATCCTGAAACCCCACCTCTCAGCTCCGAACAGTTTCACTCCTTTTAGAGAGTTTGGTCAAGTACTTTTCTGAGATTTTTCATAGGATGGGAAAAATACCGTTATGGGCCGGTATGACCGTTTTTAGTAACGCTATAATGGTTAAATCAACTCTTCGGGCATCATCCGTGGATCCATTAAATGAACATTCCTACAAATTTTCAGAATGATCGGTCCAGTAGTGGGTTTTTTTTTCTTTGTTTTTTTTTAGCGAGTGGAACACATTTTGACCTCTCACCTCACACACACACACACACTCACACAGGGCTTTCTTCGTTCCCATTGTTAAAGTACTCCTGTTTATAAGAATGTGAGTACAAAGTAGAGGAAGGTGAGGGAACGGAAACTGTAAACTAGGGGGATAAAAAAATTCGGCAAGGCTGGGGGAGGGGGGAGGGGTGGAGTATGGGATGTATGAAAAACAAGCTTGCAAAGCATATACAAGCTCTCCCAGTTTATCTTCAGAAAATCGTCCACAACAAACCTGCGTTCTTATTGTAGTTGTCGTCTCATAATCAAAATGAGTCATAATGTATTTCGTCACGTGTGATATTCCACAATAGATGAAACGTTTTTTGGGCCTTGTAACCGTTTGTAAGGCTATTTGGTAAAAATAATACATCGGGCATCTCCGTGACCCATAACGAATTATCTACTAATTTTCAGGAATAGATAGGCCCAGAAGAAGCTTTATTATTCGAACTGCGAGCTGAGAGGAAACACATTTTGATCCATCGTGACAGAACACACAGACAGCATAAAGACCTTGGATGTATAAAAAAAAAGTAATGATAAGAGGGGAAAAATTTAGGAATAAACTAATTAGGCATAGGGTTTATAGGAACAGATCAGGTATAAAGTTGGGGGGGAGGGGGGGATGTGGGGATAGTTCGTTAATGAGGAGGAACGTTGATTTACAGAGAGAGGAAAGTTAGGTAAATGTAAAGTGAATATAGCTAAATAATTAAAAGGGAGAAATAGAAATTAAGGGGGGTATCAAAAAGGTAGATGTATCTAGCGACAGGAGTGCAGATGGGGAGGGGGTGTAGGGGTGTTGATGGGGGACGGGTAGATTTAAAGATCGGGGAAAGCATGTGAAGGCAGGGAGAAGTGGGAAGGGGGGGGCGGGGACAGGTGGGGACGGGTAGATTTAAAGGTCGGGGAACGCATGTGAAGGTTGGGAGAGAGAAGTGGGAAAGGGTGGGGGGGTGAGGGATAAGGTGGGAACGGGGTTTAGATTAAGGTAGGGTGGGGAAGAAAGCTTTGAAGGTAGGGAGAAGTTGGAAGGGGGTGGGCGGGGGGGGGGGGGTAGGTGGGGACAGGTAGATTAAAGGTGGGGAATAGCATGTTGAGGGGTAGGGAGATTGGGGATGGGGGGGGGGGGGTTGTAGGTGGGGAAGGTAGATTTAAAGGTCGTGGAGCGAATTAATTGGGGGGTAAATGGATGTGATAGGTAGGGAGGATGTGGAAGGGGGGGGGGATGGGGGGGGATAGGTGGGGGACGGGTAGATTTAAAGGTCGGGGAAAAGCATATGAAGGTAGGGTGAGTGGGATAGGGGGGGGGGCTGTGGGATGGTGGGGGACGGGTAGGATTTTAAGGTCGGGGAAAGCATGTGAGGGTAGGGGGGAGATAGTGGGGTAGGGGGGGTGGGGGGTAGGTGGGGACAGGTCGATTAAAGGTCGGGGAACGACATGTGAGGGTTAGGGAGAGAAGTGGGGGAAGGGGGGGGGGGGGTGGGGGTGGGGGGGGGTAGGTGGGGAAGGTAGAGTATTTAAGGTCGGGGAAAGCAGTGATGGTATGGAGGAAGTGGGAAGGGGGGGGGGAGGGGGGGATAGGTGGGGGACGGGTAGATTTAAAGTCGGGGGAAAAGCATGTGATGGTGGGAGATGTGGGGAAGGGGGGGGAAGGATAGGTGGGGACGGGTACATTTATAAGTTTCGGGGGAAATCATTGTGAGGGGTTGGGAGTTTGTGGGAAAGGGGGGGGGGGATAGGTGTGTACGGGTGTATTAAAGGTCGGGGGGAATGAATGTGAGGGTTGGGAGGAGAGATGGGGAAGGGGGGGAGGGAGGATAGGTGGGGACGGGTTAGATTTAAAGGTCAGGGGAAAGCATGTGAATGTAGGAGAAAGTGGGAAGGGGTAGGGGGGGGGAGGGATTGGTGGGGAAGAACGGGTTGATTTAAGGTCGGGGAAAGCATGTGATAGGAAGGAAGAAAGTGTGGGATAGGGGGGGGGGGAGGGATTGGTGGGGGGGACGGGTAGAATTTAAAGGTCGGGAAAGCATGTGAAGGTAGGATAGAAGTGGGAATGGGTTGGCAAATACGGAAAAGTTTGATGATGACTTATGTAAGGGGTGGAGAAAGTAGTTGTGTGTGTGTGTGTGTGTGTGTGTGTGTGTGTTGTGTGTGTGTGTGTGTGTGTGTGCTGTGTTCGTTAGTTCTTCCCCTAAATAAAAAATTTTTCGTCTATTCACATAATGTGATTTTTGACAGTAGTTAGGGATATAGAGTGTGTATGCATGTGTGTTGTGTGTGTGTTGTGTGTGTGTGTGCTGTGTGTGTGATGTGTGCGTCGTGCGTGTGCGTCGTGAGTGAGCGTACTGTGTGTGTGATGTGTGCTGTGTGTGTGTGTGTTGTGTGTGTGTGTGTGTGTGTGTGTGTGTGTGTGAGTTGTGTCGTTGTGTGGCGGTGTGTTGTGTGTGTGTGTGTGATGGACTTATAAGTGATTTTGTTACGAGCAGTTTGCCTTTTATCGTGATTCCATTATAAATTTTCCGCTTACCAATTAACATTAGACAAGCAAGTATTAAATCATTAAGGAGTACTGGATATCTGGTTATACCAAAATGTTATAGCGCTCATTTTGTAAGATCACTTCGTTTCATAAAGAGCCCATTGGTCTTATCAATCAAGGAATTAACAAAAGAAACTAGTCTGGTAAGTCTGGAAATGACAACGTGCCTTCATTAGCTGGCAGTCCGGATTTTCCTTTTTGTAATATGCGCAGTGGTAAGAAGATGTGGGTTGTGAATAAACTGACAAACTGCCTCAGCAGATGCATTTTAAATATTTTAGCGAAATTTTGTACGGATAGCGTTTAGATTATCTGCCTGTAATACAGGATTTTCAAGTTTTCGGTTATTTGTTTCAAGTTCGTTTGCGCTGGCCTATTGCTTGGTTTTCCTTTACTCTTTGTTACGCATTGCTAGAAGGAAAAGTAGCTGACTGGATTTGTCACAGAGAGCAAGTGGAGGGAGGTTGTATGTATTTTAGTAAGAACAAAATTTTGTAGGCCTTCATATACCTTTTCCAATACACATCTTTTTTTAAGGAGACCATATTATTCCTTCGTAATTAACACTGAGGAATGTTGATTTTCTTTGGATTCGTCGAGACTTTCGTGCTCCTTTTCTGGCGCCGGTCAGCCCATTCAGTACCAGAAATTCCACAGTGAGTCGGGATCAGCAATAATCAAACTGTTGTTCTTTTGGATATTTGGAATATGGACAAGATGTTTTATTTCTGAAATCACCTCACCTCGATTTTTGACAGCAAATAGATTTCATAGGCCTTGTAGGACAGATTTAGATTTTCACCACAGGAAATAAGTGTTTTGTAGTTAGTGAGAGTGGCAGTATCAACAAGAAAGTTAGGGGCCATTAGGATTTTGCCACAGCTCGCGTATGATTGGATAGAATACCCTTCCAGAGATGAAAAGTATTTTTCAACTTTAAGGGTAGAATAACGAAACCGCTTCCATGCTTTTTCATTTACAGTGATCATCGGTGAAACTTTAAGGTGATGTGTATATATTTACTATCAAGTTGTGAGATTTGGCAGAGAGGACAATATATTATTGATTACATTCATTTGTAGATCTGAATATTTATAATCAAATCATGCGGTGTGCAATTCCCAATTTGGAAGCGGGGGGATTCAAGGGGAATAAACGATCAGCGATATTATTGGGTATTTCATTCATCTCAGCATCTTTCAATAAATTTGAGGTTATGTCATTATAGTTGTATTAGATTTAATAGATCTAGCTCGTACAGGAAATGGATATATGATGTAAAGCTAATTTCATCTTTGCTTGAGTTCTGAACTGATGTGCTACGTAGTATGAATTTAGTAAGGCCAAGTTTCTATAGTCGTCAAGGGGCAGAACTCATGGCTTGCGTAATACGTTCCTTGATTCACTGGCATGAAATGGGACAACTAGCGAGAGTATAAATGACTGGTTGTTCCGTGCTTTGGCAACTTTTTAAGTAAATTGTTTGGTGCGCTGATGAACACTTCTTTGTGCGTTGATAATTTTGATCTTACGAGAGATGTCGAAAGGTGTACTAATGTTTGTGTATTGCACCCCGTTTTTGTTTTTGATTACTTTAAGAAGATTAATAATTTGAACTGGCTTCGTTGATAATATGTTCATATGGTTGTTTTCCAAGTTAATTTGAGGTAATTATTTACTGCCAAAATTTTATCTCGGTGGACATTAATTCAATACATTGTTAATACTACCTTAAAAGTATAGGAATATTGCAAGTATTCCACCAGCGTTCAATAAGATCATGAGGGTTTTTTCTGCCGATAAAACTAAGGCCGTTTTCAAACATAATTTTGCTATATTAATCTAGGTCACACTGATATGTTTTTTTTAATTGAAAATTGAAAGACTCTGACGGAAGTTTTCTTCTCTTTAAAGTTTACGGTCCATCCACATGCCAATATCGTCTGAATATTGCTCCAGGAGCTGTTTTTAGATAGATGCTTTTGGAGATTCGTACATAGAATATTATTAAGTATCATCAGTGCGATGGACCGATCCCTGAGGACGCCCATCTGTAAATATCTCTTGCTGGAATAAACATTTTTGTATCTTTGTTCCCATACTTGTATTGTCAGAATTGGCTTTTGATACAAGTTTTACACTTGACCAAGAAAGACAATAATGATTTCAGTTTATAATTGAAGTCTCTCTTGCCTAAACATGTTCTTACGCTTTTTTCTGACATCAAAGAAAGTTTGCGTGGATATTTTGTCTTCTTGGAAAATACACATGACCAGAAATGACCAATGGTTTTCGTTTTATATAGGTAGTTCTTCATGCCAAACATGATCATACGATTTTTCTGACATCATCAATGAAAGTTGCAGAGGTGATATTTTTTCTTCTTGCAAATTGTGTTTTTAACATGAGTCGTCTTAATTTTTCAGATGTCTGGTTGTTGATCTGCTTTTCTAAAAGCCGGTGTGTGTAGGTGTGTGTGTGTGTGTGTGTGTGTGTGTGTGTGTGTGTGTGTGTGTGTGTGTGTGTGTGTGTGTGTGTTGCTTGTGTGTGCGTGCATGCGTGCGTGTGTGTGTGTGCGTGCGTGCGTGTGTGTGTGCTGTGCGTGGTGTGTGTGTGTGTGTGTGTGAGTGGTGTGTGTGTGCGTGCGTGTGTTGAGTGTGTGTGTGTTAAGTGGTGGTGTGTGTGTGTGTGTGGTGTGTGTGTGTGTTTGTGTGTGTGTGTAGTGGGTGTGTGTGTATGCGCTGCGCTCGTGTGTGGTGTATGTGTGTGTATGTATCGGTGCGTGCGCACACGCGTGTGGGTGTGTGTGTGTGTGTGTGTGTGTGGTGTGTGAGTGTGCGTGTGTGTGTGGCGTGTGCTTGCGTGCGTGCGTCATCCGTGCGTGTGTGTGTGGGTGTGTGTTGTGTGTGTGTGTGTGTGTGTGGTGTAGTGTGCTTGTGTGTGTGTTGTGTTCGTTGTTTCGTTTCTTTAGTTTTACGTTGTTTCAACTTAAGTGATTATTTGACGGGAAGCGGGCGGGGGCGGGGGGGAATGGATGAAGATGCGTTGATATTGTTAGGAGAGTGTGTGGTAGTAAATATTATGTTTTTCTTTCATGCCTACACTTACAATTATATAATATTGATCAAGCGTTAAATGGGATATTGAATTGTTGAAAAAAAGAGCAGAATGAGTAGAAGAAAGTGTGGGTTACTATTTATATAACACGTTGGTGGTCTTAACAATTACTGAAAAATTAGTATGACACCAGGTTGATCAACAATAGATTAAATATTCAAGGTAATATACCTACGGGACTAAGGTGTAAACTCTGAAAACACATTTAAGAAGATGGAAAGTTCATTTAAATTTCATGATCAATTATTGGTATTTGACGAGTCAGTAAATCCCTGTTAGTTTTTCGTCATTAATTCTTTGATACCTGGGCCAGTGTATAAATATCAGGTGGTTATGGAAATTTGGTTTCCACCTTACGCATTTAATATCGTTAGAAAAAAATTTTTGTTTTAAAAGCATTTACTTAATTTTGATCATCGGAGATAGTAATATGTCTTGAACGTGTATCAGATACATGTTTTAAAACTAATTTGGTAAATTAGTGTGCTGACGCTTTTTATACTGTTGTGTGAAATATTGGTATCTGATGTTTCAGCCATTGTGACAGGGCTAAGACGCTCCCCCTCGTTATTTAATATATGATTATCATATGCAGGGATGCAAAGGGGGGGGGGGGGGGGGGGGTATAGACAGAGTATTTCGCTCTTTTTCAACAAATGTGTGCTCTCGCTTAGAGGCACATGCCACTCTGCACTCACATCGGGCTCCGCAACAAAGGTGAGGGAATCCATTTACATTTATAGAAATAATCCCTTTTATTTAACTTGACTCTGAGCCCCCCACCCTACTACACAACACGTAATCTGTATCAAACATAATTGTATTCATCATTACAGACAATCTCATAATCGCATCCCTGCTTCTTCATTTATTCTTACTTAACCAGCAAAGGACAATATCCACTATTCTGTTTGCACACTTATAAACTTTAGAACAAAATAAATACGTCTTATCTTGCAGCAGCCTTGGTTTGACCGTCAGTTTCTCTCATCCCATGTGCGGACTACGAGTGAACCTGCCACACTGCTGTGTCCTCCCGATTGGACAAATACAGTGGGACACTGGCAAATGTAGCTCGAGTCGCACCTCAGACCAGAGGTTCTCCCGGGACTCTCACCACACTTCACCCCTCTCCATGGATTAGGGCTCCTGTCGGCCTCTCCCAAAGGTCTTCTCTTGCTGCAAACTCCCCACCTTTGTCTGGCAGCTCCATGTCTGGCGCCAAAGGCTAACTCGTCTTGCGTGCGACGGTCCCACTTGGGAGACAATTCTTCTCGTCGTCGGCTCCGAGGGTTACAGAACCTCCACCTGCTCTACGTCCCACCCAGGAGACGATTCTAAACATTTCGTCGGTTTCGAGGCAACAGCAAAACCTCTACTTCTCGTGTATTTTCTTGAGACTCAGCATGACGGGATTTGAGTTCACTTTACTTAAGTGAATACACTCTTTCTGGTTTTCCAGCACCTTATATCCATTCTCAAAACAAGGAGAGAACCTGAGTTAAACTGGTTCAACATGCGAAAACACTGGCACACACACACACAACACAACAGTTTGCACCAATAATCCCCGAGTTTTTTTATTCCACAAATGGAATCACTGGTCACCTACACTCACTCACAACTCCCACCACAAAGCTGCCAGCACTAACAAGAGTTGGGCACCCCAAAAGTAAATGCTCTACCTCTATTCAACTCACGTTTCGATTCCCGATAGCTACCATTGTACCAAATGCCTGGACTTCCCTACAGCCAGGGATGTTGCTTCAAGTATTTACTACACTCTACAGACAACAAGGTTGCCAAACCACTCAATAGGCCGAAGCCTTCATTCATTCCTCAGGTCAGAACGACTGAATGGTCACTGTGTCCTGCCTACAGGCCGAACGGTACCCAAAACGGGTCGGTCAGCTGACACGATCGCCTTCCCTACGGAGGTCACTGGGATCTCGATGAATAGTCAGTGGTCGTGGTGGTGGATCATTCTACTCACAGGACCGGAAGGTCGGCCAACTATTGGTTACTATCCTTGCACATTGCGAAACACTGCCAGTAACTCTCCCTCTTCAGTGTACGACTTGGGCATTCCCCTCTGGTGATGCCTGAGTTCGCCACTGGAACAACCAAGGAACTTGTCTCAACAAACAGCATATCTGCCTTTAATTGCGTAAATGCTCAAGGGCATTCGGCTGTCTCATGACAGGAATGTTATCCAAACTAATCTTTCACTAGTTCTTTCAATGTGGATGGTAATGCTCGTGCAGATCTCTAAATTTATGTTAATTAACATTGCCGCTTTTCAGTAGTACGTCCTGCAGTTTTTAGCTGTTCTATCAACCTGTTTCTTTGGCTTATATTCTGCAATGGGAAAGAACCCAGTAAATATCACACTAATGTCTTTAAATGCAATTGATGGGAATACATGTTGATTTATATATAGTATCATTTCATGACTTTTTTTTCATTTCGATCGTGTAGTTTGTAATGCCGATTTAGAATCTACGGGTAATGTTTTACATCTATATAGGTAACTCCTCAATATGTTGTTTGTTAAGCGATTAAAGTAGCTAACAAACTTGCAGGTATAAACGGTATAGTGATTTACCTATAAAAATTATGATATGTTTGACTGTTTTCATTGTGGAATGAACAAATGCTGAACGGAACTGCCATTATCTAGGGCAGTTCCATCTGTGAATTATTTTATTGTTAAACACTATTAGTAATTTCCATGTGAACATTTACTAATATTTTTTTTAAAACGTTTGGAGTTTTGACTGTTGCTCAATTCTGTTTGATCATATCAAAGTTGGTTTAATTTGTTACCCAAGATGGTACGGGTTAAAAAAAAGATGGCTTAATTGCTATTTCTTTTTACTTTGTAATTCTGTTAGGAAATTTCTAATGTCTGGAGACCAAACGAATTGATGATTGTAAGAAAGCCATGCTTAGAATTTTACTTTGTTTCTTCATTACTGAATGAGTTTGTGCGGAGGATTTTATTACAAACTTAGCTGCGGAGATTATCTATGTTAATCATGAGGATAGAACTCCTGCTTCTTTACATGATCCAAGATTGAAAGCATGTGTCGGCACTCCTAGTGTAGTTTTAAGGGCTTTACCAAGCCTTAGTTTGCCGTTTGTTTAATGAATGTTTTTTGGTACACTTAAGAAAGATTTCCTGGCCCTAAGGAATTAGCAAGACATAAAATGTGCTTTTGTGTCTTGACCCATCGCGTGTTATAATGATTTTGAGATAATTTAAGCTTTTCTGGCCCTTTTTCTAATATATGGTCCTTTTATGTTGTTTCAAAGTAAGTTTGAGATGATCTAATATACAACTAGAAAACCTTACGCTTTTGCGGAAATTTTTATAAATTAATGTCACTGCCAACCTATAGTGAAATCAGGCAGTTTTTTCTGGTTATGTCCGAATTAAAAAGTACCTATATGTGTTTTTGCTAATGATGAAGTGAGTCCATTTTTACTTCATAAATATATCGATTTTATTTAGTGCGCGTTGGTAATCACTTGGTTGGGTATAGTTAATGTGCTCTAATTGGGTTTTGACGCTCATTGTCATCCTTCCTCCCACATGCATATTTCATCTACTTACTGGCTTAACTGTATCTTTGATAGATTATTTGTTGTTCTGCAATAGTATATTGAATAAAATTGGTGAAATTAAACGGCCTTGTGGAAGACCCATCTGAAGTTCTGGAGCGTTTCCAGATAGAGGCATTTCACGTGTTAGACCAGCATTTTTTGTAATCTAAGAATGTAAAAATTGAACTGCATTTTGTGGTAAAAAGAAAAAAAGAAAAGTAAAACACCGAAGGTGTGGGGAGGACCCAGAGAAAGCCATGTCTTCAATGCCCTTAGAGCAGTCCTTTTACACACTGGAAGGCCTGCGCTGTGTTGACGATGGGTTACAGGCACGCAAGGACACTTCCTTTATGATTATCAAAGGGGACATAATGCTCCTGAATCTGAGCGGTAAATTAGTTACAGGTTGCCGTCATAAAACAGCCTCAAATTGTAGCATCCCTTGGGTTGTTTTACAGCCCGTAGTTCATGACTGCAGGAGCACCGGCGATAAAAAAACCAACCCCCCAGAGCTGCCGAAGCACACCCACAGACCCAACCAACCTGCCCACGGACAGATGAAGAAAGTGCCTCTCCAGACTCAGCCAAGCTTTCGCCATACGGGCTTATGTGCCCTCAAGAGAGAATCCAAAGTTTTAGTCTTTCCACTGTCAACTGGACTTTCCCTGTGGTTCAGTGGGTCTTTCTACTCGCACTGGACCTTTCTCCAGGGTCAAAGCCCTTGTTAAAGGCAAAGAAGAAAAAGAAACACCCGAAGGTGTCTAGGGCAGGACCCAGAGTTGCACTGTCTTCACTACAATTAGAGCAGTTCTGTACACCTGGAGGCCTGCGCTGTGTTTGACGATGAGGTTCAGGCAGCGGCTGGACACTCATTAAGATAATCCAAGGGGACATAACTGCTCCTGAACAGAGGTTATATTAGGATTACAGGATGCTGCTCAATAACAGCTCCTAGTAGACATCCCCCATGGGTGTACCAGCCGTATTTCATGACTGCAGGAGCCCAGGCCGAAAAACACCACCCCCCCAGTGCCGAGCACACCCTCACTGACCCTACCACCTGGCCCACGGGACAGATGAAGGCAGTGCCACTCCAGACACGCCAAGGATTTCGCCAACGGTCTTATGTGCCATCTAGATGAGAGAGAATCCAAAGTTGTTGGCTTTCCCACTGATCAAACAGACTTTCCGTGTGTCAGTGGGTCTTTCCTCACCGACCACTGGACCTTTCTCAAGGGTCAGCCTAGTTAATGGGCAAAGAAGAAAAAGATACACCGAAGGTGCTGGGGAGGACCTAGAGAAAGACTGTCTTCAATGCCCTCTTAGAAGCAGTCCTGTACCACCCCTGGAGGCCTGCAGCTGGGTTGACGTTGGGTACAGGCACGCGAGGACACTCCATTAGAGTTTCAAGGGACATAACTGCTCCTGAACAGAGGTATATAGACTACTGGATGCAGCTCATAACAGCCTCAAAGTTGCTTCCCCCATGGGTGTACCTAGCCCGGTTTGTTCTTGACTGCAGAGCCCACCGGCGGAAAAACACACCCCCCAGCTGCCGAGCACAACCCACTCAGACCCAACACCACGGCCCTCGGAAGAATGAAGACAGTGCCACTCCAGACACAGCCATGCTTTCACCTTTACGGTCTTTTGTGCCCTCAAGAGTAGAATCCTAAGTTGTAGTCGTTCCCACTGTCATCTGGGACTTGCCTCTGTGGTCAGTGGGTTTTTCCTCACGCCACTGGTACCTTTCTCCAGGGTTCGCCTATGTTAAGGCAAAGAGAAAAAGATACACCCGTAGGTGTGGGGAGGGACCCAGAGAAGCACTGTCTTCACCTGCCCTTTAGAGCAGTTCTGTACACAACCTGGAGGCTGCGCTGTGTTGGACGATGGGTACAGCACGCGCCAGGACATCCATTATGATATCAAGGGACATAACTGCTTCTGAACAGAGGTAAATTAGACTACATGGATTGCAGCTCTAACAGCCTCAATGTTAGCTTCCACCTGGGTGGGGGTTGTCAGCCTATATTGCCGTATTTCATGACTGCAGAGCCCACCGGCGAAATATACTCCACCTTCCCAGCTGCCGAGCACACCCCACTGACCCCAACCACCCTGCCCACGGACAGAGGAAGACAGTTTGCCACTCCAGGGACCAACAGCCAAGCTTTCGCCATCATCGGTCTTATGTTGCCTCAGAGAGGGGAATCCAATTTGTTGTCTTTCCCACTTTAAACAGGACTTTCCCTGTGGTCAGTGGGTCTTTCCTCACCGCCACTTGGACTTTCTTCAGGGTCAGCCTAGTTTAGGCAAGAAGAAAAGAAACCCCGAAGGGTGCTGGGGGAGGAGCCAGAGAAGCCACTGTATTCTACGGCCCTCTTTTAGAGCATTCGCTGTACCAACACCTGGAGGCCTGTGCGTGTTGTCGAGGGGTTAACAGGCACGCGCAGGACAACTCCATGAAGATTATCAAGGGACATAAACTTGCTCCTGAATGCGTGAGGTAATTCTGACTACAGGATGCAAGCTATTAACAGCCTCTTAGTGACTTTCCCTTGGGTGTCCAGCCCGTTATTTCATTGACTGCAGAGACCACGGCGAAAAACACACCCCCCAGCTGCCGAGACACCCCTCAGACCCAACCACCCCAGCCCACGGTACAGATGAAGACAGTGCCACTCCTAGACACAGCCTAAGCTTTCGCCATACGGTCTTATGTTGCCTCAATGAAGGAGATTCCTAAGCTTTGGTCTTTCCCACTGTAAACAGGACTTTCCCTTTGGTCAGGGGGTCTTTTCCTCACCGGCCCTACTGGACCCGTTCTACAGGGGCAGCCCTAGTTAAGGCAAAGATAGGTAAAAGAAACACCCGAAGGTTGCTGGGGATGGACCCAGAGAAGCACTGTCTTCACTTGCCCCCTTAGTGCAGTCCTGTACCACCCTGGAGGCCTGCGCTGTGTTGAGATGGGTACAGGCACGCTGCAGGACACTCCATTAAAGCTATCAAGGGGACATAAACTGCTCTGGAACAGAGGTTAATTTAGACTACAGGATGAAGCTCATAACAGCCCTTCAAAGTAGATCCCACATGGCGCTGTACCAGCCCGTTTTCTTGACTGCAGGGAGCCCCCGGCCGGAAAATACACCACCCCCCCAGTGCCGGGCACCACCCCACAGAACCAACCACCCCTGCCCAGGACTGATGAAGGACAGGTGCCACTCCGGACACAGCCAAGCTCTTCACCATACGGGTCTTATGTGCCCTCAAGAGAGAATCCAAAAAGTTGTGTCTTTCCCCATGTCAACAGGACTTTCACTGTGGTCAGTTGGGTCTTTCCTCGCCGCCACTGACCTTCTCCTGGGTCAGCCTAGTTAAGGCAAAGAAAGAAAAGAAACACCCGAGGTGCTGGGTGGACCAGAGAAGCACTGTCTTCACCTGCCGTGAGCTTTTCCTGTACTCCCTGGGAGGCCTGCGTGTGTGGACGTATTGGGTACAGGCTACGCGCAGGACATCCATTTAGGATATCAAGGGACATAAATGCTCCTGAACTAGAGGTAAATTAGACTACAGGTTGCTGCTCATAAACTGCCTCTAAGTAGCATCCCCCATGGGTGTGTACCAGCCCGTATTTCATTGACTGGCAGAGCCCCGGCGAAAAACACCCACCTCCGCTGCCGAGCACAACCCATCAAAGACCCAACCACCTGCCACGGCAGATGTAAACAGTGCCACTCCAGACACAGCCATTGCTTTCGCCATACGGTCTTATGTGCACTCATGAATAGAATCCAAAGTTGTATGTCTTTTCCCCCTGTCATACAGGACTTTCCCTGTGGTCAGTGGGTCTTTCGTTTCCTCACAGCCATGGACCCCTTTCTCCAGGGGTCAGCTAGTTAAGGCTAACGAAGAAAAGATACACCCGAGGTGCTGGGGAGGACCAGAGAAGCAATGTCTTCACCTGCCCTTAGAGCAGTCTGTACCCTCCCATGGAGGCCTGCGCTGGTTGTCGATGGGTACAGGCACGCGCAAGGACACTCCATTAAGATATTGCAAGGGGACATAACTGCCTCTGAACAGGGGTACAATTAGACTACAGATGCAGTCATAACAGCCCAAAGTAGCTTCCCCATGGGATGTACCTGCCCGTATTTCTTGACTGCTGAGCCCACCGGAGAAATACACCACCCCCCGCTGCCGAGCAACCCTCAGACCCAACACCCCGGCACGGACAGTTATGTGCTGTGCCTCTCCAGACCAAGCCAAGCTTTTCGCCATTACGGTATATGTGCCCTCAAGAGTGAATCCAAAGTTGTAGGTCTTTCACCACTGTCAACAGGACTTTCCCTGTGGTCAGTGGGGCTTTCCTCACCGCCACTGGACCTTTCTCCAGGGTCAGCCTAGTTAAGGCAAAGGAAGTGAAAAAGAAATCACCCGAAGGTGCTGGGGAGGGACAGAGAAGCACTGTCTTCACCTGCCTTTAGAGCAGTCCCTGTACCACCTGGAGGGCTCTTGCGCTGTGTTGAGATGGGTACAGGCATGGCGCAGGACACTCCTTTAAGATTATCTAAGGGACATAACTGCTCTGACTGAGGTAAATTAGACTACAGGATGGGCTGCTCATTACAGCCTCAAAGTAGCATCCCCATGGGTGTTACAGGGCCCGTATTTCATGACTGCAGACCCCCACCGGCGGAAAAACACACCCCCCAGTGCCGCTGCACACCCCACAGACCCAACCACCCCTGCCCACGGGACAGATGAGACAGGTGCCACTCCAGACACAGCCAAAGCTTTCGCCCCATACGGTTTTTGTGCCCTCAGAGAGGAATCCAATGTTGTAGTCTTTCCCTCTGTCAAACTGGACGTTCCCTGTGGTCTGAGGGTCTTACCTCACCGCCACTGGACCTTATCCAGGGGTCAGCATAGGTAAGGCAAAGAAGAAAAAGAAAAAACACCCGAAGGGGTGCTGGGGAGGGACCCAGAGAAGAAGGCAATGTCTTCACCTGCCCTTAGAGCTGTCCTGTACTACCCTGGAGGCCTGCGCTGTGTTTGACCGATGGGGTGTTACAAGGCACGCGCCAGGACACTCCATTAAGATATCAAGGGACATAACATTGCTCCTGAACAGAGGTAAATTAGGACTACAGATGCAACTCATAACTGCCTCAAAGTAGCATCCCCAAGGGTGTCCAGCCCGTAATTTCATGACTGCTGAGCCCACCGGCGAAAAACACACCCCCCAGCTGCCGTGCACTCCACAGACCCAACACCCTGCCAGGAAGATGAAGACATTGCCCTCCAGACACAGCCAAGCTTTCGCCATACGGTCTATGTGCCCTTCATGTGAGAATCCAAAGTTGTAGTTCTTTTCCACTGGTCAACAGGACTTTCCCTGTGGTCAGTGGTGTCTGTCCTCACCGCCACTGGTCTTTCTCCAGGGTCAGCTAGTTAAGGCAAAGAAGAAAAAGAATAACCGAAGGTTGCTGGGGAGGACCCAGAGTGATGCACTGTCTTCACCTGGCATTTGTGCAGTTCATGTTACCACCCCTGGAGGCCTGTGCGCTCTGTGTTGACGATGGGGTACAGGCACGGCGCAGGACACTCCATTAAAGATATCAAGGGGACATAACTGCTCCTGAATAGAGTAACATTAGACTAAGGATGAAGCTCATAACAGCCTCAATGTAGCATCCCCCATGGGTTGTACCAGCAGTATTTCAGACTTGCAGAGCCACCGGCCGAAAAACACCACCCCCAGCTGCCGAGCACACCCCTCAGACCCAAACCTTCCCCTGCCACGGATCAGATGAAGACAGTGCCACAATTCATCAGATATCCTATCTAGTCCATCTAGTACGTCGTATTTTTACATATGTGAAATACATTCAAGTACTTCTTCGAGTGTTAGATTTGTTATTTTCATAGCTTTTTTATTGAGGTTATTTAAAACTATGATTCTGGTGGGATATTAACTTTCCTCCTCATTTTTTTTTTTCTTTATTTGTCTACTTTCAGTTTGGGGGGGGTTAGTCCAGTAATTCTCTGCTATTTGCATTCTATATCAGCAAATGCTTCTGTTTCTTCTTGTTTAGAGGGTATATCTGTTACCTCCAGTTTGATTGGGCATGGAGGTAAAGTTTGTTCCATTCTCTTGGTTTTCATGTCTTCCCTTACCTTTTGCATTTCTTTTTGTTATTTTACGTCATTTAGTGCAAATGAGGACAATACTGTCTTTGTGCTTGTGCTTTTTTTTTTTCTTTGTGATTAGGGAATCGAATTATCCTTTAAAAGTATTTCAAATCTTATCATATTTTTTCAGCTTTTGCCTTTTTCACGATCATCGTTCCACAAAATATTGCCAGAATGTCTAAGTGATTTCTTTGTTTTAGACTTAGAATTGATTTTGATTAGCAATCACTTAGGAATGCATTAGTATATATAAAATTCAATTCATTGATATCTTTTTCATTTATGTCTTCAACATGAAATGTCTGATATAAGCTCTGAAAACGTGTCCTAGTTAGCATGATTAACTTCGGGATTTTATTTCTGTTGGATCCTTGTTTTTTTTTTCTGTTTTTTTTTGTGCTAGAGAGTTCTTAAACGCTACGCTAATAACAGGAAATTTGGTCACTATTGCAAGGTCATCATTAAGGATCCTTTGACAAATTGGATCGCCATGCATGTCTCGGCCACGAAAACAAGCCTATGTTTAGCCTTCCAATAGCTGGTGATTTATGGATACGGTCGCGCCATCAGCGCCGGCCGGCAATTAGCGTTTTATTCTTCCGTAATTTCAGAAGATACAGGATGAATCAATAATATTATCGATGATAACGGTTGCTTGTTTGTTGTCACTGTTCTTCTCCTAAATGGGTATGAGCATTAAAAATTTCTGTTTATTGTACCGTTTTTTCCTTGTCCGTTTAAAACGTACGAAATCCATTCTGTTATTATTTTCATCTGGACCCTTTGGTAAATATACAGATATGACGGGTTTATATTGTGGTTATCAAATTTATACGTCTCTGCACAAGAAATGTATACTGGTAATTCTGGATGGAATGGATTTGGGCTCTGAGGTATTTACCCTTCGATGCACATCAATGGCAGTATTAATTTTCTCATTAGTGTTCTTCTTTTGGATGATAGGAGGGAATATAGTATTGTCTAGTATCACTCATTGATGTAGACTTACACTTGTATATTGATTGATGGGCTAGAGTGCTCTAATTGATTTTAGCTTCATTGTACCTCTCACATGCATATATCCTACAATGGGCTAAAACTGTATCTTGAAGTTATTGGAAATCTGCAATAAGTATATTGAATAAAAATAGGTGAAATAACCGAGCCTTGTGGAGACCCATCTGAAGTTCTTGGCGTTTCCAGATAAGAGCATTTCAACCGTTAGACCAGCATTTTGTATCAAAGAATGTAAAAATTGAACTGCATTTGGGTAAAAGAAAAAAAGAAAAAGAAACACCCGAAGGTGCGGGAGGACCCAGAGAAGCACTGTCTTCACCTGCCTTAAGCAGTCCTGTACCACCCTGAGGCCTGCGCTGTGTTGACGATGGGTACAGGCACGCGCATGGACACTCCATTAAGATATCAAGGGACATAACTGCTCCTGACAAGTAAATTAGACTACAGGATGCAGCTCATAACAGCCTCAAAGTAGCATCCCCCATGGGTGTACCAGCCCGTATTCATGACTGCAGAGCCCACCGGCGAAAAACACCACCCCCCAGCTGCCGAGCACACCCCACAGACCCAACCACCCCTGCCCACGGACAGATGAAGACAGTGCCACTCCAGCACAGCCAAGTTTCGCCATACGGTCTTATGTGCCCTCAAGAGAGAATCCAAAGTTGTAGTCTTTCCCACTGTCAACAGGACTTTCCCTGTGGTCAGTGGTCTTTCCTCACCGCCACTGGACCTTTCTCCAGGTCAGCCTAGTTAAGGCAAAGAAGAAAAAGAAACACCCGAAGTGCTGGGGAGGACCCAGAGAAGCACTGTCTTCACCTGCCCTTAGAGCAGTCCTGTACCACCCTGGAGGCCTGCGCTGTGTTGACGATGGGTACAGGCACGCGCAGGACACTCCATTAAGATATCAAGGAACATAACTGCTCCTGAACAGAGGTAAATTAGACTACAGGATGCAGCTCATAACAGCCTCAAAGTAGCATCCCCCATGGTGTTACCAGCCCGTATTTCATGACTGCAGAGCCCACCGGCGAAAAAACACCACCCCCAGCTGCCGAGCATACCCCACAGACCCAACCACCCCTGCCCACGGACAGATGAGACAGTGCACTCCAGACACAGCCAAGCTTTCGCCATACGGTCTTATGTGCCCTCAAGAGAGAATCCAAAGTTGTAGTCTTTCCCACTGTCAACAGGACTTTCCCTGTGGTCAGTGGGTCTTTCCTCACCGCCACTGGACCTTTCTCCAGGGTCAGCCTAGTTAAGGCAAAGAAGAAAAAGAAACACCCGAGGTGCTGGGGAGGACCAGAGAAGCACTGTCTTCACCTGCCCTTAGAGCAGTCCTGTACCACCCCTGGAGGCCTGCGCTGTGTTGACGATGGGTACAGGCACGCGCAGGACACTCCATTAAGATATCAAGGGACATAACTGCTCCTGAACAGAGGTAAATTAGACTACAGGATGCAGCTCATAACAGCCTCAAAGTAGCATCCCCCATGGGTGTACCAGCCCGTATTTCATGACTGCAGAGCCCACCGGCGAAAAAAAAACCACCCCCCAGCTGCCGAGCACACCCCACAGACCCAACCACCCCTGCCCACGGACAGATGAAGACAGTGCCACAATTCATAAGATATCCTATCTAGTCCAACAGACGTCTTATTTTTACCCATATGTGAAATACATTCAAGTACTTCATCGAGTGTTAGATTTGAATTTACATAGCTTTTTAATTGAGGTTTATTAAAACTATGATCTGGTGTGATATTACTTTCCTCCTCATTTTTTTTTTCTATATTGTCTACTTTCAGTTGATAGTCCAGTAATTCTACTGCAATTTGCATACAAATCAGCAATGCTTCTGCTTCTTCTTGATTAGAGGGTATATCTGAACCCTCCAGTTTGATTGGGCATTGAGGTAAGTTTGTTCCATTCTTCATGGTTTTCATTTCTTCCCATACCTTTTGCATATCTTTATAGTTATATACGTCATTAGTGCAAAATGATGACCAATACTGTCTTTGTGCTTGTGCCTTTTTTTTATTCTTGGTGATTAGGAATCGAATTATCCTTAAAGTAATTTTCAAATCTTATCAATTTTTTCAGCTTTGGCCTTTTCACGATCATCGTTCCACAAAATATTGCCAGAATGTCTATGTGATTTCTTTGTTTTAGACATAGGAATTGATTGATTAGCATCACTTAGGACTGCATTAGTAAATATAAAATACAATTCATTGATATCTTTATCATTTATGTCTTCAACATGAAATGTTGATAAAAGCTCTGAAAACTTGTCCTAGTTAGCATGTTAACTTCGGGATTTTATTCTCTGTTGGATCCTTGTTTTTTTTTTTTTTTTTTTTTTTGTGCTAGAGAGTTCAAAGCTAGTAATAACAGGAATATGGTCACTATTAAGGCTATCATTTAAAGAATCCCATTTACAAATTGGCGCCAGATCTGGAGAAACAAGAGTTAGATCAATAGCTGTTGCTTTATGATAAGGATTATCAGGGATTCGCGTTATTCTACCGTCATTCAGAAGATACAAGGATGAATCAATAATATTATCGATGAAACGGTTGCTTGTAATGTTTTCACAGTTCTTCTCCCAAAATGGGGAATGCGCATTAAAATTTCCTGTTTATAGTACCTTTTTTTCCCATGTCCGTTTAAAACGTACGAATCCATTCTGTATTATTATCATCTGGACCCTTTGGTAAATATACAGATATGACGGTTAATAATGTGTTATCAAACTTTACCGTCACTGCACAAGAATGTATACTGAGTAATTCTGATGGAACTGGATTTGGGCACAGAGTGTAATTTACCCCTTGATGCACATAAATGGCAGTATTAATTTTCTCATTAGTGTCTTTCTTTTGGATGATAGGAGGAAAATAGTAATTGTCTAGTAACACTCAATGACTGAAGACTTAAAACATGATATTGATGATGGGCTAGGTGTTGTACTAGATTTTCAAAGTTTGTGTTAACTGATCTGCAGTTCCACTGAAAAGCGTTAAAATCATTCCCGAGTGACATATGTTTAAAGACTAAAGACAAAATGGACAGAGGTAACCCAGCAGCAGTGTCACATTAAAAGACATGGCGGCAGTAGGTGTGAGTTGACTAATAAAAGTTCCAGTCCTCCAGAGTATAGAACCGGTTGTGCCAGCTGGGAGGATGTGGGCCAGGATGGTCGTGGTACCAATGGCGACGTGAAGGACAGGCAGGTCTCTTGGGGATCTCCCACAGCAAGGCCCTCGTGTGTCGTCCAATGTTCCCCGCCAGCAGACTGGAGCCTCTCGTTGTTAGGTGCACCTCGTCTCGAAGATGCTCCATTTTGATGTTGTTATTTTGAATAAATGAAATGTTTTTCACCTCAAACAACTCAGAACAGAAGTGATTTTTGCATTACAAAGAACACGTTTTATTTCGAGTTTCTTGTCTCTAACTGGAGCCAGTTTGCTGACCGCGAACTTAACTTTAGTGTGCTTTTTAGCTGCGGTTTTTAGCGTCTGCACAAACGATGTGCTGATGTCTTCTGCTGCAGAAGTCTTTAGATCGTTAATGCAGCAGTGTATTACCACTGCATCAGGCTTCTCCCCGGCATCGTCAAGTTCTTGCAGACGTTGCTCTAGTCCCTTTACCTTATAGCTTCTTTGACGTGTCGCATTCAAATCGTACGACTTTCCCAGTCTCCTATCGTCCACGCCGTTGGCAACCGAGTCATGGATCACCAGAACCTTCGGTAGGCTTAGTTTCTCTTCTTTTGCTTTCGTTTTCTTCTTGTTTTGACAAACATCGTCACGACGTGATTTGACGTCATGTTTTAAAATCTTTGCATCAGTTCGAATAGGAGGCCTGACGTTATGTTCTGTTTTGATGTTCTTTGCACCTATAACTGCTTTTGCTTCTGCATTTACGGCTTTTTCATGACCAGAAGGTAATCTGTTATTGATCGATGTGTTCGCAGGTGGGGTTTTGACCACTTCAGCATACGGTGTTGTGTCTGTAGGACATATTTCTGTTTGTGTAGCTGTTGTTGTCATGGAAACGTGGGGTTTGGCTATTTTCTCTAGGATCTTCGTTTGAGCTAAAACGCCATTTTCCATTGATTTGATGCGATCTTCTAGAGTTAATTTCATGCCAAGAGTGTAATTTTCTTCACCGCCCTCATTTGTTGTTGTAGATGACTCCGTTGAATGATGATGGGTTGATGTTGCTTGGGCAGCAGTAGGCATAGCTAGCTCCAGTAACGGAGTGTCGTCTCCTGCTGGACTGTTCCGGCACAGTTCTGCTGGCGACGAGCATTTCCCAGTAAAGTTGACAAACGCCACAGCCGCAGGCCTGTTGATTTGGGCGCCGCCAACTTTCTGAAGGCTCTCGACCTCATGTTCCGTGTGTGTGTGGCGTGTGTGCTGTGTCCATCTGTGTGTGTGTGTGTGTGTGTGTGTGTTGTGTGCGTCGTGTCCATATTTGTGTGTGTGTTGCGTGTATGCTGTGACTGTGTGTGTGTGTGTGTGTGTGTAGGAAAAGAAGGAAAAAGTAGATAAATATAGTGGGAAGTGTGTAAAGATAGGCAAAGGCAACAAAAGCTATGAATTAAGGTAGAAAAAAAGTAGCTACAAGTAGGGAAGAATGGTTTCAGGAAATTCAGGTAAAACTGTGGAAAGGTGGAGAAAAAAAAAAGAAGAAGAAGAAGAAAAACAAAAAAAAAAAAAAAAAAAAAAAAACCCGATCAACGGATCAGGAAAGGTACGTAAAGATAGGGGAAGATGGGGAAAATATTGAAAGTTTAGGAAAGCGAGGTAGAAGTAGGGGAAAATCGTTTTTCCTTTTTTTTTCTTTAGGCAGGAAAACGTAAAAGAAAGTATGTAAATGTCGCGAAAATAAAAGTAAAAAGAGAGAAATGTATGTAAATGTAACGAAAAAAAAGTAAGCAAAAAGAGAGAAAAGTATGTAAATGTAGCGAAAAAGTAAAGTAAGAAGAGAGAAAAGTGTGTAGATGTAGTGAAAAAAAAAGTAAGCAAAAAGAGAAAAAAGTATGTACATGTAGCGAAAAAGTAAAGTAAAAAGAGAGAAAAGTGTATAAATGTAGCGAAAAAGTAAAGTAAATACAGAGAAAAGTATGTAAATGTAGCGAAAAAGGTAAAGTAAAAGAGAAAAACAATATGTAACGCTGCGAAAAAAAAAAGTAAAAAGAGAGAAAAGTATGTACATTTAGGGAAATATGTTGTGTGTGTGTGTGTGGGAGGGGGGGGGGGGGTAGGTAACGGTAGGGGGGTGGGGGAGAAGGGGAAAGTATGGAAAAGTGGGGGAAACGTGTTTAAAGGTAGGGAATATGTAGGGGGAGATGGGTTTATGTAGGTTGAAGTAGGGACAAGTGTGAAATGATAGGAAAAATATCGCACACGCTCGCGCGCGCGCTCGCACGCACGCACGCCACCACACACACACACACACACACACACACACACACACACACACACACACACACACACACGGCAAGAAAAATACATTGATTTTAATCGCACATGCGAGTACACGGTTAACCTATATACTGTTTTTTGTAGGAGTGTGTGTTTCTCCTTGTTAACCACAAGGAGATGACAAGAATCACATCAAACAGATGAAAATGTAAAAAACAACCATCATCAACAACAACAAATCCGTTTTACTTTGCAGCCTGCATAGTTTTAAAAACAATCAAATTACTAAAGAAAGAGGCAGTTGATTGAAAAGAAAAAGTACGACAGTCAAGGATTTCTGATGAAGTACGACCAGGATGGATGGCCCCACGCTGATGCGACAGGCAGATGTAAGATAAGATAATGTTGCTTATAGCCCAGCCGACCACAAAGGGCAGAGGACAGGGCCGGATGGCGGTGCCTGGCTTCGAGAGTGTCTCTCATCTCTCCTCTACGCCCATCATGGGCAAGAGAATGATGATGATGACGTAAAAAAATATGATTTAAATCAGATAACGTTTCTTTTTTGGATTTTTACACACACACACACACACACACACTCACACACATCACATTTACTGTCAGGTTAACATATTGTTGAACTGACATTTAAAAAAAAAAAAAACTTAATAGATTAATGAGAAACGAAAAAAAATACAAGTAACATCTGAATGACTGTATCCAGGAAAATTTACAGGGAATTGTTTAACATTTAAAAGTAAAATAATAAAATCAGAATTGTAAAAAAATAAATAAATAAATAAATAAAAATGCATCTTAACTGTTCTGAAAATTTAAAAAACAACAACAACAACAACAACAACAACCCTCCCTCTGTGCCTCAGTTTCTGCAACGTTTTAATTGAAGCTGTATTTCAGGTGTGTGTGTGTGTGTGTGTGTGTGTGTGTGTGTGTGTATGTGTGTGTGTGTGTGTAACCCGAATATCACATGCTGGAATGTTTTCATATCGAACATTGACATATTGTGATTGTCGGAGTTCAATGATTTGAAATATCCATTGCCACCCTCCCTCCCCCCTTAATCCTGGACAGTTTCCGCCGCGACTGTGGGACCTCGACGTTTCGCATCTTTGTGATCGCACGATGGTGTGCATCAATGTCAATCTGCTGCCTGAGGCTGGTGTTTCGTGATTTCTTTCACACTGAGCAGCCCATGATGAATTCCCTTTTGAATCAGTGATTTTGGTGTGTCTGGCTGTCGGAGACAATCGATCATCAACTGGAGTCAATCCATGTAACTGAGACGTTGCATGATCGCAGCGTAAGCAAACTGGATCTGGATCTGGATCTGGCTGTATACGTCGCTGAACCAACTTGATTATATATTTATAGCGACGGAAACCAGGGAGAGGGTTCTGTGTTTTCTTGACCCTTCTACACAGCCTCTTCTTCTTTTAGGCTAACTTTCGAACTTTCAGAAAAACGCTGTATTGGTGGTCTAAAGTCGAGGCAGCTGACTTTCGACAAAAGAAGCATGGGTTCATGTAGTAGTCTGACCGGAATATGTCTAATTTGTTATGGCTACCTCAGTGTTTTCGATCACTGTTATTTCGAACACTTGTTGTGAACATTGTGACTTAAACTGTCTCGGTAGGGCGTACTATTTTTGGTCTGACACCAGCGTATGATTTCCCAGTTCTCAAAATGTTCATATGCACAGTGTTGCTATAATTTTTTTTTTCACCTTTTTTTTTCTGTTTTTTGTTGTGTGTGTGTGTGTGTGTGTGTGTGTGTGTGTGTGTGTGTGTGTGTGTGAAAGTCAGAGTTCTTTGGCAGTTTTAGGGGATTTCGTCAAGGAGAAAGCCTTTCACCCTTATTGTTTTCATTATTTTTTAATGATCTACAACAGTTCCTTATTGACAATAACTGTTCTACTAGAATATGATTTCACAGAATCACAGAAATGTATGGCTATAGGCTGATAGCCTTTTGCCCTCATAATCAGTATCCGTTTATGTGCTTTTGGATCACTTTCTCGTGAAAGTCCCAGTGGCTTAAGTCAGGCATAGTGTATACTACATTTATCATCATCTTAATAAAGATCCAACTCAGTGGAAAATACCTGGTCTTTAAACTTTTTGTCAATTTGATTTTGAAATGCGTTTACTGATGGCGCGTTGATAGTGTCATCGGAAAGGTTATTCCACAGATTAATGATACGGTTAGTAAAAAATTTGCGAAACTGGTTAGTTGCAAAATTAGTTTTGGTTATTTTGAAGTTATGTCCTCGAGTCTTTTCATAGTTAGCCATAGTGAACAAGGAAGAGGTGGTGCAAGGATCATAAACATTGTGCATAATTTTGTATACTTCAATGAGATCACCTCTTAGTCTTCTGAATTCTAGGCTAGGCAACCTAAACAGAGATAGGCGCTCCTCATAACTAAGATCACGAGTACTCGTTCGAGTTATACACTTGGTAAATCTTCGTTGAACACCTTCAATCATATTTATATGTTTTTTAAGATAGGGGCACCATACTGAGTTTCCATATTCAATAATTGGTCTAACTAGAGCTTTGAACAATGGAATCATAATTTCAGGAGATTTATTTGCAATAGTCCTCACAAGAAGACCAGCCATTTGATTACCTTTTTTCACAATGTTGTTTATATGAGTCTCAAAGTTCAAATCTGGGTCCATGGTGACACCTAAATCCTTCTCAGCAATAGTACTTTCCAGTGTTCTTTTAACCCCATTTTCCAGTATTGTGTACTGATAGTGTGGATTATTCTTTCCAAGGTGCAGAACTTTGCATTTCTCGCTTTTTAAACTGCAATAGCCAAGTATTTGTCCATTTCACTAGATTGTGTATACACAATTGTAAATGATCTCTGTCTTCAATATTTCGGATGGCAGAGTAAGCCAAGTAAGTATTTCAAGCAAGAGTTGAAACTTGAACAGTTTATTAAATTGCTTGTATTGTTATATGCTGATGATACAATTTTATTGGCAAATTCTAAATCAGCTTTGCAAAAAGAACTTAATGCCTTACATATAAAACTACAATGGCTTCAATGATTAATGGTGAAACCGGAATCTATCCTTTATCTGTACTGATTAAGTAAGAATGATAAGGTTCTGGGCTAACTTAGTTGTTCCTGATTCTAAGAAGTATTCAAACAAAGTATATAATATCTTACATGAACTATATACAAAAGGAATTTTCGTTTCACCATGGCTTAGTTATGTTAAAAGCATTTTATTTGAAACTGGTTTTGATTGTGTTTGGGAATCTTGTTCATTCACAAACAGAAGTAACTTATGTAAGTATGTTAAAAAGGAGTTGCAAAATAATTATGCTCGTGATTGGCGCAGTTCTCTTGAAAACAGCAACAAGTGCGTATTCTATAAAAGTGTAAAGACTGTCTTTGGAAAAGAACATTATATTTCTACCTTACCAGATATTTATTGGAAATGAACTTAGGCAAGGGACAGTAAACAATAAACAGTAAATAAGTGAGGTAACGTTTGCACCCATAAGAAAACCTAACACAGAATAAACTTTTATTTAAGACTGGCACAGCCTTTTCAACTTGAATAAAGTCAGACAAATACATAGACGAACAATCTAATGGTGGGGAAAAAAACAACAAGCGCAGGCCAACAACTGAACTGTCTTCATAGTAATGACTTGGCAAAGATTTGGACTTAAGGGGGAGGGGGGGGGGGGGGGGGGGGGGGGGGGGCGTTTCAAGATGGGGGAAACTGGGGAACATGAAATTAAGGAAATATATTACAGACATGAAAACTCTTCACTAGTGATAAGGGAAAATGCGTAGTGAAGAGTTTTCATATCTGTAATAATGTGTGTGTTGTTGGCTGCGTTGTTTTTCCCCCACTATTAGATTGTTCGTCTATGTATTTGTCTGACTTTATTCAAGTTGAAAAGGCTGTGCCAGTCTTGAATAAACGTTACCCCACTTGTTTACTGTTTACCAGATATTTATGTTATATCTTTATTTATTTAAATTTAGATGTAGTAACTATAAATTGAAATTGGAAGACACCATAATGTTCCAAGAGAATTGCGTATTTGTCGTAACTGTGAAATGGGTGAAATTGGAGATGAATTTCATTGCATCATGGAATGTTCAAAATATAATGAACTTCGTGAGAAATTCATCCCTAAAAAATATCTAAAACCAAAGTCTGTTTTCAACTTTTGTAATTTATTTCAAAAAGGAAGACGCATTTGTTTGAATATTAGTAAGTTTCTAAAAAATGGGAAGATTGTTTAATGAGATCATTACAGTTCACCAGAATTCAACATTTCGCAGCTATGTTCACACATTGTTCTGAGTGAGTTTCGTATTTCTCTTTGTTACATCTGTATCCTACATGCCCCAGCAGGGGTCAAAGGATTCAATTTGAATTGAATATTGAATTGAATGTGTGTGTGTGTGTGGGTGTGTGTGTGTGTGTGTGTGTGGTGTATGTTGTGTGTGTGTGTGTGTGTGTGTGTGTGTGTGTGTGTGTACGTGCGAGCGCGCATGTGTGTGCGCGTGCGCGCGTGTGTGTGCGCGCGCACGCGCGCGCGCGCGCGCGCGCGCGTGTGTGTGTGGTGTGTGTGTGTGTGTGTGGTGTGTGTGTGTGTGTGTGCCTTCTTCTTCTTCCTAAAATACTGGTTCACTCAAAAACGAGTAGGACACCAGCGCGCAGTGTGTGTGTGTGTGTGTGTGTGTGTGTGTGTGTTTAATGCAATTTTTGTTGTGGGGACAGAGGCTTCGTTGTCCATGTCTTGCGCGGAGCACAATGTTTGTGAACCAGTACTGGAATATGGTTGCTCAGTTTGGGATCCTTACCATCTAAAGGACATTGATAACCTCGAAAAGATTCAGAAGAGAGCAGCACGGTTCGTAACAGGGAATCACATCAGAGAAATGGGGAATACTAGCAAGAACATGAGGAAATTAGAATGGAAACCCTTAGAAGAGAGAAGAGCTTTTATCAAACTTAACATCTTCTTCAAAGGCAGAGCTAAACTAATTGATATTCCAATGGAACAACTAGTATTAAATAAAAGTAGCACCAGGAGTGGCGGTCAATGTTATACCATACCTGCATCAAATATTGACAGCCACTGACATTTATTTTATCCTAGTTCTGTACGGCTGTGGAACTCACTGCCGGGTGCCATCAAGATTGCCACAAATGCAGTCTCATTTAAAAAACAAATTGATACGACAGTTTTGAGATCTGCATATTGACGATTTTTTATTTTAACTTCCCCAGATATTTTACTGTTACCTGGGCCTGAATTTGGCCATTGCTTTTAACTTCTTGAATATCGAGTGCGACCCCTTGTTGCCAAAGGTGATCGGAAAGAAAGTCAACGGGAAAGAAAGTCAACGCAAAAAAAGTCAGGGTTAGGGTTAGGGATAGGGTTCGGGTTAGGGTTAGGGTTAGGGATAGGGTTAGGGTTAGGGTTAGGGATAGGGTTAGGGATAGGGTTAGGGATAGTGTTAGGGTTAGGGATAGCATTAGGGTTAGGCCGTTGACTTTCTTTCCCGTTGACTTTTTTTCCTACAATCGTTGCCAAATTTGCTCCAGGGGCCAACAGTCTGAGTCGCACTATTTTATGTTATTTTATTTTACTTTTTAACACGCGCGCTGGTGACCTACTCGTTTTTGAGTGAACCAGTATTTTAGGAAGAAGAAGAAGAAGACTTATTATCTTTATACTTTTTCTTCCACTTTCATTTCCACAGCAAGGGAGACGATTCTCAAAGTGTCTCTCAGTCAAACAAGGTCAGTGCGGAGAGAGTAGTCCGAAGCAATGGCTTCTTCGGGGTGCGTCGAGCTGGTTGGCGCAGTTGATCAAGGGACAAGCAGTACCCGATTTCTGGTAACTTTGCATGCAATCTCTGACGAATGCTTTGTTGGAAGTATTTCTTTCGAACCGCCCTCCATTCAAAGGCTTTTTTCTGTCAAGGTCTATTCGGCTGGGGAAAAAAAGGATACCAGTGAACTCGTCACAGGGTGAAGTCGTCACAGCTGAAAAATGTGTGGCGAGTTCACCGTTGTTTTTTCTTTGCAATTAACAGTGAACTCGTCACACGGTGAAGTCGTCACAGTGAGGGGATATCAAATTTTTAGCATGCCTGTTTTGCAAAACTGTCAGAAGAGTCATGGAAGTTGCTATCTGCATCGTTTGCCAGCATGAAGTCAGACCACGACAAGAGGCCGTGTTGTGTGATGGGACATGTAAAAGATGGCAGCATCGTATTTGTGGCACTGGCATTGACAGAAGAATTTACAGACAAGCTGTCAGAGGAGAGACAGAGTTGGAGTGGAAATGCCAAGACTGTGAGGCCACTGCCCTGGCAGAAGCGTTTGTGGAGAGGAACCCTACGATTGCAGAAGAAACCGCCTCTATGGACGTCAGTGTAGAGGAAGAACTAGTTAATGCCAGCATGAGCAGTGCCAGTTTCCAGGTCCCCGCTGACGTGCAGGAGATTTCACTTGCTGATGATCCTGTAACAACAGAGCCGATCATGGAGGACGAGCCATTGACGTTTGAAATCATCCCCAGAGGCACACAACGAGGCCACCCCTTGCTGGTTGATTCTGAGGGCTTCACCTATGGTATCCACAGGCAATCCAAGGATGGTGCAACATACTGGAGATGCACCAGGCGTCGGGCTGCCTGTAAGTGCCAGGTGATGGTCCATCAAGAAGAAGACATCTTCACCAGAGGCACACAGGAGCATCTACATGCAGCAGAATCTGGAGCAGCGGTGAAAGCGAAGCTGGTCCGAAACGTCAAGAAGACAGCTGCAGCTGCACCACACCAGTCAGCATACACCATTGCTGAGCATTTGCTACAGGAGTCACGGCCCATTCCCAACCAGCGCAGCACCGACTATCTCGGCCGTATTGCCAATTATCACCGCCAGCGAAGTCGCCCACGCCATCCCCAGGATCTCGGCTTGAACTGGATATGAACCATTGGCCTGACCAGTTCGAAGATCCAGTGGATATCACCGTGGACAACAAGCGTCATGTGTTGTTCTTCTCTGAGCAACAGCTGAATCTACTCAGTCTGGCCAAACGGTGGTATGCAGACGGAACATATAAAGTGGTCAGGGCACCCTTCATACAGTTGTGGAGTATTCACGCTTTTGTCCGTGTAGAGGACCAGGCAAAGCAGCTACCACTGGCCTTTGCTGTTATGTCTGGGAAACGTCGGCGGGATTATCTGGCTGTGCTGCGGGCCTTGAAACAGGAACTTCGACACAGAGATCTTTCCTGGAACTTGGAATGTGTCACCATGGATTTTGAAGCTGCTGCATGGGCTGCCTTCCGTGAAGTGTTTACAGAGGTTGATGTTCGTGGATGCTCCTTCCATTGGGGACAAGCAGTTTGGCGTCATATGCAGGGGCTGGGGATGCAACAGGCCTACCAAAACGACCCAGCATTCCACGGTTACTGTCGACAGCTCCTGACACTGCCCTACCTTCCTTGGGAGAAGATCGACGGCATTCTGGCAGAGTTGGAAGGGGAAGCTACAACAGAAGGGCAGCGCTGCCTCTGCACCTACATACGCCAGACATGGATCGATTCAGCAGTTTGGCCACCTTCCAGCTGGTCTTGTTTCTACAGAAGCATAAGGACCAACAACGACGTGGAGGGATGGCATCGCCGACTGAACACCAAGGCTTCCAGTGCAGGAAACCTTAACCTGTATCTGATGCTGCAGCTACTGTCAGACGAATCCAGACTTGTGACCAGAGCATGCCAGCTTCTCAAGGAGTCGACCATCATCAGGCGCCAAAGAGCCGATGCCAGGTCCACCAATGCCAAGCTCTTCAGGATCTGGGATCGCCTGGTGACCAGTGAGAGGACAACCCGCCAGGTTCTGAGAGCCGCCAGCCATCTTGTACCATTTTAGATT
>CM031626.1:13827044-13832044 GCA_018398815.1 Conus ventricosus
CGGCAAGTAAGGTGGAGTGCGCGAGGCGGGGCAAAAGTAAAGGTGAGAATTGTTGGCGCGCTGACAGGCGGGGCAAAAGTAAAGGTGAGAATTGTTGGCGCGCTGACAGGCGGGGCAAAAGTAAAGGTGAGAATTGTTGGCGTGCTGACAGGCGGGGCAAAAGTAAAGGTGAGAATTGTTGGCTCCTGACAGGTGGGTGGAGGAGGACCCTTTGAAATCCTGGAGTCGGTGAAGACCTGCATCGACAGTGCGTCAGCAACCTGGACAAGCTGGGCATGGGCGTGGCTGACATCAAGTGTGAGTCCCAGTCTCCCTCTCGCCCTCTGCTGGTCCCTCTTTCCCTTTAAGTGGCGTGGGTTGTGTTCTGTCGAGTCCTGCAGGGTGGGATATCTAGACCTGCTAACCTGTACAGTGTGGCAATCAGTTTCCGCTTGATTGACTTTTCAGGGTGCCTGCTTCTCGTGGGAGTGGCAGGTTTCCACGAAACAGGCCAAAACACCAAATAGACAACACAGTACAAAATAATGCAGATTTTATACAGAAAGCAAAACAGACAAGGAAATTTACAAGCAGTATGTCTTCTTCAAACGTGACGCATGGTCAGCATACGTGCACAAAGCAGTACTCCCCCGATAGCAGTCATTATGACAATGGCAGTGTATGAATGTGAAGGGGGAGTGAACACAGTTCAGACACAGAGTGCAAGCTAATGTCGTGTTGTGACAAGGTGCCTCGGCAAGACGCTACAAAAAGTGAAAGAGATTGATAAGAGCTGTACAAACAGATGGTCTTGATTATGGTTGGATGGATCGAAAAGCTGACATGACACCACTTGATTCACGGATGGGCCTCTAGTTGCACCAGTTTAAGAAGTTTCAAATGCTTTCTTTTTTTTCCTTTTTTTTCCTCAGGAATTTCAGGGATTTTCTCTTTCCTGTAGTGGGAGCCTTTTTTTTTTTTTTTTTTTTAATTTGTTTAATTTCATTTGTTTTGTTTTTGCAGGAAGAGTGAATCATGGTGAAGAAAAGTTCACGTTTAGCCACTGAGTCATTGATGTCTTGCACAGTTTGCCGATACCAGTGAATCACCGTAGCTTTACAAATGCGACCAACTAACCTTACTATCTATCAGCCAATCATTTGCCTTAGTCATGTTGCGACCCAGTGAGAGCATGCGACGCTGGCAAGTTCTGCTCAGCCATCACATCAGATGGTTTAGGATGGCTGTCCAGAAGTGAACTTTCTCGTGCCAAAGTTCCACCAGTTTCATGGAGGTTACGAACAGACGTTACTGCTGGTTATGATAATAGTAACCTCCACAATATTAGAATAATCACAACAATACCTGTGCTGATAATAGTAACCTCCACAATATTAGAATAATCACAACAATACCTGTGCTGATAATAGTAACCTCCACAATATTAGAATAATCACAACAGTACCTGTGCTTTGGGCCATCTGAAGTCAGTGAAGCATGCAGCAGGGGCACTGCCTATGAATTCGATCTCACAAAATATCTTACAGGGACTTCAGTAGTGGGCGTCACTATGTTTAACTTGTGTCAGGTATTTGATGACGCTGTGAAGAATTTTACGGATGATCAGTTCTGTGTACTGACAAATTTCCCATGTTGTACTTAGAAATGATAAAGGGCGGGTTTTTGATGGTGCTGTGAAGAATTTTTACTGACAAACAGCTGTATGTTTTAACAAATTTACCACGTTGTACACGGAAATGATAAAGTGAGGTATTTGATGGTGCTGTGAAGAATTTTTGCTGACAAGTAGATTTATGTTTTAACAAATTTCCCACGTTGTACACTGAAATGATAAAGGGCAGGTATTTGATGGTGCTGTGAAGAATTTTTGCTGACAAGTAGCTCTGTGTTTTAACAAATTTCACACGTTGTACACTGAAATGATAAAGGGCAGGTGTTTGATGGTGCTGTGAAGAATTTTGCTGACAAACAGCTGTATGTTTTAACAAATTTCCCACGTTGTACTCAGAAATGACAAAGGGCGGGTGTTTGGTGCTGTGAAGAATTTTTGCTGACAAGTAGCTCTGTGTTTTAACAAATTTCCCACGTTGTACACTGAAATGACAAAGGGCAGGTGTTTGATGGTGCTGTGAAGAATTTTTGCTGACAAGCAGCTGTATGTTTTAAACAATTTCCCGTGTTGTACACTGAAATGATAAGGGCAGGTATTTGATGGTGCTGTGAAGAATTTTTGCTGACAATAGCTCTGTGTTTTAACAAATTTCCCACGTTGTACACTGAAATGATAAAGGGCGGGTGTTTGATGGTGCTGTGAAGAATTTTTGCTGACAAACAGCTGTATGTTTTAACAAATTTCCCAAATTTTGTACTCTGAAATGATGAAGGGAGCGGTCCCTCTGGAGCTGGGACGCTGCAGAATGTGTTGTTAGCCTCTGACTGGAAGCAGACCTGCCCACCGTTCACAGGTCTCTGCATTCGTAACGAGTGTTGTCGTTGTTGGGTATGTTGTTGTTACAGTTTGGTTTGATCTTCTGTGCCTCCCCCATGGCATAATTCCTAGGACATTCTGGACCCCCTTTATTACAACCACATCCAGGCCCGTCACATTACAGCCCAGCATTGGTAGGCCACAAGGAGCTATC
Source organism: Conus ventricosus (assembly GCA_018398815.1). Classification (NCBI taxonomy): domain Eukaryota; kingdom Metazoa; phylum Mollusca; class Gastropoda; order Neogastropoda; family Conidae; genus Conus; species Conus ventricosus. The sequence continues at coordinate 13,829,687 of CM031626.1, forward strand.
TGCATCAGGTTCCAGGAGTTCTGTCCCTAGGATTTTGTTCACCATTCATGGAAGCTGTGTAAGCAGCATCATGAGAAGTAAATCAGCTTCAGAACAATGTCAAATTCAGGGGTTAGGTGTCCATTCAGCCTTCTGACAAATAGTAGAAGTCTTTTATTATTGCATTTTTCCGAAAGTTCTTGGGTCAGTCATTTTGGTGGGGGTGGGGTGGGGGTGGGGGTGTCGTTTGGTGTGGGCTCATGAAAGTCCGGCACAGTTACATGCTGTATTGTTTAGAAAAAAAGGGTCCTTTATATGTTGCTTTTGTTGCCAGAAAAGGGAAGGGTATGTGTGTGTGTGGTGTGTGTGGGTGGGGTGTGGGGGGGGGTGTCGTTTGGTGTGGGCTCATGAAAGTCTGGCACAGTTACATGCTATATTGTTCAGAAAAAAGGGTCCTTTTATATGTTGCTTTTGTTGCCAGAAAGGGATGGGTATGTGTGTGTGGGGTGTGGGTGTGGGTGGGGGTTGGGGGGTGTGTTTGGTGTGGGCTCATGAAAGTCCGGCACAGTTACATGCTATATTGTTTAGAAAATAGGGTCCTTTTATATGTTGTTTTGTTGCCAGAAAAGGGATGGGTATGTGTGTGTGTGCGTGTGTGTGTGTGGTGGGTGTGGGGGGGGGGGTGTGTTTGGTGTGGGCTGCATGAAAGTCTGGGCACAGGTATCATGCTATATTGTTTAGAAAAAAAGGGTCCTTTTAATGTTGGACTTTTGTTGCCAGAAAAGGGATGGGTATGTGTGTGTGTGTGTGTCTGTGTGTGTGTGGGTGGGGGGGGGGTGTCATTTGGAGTGGGCTCTGAATTGTGCCAGTTACATGCTATATTGTTTAGAAAAAGAAAGGGTCCTTTTATATGCTGCTTTTGTTGCCGACTGGACTGAGGCTGGTTATGGTTTCAGTAGGAAAATGCTTGTTTTGGGGAAGTTCGTTGTTCAAATCCAGGTTGAGGCAATACATGGTAACTACAGGGATCCAAGTGTCTTTGACGGAAAAGAGATGTGTGTGTGTGTATGTGTGTGGTGTGTGTGTGGGGTGTGTGGGTGCGCGCGTGTGTGCGTGCGTGCGTGTGCGTGCATGCTAGCAGGGAAATTCAAGGAACAGTGGGAAATGAGATGGGATGGGGAGGAAGGGACGTACGGGCGCTGTAGAGACATATCACATTGGTCTCTGAGGGTGAATCTTTCTCTTATTCTGTTGTCTGCAGCAGAGTGGAGAAACAGCTGCCGCAATGATTGATTACCCTTCGGATTTTGCCAGGAACGCCTGTCCACGTTGTGCTGAAGAGACGACACAGGCAGACCGGAAAGCTTTAGAATGCTGCGACACTGAAATGCTTTGAGAGAAATCTGTGTGGTGCCTGTCACTTCTATGAACCAGGTCACAAGGAACTCTCGTGAAGCCATCCCAGCATGCACGGGAGGGAAAAAGAGCGGGGGAGGGGGGAAGGAGAGGGAAAGAGGGACATGGATGGAGGGTGTCAACAGCGTTGAGGGCAACAGCATTGACGCTAGCTGTTTCATTGCGATGCAGTAATCTGGTACCGGGCAATCCTGTCAAAAATCCAGTCAGTGGTTGGACATCTGCCGCTGATTTATTTCAGTCAGTCCTTCTATTTTTTTTTCTTTTACACATAATTTTACCAGCTTTGGTCAGTTACCCCCTTACCGTGCCTTTTTTTTTTTTCTTCTCTGAATGTTGAAGCTCGTTTTCTTTCCTTCCAGGGTGAAACGTTCAGTGCCTAGTGGAATGAGTAAGACATGGTTGAAGATGTGTTTGCTGCATTCTGTCTCCAGGCGTAGGCATCACCAACCAGCGCGAAACGACCGTGGTGTGGGACAAAGAGACGGGCCAGCCTCTGTACAATGCCATTGGTGAGCTCTGAGCTGTACTGCGTTGTACTGCTTTGCTGTTTCTTATTCATGCGCAGCTTGGGGTACTTTACACACAGATTTTGACACAGACTATCCTAGGATGCAGTTTGAGTGTGTGTGTGTATGTGTGTGTGTGTGTGTGTGTGTGTGTGTTTTCTTTTTTATGAGCGCAATAATTTTTTTTTTCTGCAACTGTTTGTAAAGTCCGAAGTTGTTTACTCTTTATTCAAGAGATGCAGCACCTCAGCTTATTCAACAGAGAGGTGCAGTCCTGGATTTTAGTTCGATCTCCGATCCGAATCTTTGTGTTGCGTTGCTGGAAAGAACAAATCACACAAATAATTTTTTGTTTCACAAATACTTAACCCTCTTGACAGGCGAGAACCCGCTAGCGCCCAACCGGAAATCACACGGCCAAAACGCTGAGCAACTGCCAGCGCCCGGTAAAACA
>CM031626.1:13837044-13838882 GCA_018398815.1 Conus ventricosus
TGTGTCTCAGCTTTGGAGTGGGCTTTTAACCTCTACAGAGGGGACTGTTGTAACTGGCATCATCTGTTGGCTGATTTGTCTCTAGAGCAAGGTCGCGCAAAATCACCAAACTGTTTGTAATGAAATGCAGTGAAAAGATGGAAGGTGGCCCAGGGATGGACTATTGCATTTCAGTGCCGATATGTGAGGGGGGATGGGATGGAAGGATGGTTCCATTACATTTCAGTGCCGATATGTGAGGGGGGATGGGATGGAAGGATGGTTCCATTACATTTCAGTGCCGATGTGTGAGGGGGGATGGGATGGAAGGATGGTTCCATTACATTTCAGTGCGGATGTGTGAGGGGGGATGGGATGGATGGATGGTTCCATTACATTTCACTGCAGATCTGAGGGGGCATGGGATAGACAGATGGTTCCATTCCATTTCAGCCCAGATCTGAGGGGGGATGGGATGAAAGGATGGTTCCATTACATTTCACAGGGTTCGTGCTCTCCTTGAAACTCCTTGAATTCTGACAGGGAATTTCAAGACCTTGAAAACCTTTGAAAATCAATAAAATGTGGTTCTGTTGACCAGACCTCCTTGAAAACCTTTGAAAATCAAGCCATCAGCTCCAAAAATCTTTAATGTGGCAAAAAGAAATCACAGTTTTATTTTTCTGCGTTCAGGTTAATGAAAAACTATTTTAAAAACAAATTTTTACAAACATCGTCGCGATCCTGGATCGTCTGCGATTTTACCAAGGGAGATAGTTTGTAACTTCATCAAAATTGAATGTTACAAATTATCTCCCTTGGTTGAATCGCCGACGACAATCCAGGATCGCGACGATGTTTGTAAAAATGTTTTAAAATTATTTTTTCATTAACCTGAACACAGAAAAATCAAAACGCCATTTCTTTTTTACAATTTTTATGCAAGTAGTGTAGAGAGGTGGCACAAAAATTTGACCATTTTCTTTCAAAAATTGTGTTTTGGGTTTTATGTGTTTTTGTGCTCAAGAAAGTCTGTTGAAAACCATCTGTGGTGTTCATTTTGTCTATTTTCCACATTTTCTTAGTAAAAAATGACTTTATTTGAAGGAGGTGTTTGTGAAAATTGCTTACTTCTTTATTTTCAAACGCCGTTTTCTCAGAATCACTTTTTTCAACAATGATTGATGTGCAATACAGTATCTCTGGATCCAGACTAGCTAGCTTGTTAATTTTTTTTCTTTTGATCAGAAATGATGTATGCAGGCAACTGTATTTTATTATAAGTAAAAACAGCGCATATCATTTGCTAATTTCTGTTGGAATAATTCGAAAGCAATGAAACGCGAAGCCTGATGGCCACCATATGGAAAAATTATTGAAAAAAAAGCAGTTTAGATATATAAAAATCCTTTTGTAATTGCATTACTTTAGCTCAACAAAACAGTATATAAAAATCCTTTTGTCATTGCATTACTATAGCTCATCAAAACAAGAAAAGCCATGTTGCTTAACTTCTTTATTTTCAAACGCCGTTTTCTCAGAATCACTTTTTTCAACAATGATTGATGTGCAATACAGTATCTCTGGATCCAGACTAGCTAGCTTGGTTTTTTTTTCTTTTGATCAGAAATGATGTATGCAGGCAACTGTATTTTATTTATAAGTAAAAACAGCGCATATCATTTACTATTTTCTGTTGGAATAATTCGAAAGCAATGAAACGCAAAGCCTGATGGCCACCATATGGAAAACATTATTGAAAAAAAAAGCATTTTAAATATATAAAAAGCCTTTTTGTAATTGCATTACTTTAGCTCAGCAAAACGTCACGGTCAAAAATAAAACAACCAAGTCTTCCT
>CM031626.1:13839882-13861934 GCA_018398815.1 Conus ventricosus
GGTTTTTTTTTTTTTGTTTGTTTTTGTTACAGTTTTTGTCTGAGATATTACAGGTGCACAAATTTGGGGTAAACAGGTCTGTGTGATGAATTTTGCACTATTTTATGGTGTGTCATACAGTGCGCAGTTCAGGAGAATTATTGTGACTTTAAAGCGGTTTTTTTTGCTGAAGTTTGAAGAAGTGCTATCTATTCACTGGGATTCTTTCCTTTTTTTTCTTTCCTTGCTACCAGAATTTGACGGGTGGGGTGAACGGAGGGCGTCACCTGACCGACGTGACCAATGCCAGCCGCACCATGCTCATGAATATTCACACATTGAAGTGGGACGACTTTCTCTGCAGGTAGTCTGGCTTTATTTATGATCAGTAAAGTGGGGGTTGTTTTGTTGATGCATGTCTTTGGGGTTGTGTGATTGTGCATGTGGTGAATGTGTTTTGTTGATGCGCGTGTACACTCCAGGGTTCGTACGCCCCTTGAAGACCCTTGAAAACCCTTTAAAATACAATGGGTCAAAAAGGCCCTTGAAAACCCTTGAATACTGCAGATATCCCTACCATCCCTTGAAATCCCTTAAAATCGTTTTCGGACCAAAACTGACCGTAACATTTGAAGACGAATCGGAGAACAAACGCGAACAAGACTTCGGACATCGATTTTCGCTCTCGAATCGTTCTGTGTGTCGTCTGCTTTTCAAGCAAAGGGAAGCAATTCAATAGTTGGTTATCGTTTGCGCATGCGCAGTTCGACTTCCGACAAAGTGCGCCATGCTCCCTAATCTTCGGTGAATGCGAACACTGTTGCGTCAGTCATCATGCCCAAAGGAAATTGCGCATTTGATCCGTTGTGGTTACAGAAGGAAGAATATCGAAGCTGGATCACTGAATGCAGAGACAACAAACATGCGTTTTTCCGTAAAGTGTGAAAAAAGACCGTTGATGTTCGGGCAGTGGGTGAATCGCGGTTGCAAGTCACGGAAAGAGGAAAAATATGTGGAATTGGAAAACGCGAGTAGGCTGGTAGTTAGTCTTACGGACTTCGTTCGGCAATCATCAAATTCATCAACATCAGGTCAGACCCTTTCCTCAGTAAGAATCGTCAGCCAATCCACAATAACAGCAAGTGGGACAGATGTGTTAAAAGTAAAAGCTGAAGTGTTGTGGACGATTCATGTCATCAACAAATCATCACAGTTTCCGATCTGCTGAAGACGACATGAAACTGTTTGCAGCAATGTTGACATATTACTCGATTGCGACGAAGTATCGGCGTGGGGAAACTAAAATTAGATATTTTGCAAACTTTTGGCATTGCTCCTTTTTTCTGTTTAGAACTGAAAAAAGAGTGAAATCATATAGGCCTACTGAATCTTCAAATCAATCGTCACGTCGTCTCCATAGACACTAAGTGACTCGTGTGTGCACATTCGTAATTTTAAAAAAAAATCCTACTTCTTGTTTAAAAGACAGCGTTCATACTACCCCCCCCCATACCCCCCCCCCCCCCCCCCCCCCAACTTACCTACCAGCTAGCCTACACACACACACACACACACACACACACACCAAGACACACACACACACACACACACGCACACACACACACGCACACACACACACACACACACACACACACACACACACACACACACAGAAAGAGAGACACACACACACACACACACACACACACAGAGAAAGAGACACAGAGAGAGAGAGACACACACACAGATACACACGCACACAACACACCAAACTAAAAAACAGTTCAAATTGCCCGGGTAAGGACTTGAAACAGAAGCAGCTGGACATCCATGTCAGATACTGGTCCAGAAAGCAGATTGAAAGTTTTCTTTTTCTGATTTCTCAGTTTCTGTAAAAAGACTTCATTTTTTATTTTTTGTATATGATATTGAGCATGGAAAAGACTCAGAAGTGTAATCACCTTATCATCATGGCTGGATTACATGTGTAAGGTAATTATTCACTCTTTTTTTTCAATCGTACAGCTAAATTTGCCCCTTTAAAAATTAAAATATCCCTTTAGAAACCCTTGAAAAACCCTTGAATTTTTTTCCTGTGAAGAAGTGGGAACCCTGCACTCAAATGCAGACTCATATACACACACATGATTGTATGCATGTTGGAAGCCTCACATGTATGACTGGTACACACACACACACACATACACGCACACACACAGCACTCACACGCATGCACACACACACGCATGCACGCACATACATACATACGCACGCATGCATGCACACACACACACACACACACACACACACACACACACACACACACACACACACACACACACTCGTGAATACTCACTCGCACACACGCACACACACACACACACACACACACACACACACACACCACACACACACACACACACACACACTCTCTCTCTTTTCTCATGCGCACACACATACACACACACACACAGTCACACACACACACACACTCATGTTTGATGGTTCAGCAGGCGTTTACAGTCTGGCAGAATTTCTAAAAAATCACGTTGACTTACGCATGCCTACCCCTGCCACAGTTGCCTGGGGTTTCACTGCATGGATATGACTGGTTCCTCAGGTGGAGCAAGCTGGTTTGATTTTAGGTTTTGTTTGTTTGTTTGTTGCTCTTTCTTTTCAAGACAAAATCAGACTGGAATTTCACCCAGAGAAATCAGATTTTGTATCATTTGGATAATTCTGAACGCAATCTCCTCAGAGAAATCAGACTGTATATCATTTGGATAATTCTGAACGCAATCTCCTCAGAGAAATCAGACCGTAGTTTACTCATGTGTAAATCTGATTTGGGTTTAGTTTACTGAAATGAATTGGATAGACGTTCACCCGGATAATCAGATCGCAGTATCATAAGATAAATCAGATCGCAGTATCATAGATAAATCAGATTGCAGTATCATAAGATAAATCAGATTGCAGTATCATAAGATAAATCAGATTGCAGTATCATAAGTAAATCAGATTGCAGTATCATAAGATAAATCAGATTGTAGTGTCGTCAGATAAATCTGAACAAAGTGTCGTCAGATAAATCTGAACAAAGTGTCATCAGATAAATCTGAACAAAGTGTCATCAGATAAATCTGAACAAAGTGTCGGCAGATAAATCTGGACAAAGTATCATCAGATAAAACTGAACAAAGTCTTATCATCAGATAAATCTGAACAAAGTGTTGTCAGATAAATCTGGACAAAGTGCCGTCGGGTGAATCTGAACAAAGTGCGTCAGATAAATCTGAACAAAGTATCAGATAAATCTGAACAAAGTATCATAAGATAAATCTGAACAAAGTGTCGTCAGATAAATCTGAACAAAGTGTCACAGGGTGAATCTGATGGTGATTTTGTCAGATAAATCGATCACAGTTCACTCAGGTAGCTCTGATGGCAGTACCCTCAGATGAACCAAGTTACGGGTCCACTGATGATTTATTTAGAAAATGTGACATCAATATTGCATCCATTTCAAAACCTCCAACTATGCCCACGGTTCCTCAATGGGAGCATATTTCTCCAAATTTTGATATAGATTATACTACTCAAAAAAAAGAAGACAATATTAATTTGATATCAGTAGAAGCAAAAGAACATCTTGAAAACACATATCCACATCATCTCAAAATCTACACGGATGGTTCAGTTTTAGAATCTTATACAGGGGCTGGATTTGTAATTCCCGATTTAAAAGCAAAAGAAATCATTTTGTTTAGGAAGAACTTTTCAGTTTTCACTGCTGAACTATATGCAATCCTTATGGCCTTATCTTGGATATCTGATCTTAATGTGGCAATTTACAGCATTCTAATCTGTGTTGACTCTAAATCTGTTCTTTATAGCTTACGAAATTGGGATGCAAATGTAAGGAAAGACTTAATTTTTGATATAAAATTTATGATACATTCCGTTATGGCGAAAGGAACTTTTGTAGAGTTTTGCTGGATCCCATCTCACTGTGGTATCTATGGAAATGAATAGCTGATAAATTAGCAAAAGAGGGTGCTCTTAGAAAAATTCCAGATAGTGGATTGAAAATGGATAAACATGAAATCATTTCTCTATTAGAAAATTGTATGAGCAATGAAAAACTTCCTGCAAAAACGACAGTGTTATTATGCCAAGATCATTGTCCAGTATCATTTATAAAATGCGTTTGAACTCGTGGAAAACCAAATTTTCTAAGGATGTAGATTGCGCTTGTGGTCTCCCATTATCTATTCAACATATTCTTTTCGAATGTCCAATTCTAACATCGTTATATAATATTCTAAAGATAGATATTGCTTCGTTAGGGGCTTTACAAGAAATACTTTACAGCCCCAAAATGATTGATATAGCAAAGGCTATATCGAGTTCTGTTATTATTCATTTGTTGTAATTGATTTATCAGTTTATAATTATTGTTTGGTCGTTAATAGGCAAACTTTCATATATTTGTCTCCGTGCGCGCGCGCACACACACACACACACCGCACACACACACACACACACACACACACACACACACACACACACACACACACACACACACACACGCGCGCGCGCACACACACGCACACACACACACACGGGCGCGCGCATGCACGCACACACACGCACACACGCGCTCACACACACACTCATATAAGCACTTACATACATTTTTTTGTTTGTTTGTTTTTTGTTTTTGTCTAATATCACCATCGTTGTGAACAGACTCTAAATTAAATCAATCATCAAAACGGGTCCACGCATCAACCAGACAGATCGCTCTGCCATTCTGTCGGGCAAACTCCACAGTTCTAACATCATGCAACATGTCCTCGGTCTCACAGGCTGTAACACATCATGACTGAACTGTGATACATGGTTCACTGTGTCCACGCATCAACCAGACAGATCGCTCTGCCGTTCTGTCGGGCAAACTCCACAGTTCTAACATCATGCTGCATGTCCTCGGTCTCACAGGCTGTAACACATAATGACTGAACTGTGATACATGGTTCACTGTGTCCACGCATCAACCAGACAGATCGCTCTGCCGTTCTGTCGGGCAAACTCCACAGTTCTAACATCATGCTGCATGTCCTCGGTCTCACAGGCTGTAACACATCATGACTGAACTGTGATACATGGTTGACTGTGGCAGGCAGAGCTCTGACATCTAAGACAAGAGTTCTGATGCTATTACATGTGTTTGTGTCATGATGCTGTACCAACATTTTGTTTTTTCTGTTGACTTGTTGGCAGGTTCTTTGAGATTCCCAAACAGGTGCTTCCAACCATCCACAGCTGCTCAGAGATCTATGGGCACCTGGACTCGGGTCCTCTGAAGGGGATTCCCATCTCTGGGGTGAGACTGTGTGTGTGTGTGTGTGTGACAGAATGAGTTTGTTAAGAATTGCGTGGCTGTCACCCGTTCAGTTTTGTTGTTGTTGAGAATTTCCCTGTTCTGAAAACCAGATCAGAAATCCTGAATTTCCCTGTTCTGAAAACCAGATCAGAAATCCTGAATTTCCCTGTTCTGAAAACCAGATCAGAAATCCTGAAACGTGGTGTGGACAACAACAGCAGCAACAACAACAACAACAACAACAACACCAACAACACCAACAACAAAAACAAGAAACAAAGAACAAAAAAAGAAAAGCAAACAAAAATCCTGGATTTCAAAATTTTGCGTGAAGCATGTCATGTGCGGGTTGGGTGTGTGTGTGTGTGTGTGAATTTTTGAAAGGTGCGAAACGAAATGAGATAAAACGGTGTGGAATAACTCCACACACTGATGTTCTTGGAGTGTCAGCAGCGCCATGTTGTAGAAGAGAGTTTTCAGTTCAAGCCCAGTGTCCTTCAGTGTAAGCAGCCAGGGGGGAGGACAGTTTCGGTTGAAGTCAGACTCTCTGCACATCCCCTGGGTCTACAGTGTGGGCTGCATCGGGCAGCTAAGGCTTTATGTGCGATTATGTACAATGGATACAGACATTTCTGAAAAAAAAAAGCCCGCAGTTGATTTGCGGTGATTGGGGCCATAACTTTTTTTTTCCTTTTCTCTCAAGTCCCACAATGTTTGCCTACTCAAAAAAAAAAAAAAGTAAATAACTGTGTTCAAAGATATTAATAAACAAAGAAATAGATACAAGTATGAAGTCAGTAGGAAAATGAAAAAAAAAAAAGATTGATTTTGAGATTACTCTCTATATTACGCTCCATTCTTTCAGGTCTCATTCGTTTTTTCTGACTGCTGTTGATGTGAGACACAAAATTTTACAGCAGATTCCATGAAAACCTTGTTCAGAGATGTTCCACCTGATGCGGTCTTTGAATTCTTGAAAGAGATTAACATTTTTCATCAGATCTGAGATTTTTTATAGTGGAAAGATGTTTTAACAAAATTTGGGATGGGTTTTTAGAAGATGTATTTTGAAGAGTTGTGTGAACGAATGACTTGTGAGTTGATTGTAACGTGGTGACAGCCCTGATACGGCCCTTTGCGGTCGGCTGGGCTATAAGCAACATTACCTTACCTTACCTTTGCTTCATAACAGCTTGATAAATCGATGTCAGTCAGTTTCGGTTTGTTTCCAAGTGTAGTCACATGCTCCTCTGCTGCCAGTGTTTAAAAGGGACCTTGCTGTTGTTTCAAACTTGCGTGCTACTTTAACAGTTTGGAATGGTGTGTTTCAAGGTGTGTGAATTGGTTGGTGTTCTTCTGATGCTGTGTAGTTTTTGTATTGATGAAAAGGAAAAAAAAAAATACAAGGAAAAATTCCTGCACTGCACAAAGACAGTAGTAAAACTAATACTGATTTTTCTCTGCGCGGATGCTTGTGTGTGTGTGTGTGTGTGTGTGTGTGTGTGTGTGTGTGTGTGTGTGTTGTTGTTGTTGTTGTTGTTTGTTGTCTTCAATTTAACGTCTATCCACATAGTGATATTAGACGGGGGGGAGGGGAGGGGGGAGGGAGGTTATCGGGAGGAAGAGGAGGGGACCATATTGTGTGTTTATGTCTCTTTGATAAGGCAGTTCGTGCCAAATGCACGTGCGTGTGTTGATTCTTGCCTGTCTGCAGGAGTATCAGCCTGCGTACGCAGAAAAAAAAAGAAGAAATATTAACGGCCTTGCTGGGCTGCATTCTGCCTTCTCTTGACCTCCACTTTTTTTGTGCATTCTTGAGGTACCATTGTTCCCCTCTTCTTTTTTCTATGTTTGTATTACCACCGTTCCTGTTTTCTTTTTTTTTCTCTTTTTTTCTTTTTCTCCTTTGCCCATGACCAACATTTATCTCTGTGTGTGTGCGTGTGTGCGTGTGTGTGTGTGTGTGTGTGTGTGCGTGTGTGTGTGTGTGTGTGTGTGTGTGTGTGTGTGTGTGCGTGTGTGTGTGCATGTGTGTATGTGTGTGTGTGTGTGTGTTCACAGATCCTGGGCGACCAGCAAGCGGCTCTGGTGGGTCAGACATGTTTTAAACTGGGTCAAGCCAAAAACACGTCAGTCTGCTCTTCCATTTCCCTCCCTGTGTTGCTGTTGATAACTTAGTTTTCCTCTGCTCTTCAGTGGATGCTTTTTTTCTTGTTAGCTGTTTAGTGCTTCTATTGATATATATATCAAGCTGTCATTCTGTTGATAGTTTTTCTTTTTGTTTTGCTTTTCTGGTGAGGGCGGTATAGATTACATGTATAAACAAAGTGAGTCTGTGATCATTCAGAATTTGTGTGTGTGTGTGTGTGTGTGTCCATGGTAAACTTTTGCTATTTGCAGCAAGTGTAGTCAAGCTTGGCAGAGTAGCAGACATAGATGAAAGCTTTCCAGTCTTCCCTGGTATGAAGATGTCGACGTAAGGGCTGTAAATCTGTGTTTTGACATTTTCAGCCATATTTCAAAAGTCGAAAACTTTTGTTAGAAATTTTGATCACTCACCGTTATTTAGAGCCTGGTCACAGACATGTTGAACGATTATACGTGTTAATTTAATAAATGTTTAAGCTAACATTTGTCAAAATCAGTACATGTTGATTTGATAAATATTAAGTTAACATTTGTCAAAATCAGTACACGTTTTGATAAATATTAAGTTAACGTTTGTCAAAATCAATACATGTTAATTTGATAAATGTGACACTGCACGCGAAAATCATGGATAAGGGTCAAAATTCAGAAAATGAGATTAAAATTTAATCTAAAAGAAGAGATCATTCTGAACAAGACACAAAAAACAGATTTCAATTATCTTTATTACTTTCTGAGATACACGCGTTTGAGTCTCCAGGTGATCGGTGACCCCGTTTTGAGAAAAATTCATTTAAAGTTTGGTAAAATTCAAATAGTCCTAACTAATTTTCCCAAGCATGAGACTGGTACTATAATATCAAGAATGACCATAGAACTTAGTTAACTAACTCAATTCCACCAATTAATTGCTGTTTTGATTAAAATTTCATTTGAAAATGTTGGTTACTGGGCTTAATGATGGGCGACACGTTGCATTCAAACTTTCACCAAAAAAATTGTAAAAAAAAAACTACAAGTCAGAATCACTTCAAATTTTCAGCAAACATCTATGGGTACCTGTGCTTTAATCTGCATAAGTTAGTTTAAAAAAAAACATGTTATAGATCTGTGAGCCACCTCTGTGATGAGTCAGTTCAATGTTAATTTTGAGGATAGTTAAGTACATCACAAACCACTCCACCATAATAGCACTGTCACCAAATGACACTTTCACAATAATCAATCACACTTTCAACCTTGGGAAATTATTGTCTTTGTTTCAGAATCAGTCTTACACTGCCAGCACCCAACCCCCTCCCAAGCCTAGCGACCCCCCCCTCCCCCACCCGCTGCAACAATCAATTACAGCAATGGCACAATCCATTTGAAGCTGCACAAATGGCCTTTTGATGGAGTGTTTTTTTGCACTGAAAGTCACATGTCTGTTTTTTTCTTTGACCCAAGTCCTCTTTTGATTTTTTGGGTCTGCCTGGAGTCCTGGCAGTGGTGGGGGTGCAGTCTGGCTGGTGGATGGGTTTGATGGACAGGGGAAGGAGGTGAAAACTGAGATGGGGTAACCTTTCCTGATGTTTTGAGACTGAGAGGTTGTGGGCACACCAGATCTCTCTTATCTGGGTTCAAAACTCCCTGATCTCATTGAACAAGTACTCTGATTTGCTATAGTGTGAATGAACTGGAACAATTCACGGGATATTTTGAGTTGTTCAGCATGTACTGACTGCGGCACTTCTTTCTTGGTGTATTTTGCCCACGCTTAGTGTTAACGTCACAGCACCAGTGTGAAGGAAGGCCTTAAGTTGGCTGAAAATAGCATTGTCCAATTCTTCTTTCGTCATCCCCAGGTGATGCATGCGGAGTTCAGTCAGCTCCTCAGGTGCAAAACTGGAGATAGCAGGGCTGTCCGTCATTCAGCTGGCAGGAACAGGAAAAACAACAGACAGCTTGGCATCTGGCTTTCTGCATTAGCACTGAAGCGGGCCATCCCTCTTCAGCACCACAGAGGTCGCTTTCAAAACGACTGGTGGACGAATCACACAGCCCTCAGCCTCATCAGCTGGAAACACACAGAACAGATATTTTGCATTCAATGAAACTGAAAATAGGAAGGCTCATTTCCTTCAATAAAACCACACACATAAAATAACACACACAGTGACACACACACATACTTGCACACACACAAACACATAACTGACATATATAATGACAATGATTTTGAGCACACACACCCTTCCCTAATGAAATCACTAACACACACACACACACACACACACACACACAGTCACAGTGACACACTGACAATGACTTACAGCCTTACCCCATCCTTACAACTACCCCCCACCCCTCCCCCTGCCATTCCCATCCCCTGCCAGTTACAAAACACACACACACACACACACACACACACACATTCATTCATTCACACACACACACACACGCACGCACGCACGCACGCACGCACTGCGCGCGCGCGCGCACATGCACACATAGTGACACACACACATTCATTCATTCATACACACACACACACACATTTATTCATACACACCACACACACACACACACATTCATTCATTCATTCATTCACACACACACACACACACACACACATTCATTCATTCGCACACACACACAACACACAACACACACACACACACTGCATTTTTGTGTTCAGCCCTCCCCCCCCCCCCCCCCCCCCCTCACAAAACCACAAAACTTTTGGCCTACCCTATTAGTATTACCCATCTGTACATCATCTGTCATCTGAAATGCATTATTTATACACTATTTCCTCCTTTTTAAAGAGATTTATAGCACAGCATTCCAAACACCTTAAATTAAGTGCCACAATTATCTATAATCTGAGTGTTGATGTTTTTCATACTTCCAATCTGGCCTTGGCTTGACAGTGTTGCCTGTTACTAAAAATAATATCAACAGCATCAGTGTATTTCACTTGTTTTTTTAAATCATACTCGACAACTTAAGCTATCATTCACGGAAATCAAGTAATATGTGTGATATCTTTCATCACAATAATTCCTGTTCGCCATACATATACACAAACTTTAAAAAACAACAAACTTATGCCGAAGCGACAGCATTCGTGGAACAATGTAAACAGATCACTTACCAGATTCAGTGTGTGTGTTCAGCCCCATTTTCACAGGCACAGGTTGATCATCTTCATCCTCACTACTAAAATCTTCGACTTCAGATTCTCTATTGTCTCCAAGTAGTCTGTCACTGCTTCAATCAGTTCTGGCGAGGTGAAATTCACCGTTTCCGACAGCAGCCTTGAGATCTGCTCGCTCGACAGCTTCGACGCCCCCATTGTTGTTCCGTGTTCGAAAAGCACGCTTCCAGTTACTCACTTTCGGCAATTACTGAGCTTCAATGAAAAGACTGAGAGCAATAAAATTTTAGACTTTAACAGTAGAAGTATGCTACTTTCAAAATAATTCACATCAGAGAACAAATCTGTAGCAATGATGTCTGCAGCTTCAGTTAAATTTGATCATGGATAAGTCGCTCTGACCACAGTGATCGCACATCAAATCAGAATTACTACGCATAAACACAAAGACATAGAGTTGGAATGTGTAAAAGTAGGGCTTGCAGACAGTTTACAACCAGATTGTGGTGTTATTCGCTCTTTGCGACTCTGAGGTGAATGAAATCGTGTTGGAAAGTGGGGCAAACGAGTCCGCTTGTTTCCACAGTTTCCCATCATTTCTCGACAGGAAAATATTAAAATAAAATACTTTTACTTCGTATTTGTTAATAATACTTGTGAACTTAGCAGATAAAAGTCATACAATCTAATATTAAAAAATGTCAACATCGATATTTTTATGCTCCAGTCATTTAACCGCGCGCAGCAAATCTACAGCTGGCGACTTATCCATGATTTTCGCGTGCAGCGTCACAAATGTTTAAATTAACACTATCAGAGAGAGAGGGGGAGTTAACACTATCAGAGGAGAGAGGGAGGTGGAGGGGAAGTTAAAAACTATCAGAGGAGAGAGAGTGTGAGAGGGGAGTTACCATATCAGAGGAGAGGAGAGGGGAGTTAACACTATCAGAGGAGAGAGAGGAGGTGGGAGGGGAGTTAATTATATCAGAGGAGAGAGAGCAGGGGAGAGGGGAGTTGACACTATCAGAGGAGAGAGAGGGGGTATAACACTATCAGAGGAGAGAGAGGAGTAAGTGGGAGGGGAGTTAACAATATAAGAGGAGAGAGAAGGGGAGTTAATCAACTACAGAGGAGAGAGGTGGTGAGAGGGGAGTTAACATTCAGAGGAGAGCGAGGAGGTGAGAGGATAAGATTAATGTTGCTTATAGCCAGAAAACCGACCGCAGTGGGCCACATCGGGCTGTGGGGGAGTTAACACTATCTGAGGAGAGAGAGGAGGTGTGAGGGGAGTGAACACTCATCAGATGAGAGAGAGAGGAGGTGAGAGGGGAGGTACACTATCAGAGGGAGAGAGAGAGGAGGTGGGAGGGGATTTAACATATCAGAGGAGTGATGAGAGGTGGTGTGAGGCGGAGTTAACACTATCAGACGTCAGAGAGAGGAGGTGAGAGGGGAGTTAACACGATCAGAGGAGAGAGAGGAGGTGAGAGGGGAGTTAACACTTTCAGAGGAGAGAGAGGAGGTGGGAGGGGGTTAACACTTTCAGAGGAGAGAGAGAGGGTGGGGAGGGGAGTTAACACTTTCAGAGGAGAGAGAGGAAAGGTGGGAGGGGAGTTAACACTATCAGAGGATGAGAGGGGGAGTTTACACTATCAGAGGAGATGGGAGGGGAGTTAACCCACTATCAGAGGAGAGAGAGGGGGTTTACACTATCAGAGGAGATAGGGAGGTGGTGAGGGGAGTTAACACTTTCAGAGGTGAGAGGGTGGTGGGGAGGGGAGTTAAACCAATATCAGCAGGAGAGAGAGGGGAGTCTAACACTATCAGAGGAGATGAGGGGGAGTTAACACATATCAGAGGAGGTGAGAGAGGGAGTTAACACTATCTAGCGGGGATAGAGGGGAGTTTACACTATCAGAGGTGAGAGAGGAGATAAGATATTTGCTTTAGCCCAGCCGGTCCGCAAGGGCCACATCAGGGCGTGGAGAGAGGAGGAGGTGAGAGGGGAGTTAATACTATCAGAGGAAGGAGGGAGGTGAGAGGGGTGTTTAACATATCAGAGGAGAGAGGTTGGAGGTGAGAGAGGAGTTAATGCTATAGAAGAGAGAGGGAGGTGGGAGGGGAGTTAACATTTATTCCCAGAGGAGAGAGAGAGGAGGTGGGAGGGGTGTTAACTACTATAAGAAGAGAGAGAGGAGCGTTGGGGGGAGTTTAACTCTATCAGAGGAGAGAGAGGAGGTGAGAGGGGGAGTTAATGCTATCAGAGGAGAGGGCGGTGGCTAGAGGGGAGTTAACACTATCAGAGAGAGAGAGGAGGTAGGAGGGGAGTTAACACTATCAGAGGAGAGAGAGGAGGTGGGAGGGGAGTTAACACTTTCAGAGGAGAGAGAGGGAGGGTGGGAGGGGAGATAACAACTTCAGAGGGAGAGAGAGGAGGTGAGAGGGGAGTTAACATATCAGAGGAGAGAGAGGAGGTGGGTGGGAGTTAACACTATCAGAGGAGAGGAGAGGAGGTGGGAGGGGAGGTTAACACTATCAGAGGAGGAGAGAGGGAGGTGAGAGGGGGGAGTTAGACACTTATCAGAGGGAGAGGGAGGAGGTGAGAGGGGAGTTAACACTATCAGAGGAGAGAGAGGAGGTGAGAGTGGGTTTAACACTATCAGAGGTAGAGTGAGGAGGTGAGAGGGGAGTTAACCACTATCAGGGAGGGAGAGAGGTGGTGGGAGGGGAGTTAACTCTATCAGAGGAGAGAGAGAGGAGGTGGGAGGGGAGTAACACTATCAGAGGAGAGAGGAGGATGTGAGAGGGGAGTTACCAGCTATCAGAGGAGAGAGATGGAGTGAGAGTGGGAGTTCACACTAGCAGAGAGAGAGAGGAAGTTACCACTATCAGAGGAGAGAGAGGATGCTGAGAGGGGAGTTTAACACTAGTATCAGAGGAGGTAGGAGGGGAGTTAACATATAGAGAAGAGAGAGGACGTGAGAGGGGAGTTAACACTTCAGAGGGAGGTAGGGGGAGTTAACACTATCAGCGGAGAGAGGAGGTGGGTGGGGAGTTAACACTTTCAGAGGAGGTAGGAGGGGAGTTAACCTATCAGAGGAGAGAGAGGACGTGAGAGGGGAGTAACACTATCAGAGGAGAGAGAGAGGAGGTGAGAGGGGAGTTAAACACTATCGAGGGAGAGAGGAGGTGGGAGGTGAGTTAACACTACTGAGGAAGAGAGAGGAGGTGGAGGAGGGGAGGTTAACATATCAGTGGGAGAGAGAGGAGGTGAGAGGGGAGTTAAACACTATAGAGGAGGAGAGTAGGAGGTGTGAGGGGAGTTAACACTTTCAGAGGAGGAGTGAGGAGGTGAGAGGGGAGTTAACATATCAGAGGAGAGAAGAGGTGAGAGGGGGTTAACACTATCGAGGAGAGAGAGGAGGTGAGAGGGGAGTTAACACTATCAGGGAGAGAGGAGGGTGGGAGGGGAGTTAACATAATCGGGGAGAGGAGGGAGTTAACTATCAGAGGGGAGTTAACACTATCAGAGGAGAGGAGAGTGATCCGTCAGTTGGAACTTCTGACACGCAGCGCACTCCTCCGTCTCTCGTCTGCTCCTTACGCTACACCTCCCCCCCAGATACTCCCTCTGTGTCATTTTTCCGCCATCGACCCCCCCACCCACAGCACATCGCGCCACAACATAACACCATGACCCCTCTCTCAACAAGCAAGTCACACACATTCCTCTGGACACCTGATTTTGCAACCGGTTTCTAATTGATTTTCTGGGTTAAAAAAGCCCTTAAATATGATACTGACTTTATTTTTGGCACAGTGAATAAGAGCTATCTTTCATTTTCTTGATGATAAATGTTTTTAAATAAAAAATCAACAACAATTATTTTGTTGTTGTTTGGATAGCGTTGCAAATGATATACTTCGAACAAGGAATTGAGCACTGATTCAGTGCTCGGAAGACGCCAATGGGTTGGTTGCTTTCTCTTCCAAATTAACCAATGAAAATCGACCGTTTAGAAAGGTTGCTAACTGGTATGAGTATGAGCAGGAGGATGTATCTGTACGTTGATACGCTGTTTTAAAAAAGTTTCTCCGTGAAATTCGGTCGGTATTATTTTGGAGGAAGACGTCGCTATCATTCTCACGACGTGTCTGAGTGACAGTCGCTTGCCAGCGAGTATGTTCGCCCACCAGGCCAAGTGGTTAGTCAGGCCCCGCTGATCATTCTCCGGCTGTGCGCGTGTTGCAAAAAAGTGAAGGGGATGGATGGGAAGTAATATTGCCTCAGAGCGTTACAGAATTAACGGGTGGATACATCCTCGGAAGTTGGAGAAACTTGCTTGTCTTGTCGTTAGCTCGGGTTTGTGCTTGCTTCCTGCGAACATTGTTCTGAGCTCATCGTCAGGTTGCGCCACTGGAACTGTATTTACATACCCCTCTTCTTCACACAACACGCATACCACAACCAGCTACACACAAATGCACACACACATGCACACACACACACACACACACACACACACCACACACACACACACACCAACCACACACACACACCATATACATACACGAGGACACACACACACACACCACACACAACCACACACACACAGATGCACACACAACACACACACACACACACACACACACACCACAACACAACACACACACACACACTGCGCTCTTCATCCTGCTGTTGCATGCAACCCCGACCACCAGTGAGTCATATTGGCAGTTGCCTTTTTTGTTATTTCTTCTCTTTATTTTTGAAACAAAGCTTCTGGTGCGTGTGTTGAAGTATGAACAGGGCTTGGCTTAAACGTTCCGCGTCTGGGCGGATTCGCAATTTCGGTTTGTCAAAAAAAAAAAAAAAAAAAAAAAAAAAAAAACGTCAGGAGCAAGGTATCCGTGATCGGCTTGCAAGCGTTAATAGCAACTGCGCGCAAGTTGTGGCCCCAGATTGATTCTTGGAAGAAGGTTCCGGTCGGCTTCAGGAAAAAAACACAAAGGGCGGAGCGCGCAGTTCATTGTTCATGCGGGTGGTCTTTTGACGAATTGGCAATTAAAAAACAAGTGGAAATGGCGAAGTGGATACGCATTCAGAAAGTTGACGAAGAAAGCATTGGAAACTATCTTCGCTAAGTTATTGCACCAGGTTTAGCTTGGTGCAAACAGCTGCTTAAGGGAAGTGTTACGGTGGTGCTGGAAGAAAGCTTTGATCCACATTCGTTCAGCGAAGACGTGTCAAACGTCAAGGCGCTGAGGTGGAACTACAACGAAAGGTCACTGGAAGACACTTTAGCAGCAGTAAAACGTGCCAGGATAGAAAACATTGCAATTCCTGTGGGGAAAAAGAGGGTGATATAGAAAATGTGTGAGAGTGGCAAGCCAGCGGGAGGCCAGCAAGGGAAAAAGTTAGGGTTCAAACTCATCAAAAGTCAAGTTGTCGCAAGAAGGTGGATGAGAATGAAATAAAAATTGTAGAGGTGACAAAGCCAGACAGTGAAAGCAAGGGAAACAGCAGACAAAAGTAGGGTTGAATTCAAGTTAAGCTAGAAGGTGGATGGCCAAAGACCAGTGCAACAAACAATTGCAAGAGCCAAGAAGAAACAGGAGTTCTTGCTATGTTTCTCTTTAATGCCTCACACCACCCAAAACTCACAAATGACAAAGCTGTGTGTGTGTGTGTGTTGTGTGTGTGTCCTTGTGAAAATCCTGTATTTCAGTGTTTATTATAATTTAGGAACTTCTAAATTTGGACTTTCAGTATGTGCTGCTTCCAAAGTTTCTCATTGATCAAAATTTGGAATATTGTGACTTTTCAAATGTGTGATTCGCATAGTTGATCTCTTGTTATATGGACTGAACTTTAATGTGTTTGATGCAGTTACTGACTTTGTGTGCACCAACTCAAACTTGATATTGTGTGAATCATTTAATGAGAAAAAGTGAATGAAACTTATTGAGCAACCCCAGAAGTGAGATTTCAATACAAAGGATATAGTTGGTGAACACTGTAAAACACTCAAGTTAAAGGGGGGGGAGTTGGGAGTGATTTCATTTTATTATGTGTTTAACCCCTTTCCCTTGTACCAAATATGTCTTCTGTTAATAATTATGTGTTTACAGCAATTTTTATGCACTAATAACTCTTGATGAAAGTATGTCCAGAAAGCGCGAATGGCAATAGATTTACACTCGGGTTTTTTAAAAAAATTTCCGGGGGTGCATGCCCCGGACCCCTCTAGTTTCAGTGGTTTTTATTCCTCTCCTGCTTTTAAGCCCTGATGTATTTTAAAGAGATGTGTTGAAGTTTGTTTTTTTTTTTTTTTTTTTTTTTGATGACTTGTGGTTTTCATTCTAACATGGTGACAGCCCTAATATGGCCCTTTGCGGGTTCGGCTGGGCTATAGGAAGGAATCTTACGTTACCTTCTGTTTGATCAATTTTTTCCTTTGTTCTCTTCTGTTCTGCTCTTTTATTTGCAGTTTTTTCTCTACTCTCCACAGATTTTTTTTTGTCTTCTGCTTTTGTACTGATTGTTTATTTTGTCTTCTGACTGTTCAGTAATTCTAGTTATGTATTTTTTTTGTCTTTTTTTATGTTTACACTGTGTGTGTGTGTGGTGTGTTTGTGTGTGTGTTATTCATTTGCTCCCGCACCAATCATTGAGCTTACAACCTTTATTTTTCTTTTTTTTTTGCTTTCAGGTATGGAACGGGCTCGTTTCTTGCTGTTAAACTGGCACGGAGGTGGTGAGTTTTGCAAACAGGGTTGACCTCTGACTGTTGTGTCAGATTGGATAGCGGGACGTTGGATGATTGGGATAGTTGGAAGTGGTTATGTCGGATTGTTGGACCTGGTATGATCGCGTTAGTTGGACGCTGGTATGATTGGATAGTTGGACGCTGGTATGATTGGATTGTTGGACGCTGGTTTGATTGGATAGTTGGGACACTGGTTTGATCGGATAGTTGGACGCTGGTTTGATTGGATAGTTGGACGTGGTATGATGGATTGTTTGGACGTGGTATGATTGGATAGTTAGGCGCTGGTGTGATTGGATAGTTGGTCGCTGGTGTGATTGGATAGTTGGACGCTGGTATGATTGGATGTTAGACGCTGGTATGTTTGGATTGTAGGACGCTTGTGGTATGATTGGATAGTAGGCGCTTGTTGATTGGATAGTTGGTCTCTGGTTGTGATTTGGATTGTTGGAGCTGGTGTGATTGGATAGGTTGGACGCTGGTATGTTGGATAGTGGACGATGGCTGTGATTGGATAGTTGGCCGTTGGTGTGAATGGATAGTTGGACGTGGTATGATTGGATAGGTTGGATGTGGTATGATTGGTGTTGGACGATGGTATGATTGAATGTCAGACATCAGGACCAAGCTTGGTGTGGCTTGATATGAAAAGTGAGCAGGGACAAGGGGTTGGACAGAGTATTTCCTTTCTTTCTTTTGCTTACACTCGGTGGACGCTGCTGTATAGACAGTGCTTGGCTATGTGTAACGTGTTCATCCATACACCGGCCAACAAAGGCCTTTCTCCGAAAGTTGGTGATGGGATTTTACGTTGTGTGCAAGATTGTCTGTGCGTGCGTTACACGGGAACCTCGGTTATTAGTCTCATTCGAAGGGACTGTATGGGGAATGGAGTCGGAACCATGTGAACTCCACTGAAAAATCCCCTTGTACGAATATTTTGAACCCGCAACCCAGGTACATGAGTCGGCATGTACAACTGAGTATTCCGGGCACCCAGGAGGAGTATGAAAGATATGAAAAATGGGTCGTTAGTTTGCTGACGAATGGCCATACATGCACTTGTTGATTGTGTCGTTTTGTTTTGGGTGTACTGAGCGGTGATTCCGGAATGCTCTCAGCTATGTTTCAGGGGTGGGAATTCTCCTGGGATCCGCGAATTCCGGGGTTTAGAAGCAAAAGATTTCCTCGGATTTGAAATGTTATTTCCTCGGAAAATGAAATTCGGGGGAGATAGGGCCTACCTCTTGTTCGGTTACGGTCGATTTCGGTAATCAGATGGCCTGTCTAGCAGGATACAGTAGGCCTATATCCGGCGCTAAGAACTGTGGGATACATTCAAAAATGGCGTACCGACGAGACATCGTAAAGGGCCGGGCTTCAGAAATTTGACGAAAGCAACATAAAAAATCCATGGAGATGGGAGTGGATGGAGAAGACAGCAGACAACGAAAGGCTGTGTACATTCATGAGAAAAATTCTGGCTCCTGGACTGCTTTTTGTTCTCTGTGTGAAAAAGAAGTCAACTACCCAGTCGTGGGCTTGTTGCACTGCAAGACCACGTGAAATGGATATCCAGTAAACGAAAGCAGGCGTCCATTTCAATGTTCTTTTTTTCGAAGTAGGGTGAGTATTTTTGTAATGTTTGCATGTGATCTATAGATGAAACCGTGCCCCCCAAAAAACATATTTTATGTCTCTGAATGTTTCATTTATTTGCCCAAAATACACCAGATTGCACAGATATATGCATCCTTCATGGGAAAAAAATTTTACGGGGGGGCATGCCCCCGGACCCCCCTAGATTTCCTCTTTTTTAGTCTGTTACAGTCCCACCCCTGATGTTTAGGTAGGTTCAAAAAGCTACACATAACAATTGACTGCAGAGTCAGTTGATATTTGAACTGTGAACTGCGGATTCCTTGATGTTCAGTTCAGTTCAGTTCAGTTCAGTTCACTTGGGACTTTGATAGCCTCACAGCTTTTTGTGTCCCAATCAATCTTATTTCATAAACATTGGTGCTTAATGCATGCATATGCTCAGGATATATTTTAATCTATTCTATTACTTTATTTCTATCAATCAAATTGAGATTTTACATATTAACTCAGCGTTAGTATCCAGAAGGTTTTTAAAAGTATTTCAAATCTTTGCTTTTTTAATGTGCGCAGGTAGTTTGTTCCAATACGGTGCCACTCTGTTACAAATGAAAATTTTCTAATATTAGTGCGACAATATTAATTTGGATTTTGTTATAGAATTTCTTGTAATTGATTAGTGGTTAGTTGAAAAAATGTTTAAAATTTGTACTTTTTAAGTCCCTTAAATAGCTTGTAAGTCTAAATCAAATCTCCCCTTATTCGTCTGAACTTTAACGATGGTAAATTTAACCTTCGCAATCTATCTGCATAGCTAACATTTTTTGAATTCCTTAATTAAAAGGTGGCTCTTTTTTGTACTTTTCTCAATACTTGCTGATTGCCTTTTTAAAAAAGGGCTCCATATCACATTTCCATACTCCAGGTGGGGTCTAACAAATTTGCCTTATATAGTAATGTAAAAACTTCAGTATCCAAATATGAAAAAGACCGTCTGATTATGCCGAGCATTTTATTGCTTTCATCTTACACTGTTTATGTGCTTGTCAAATTTCAGACTGCTATAAAACATTACACCAAGATCTTTTTTCTTCTGAAACGGAATCAACTCTGAGACAGCATCATTATATTCATAGTATATGTATAACTCCGGATTATTTTTTCCAAAATTTGTATAACCTTGCATTACTGGTTTAAAAATTTAAAATTTCCATGTTTCACTCCACTTAATTAGATTATCAATATCATCTTGTAATTTAAGATGGTTACTTACAGGATCATATATTTCGTATCATCTGCAAATTTTTTACATGAACTAATTACACATTCTGGCAGGTCATTTATAAAAACTGTGAACAGAATAGGTCCAAGAATACTTCCCTGCGGAATAACCGCTTACAACCATCTATATTTGAAGAATATTGTTGATGACGGAAGGAGCACTGACCTTTTGTTGTCAGTGGTTGGGAATTAAGAGGCGTTCAGCAGAAGAAAGTGCATTCCTACCAAAGCTAAAACAAAGAGAAATATGTGCAGTTTAGAAGAGAAGATAGTGCATTTCTACACAAAGAGAGAAACATGTGTTATTTAACAAGAGAAGATAGTGCATGTCTACACAAAGAGAGAAATATGTGTAGTTTACAAAGAGAAGATAGTGCATTTCTACACAAAGGGAGAAATATGTGTAGTTTACAGGAGAAGATTGAGCATTTCTACACAAAGGGAGAATATTTGTAGTTTAAATAGTGGTTAAGACAAGAGAAGACAGTGCATTTCTACACAAAGGAAAAAATATTTTAGTTTTACCCGGAGAAATAGTGCATTTCTACACAAATAGAGAAATATGTGTTACAATACAAGTGGCTATAACAGGGGAAGATTGTGCATTTTTTGCACAAGAGAGAAATATGTGTACAATACAAGTTGGGTTTTAACAGGAGAAGATTGTGCATTTCTGCACAATAGAGAGAAGTATGTGTACAATACTAGTGGCTATAACAAGGGGAAATTGTGCATTTCTGCACAAGGAGAAGTATGTGTACAAAACTAGTGGCTATAAAGGAAAAAAAGAAATTGTGCATTTTTGCACATAGAGAGATGTATGTGTAGAATACTAGCGGGTATAACAAAAGAAGCTAGTGGATTTTATGCACAAATAAAGAAATGTGTGTGGTTTACAATTGGCTATATAACAAGAGAGGATAGTGTATTTCTACACAAAGGGAAAAAATATGTGCAGTTTACTAGTGGCTGCAAGAGAAATAGTGCATTAGTAGTTTACCCCCTAGCTATAACAGGCAGTAAAAAAGAATTTTCTTCATTCTGTTGGGCTTTAATTTTTTTCTTTCTCTACTGTTTTCATATGTGTACTAGTTAGGTGAAGGATTTCTTTTGATGACATTTTGTTTTTAATTGTTAATTATAATTCGAAATATAACAGATAAGGAAATAAAAAGTTGAGATTGGGGTTAAATTTTTTGGTGAAAATTTACCCACAAATGGAGTAAATTCTTAGTTTTTTTCTTCTTTTTTGATTAACTCTTAAATGTCATGTTTTGTTGATGTTTCTTTTTTCTTTCTTCAAATTAACGTAGCATTCCTATCGAGTGTAGTTTGAAATGGACCATTATGGTCACCTGATCATGGGAAATCTGGAATTCATCCATAATCTTGATGTCAGTTCCCCATCTCACACGCTGCCAGGTTTCGAGTGAATGCAGACACGCCCATACAGTCCGCGCTGCTTTCCGACCTGTACCTGTCAGTTCAGTGGGGCCCAGGCCACCACGTTATCCACAGTGTTGTTAAATGGGGAGTTTCCCCGCCTGTCACACAGCGACACACTCAACACACTGGATAGGAAGCCTTGTACTAGGGCCCACCCTGCCAAGCTTTTCCTTAAAGCAGCGCATCTTTATGCTGAAAGTATGAAATTCCAAAGGGAAATAGGGGTACAGGGGCACCCTTGACAGGCCGTAGTTTATGCATAGTTATGTAGTTATTGGTAAGAATAAATCCAGGTTTCGTC
>CM031626.1:13862934-13877934 GCA_018398815.1 Conus ventricosus
TTTTCAGCCTCATTGCGGCCTTCCCCACCCCACCTATTTTAGGGGCCCGTAAAGCCCCGTGGGGGAGGGGACAACAAAAAAGGGAGTGGCAAAGGCCATCGCTGGGGTCGAGGGCCTCTTCGGAAACCGCGACTCCGGGCTTTTTTTGGTTAGGTGGGGGAAAAAGGGGGGGGGGAAAGGGGAGGGGGGGTAGTTTTTTTTTTGGGTTGTTTTTTTTGCTTTTTTCACAAATTTGGCAAATTTGGGGGTTAGTTTTGGAGGGGGTTTTTAACCTCAAAGGGGGGGTGTTTTTAAACGGGCAAAACGGGGGCTGATTTTCCTAGAGCAAGGTCGGGGCAAAATCCCCCAAAAATTTTGAAATTGAAATGCAGTGAAAAAGGGGAAGGTGGCCCCAGGGATGGCCCCTTTTGCATTTCATTGGGTTGTGGGGGGGGAAGGGAGGGAAGGGAAAGGTTCCATTACTTTTTCGGGCCCGATTGGGGGGGGGAGGGAGGGAAAGGTTTGGCCCCATTACTTTTCAGTCCCGATTGGGGGGGGATGGAGGGAAAGGGAGGGTTTCCCAAAATTATTTTTCCCATGCAGGTTTGGGAGGGGGGATGGGTTTGGGGGGTTCCATTCCATTTCACCCAGATTTTGGGGGGGAGGGGATGGACGGAGGGTTTCCATTCCATTTCACCCCAATCTTGGGGGGGGATGGGAGGGAAAGGAAATTTCCTTTTCCCATTTCACAGGGTTCTTTTTTCCCCTTTGAAACCCTTAAAAATTTGACGGGGAATTTCAAGACCTTAAAAACCCCTTTGAAAATCAAAAAAATTTGGTTTCGGGTTGACCAAAACCCCAAAACCCCTTTGAAAAATAAAGCCATCACTCCAAAAATCTTTAATGGGCAAAAAAAAAATACATTTTTATTTTTCGCGTTGGGTTAATGAAAAACTTTTTTAAAAATTTTTTTTTAAACAAACATCGTCCGATCCGGGATCGTCTGCGTTTTTCCCAAAGGGAATATTTGTAACTTCATCAAAAAAATTTAAGTTAAAAAATTATCTCCCCCTTTGGTTTTAAAGCCGACCACAAAACCCAGGATCGCGCGATTTTTTTGTAAAAATGTTTTTAAAATTTTTTTTTTTATTAACCTGAAAACAGAAAAAATCCAAAAAGCCATTTCCCTTTTTTAAAATTTTTTTGAAGTATGTAGGAGGTGGCACAAAAAATTTTAAACCCTTTTTCCCTTTTAAAAAATTTTTGTTTTGGGGTTTTTTTGTTTTTTGTGCTCAAGAAAGTTGTTGAAAAACCCCGGGGGTGTTCATTTTTTCTATTTTTACATTTTCCCTTTGTAAAAAAATGACTTTTTTTGAAGGGGGGGTGTTTGTGAAAATTGGTTAACTTTAAATTTTTAAACCCGTTTTTTCAGAATCATTTTTTCAAAAATGATTGATGTGCCAAAACAGTAAAAACTGGATTCCAACTTGTAGCTTGGGGAAAATTTTTTTTCTTTTTATCAGAAATGATGTATGAGGCAAATGTATTTTAAAAAAATAAGTAAAAAAAAGCGCATATATTTGCTAAATTTTTGTTGGAATAATTCGAAAGCAATGAAACGCGAAGCCTGATGGCCCCCAAATGGAAAAAAATTTTGAAAAAAAAGCATTTAAATTAAAAAAAATCCTTTTGAAAATTTCATTACTTTAGCTCAACAAAACAGTATATAAAATTTCCCTTTTTTATTGCATTACTATAGCTCAACCCCAAAAAAGCCTTTGTGCCTTTAAAATTCTTTATTTTCAAAACCCCCTTTTTCAGAACCTTTTTTTTTTAAAAAAAAATCAAATTTCCACTCTTAATTTTCCGGCCACGTTTTTTTTTTTTTTTAGAAAAAAAAAAAAAAAAAAAAAAGGGAAACAATTTTAAATTTTTTCCTTTGGAAAATTGGCCCGAAAACAAAGCCTGAGGCCCAAAAAAAATTTTTTAAAAAAGTTTTAAAAATAAAATTTTTTTGAATTTCCACAAAACCCCGGTAAAAAAAGAAAAAAGGGGGGGGTAGGGGGGGGGGGGTGGGGCAAGTTCCTCAAAATTTTCCACTGGGACCGACAGGCCCTCGAATTTTTTTTTGGTCAGAGTCGCGGCCCTACCAACTCATCTAGCCATTTAGAGTGACCAGTGCCCACACGTTAAGCCACACGGCCCAGTTAAGTAGGAAAGGGGGGAAGGTATGCGTGGTGGGGGTAAAATCTAGCTAATCAATTAAATGACAATTGACCAAACCACAGAGAGTGAGGCGTGTAGGCGTGACGTCATGATTTGAATATCCAAGGGAATTAGAGGAGATAACTTCGGGTATCAGGGGTAAAAATACTGACCAATGGTACTCGCCCTTTTGGACAGATGGGAAGGGAAATAAGAAGGATGTGAAGTGAGAGAACGGCGAACGAGGGAAACGAACAGAGAGAAGAGAGAGAGAAGAGGTTCTGCGGTGTAGTCTCTGCAGGAGAAAGGCAGAGAGTTTGAGAGGATGAAGTTTAAGCATTAGCACCAGATAGTCTGCAGAGAGGGACTAAAGAAGATGTGGGGAGAGAGAGTTGCTAACTAATGAAGAGAAAAAGAAAGAAAAGAAAAAGAAAAGAAAAGCAACCATGTCCATTTGATGGGGCAACTAGAAGAGAGAGAGAGAGTGCAATGCATTAATGCAGGAAGAAAGAAGGGAGAACAGATCCGATGTTAATAGCCCACTGTTCCATCTTAACCGGGGTTTCGACCTCATACTTGGCCAGCGCCACTTTCATCGGCAGTCCAACCTGACCAACCCAGCGGCCCTAACCTGACCAGGCCGGCAGTCCAGCCTGACCGATCCCAGCAGTCAACTTGACCGGTGCCAGCAGTTTTTGTCATGTTGTGAAAGTGACAGTGAAAAGGAAAAAAAAGGAAAAGAAAAAGACAGTGATTCGTGAATAGTTAAGAGCACCTGGCCAGGTAAAGTAGAAATCTATTTAAAACCCGGGTTTGTTAATGATGTTTTAGATAAATGATTTTGTGAATTTTCGGGAAAAAGGGGAGAATGTTTTATTTTGTTTGATTCCAAAAGCATTGATTTTTCGTTCTATGAACATGTGTAGTAAAGTTATAGACTTTACTAGTGTTTGATGTGACGAATGCATGATATATGAATGAGATTGTAAGCAAGCTGTAGTGTGTTTGGGCTGTGCGCTAGTCCCCTTCCCCCCATCGACATCACCCGAGGTTGACAAAAACAGTATATAAAATCCTTTTGTCATTAAAATACTATAGCTCATCAAAACAAGAAAAGCCATGTTTCAAGTGCCCAACAAGTCTGCTATGATACAAATACAGTTCTTGTCAGAACCTTTTGTTTTCAGTATTGAAAATCACAATGCCACTCTTCTAATTTTCGGCCACGGGCCTTTTTCAAGAGAAAAAAAACCAAAAAACAATGCAACTATGTGATGTCCATCTTGGAAACTGTTCAAGCAAAGAACTGACGTCATAAATATATTACGCAAGTTCTGACATCATAATATGTATGTCATCAACAAGGAAAAAAGAAAGGGGGGGTGTGCAAGTTGTGTGCGTGCATGCGCACCGCACGCGCGTGTTGTATGTGTGTGTGTGTAGTATATACTGTAACCAATGTACTTCAAAACATAACAATACGCTCCATAACAGTAACGCTCCATAAATCACAGTGAAAATGAAACCAATAGATAACGTGACCATAGTCCTGTCTGTGACTGTGCATGGCATACAAAACTGTCAATCTGAAAGGAAAAATGTAAATTTTTCTGCAAGTAAATCAGTGTTGTTCGTAAGTAAATCTGGATAGGGTTTTACAAATTTGTCTTAACATTACATCCATTTGGCATCCTTGTATCTAAGTCCTTATCCATTTTATCTTCAGTAAATAAGTCTGAAGCTTTTGCTTTCACCCTAAGCTTTTGCCAACACTGCAACAGCAAGGTCTCCCACTGAATGCTGAAGGAAATGTCGCATTATTTCTTTTCTCTTTTGGACTTGATGTCACTTCGTGTTTCCGCTATTCTTTCTTTCAATGAACGTCCGGTTTCACCAACATAAACTGTTTTTATTACACCATTTACCCAACAGAGCATATATATGCTCTGTTTGTGTAAACAGTTTTATGTGGTGAAACCGGACAGTCGTGTCTGTTTGTACAACTGTCAACCGACTTCCATCAGGAGGTAATGTTTACAGTCCGCGTCTGTTGGTTTGTATGTATGTCAACGACTTCCATCAAGGAGGTCATGTTTTACAGTCGCGTCTGTTGGTTTGTATGTCAACGACTTCCATCAAGGAGGTAATCTTTACAGTCGTGTCTGTTTGTTTGTATGTCAACGACTTCCATCAAGGAGGTAATGTTTACAGTCGCGTCTGTTTGTTTGTATGTCAACGACTTCCATCAAGGAGGTAATGTTACAGTCGCGTCTGTTTGTTTGTAGTCAACGACTTCCATCAAGGAGGTAATGTTTACAGTCGTGTCTGTTGGTTTTTGTATGTCAACGACTTCCATCAAGGAGGTCATGTTTACAGTCGTGTCTGTTTGTTTGTATTGTCAACGACTTCCATCAAGGAGGTGATGTTTACAGTCGTGTACTGTTTGTTTGTATGTCAACGACTTCCATCAAGGAGGTAATGTTTACAGTCGTGTCTGTTTGTTTGTATGTCAACGACTCCATCAAGGAGGTAATGTTTACAGTCGTGTCTGTTTGTTTGTATGTCAACGACTTCCATCAAGGAGGTCATGTTTACAGTCGCGTCTGTTGGTTTGTATGTCAACGACTTCCATCAAGGAGTCATGTTTACAGTCGTGTCTGTTGGTTTGTATGTCAACGACTTCCATCAAGGAGGTAATGTTACAGTCGTGTCTGTGTGTTTGTATGTCAACGACTTCCATCAAGGAGGTCATGTTTACAGTCGTGTCTGTTTGTTTGTATGTCAACGACTTCCATCAAGGAGGTGATGTTACAGTCGTGTCTGTTTGTTTGTATGTCAACGACTTCCATCAAGGAGTAATGTATTACAGTCGTGTCTGTTTTGTTTGTATGTCAACGACTTCCATCAAGGAGGTAATGTTTACAGTCGTGTCTGTTTTGTTTTGTATGTCAACGACTTCCATCAAGGAGGTCATGTTTACAGTCGCGTCTGTTGGTTTGTATGTCAACGACTTCCATCAAGGAGGTCATGTTTACAGTCGTGTCTGTTGGTTTTGTAGTCAACGACTTCCATCAAGGAGGTCATGTTTACAGTCGCGTCTGTTGGTTTGTATGTCAGCGACTTCCATAAAGGAGGTAATGTTTACAGTCACGTCTGTTGGTTTGTATGTCAACGACTTCCATCAAGGAGGTCATGTTGTTTACAGTCCGCGTCTGTTGGTTTGTATGTCAACGACTTCCATCAAGGAGGTCATGTTTACAGTCGCGTCTGTTGGTTTGTATGTCAACGACTTCCATCAAGGAGGTCATGTTTACAGTCGCGTCTGTTGGTTTGTATGTCAACGACTTCCATCAAGGAGGTAATGTTTACAGTCGTGTCTGTTTGTTTTTGTATGTCAACGACTTCCATCAAGGAGGTAAATGTTTACAGTCGTGTCTGTTGGTTTTATGTCAACGACTTCCATCAAGGAGGTCATGTTTACAGTCGCGTCTGTTGGTTTGTACGTCTGTCAACGACTTCCATCAAGGAGGTCATGTTTACAGTTGTGTCCTGTTGGTTTGTATGTCAACGACTTCCATCAAGGAGGTAATGTTTACAGTCGTGTCTGTTGGTTGTATGTCAACGACTTCCATCAGGAGGTAATGTTTACAGTCGCGTCTGTTTGGTTTGTACGACTGTCCAACGACTTCCATCAAGAGGTCATGTTTACAGTAGCGTCTGTTGGTTTGTATGTCAGCGACTTCCATCAAGGAGGTCATGTTTACAGTCGCGTCTGTTGGTTTGTACGTCTGTCAGTGAGATGAAGCGAAAAGGACAGGAACAGTTGTGACAAAAATGCGGTGGAAAGATGGAATGTGAGTCAGAGATGAACTCGCTGAGGTTAGCTACTGATCGATCATGCCAATCCGGATCAGCAAGGGGTCCAGAATCCGTTCGACATTGGTCGAGTTGTGTACTGTTTCAAGCAGCCGATGTACAGTTCTGTCGGTTAAGATTGGATGTGAAGGCTGTGGTGGTCTTGTGATGAATTTTTCCAGTATTTTATGGTGTGTCATGCGCTGTGCAGTTCAAGAGTGTGATTGTGACTTGGTTCAAAGTATTTGCTGAAGTGTGATGAAGTGCTATCTATTCATGGGTCTCTTTCCTTTTTTTCTTTTTTTTTTTCTGTGACCAGAATTTGACGGGTGGGGTGAACGGGGGGCGTCACCTGACCGACGTGACCAATTGCCAGCCGCACCATGCTCATGAATATTCACACACTGAAGTGGGACGACTTTCTCTGCAGGTAGTCTGGCTTTATTTATGATCAGTAAAGTGGGGGTTGTTTTGTTGATGAATGTCTTTCGTTGTGTGATTGTGCATGTGGTAAATGTGTTTTTGTTGATGCGCGTGTACACTCAAATATGCAGACTCATATACACGCATATGCTTGTAGCATGTTGGAAGCCTCATATGTATGACTGGTACACACACACATACACGCACACACACAGCACACACAGGCAATGCACGCACGCGCACACACACACACACATGCACATGCACATGCACATATATATCTGTTGCACCCACACATACATTATATTCAGGCACTTATATTCACACATATACACACACATAGGGAAAACACACACACACACACACACACACACACACACACACACACACACACACACACACACACTCGCTCATGTTTGATGGTTCAGCAGGCGTTTACACTCTGGCAGAATTCTAAAAATCACGTTGACTTATGCATGCCTACCTCTGCCACAGTTGCCTGGATATGACTGGTTCCCTCAGGTGGAGCAAGCTGGTTTGCTTTTAGTTTGTTTGTTTTGTTTGTTTGTTGCTCTTTCTTTTCAAGACAAATCAGACTGAATTTCACCCAGAGAAAATCAGATTTTGTATCATTTGGATAATTCTGAACGCAATCTCCTCAGAGAAATCAGACTGTATATCATTTGGATAATTCTGAACGCAATCTCCTCAGAGAAATCAGACCGTAGTTTACTCATGTGTAAATCTGATTTGGGTTTTAGTTTACTGAAATGAATTGGATAGACGTTCACCCGGATAATCAGATCGCAGTATCATAAGATAAATCAGATCGCAGTATCATAAGATAAATCAGATCGCAGTATCATAAGATAAATTAGATTGCAGTGTCGTCAGATAAATCTGAACAAAGTGTCATCAGATAAATCTGAACAAAGTGTCGGCAGATAAATCTGAACAAAGTATCAGATAAAACTGAACAAAGTGTCGTCAGATAAATCTGAACAAAGTGTCACAGGTGAATCTGATGGTGATTTTGTCAGATAAATCCGATCACAGTTCGCTCAGGTAGCTCGGATGGCAGTACCCTCAGATGAACCAAGTTTACGGGTCCACGCATCAACCAGACAGATCGCTCTGCCGTTCTGTCAGGCATGTCCAGCGAGGAGGCTGCCTGGCTTTTGGAGCTCCCCGTTTTTTAATTCATTTTACATCTTTTACGTCTTTACATCTTTACATCTTTTACTCATATGAGTAACTGTGAATTTTAATGATCAGCACTATTGGTAGTTTAATGCTAAATTTTATTTTATCTTAACAATTTTATCTTAACGAAATTGTGTTTTAAACCCCCTTAAGGTGAGTCTTTCTTATTTGGCTTTTCAAGATGGCTACCGGCGTGTTGTTCCTCGGCTTCGTTAAAAGTTTTCTATTTTTTTCCTTGTTCTTTCCACATGTGACAGGAACAACAATATTCCTAGCACTCAGTTTAATTTTGAAATTTTAGATGTAGATGTAGACGCCTTTAGTTCCATTTTGCAGGTTTTAAAACTTTGTGCAACCTGAACCATGTTAGTCTCCTGTGTGCACCTGTGCCGAGTACTGTTCCACGTCGATTACTATGGCCCAGATTTGAACCCCTGATTTCAATTAACATCAGAAATAGTACATGTAAGGAATTGTTTGATTAAAAGAGTTAGACATAGAGGAGTTAAATCATGGTTTTTAAGCCTTATCCTATCAGGAGACATTGACTCAAATCCTGGTCCGTCCACCAAAGTAAAATATCCATGCGGAGTTTGCAATTTGAGAGTCACATGGAAACATAAAGCAGTTGCCTGTGACGTCTGCAATTCATGGTATCACAC
This sequence comes from Conus ventricosus, assembly GCA_018398815.1. NCBI lineage: Eukaryota > Metazoa > Mollusca > Gastropoda > Neogastropoda > Conidae > Conus > Conus ventricosus. The sequence continues at coordinate 13,871,262 of CM031626.1, forward strand.
CAAATGTATGTTAATGAATTCAGCAGTTTATGAAGCATTATGCAATAGTGATATATCATGGACTTGTTTTTACCTGCGGGCTTCCAAACTTTAGTTCAAGACTTTTTGAAGATTCTATTGAAAACTGCAGCTCAGAAAGCAACCGTTTTGACCCAAATCTCACCAGACCGATCCCCAAAAGAAAACTTGAAATTTTGTCCTAAGTTTGCATCCACCCCTGATTTTAAAACTGATAAAATCCCAAATCATAAAGTGCAACTAAAACCTAAATCATTAAGAAAAAGATAAACTTAAATGCAATAGTCGTAAATTTTCCAATCTCTTATTAAGAAAAAGGAAGAACTCAGTAATTTAGTCACTGAAAAAAACATTGATGTTGTAATTGGAACAGAAACTTGGCTAGAAACTGGAACATCCAGCAGTGAACTTCTAATGGAGGATTTTGATATTTATAGAAAGGACAGACTTGGAAAAAGAGGTGGGGGAGTCTTGATTGCCATTAGGAAGAACTTAGCCAGTGAGTTTTTATATCAAGGCAAAAATAGTGAAAGTTTATTTTGTAGGATTAATTTCAAGAATAAGAGACCTGTCATTGTTGGATCAGTTTACAGACCTCCAGACTCAGATGAAAATGTATGTTCGTCTATTTGCAGAGACATTTCTAACATTGTTTTGGCCAATAGGAAGGCAATATTATGGATTGGTGGAGACTTTAATTACCAGATATTGATTGGGGTGAAGATGCCATACTTGGTAATCAATACAGTAAAAATATTAATACTCAGTTTTTTTTGATGCCCCCAAAGACCTTGGATTAGTACAGTCAGTTGAATCACCAACTCGTGGTAAGGCATTCCTGGATTTATTTTTTTACCAATTGTCCAGGCGCTTTAGGCAATCAGGAATTAATTGCAGGCCTGGGTGATCATGACATAGTTCTCTTAGAGAGTAACTTTCAACCCTTTCGAAGAAAACCCCCTAAACGTACCATCAGACTCTGGAACCAAGCAGATTTACCAAAATTGCGCAGGGATACTTATAATTTCAGTCGTCTTTTTTTTTGAGGTCCCATAGTGTTAAAGATAATGTCAGTGATCTTTGGAAGTGTATAAAAACTAACTTGGAATTTATTATGGATGACAACATACCTACTAAAAATAACTTCAAGCAAGAACCACCAGCCATGGATTACTACTAAAACTAAACGTTTGTTGAGAAGGAAACATCGTTTCTTTAAGAAATTGAAACTACATCCTAATTCAGAAAGATTACTGTTAGGTAAAACATATTAAGAGAAGGTGTCAGAGAGAATGTAGACTTGCTCACTCCATTATGTTAATTCGATGATTTCGGAAGGTGATCATCAAAACAAGAAATTATGGTCTTACATAAGGAGAAAGAGACAGGACAACATTGGGATTCCAGACCTGAGAAACAACCAGAATAACCTAATACAGGACCCTGAAGGAAAGCAAACTTACTAAACAAAGCAGTTTTGTTCAGTTTTCTCTAAATCCCAAACTTTTAATTAATGTTAGACTAAAGGATGATGAATAAACTCCCTGAAATGCAAAACATCAAAGTAAACAAATCAGGAGTATTTAAGTTACTGACCAATATCATTGAAAACAAAGCTACTGGTCCCGATGGCGTTCCTGGCAAGCTCTTAAAATTATGTGCCAATGAATTGAGTGAGGTATACCAAATACTTTACCAAGCTTCACTGGACCAGGGAGTAATACCTGATGAGTGGCGAGATGCGAGCATTGTTCCCTTATTTAAAAGGTGACAAAACAAAAGCAGAGAACTATAGACCTGTAAACTCTTACATCCATATCAGCTAAATTACTTGAACACATAATATATAGTAGCATAATGGACCATCTTGACAAATATGATTTCTTAAATAACGCCCAGCATGGGTTTTAGACAGCGAAGGAGTTGTGAGACTCAACTTATAACAACTCTCAATGATTTTAGTACCTGTCTTAACAACAGACAGCAAATAGATGCAATTTTATTTAGATTTTTCTAAAGCCTTTGATAAGGTTGACCATGAGGGCCTGCTGCTTAAATTAGAACACATTGGCATTGGCGGTTCTTTGCTAAAATGGCTAGATCATTCCTCGTTGGGAGAACGCAGAAAGTTGTTGTGGAAGGTCGTCATCCCCATTGTAAACCAGTCTTGTCGGGAGTACCACAGGGAACTGTTTTGGGGGCCCTTGTTTTTCTTAATTTATATAAATGACATAAGTAGAAATCTCTCTCCTGGAACTACTATAAGGCTTTTTGCAGATGACAGTTTAGTATATAGAACAATCAGAAGCAAGAATGATACACGCATTCTACAAGAAGATCTAAACGCTTTACAAGAGTGGGAAAGAACTTGGAAAATGGAATTTCATCCTCAAAAGTGCCAAGTGTTTCGTATATGTAACAAACGCTCACTAATTAGATCAGATTTATTCTATCCATAATACTATTCTTAAAGAAACTAATGCTGCAAAATATTTAGGCGTGATTATAGATAGTCGTCTCAAATGGAAAGAACATTACAATTTAGTATGTAAGAAAGCAAATAACATCTTAGCTTTCTTACACAGGAAATCAATGACTGCCCCAAAAGGTTAAAGACGACTGCTACAAAACACTGGTTAGACCAGTACTGGAATATGGTTGCTCAGTTTGGGATCCTTACCATCTAAAGGACATTTATAACCTTGAAAAGATTCAGAAAGAGAGCAGCACGGTTCGTAACAGGGAACCACATCAGAGAAAAGGGGAATACTAGGAAGAACATGAGGAAATTAGAATGGAAACCTTAGAAGAGAGAAGAGCTTTTATTAAACTTAACACCTTTTTCAAAGGCAGAGCTAAAGTAATTGATATTCCAATGGAACAACTAGTATTGAATAAAAGTAGCACCAGGAGTGGCGGTCAATGTTATACCATACCTGCATCAAATATTGACAGCCACTTACATTCTTTTTATCCCAGTTCTGTACGGCTGTGGAACTCACTGCCGGGTGCCATCAAGATTGCCACAAATGCAATCTCATTCAAAAAACAAATTGATTCGACAGTTTTGAGATCTGCATATTGACGATTTTCTATTTTTTACTTCCCCTGATATTTTACTATTACCTGGGCCTGAATTTGGCCATTGCTTTTATCTTCTTGAATACGAGTGCGACCCCTTGTTGCTAAATTTGCTCCAGGGCCAACAGTCTGAGTCGCACTGTTTTAAAGTTATTTTATTTTACTTTTTAACATGCGTGCTGGTGACCTACTCGTTTTTTGAGTTGAACCAGTATTTTAGGAAGAAGAAGAAGAAGAAACTCCACAGTTCTAACATCATGCTACGTGTCCTCGTTTTCACAGGCTGTAACACATAATGACTGAACTGTGATACATGTTCACTGTGGCAGGCAGAGTTCTGACATCTAAGACAAGAGTTGTGATGCATTACATGTGTTTGTGTCATGAAAGCTGTACCAACATTTTGTTTTTTCTGTTGACTTGTTGACAGGTTCTTTGAGATTCCCAAACAGGTGCTTCCAACCATCCACAGCTGCTCAGAGATCTATGGGCACCTGGACTCGGGTCCTCTGAAGGGATTCCCATCTCTGGGGTGAGACTGTGTGTGTGTGTGGTGTGACAGAATGAGTTTGTTAAGAATTGCGTGGCTGTCACCCGTTCAGTTTTTTGTTGTTGAGAATTTCCCTGTTCTGAAAACCAGATCAGAAATCCTGAATTTCCTTCTGTTCTGAAAACCAGGTCAGAAATCCTGAATTTCCCTGTTCTGAAAACCAGATCAGAAATCCTGAAACGTGTGTGGACACAACAGCAGCAACAACAACACCAACAACAAAAACAAGAAACAAAGAACAAAAAAAGAAAAGCAAACAAAAATCCTGATTTCAAAATTTTGCGTGAAGCTTGTCATGTGCGGGTTGGGTGTGTGTGTGAATTTTTGAAAGGTGCGAAACGAAATGAGATAAACGGTGTGGAATAACTCCACACACTGATGTTCTTGGAGTGTCAGCAACGCCATGTTGTAGAAGAGAGTTTTCAGTTCAAGCCCAGTGTCCTTCAGTGTAAGCAGCCAGGGGGGAGACATTTCGTTGAAGTCAGACTCTCTGGCACATCCCCTGGGTCTACAGTGTGGGCTGCATCGGGCAGCTAAGGCTTTATGTGCGATTATGTACAATGGATACAGACATTTCTGAGAAAAAAAAAGCCCGCAGTTGATTTGCGGTGATTGGGGCCATAACTTTTTTTTTCGTTTTCTCTCAAGTCCCAAAATGCTGCCTACTCCAAAAAAAAAAAAAAAAAAAAAAAAAAAATCAAAAGTAAATAACTGTTCAAAGATATTAAATAAACAAAGAAAATAGATAAAAGTATGAAGTCAGTAGGAAAATGAAAAAAAAAAAAGATGATTTTGAGATTACTCTCTATAATTACGCTCCTTTCTTTCAGGTCTCATTCGTTTTTTTCTGACTGCTGTTGATGTGAGACACACACATTTTACAGCAGATTCCATGAAAACCTTGTTCACAGATGTTTCACTTGATGCAGTCTTTGAATTCTTGAAAGAGATTAACATTTTTCATCAGATCTGAGATATTTTTTATAGTGGAACGATGTTTTAAAACTAAATTTGGGATGGGTTTTTAAAGATGTATTTTGAAGAAGTTGCGTGAAGGAATGACTTGTGAAGTTGATTGTAACGTGGTGACGCCCTGATACGGCCCTTTGCGGTCGGCTGGGCTATAAGCAACATTACTTACCTTACCTTTGCTTCATAACAGCTTGATAAATTGATGTCAGTCAGTTTCGTTTGTTTCCAAGTGTACTCACATGCTCCTCTGCTGCCAGTGTTTTAAAAGGACCTTGTCTGTTGTTTTCAAACTTGCGTGCTACTTTAACAGTTTGGAATGGTGTTTTCAAGGTGTGGGAATTGGTTGGTGTTCTTCTGATGCTGTGTAGTTTTTGTATTGATGAAAAGAAAAAAAAAAGAAAAGGAAAAATTCCTGCACTGCACAAGGACAGTAGTAAAACTAATACTGATTTTTTCTCTGCGCGGATGCTTGTGTGTGTGTGTGTGTGTGTGTGTGGTGTGTGTGTGTTTGGTTGTTGTTGTTGTTGTCTTCAATTTAACGTCTATCCACATAGTGATATTAGACGGGGGGGAGGGGAGGGGGAGGGAGGTTATCGGGAGGAAGAGGATGGGACCAATTGTGTGTTTATGTCTTTTTGATAAGGCAGTTCGTGCCAAATACATGTGCGTGTGTTGATTCTTGCCTGTCTGCAGGAGTATCAGCCTGCGTACGCAGAAAAAAAAGAAGAAATATTAACGGCCTTGCTGGGCTGCATTCTGCCTTCTCTTGACCTCCACTTTTTTTGTGCAATTCTTGAGGTACCATTGTTCCCCTCTTCTTTTTTCTATGTTTGTATTACAACCGTTCCTGTTTTCTTTTTTTTTTTCTTTCTTTCTTTTTCTCCTTTGCCCATGACCAACATTTATCTCTGTGTGTGTGCGTGTGTGTGTGTGTGTGTGTGTGTGTGTGCGTGTGTGTGTGTGTGTGTGCGTGCATGTGTGTGTATGTGTGTGTGTGCGTGTGTGTGTGTGCATGTGTGTATGTGTGTGTGTGTGTGTTGTTCACAGATCCTGGGCGACCAGCAAGCGGCTCTGGTGGGTCAGACATGTTTTAAACTGGGTCAAGCCAAAAACACGTCAGTCTGCTCTTCCATTTCCCTCCCTGTGTTGCTGTTGATAGCTTAGTTTTCCTCTGCTCTTCAGTGGATGCTTATTTTCTTGTTAGCTGTTTAGTGCTTCTATTGATATATATATCAAGCTGTCATTCTGTTGATAGTTTTTCTTTTTGTTTTGCTTTTCTGGTGATGGCGGTATAGATTACATGTATAAACAAAGGGAGTCTGTGATCATTCAGAATTTGTGTGTGTGTGTGTGTGTGTGTGTGTGTGTGTCCATGGTAAACTTTTGCTATTTGCAGCAAGTGTAGTCAAGCTTGGCAGAGTAGCAGACATAGATGAAAGCTTTCCAGTCTTCCCTGGTATGAAGATGTCGACGTAAGGGCTGTAAATCTGTGTTTTGACATTTTCAGCCATATTTCAAAAGTCGAAAACTTTTGTTAGAAATTTTGATCACTCACCGTTATTTAGAGCCGGGCACAGACATTTTGAACGATTTAGTTTAATTTTAAAAATGTTTAAGTAACATTTTTAAAAAAAATAATGTAAATTTATAAATTTAAAGTTAACATTTTTCAAAATCAGTACAACGTTTTTTGATAAAAATTAAGTTTAAATTTTTCAAAATAAAACATGTTAATTTTATAAATTTAAATTAACACTATAGGAGAGAGGGGAGTTAACCTACAGAGGAAGAGGGGTGGAGGGGGGTTAAAACATCAAGGGGAGGAGGAGGAGAGGGGAGTTAACACTATCAAGGGGAAAAGGGGGGGCTTTTCAAAATAGAGGAGAGGGGGAGGGGGAGGGGGGTTAAAATATCAGAGGGGGGGAGAGGAGGTGAGAGGGAGTTTACACTATCAGAGAAAGAGGGAGTTTTAAAACTACAGGGGAGAGGGGGAGGTGGGAGGGGGATTAAAAAACCCATAAGAGGAGAGAGGGGGAGTTAAAACTATCAAGG
>CM031626.1:13882934-13935434 GCA_018398815.1 Conus ventricosus
TTTATTTGCAGCTTTTTCTCTACTCTTCCACTGATTTTTTTTTGTCTTCTGCTTTTGTACTGATTGTTTATTTTTTCTTCTGATCTGTTTCAGTATTCTAGTTATGTATTATTTTTGTCCTTTTTTTTGTTTTACACTGTGTGTGTGTGTGTGTGTGTCTGTGTGTGTGTTATTCATTTGCTCCCGCACCAATCATTGAGCTTACACCTTTTTTTTTTTTCTTTTTTTTTTTGCTTTCAGGTATGGAACGGGCTTGTTTCTTGCTGTATAACACTGGCACGGAGGTGAGTTTTGCAAACAGGGTTGACCTCTGCCTGTTGTGTCAGATTGGATAGCGGGACGTTGGGATGATGGGATAGTTGGAAGCTGGTATGATCAGATAGTTGGACACTGGTATGATCGGGTAGTTGGACGCTGGTATGATTGGATAGTTGGACGCTGGTATGATTGGATTGTTGGACGCTGGTATGATTGGATAGTTGGACGCTGGTGTGATTGGATAGTTGGACGCTGGTATGATGGATAGTAGGACGCTGGTATGATTGGATAGTTGGACGCTGGTATGATTGGATTGTTGGACGCTGGTATGATTGGATAGTTGGACGCTGGTGTGATTGGATAGTTGGACGCTGGTGTGATTGGATGTTGGACGCTGGTATGATTGGATAGTAGGACGCTGGTATGATTGGATAGTAGGTCGCTGGTATGATTGGATAGTTGGACGCTGGTGTGATTGGATAGTTGGACGCTGGTGTGATTGGATAGTTGGACGCTGGTATGATTGGATGTTGGACGCTGGTGTATTGGATAGTTGGACGCTGGTGTGATTGGATAGTTGGACGCTGGTATGATTGGATAGTTGGATGCTGGTATGATTGGATCGTTGGACGCTGGTATGATTGAATGTCAGACCATCAGGACAAGCTTGGGTGTGGCTTGATATGAAAGGTGAGGCAGGACAAGGGTTGGCAGAGTATTTCCTTTCTTTCTTTCTGCTTACACTCCTGGGACGCTGCCTGTATAGACAGTGCATGCTATGTGTAACGTGTCATCCATACCAACGGCCAAACTGGCCTTCTCTCCCGAAAATTGGTGATGGGATTTTACGTGTGTGCAAGATGTTGTGCGTGCGTTCACACATGGAACCTCGGCTTATAGTCTCATTCGAAGGACTGTATGGGGAATGGAGTCGGAACCAATGTGAACTCCAACAGAAAAATCCCCCTGTACCGAAATTTGAACCCGCAACCCCAGGATCATGAGTCCGGCCTGTACCAACTGAGCTATTCCGGCCACCCCAGGAGAGTATAAAAGATATGAAAAATGTGTCGTTTGTTTGCTGACGAATGGCCATACATGCACTTGTTGATTGTGTCGATTGTTTTGGGTTGTATGAGCGGTGATTCCGGGTAATGCTCTCAGCTATGTTTCAGGGGTGGGAATTCTCCTCGGATCCGCGGAATTCCGCGGTAGAAGCAAAAGATTTCCTCGGATTGAAATGTTATTTCCTCGGAAAATGAAATTCGCGGAGATAGGGCCTACCTCTTGTTCGGTTACGGTTCGATTTCGGTAATCAGATGGCCTGTCTAGCAGGATACAGTAGGCCTATATCCGGCGCTAAGAACGTGGGATACATTCAAAAATGGCGTACCGACGAGACATCGTAAAGCGCGGGCTTCAGAAATTGACGAAAGCAACATAAAAAAATCCATGGAGATGGGAGTGGATGGAGAAGACAGCAGACAACGAAAGGCTGTGTACATTCATGAGAAAAATTCTGGCTCCTGGACTCGCTTTTTGTTCTCTGTGTGAAAAAGAAGTCAACTACTCCAGTCGTGGGGTTGTTGCACTGCAAGACCACGTGAAATGGATATCCAGTAAACGAAAGCAGGCATCCATTTCAATGTTCTTTTTTCGAAGTAGGGGGAGTATTTTTTGTAATGTTTGCATGTGATCTATAGATGAAACCGTGCCCCCAAAAAAACATATTTTATGCTCTCTGAATGTTTCATTTATTTGCCCAAAATACACCAGATTGCACAGATATGCATCCTTAAGAAAAAAAATTTTACGGGGGGCATGCCCCCGGACCCCCCTAGATTTCCTCTTTTTTGTCTCTTACCAGTTCCCACCCTGATGTTTAGGTAGGTTCAAAAGCTACACATAACAATTGACTGCAGAGTCAGTTGATATTGAACTGTGAACTGCAGTGACTTCCCTTGATGACGGAAGGAGCACTGACCTTTTTGTTGTCAGTGGTTGGGAATTTAGAGGCGTTCAGCAGAAGAAAGTGCATTCCTACACAAAGCTACACAAAGAGAAATATGTGCAGTTTAGAAGAGAAGATAGTGCATTTCTACACAAAGAGGAAACATGTGTAGTTTACAAGAGAAGATAGTGCATGTCTACACAAAGAGAGAAATATGTGTAGTTTACAAGAGAAGATAGTGCATTTCTACACAAAGGGAGAAAATATGTGTAGTTTACAGGAGAAGATTGAGCATTTCTACACAAAGGGAGAATATTTGTAGTTTACTAGTGGTTATGACAAGAGAAAGACAGTGCATTTCTACACAAAGGAAAAATATTTGTAGTTTACAGGAGAAGATAGTGCATTTTCTACACAAATAGAGAAATATGTGTACAATACAAGTGGCTATAACAGGAAAATTGTGCATTATCTGCACATAGAGAGAAATATGTGTACAATACAAGTGGCTATACAGGAGAAGATTGTGCATTTCTGCACATAGAGAGAAGTATGTGTACAATACTAGTGGCTATAACAGGAGAAGATTGTGCATTTCTGCACAGAGAGAGAAGTATGTGTACAATACTAGTGGCTATAACAGGAGAAGATTGGTGCATTTCTGCACCATAGAGAGATGTATTTGTAGAATACTAGCGGCTATAACAAAAGAAGCTAGTGGATTTTATGCACAAATAAAGAAATGTGTGTGGTTTACAATTGGCTATATAACAAGAGAGGATAGTGTATTTCTACACAAAGGGAGAAATATGTGCAGTTTACTAGTGGCTGCAAGAGAAGATAGTGCATTATGTAGTTTACCACTAGCTATAACAGGCAGTAGAAAAGAATTTCTTCATTCTGTGTTGGGCTTGAATTTTTTCTTTCTCTACTGTTTTCATATGTGTACTAGTTAGGTGAAGGATTTCTTTTGATGACATTTTGTTTTTAATTGTTAATTATAATTCGAAATATAACAGGATAAGGAGATAAAAAGTTGAGATGGTGGTTAATTTTTGGTGAAAATTTACCCAGCAATGGATAAATTCTTAGTTTTTCTTCTTTCTTTTATGATTAACTCTTTAAATGTCATGTTTTGTTGATGTTTCTTTTTTCTTTCTTCAAATTAACGTAGCATTCCTATCTGAGTGTAGTTTGAAATGGACCATTATGGTCACCTGATCATGGGAAATCGGGAATTCATCCATAATCTTGATGTCAGTTCCCCATCTCACACGCTGCCAGTGTTTCGAGTGAATGCAGACACGCCCATACAGTCCGCGCTGCTTTCCGACGCTGTACTGTCAGTTCAGTGGGCCTAGGCCACCACGTTATCCACAGTGTTGTTAAATGGAGAGTCCACCTGTCTCTGTCACACAGTGACACACTCAACACACAGGAATGGAGGGAAGCCTGTACTAGGGCCCACCTCTGCAACAAGCTCTTTTCCTTAAAGCAGCGCATCTTTATGCTGAAAGCTGATGAAATATCCCAAAGGGGAACTGAGGGAGTACAGGGTCACCCTTGACAGGCCTGTAGTTTATGCATAGTTAATGTAGTTGATTGGTAAAGAAGTAAATCGTTGTTCTGAAGTGTGTTTTCTGTCAAAAGAATGCTTTATCAAAAAACTTAGGTTAGACAATGCCTAGAATGGAACTCAGAATAATGATCAGGCATTGTTCAGAATGTGATTGTGTCACTTGTGATGGGCAGTTTTCTTGTAATGCTGTCGCCCGTAACAAGGCCAGTGATTGTCTGTTGGGCTGGAGCAGCTCAGTTAGTTGAGTGCTGGACTCATAATCTTGGTGATGCTTGGGTTGCAGGTTCGAATCTCCGCCGGGTGATTTCGGTACAGGCCAATTTTTTTTTCCTCCAAGTTAACGTCAGTTCAGACTCCCTTCCCAAAAAGCCCTTCAAATGAGAGTTGTAAACCAGGTTCGTGTGTGAACACACGCATAACATCTTGAGCGCACGTAAACAAAAGTCCTGTCGCCAACTTTCGGAAGAGAAGGCCAGTTTTGCCGTTGATGTGGATGACATGTTGCACATAGTATGCGGTGTGAAAATCAAAGAATGAGGGAAGAAACTGAATGATGGTATTGACTGAATGACGGGGGAAATGACTGAATGAAGCGCTGACAGGCAGCACATCATTCGGCTCTGCCCAGGTAGGCAGCCGTTGTGTAAAAGAGAGTGTGGGTTATCAAGTGCCTAAGAGCTTAGTGTCAGGACGAGGATAGGCACTATATGAATACTGTTAACAACGATGATATAATGTTACCGCGATCTTGGCTTGTTCACGCTTGCTGCACAAAATGGAAAAAAGCTGATTGATGTGTGTGCTGGGTTGTCATGTGGTTGTGTGTCATGTATGTTGTGTGTCATGTATGTTGTGTATCATGTGTGTTGTGTGTCATGTATGTTGTGTGTCATGTATGTTGTGTGTCGTGTGTTGCGTGTCATGTATGTTGTGTCGTGTGTCATGTATGTTGTGTGTCATGTATGTCGTGTGTTGTGTGTCATGTGTGTTTGTGTCATGTATTTAGTTCATGTGGTTTGTGTGTCATGTATGTTGTGTGTCGTGTTTTTTGTGTGTCATGTATGTTGTGTGTGTGTGTTGTTTGTTGTGTGTCATGTATGTTGTGTGTCATGTGTGTTGTGTGTCATGTATGTTGAGTGTCATGTGGTTGTGTGTCATGTATGTTATGTGTCATGTATGAGTGTGTCGTGTGTGTTGGTGTGTCATGTATGTTGTGTGTCATGTGTGTTGTGTGTCATTTTATGTTGTGTGTCATGTATGATGTGTGTCATGTGTTGTGTGTCATGTATGTTGTGTGTCATGTGTGGTTGTGTGTCTGTATGTTGTGTGTGTTGTGTATCATGTATGTTGTGTGTGATGTGTGTTGTGTGTCATGTTGTGCGTCATGTGGGGTTGTGTGTCATGTGTGTTGTGTGTCATGTATGTTGTGTCATGCGTGTTGTGTGCCTGTATGTTGTGTGTCATGAAATGTTGTGTGTCATGTATGTAGTGTGTCATGTATGTATGTGTGCCCATGTATGATGTGTGTTGTGTGTCACGTTGTTTGTGCCCTGTGTGTTGTGTGTCTGTGCGCTGAGCTTCATGTGTTTGTGTGTCAGGGTGTGTTGTGTGTCATGTGCGCCGAGCGTCACAGTGCTGTGTTGTCATGTGCGCTGTGTGTCATGTGTGTTGTGTGTCATGTATGTTGTGTGTCATGTGCGCTGAGCGTCACATGTGTTTGTGTGGTTCACCTCGCAGCGTGGAGCCCAAGACGGGTCTGCTCACCACAGTGGCCTACCAGCTGGGACCCAAAAGAAGGCAGTGGTACGCCCTGGAGGTGATCCCCTCTCTTGGTTCTCTTTGTCGAAGAGGATAAGATAAGATAATGTTGCTTATAGCCCAGCCGACCGCAAAGGGCCCCATCAGGGCTGGGTTTTCGAAGAGGAGGCAGGGGTAGAGAGTGGTAGCAGGTGGAAGGTGTGTGTGTGGTGTGTGTGTGTGTGTGTGGTGTGTGTGTGGGGTGTGGTGAGTGTGTGTGTGTGTGGTGAGTGTGTGTGTGTGGTGTGTGTGAGTGTGTGTGTGTGAGTGGGGGTTTTGTGGTGGGGTGTGTGTGGGGGGTGTGTGTGTGTGTGTGTGTGGTGTGGTGTGTGTGGTGTGGGGTGGTGTGTGTGTGTGTGTGTGTGGTGTGTGTGTGTGTGTAATGGTGTGTGTGTGTGTGTTGTGGTGTGTGTGTGTGTGGGTTTTGTGAGAGAGAGAGAAGAGTAGTGAAACCCGAGCATGAAGATGATGGAATTCTTTCCGGTCAGAGACTACACAGTAGAGCTGTAATCGTGATTCCAGTCATTTGTGTCTTTTTTTCTAATTTATTTTCAAGTGCATTTTTCTTCAGAAATTTGACAAGGTATGGCTTACTTCATGTTAGGCATTTACAATCATGGTCTGCACTGGTCTGGGAATTTGACAAGGTATGGCTTACTTCATGTTAGCATTACAATCATGGTCTGCACTGGTCTGGGAAATTGACAGGTATGGCTTACTTCATGTTAGGCATTACAATCATGGTCTGCACTGGTCTCAGAATTTGACAAGGTATGGCTTACTTCATGTTAGGCATTACAATCATGGTCTGCACTGGTCTTCAGAAATTTGACAAGGTATGGCTTACTTCATGTTAGGCATTACAATCATGTCTGCACTGGTCTGGGAAAATTGAAAAAATTCAAGTAAAACATAGGAGCTTTGACCAGTCACTGGAAAGACAGAGGAAGTAAGATTTGTGTTGCAAGTCAGATAATTATTAGGGAAATTGCTTGTATGCTGAAGAGAAACGGCGAATACTGAAAGAGCATTCAGATCTACAGCATGACAATGAAGATTGGAAAAAGGCTTTGTTTTACATACGTTTGAAAATACAAAGCATACAAAAAGGGAGAAGGGGCAGGGAAGTGTGTGTCACTGTGTGTGTTGGGGAGGGAGGGGGGGGGGGGGGGAGCAGAACTAAGATGTAAAAGAAATTTAGTATTCTGATTGTATTGTGAAAAACATTGTCCATTGGTTTGGGAGCACGGCTGTCTTAGGGATTTGTTCACTGATAAGATGTCGGTTGTTTCAGCGTCTTCATTTTCATTGGCAGTCAGATCTGGGTCAAGGCAAAAGTCAAGAAAAGTCAGGAAATCATGTTCGGTTTTTTGTTGTTGTTTTTTTTTCTTCTTTTTCTTTTTTTTTGCTGTTCCAACTTCTGTGCCACCTCAATGGCATTGCTCCCACACGTCTCATTCCAGCTTTCGTCCACAGCTACAGTATGGCATGGCCCAAACCGCCACAGCCCCCGGCACCAGCAATCCACAGGGAGCAGTCAGTGTCAAATCGTCATGAGGCAACCCACCAGAAGAGACACTGCACTGCTGCCGAGTCAACTCAGCGATGTTCATGTAGCGCCTGTGCGGATCCAACACACGCAGGACACCACCTGCTAAGCCCCCTGCTGACGACAATGATTGCTTAGACACGGAGCCGCCGTGGACGAGCTCTCCTTCCGGAGAGAGCGCCACCACGTCCGTCCAGCGACAGTCCCCATGTTCTTGTCGCGCGCAGAACTCGAGTGTACCAGCTCGTCCATGAGATCAGCATGAAGGTCACGGTGCTGTGGCATGGAAGGGAAAGGGTTTGCTCTGTGCGTAGGCTTGAACCACAGACCGGAGTTCTCTGCTGTTCTTGATCAGTCTGTTGTTCATTAACTCAATGCAGACGCAGCTTTCTGCCACAAGCGCGACACGCTGAGACGCACTACTTTGGGGGTATTTTTACCCAAAAAATACAGACAGAACCAAACCGAATACAACAATAATTATATGTTTTTGAAAACTTCAAATCATGTTCTTTTACAACAACAAAAATACTACAGTTCTGTGCTCAGTACACACTTCACTCACTGCTGGTTTGAAAAGTGCAGGAAAACAGCAATCAGCAAAAACTTTTTCTGCACGTAGGTAAGGATGAAAAATCAATATGATCATAACTAGTAAACACAGTGTGTAGTAAACACATAAAAACAATGTATCTTTTACACACACACAGCTGTGTGCATGGTCCAAACTTCAAACAGAGTGCTGCTGTCACATATTTGAAGAAAAAATGCAAAAATTTCATCATCATTTGGTATGTGCAACTCACCATCGTCACTCGTATCCTCTCTGCCTGATTCGGCAAGTTCGGAAAACAGTTTCAGTTCTTCATTTGATCCTTCTTCCATTGTTCTTTCAATTACTTCTTCAGATAAGATGTTTCAGTTCGTTACCACTCGCTGACGCTTCGGTGCCGACAACAGGATGAACACAGGCAGCCAGAGTTATCTCCAGCTATGCCATAATATGAGTGAAAAAGTAGAATTTAAACGTGACCTATACACCAAGGGAGAGTACCACCTAATAGAGGAAATCCTCAGCTTTCTGTAGATACCAAGATTGTTTCCCTTAGACCGCACAGCTACCTGTAAAACTTCGAGTAAAACCGGCGATCACCTGGCGGGCGACGCGTCGGTGCCAGGCACTCAACCCATCGCCCGCCAGGTGGTCGACGAGGTGGCAGTGAGTTAAATCATCAGTCCATGGGTGTTCAGCACTGTGTGTGCGTCGTGTTCACAGGGAGCCATTGCCATCGCTGGAGCCTGCGTCAGGTGGCTGAGGGACAACCTCGGCATCATCAACACGTCGGACGAAGTTGGTACGTCAGCTTCCTGCGTGATGGTGGTGATGGTCGTGGAGGATTCGTTTGTGTGTTTCTCAACATGTGGACCCCACAGGTGTCTTTGTCACTGTGTTTGTCTCGCTCACTGTGTGCGTATTGAGGCGAGATAGAGTGGGAGTGCGTCTGTGTGTTACAAAGAGATTGGGTGTGGTTGTGGTAGTATGACATCAGTTACTGATCTATGATTGATTGTGAAAAAGGAGATGAGGAGGGTTTACTGCAGGAGTGTGGGAGAATCATGGGAAATGCTGTAGATCTGTCCAGTCTCAGGAGAGTTGGGTAAACTAAGATCTGGGCCAAAACTCCAGAGAAAAGTCGTGGGAACTCGCTTCAATGATATAGGACATTAACAAAATGCCGAAAAAGCATGCATCAGTCAACAAATATTTGTGTTCTTACTGCTTTTGTCAGACAGTCTACAAGACCTCAATCGGGTCTGGAAAACTCTTCAGTTTCGTTTGAAAGCTAAGACTTGGCTAAGACAGTGCGAACAGTTTGTATTCTGGCTGCTCTGTCATGGGCTAAGACAGTGCGAACAGTTTGTATTCTGGCTGCTCTGTCATGGGCTAAGACAGTGCGAACAGTTTGTATTCTGGCTGCTCTGTCATGGGCTAAGACAGTGCGAACAGTTTGTATTCTGGCTGCTGTGTCATGGGGAATGCTCACTGGGGGGTATTGCAATGTGGAAAGTGCATAGGCCCGGAAGACGTTCGGCTTTCAGTGACAAAAAGATTGAAGTCAAGGAGAAGGTCAGGAAAAGATGGAGGATTCTGTGTTGATAGTGCCCATGAACCCTCTTGTATGCTACATCAATGCATAGTTTCCCTGTGTAAGTAAGTGTGTGTGTGTGTGTAGTATTACTTCAGTTTTACATCTGTTGAAATCTGTAATATTAGACAAAGAGAGAGAGAGAGACAGAGATGCATAAATGTCTGTGACTATGTAAGTGTATGCATAATGTGGTTATCTAAGTGTATATAAATGTCCCACTAAACATTCCTACAACATACCTGCAAGTAATCTTAAAGGAAATGCTTAACTTTACAATGTTAGGACCTCACGATGTGTGTGCGTGTGGTGTGTGTGTGTGTGTGTGCATGTGTGTGTGTATGTGTGTTCAGAGGCCCTGGCCCAGAAGGTGAACAGTTCCCATGGCTGTTACTTTGTTCCTGCCTTCTCCGGACTGTTTTGCCCCTACTGGCAGGACAGTGCTCGAGGGTGAGTCTATACAAGTTCACATGCGCTCAAAGCTTCCCAAAAATGTCCTTAGAAAGACCTAGAACTAGACCGTCTGGTATTCTTCACTGTATATGTACGTCTGTGTCTTTCTCTTCAGGTTTTCTTCGTTTTGTGTACAGATGATGCATTTGTAAGGCTCAGTAACTGGGGAAAATTATTGCCTAGGAATAGGTAAACAATCTTAAGTTTTGAAACTTACACAGAACATCAAAAACACATTGATGTATGACATTACATGTGAAAGTAACGACTGTTTGTGAGAAGAAGTTTATTTTGAAAAATGAAAACAGTGCAATGTTTCTCACCATTAGAAATTAAGGTCACCTCTGCTGGCTAAACAATCAAGAAACAAGAAACATAGTTTCAGGAGAGGGCCAGGGGTGGTGGTCCTAATCATTTTGGATCGGAATGAACACCACTGAACTCCACGGGAATGACTTGTCGGCAGTGCAGTGTCCCTTCTGATTGGTGGCCTCAGTACGACCTGATGATGACCGCAGGCCCTGGATCCCTTGTGCTAGGGCTCAGCCTTGAGGATTTGGCTGTGACGCAGTGTGGGACAGAATAGGTGGTGCCGGAGGAGTAATGTATCTTAAGAGGCACAGATGACATGGCAGCAAAAAAAAAAAAAACACGGTCATCTGAAAGTGCTTCTTCATTCAAATAGAATGAGAAATCAGTTACTTCCCTTACACTCTCAGTTAACTTTAGGAGAGAGCCGGAGAATGGAGTTCTCAACGAAACGTTTTTGCTCCATGCAACAAAGCTTTGAAGTTCTGCACCACGTATATGCAGACGTCAATGCGCAGAGGCAGTCTGGGTGTGTGGAGGTTAGTATGAAAAGAGTTTATGTACATCGCACTTGTTTCTTTGTCGTCGCATCCTTCACGTTACACTTCACCACAATTAGACTGCAGCATTCTCTGAAGGAGCACATGCATATTCACAGACACTGTCTCTGTCTCTCTCTGGGGTGAGGCATAATTGTTTTGTAGTTGCGCTGTCTGTAGTATGTCTGTCAGTTTTGTTTACTGGTAAGCTCGTATGGTCAGTGCCTGTTGTTAGCTCATTGATATATCTTTCTAGATCAAGTTTTACCTAATGCTGTACACATGATTATGTTGGAACTCATCATGTTCATAAAGTTTTTGTGCAGTTCTTTCAAAATCTCATTTGGCCTTACATGATGTCCGTTTCATTTGTGTGTGTGTGTGTGTGTGTGTGTGTGTGTGTGTGTGTGTGTGTGTGTGTGTGAGCGAGTGTGTGTGTGTGTGAGAGTTTGTGTGAGTGTGTGTGTGAGTGAGAGAGACACAATTTTGGCCCTCCATCAACTATGCAGTCTGAGAGGGCAGCATATGCGTTGACGCTATAACGCCATTGAGTTCATGATTATGTCGATGGAACACCATTTGCCACTTGATCAGTCATTTAATTGCTTTCTTGTAATTTTTTTTTTTTTTTTTTTTTTTTTTTTTTTACTGTCTCATCTTCCTTGTATTCCAAGAGGAGTTGTTCCTACACCATTATTCATTCTGGTCTGTCATGATGGAGATTTTGCACCACCATCCACAGAACGAAGTCATTATGAAGCAACCCACCGGAGCAAATGCTGCTGCACTGCTGCCGAGTCACTTCGGTCGAGACGGTGGTGCCCATACTGATCCAGCATACGCAGGACACCACCTGTCGAGCGCTTTTACTCATGACAGTGATTCTCTTAATCGCTTAGTCACGGAGCTAGCATGAATGGATAAAAGGATGATTTGGAAAGAGAGGGGGTCCGCCGAGGGCACGGACAAGCAGAGTACAGGACAGGATAAAAGGATGTTAAATTGTTCTCTGTGAAAGTTGGTTGACACAGTGTTGTGTGTGCTGAATGGTTACTGACAGAGTTGATTGACGGGGAGGTTGAAGGATTCATTAATAAGAAGTTGATAGGATTGATTGGCAAGCTAGCTGCTCGAAGGTTTGATGAACGAAGGACAAGTTGATGAATAGGTTCATTGATGTGTAGAGTGAAGAATTGATGAATAGTAGGTTGATTTCGAGTACAGGTTGATTAAAGGATTGTTTTATGACAAGTAGATCAAAGGGCGGATTGACAGGTTGATTGAAGGATCGATTGTCATGTTGATGGAAGAATTTATATGTTGATAGAAGGGCTGATTGACAAGTTGATTGATGGATTGATTGTCATGTTGATGGAAGAATTTATATGTTGATAGAAGGGCTGATTGACAAGTTGATTGATGGATTGATTGTCATGTTGATGGAAGAATTTATATGTCGATAGAAGGGCTGATTGAGAAGTTGATTGATGGATTGATTGTCATGTTGATGGAAGAATTCATACGTTGATAGAAGGACTGACTGTTATGTTGATTGAATGACTGATTGACAAGTTGTTTTAAGGCTTGATTAATGACAGCTTGATTTGAGGATTGATAAAAGGACATGGTTGATTGAAGGAGTGGTTGACAGGTTGATTGCAGGACTGGTTAATGACAAGTTGATTGATGGATTGCTTCAGGATCATCTGCGGCCTGAGTCAGTTCACCAACAAATTCCACATTGCCCGGGCTGCCCTGGAGGCCGTGTGCTTTCAAACCAGAGAGGTTGGTGCTGCCTCGTGTTTCATGTAGCTTGTTATCCACCCATGACAGTAGACTAGAGAGGTTGGGTTTCTCCTCTGTTTCATGTAGTTGTTATCCACCCACGGCAGTAGACCGAGGGTTGGTGCTGCCCCCGTGTTTTTGTAGCTTGTTATCCACCCATCGTAGACCCAAAAGGTTTGGGGGGCGCCTCGTGTTTCTGTGCTTGTTTTTCCACCCCGGGAGTAGACCGAGAGGGGTTGGTGCTGCTCGTGTTTCATGTAGCTTGTTTCCACCCACGGCAGTAGGGCCAGAGAGGTTGGTGCTGCTCGTGTTTCATGTAGCTTGTTATCCACCCACGGCAGTTAGACAGAGAGTTGGTGCTGCCCCGTGTTTCTGTAGCTTTTTTATCCACCCCGGAAGTAGACCAGAGAGGTTGGCTGCCTCGGTTCTGTAGCCTTGTTTCCAAAAACCCAAGCAGTTAGGGCACCCTGATGGAGTGATTTAATGTTATCCACCCACGGCAGTCGGGGGGAAGGGCTGGGTGATTTACATGTTATCCCCAAAACTGTAGGGCAAGGGCTGGAGTGATTTACATGTTATCCACCTACAACTGTAGGGACGGGCTGAGTGATTTACATGTTTTTCCTCCCACGCAGTAGGCACCAGGCTGCCCGTGTATTTACATGTTATCCTCCCACGACAGTAGGGCACAGGGCTGAAGTGATTTACAATTTTTATCCCCCACGCAGTAGGCACAGGGGCTGAGTGATTTAAATGTTATCCACCCACGACTGTAGGCCCCAGGGATGCAGTGATTTACATGTTATCCTCCCAAAGTAGAGCACAGGGCTGGCAGTGATTTACATGTTATCCTCCCACAACTGTAGGGCACAGGGCTGCAGTGATTTACATGTTATCCTCCCACGACAGTAGGGCACAGGGCTGAAGTGATTTACATGTTATCCTCCCATGACTGTAGAGCACAGGGGTGAAGTGATTTACAAAGTTATCCTCCCCTGACAGTAGAGCACAGGGTGAAGTGATTTACATGTTATCCTCCCACGACAGTAGGGCACAGGACTTTGGGGTGATTTACATTTATCCCCACGACAGTAGGGCACAGGGCTGAAGTGATTTACATGTTATCCTCCCACGACTGTAGGGCACAGGGGCTGGAGTGATTACATGTTATCCTCCACAACGTAGGGCACAGGACTGGAGTGATTTACATGTTATCCTCCCACAATGTAGAGCACAGGGCTGCAGTGATTTACATGTTATCCTCCCCGACTGCAGGGCACAGGGCTGCAGTGCTTCATCTTAGGGATCTGTACAGCTGCCTGCTTGAGTCAACTTTCATTTCCCGATTTTGTCGTTGTTTTTTGATCGCTATGTTTCTGAGAGGGAGTTTGATGGCGAGTGAGAACTGTGTAGTATAACTGTACATTTTGAATAGAACATCTTGCTTATAAAATGTCACAAAGGGCTAGTTGGGTTCAGTTGGTTGGAACTTGGAGATTATCTGTCTCTCTCTCTTCATCTCTGTCTGTCTGTCTGTCTTCTCTCTCTCTCTCTTTCTCCCCTTTCTTTTTCTCTATGTCCATCTATCTGTCTCGTCTCTCTCTCTCTCTCTCTCTCTCTCTCTCTCTCTAAATGCGGGGGTGTGAGTCGGGGGGAGGTTACTAGGCAGGGGAAAGGGTAGCAGGATTGGGAGAAAGGAATTATTGTATTTGCATCTGAAAATTTTGATTTCATTCTTTTTTTTTTTCTTCTTTTTTTTTTCTTTTATTATTTTTTTTGGGGGGGGGTTGTACTTCCAGTTTTTTCAAGAAACAGGGATACTTTACAATGGGGACGAAGAAAAGCTGTCGTCTGTCTCTGTGTGTGTCAGGTCTGTCTGGTGTCTGTCCATGGTCAAAATGTTTTCCACTCGCTCCTTACAATGCTTCTGGGCCAATCTTTCTGAAAATTTGTAGGTGTGTTCATTATGGGGCACGGATGATGCTGATGTTTTATTTTTTCAGAACAGCCTTTTCTAACGGCTATAAATGATGATTTAAAAAATCAAGTCAGATAAGGGGAATAACCACCGCACTGTCCAGTTTTTTCCCTCCACTGACTGTAAAATTGTCCTCCCCTCTTTGTCACTGTACTGGGGGCATGTTTGGTGCTTTGCATCTTGTTTGGTTTTTTTTAAACAATTTATTATGCTGTTCAGTTTTTTAGTTTAATGTGTCTCGCTCTGTGCAGGGGTCTCTGTGAAAAAGCTACAATTAATATATGTATTTGCTGTGCCTGTTGTGACGAAGCACTCCAGAAGTGTGTTCTCCTTGGGTTTTCCTTTTGTTTGTCTGGACATCATGTGACACGAAACGCCTTTAGATCAGCATGTGTTATGAATGAAACTTTGTCAGTGCGTCGTCCAGCCAACCAATCAAAACGTTGGATGTGAATGAACCAATGGGAATGTGGTTTCCGTGCCAGTTGCTGGAGGCGATGAACAAGGACAGTGGGATACCGCTGCACTTGCTTCAGGTGGACGGGGGGATGACTGTCAACAACCTCCTCATGCAGCTGCAGGCCGACATTCTGCAGATTAACGTCGGTACGTTTCCACTGTCTCTGTCGCTGTACTTCTCCAGTACTGCTGCGTACCACTGAGAATTGAGAGTTGAGACACGCTGTCTTTGTTGTGTCGCTTTGTTCAGTAAGAAGCAAAACCCTTCAGAGAGTGCCCCCTCCCTTAAGCTGTTAACTTCATGCAGGTATCGCTCCAGGTGCTTCTCTACTTTATAGAAGGAAATACCAAAAAAATGCATTGAAAAAAAAAAAGAAAAAAATGTGAACAAGTGTTCTTGAAACTTCGGGATGATGTGACAAGATGGCCAGAACTGAAACAGACTGGAAACAAATTAAAAAAAAACATGAATCAACATGGAAATCAGGGTGCAAAGATGGATTGTGGTGTTACAAAAAACAAAAAACAAGTCAAAGTATGAATGAACATGCAAACCAGTGCAAATATGGATTGTATTATTGTTACTGAAAACAAAGCCTTAGTATGAGTGTACATGTACAGTTGGTGAACTGACTCGGACCACAGATGATTCTGAAACAATCCATCAATTAACTTGTCATTAATCAATCCTGCAATCAACTTGTCAATCAGTCCTTCAATCTACCTGTCCTTCTCTCTGGCTCACACCCCCGCATGAGAGAGAGAGAGAGAGAGTCAGACAGACAGCCTTAGTGTGAGTGTACATGCCAAACGGAGCACAAGGTTTATATTATGGCGTTATAAAAGAAACATGGCAAAATATAAATGTGTATGCAAAACAGTGTAAAGATACGGTTATTTCACATGTGTGATGAAACAGACAGATGATTTTTTGACAAATATGGCTTCTTCAGCCCTTGCCTATAACGGACATGAACAGTTCAGAAAACAACACTCCCCAGATGGCTGTGGGAGAATCCATAATTGGCCAGCAGTGGCAGATGGGAGAATCCATAATTGGCCAGCAGTGGCAGATGGGAGAATCCATAACTGGCCAGCAGTGGCAGATGGGAGAATCCATAACTGGCCAGCAGTGGCAGATGGGAGAATCCATAATTGGCCAGCAGTGGCAGATGGGAGAATCCATAACTGGCCAGCAGTGGCAGATGGGAGAATCGGTAATTGGCCAGCAGTGGCAGATGGGAGAATCAGTAATTGGCCAGCAGTGGCAGATGGGAGAATCGATAATTGGCCAGCAGTGGCAGATGGGAGAATGGGTAATTGGCCAGCATTGGCAGATGGGAGAATGGGTAATTGGCCAGCAGTGGCAGATGAGAGAATGGGTAATTGGCCAGCAGTGGCAGATGGGAGAATGGGTAATTGGCCAGCAGTGGCAGATGGGAAAATGGGTAATTGGCCAGCAGTGGCAGATGGGAGAATGGGTAATTGGCCAGCAGTGGCAGATGGGAGAATGGGTAACTGGCCAGCAGTGGCAGATGGCAGAATCGATAATTGGCCAGCAGTGGCAGATGGGAGAATCGATAATTGGCCAGCAGTGGCAGATGGGAGAATGGGTAATTGGCCAGCAGTGGCAGATGGGAGAATGGGTAATTGGCCAGCAGTGGCAGAGGGGAGAATGGGTAATTGGCCAGCAGTGGCAGATGGGAGAATGGGTAATTGGCCAGCAGTGGCAGAGGGGAGAATGGGTAATTGGCCAGCAGTGGCAGATGGGAGAATGGGTAATTGGCCAGCAGTGGCAGATGGAGAATGGGTAATTGGCCAGCAGTGGCAGATGGGAGAATGGGTAATTGGCCAGCAGTGGCAGAGGGGAGAATGGGTAATTGGCCAGCAGTGGCAGATGGCAGAATCGATAATTGGCCAGCAGTGGCAGATGGGAGAATGGGTAATTGGCCAGCAGTGGCAGATGGGAGAATGGGTAATTGGCCAGCAGTGGCAGATGGCAGAATCGATAATTGGCCAGCAGTGGCAGATGGGAGAATTGGTAACTGGCCAGCAGTGGCAGATGGGAGAATCGATAATTGGCCAGCAGTGGCAGATGGGAGAATGGGTAATTGGCCAGCAGTGGCAGATGGCAGAATCGATAATTGGCCAGCAGTGGCAGATGGCAGAATCGGTAACTGGCCATCAGTGGCAGATGGGAGAATCGATAATTGGCCAGCAGTGGCAGATGGGAGAATCGGTAACTGGCCAGCAGTGGCAGATGGCAGAATCGATAATTGGCCAGCAGTGGCAGATGGCAGAATCGATAATTGGCCAGCAGTGGCAGATGGCAGAATGGGTAATTGGCCACCAGTGGCAGATGGGAAAATCGGTTATTGGCCAGCAGTGGCAGATGGGAGAATGGGTAATTGGCCAGCAGTGGCAGATGGCAGAAACGATAATTGGCCAGCAGTGGCAGACGGGAGAATGGGTAATTGGCCAGCAGTGGCAGATGGGAGAATCGGTTATTGGCCAGCAGTGGCAGATGGGAGAATGGGTAATTGGCTAGCAGTGGCAGATGGGAGAATCGGTAACTGGCCAGCAGTGGCAGATGGCAGAATCGATAATTGGCCAGCAGTGGCAGATGGGAGAATAGGTAATTGGCCAGCAGTGGCAGATGGGAGAATCGATAATTGGCCAGCAGTGGCAGATGGGAGAATGGGTAATTGGCCAGCAGTGGCAGATGGGAGAATCGACAATTGCCCAGCAGTGGCAGATGACAGAATCGATAATTGGCTAGCAGTGGCAGATGGCAGAATCGATAATTGGCTAGCAGTGGCAGATGGCAGAATCGATAATTGGCCAGCAGTGGCAGATGGCAGAATCGATAATTGGCCAGCAGTGGCAGATGGCAGAATCGATAATTGGCCAGCAGTGGCAGATGGGAGAATCGATAATTGGCCAGCAGTGGCAGATGGGAGAATGGGTAATTGCCCAGCAGTGGCAGATGGGAGAATGGGTAATTGGCCAGCAGTGGCAGGTGGGAGAATGGGTAATTGGCCAGCAGTGGCAGATGGGAGAATCGATAATTGGCCAGCAGTGGCAGATGGGAGAATCGATAACTGGCCAGCAGTGGCAGATGGGAGAATCGATAACTGGCCAGCAGTGGCAGATGGCAGAATCGATAACTGGCCAGCAGTGGCAGGTGGGCAGAAAAGCCATCAAAAGGGTTAATCCAGGAACAGAGATTGTGGACAGGCTTTTGAGGTGGTGGGGAAGACGAGAGTCATCAGTGGGTCCACCTTTGTGGCACATGAACTGACTGACAGACTGACCGAGTCAGAGTGGCACATGAACTGACTGACAGACTGACGGAGTCAGAGTGGCTGTCGATTTCTTGTCCCTGTGCAGTTCGCCCGTCCATGCCGGAGACGACGGCGCTGGGAGCGGCCATGGCTGCGGGCATGGCGGAGGGCATCGACGTCTGGAGCATTGAGCAGGAAGATTCCACCTCCATCACCACCGACGTCTTCACACCCTCCGTCACCCAGTCAGGTCTGTGGGAAATGGTCTCGCGACCTGTTCTTGACCCTGTCGGGTTTGCAGCCAGTGTCATGTGGTCTGTTCGTCCGTTCGTTGGCGTTTTCTATTCTGAGTTAAGAAGAGCGATTCGTTGAAACTGCAAGTAGTCTTCACATGACCTGTTTGATGAATAAATTTCATGCATAAATTGACTCTCGTTGACTCAGAATGTCAGTTTATTTTGGCAGGTGTAAATAGTTTATGTACATAGAGTTATCCTCATCACTCAGTATTTCAGATAGTTTTGACAGATGAAAAATAGCCTTGTTTGTATGTTATCCTTTCTGCACACAGACATGTTTCATTCCTCAGTCTTAATCCTCTCAAATGTACATGTATCGATCCTCATGTCTCAGGATAATCATGTCTCAGTCTTTATCCTCTCAAATATACATGTATCGATCCTCATTTCTCAGTCTTTATCCTCTCAAATATACATGTATCGATCCTCATTTCTCAGTCTTTATCACATGTATCGATCCTCATTTCTCAGCCTCAATCCTCTCAAATATACATGTATCGATCCTCATTTCTCAATCTTTATCCTCTCAAATATACATGTATCGATCCTGATTTCTCAATCTTTATCCTCTCAAATATACATGTATCGATCCTCATGTCTCAATCTTATCCTCTCAACTATACATGTATCGATCCTCATTTCTCAGTCTTTCTCACATGTATCGATCCTCATTTCTCAGTCTTTATCCTCTCAGATATACATGTATCGATCCTCATTTCTCAGTCTTTCTCACATGTATCGATCCTCATTTCTCAGTCTTTATCACATGTATCGATCCTCATTTCTCAGTCTTTATCCTCTCAAATATACGTGTATCGATCCTCATTTCTCAGTCTTTATCCTCTCAAATATACATGTATCGATCCTCATTCTCAATCTTTATCCTCTCAAATATACATGAATCGATCCTCATATCTCAGTCTTTATCCTCTCAACTATACATGTATCGATCCTCATTTCTCAGTCTTTCTCACATGTATCGATCCTCATTTCTCAGTCTTTATCCTCTCAGATATACATGTATCGATCCTCATTTCTCAGTCTTTCTCACATGTATCGATCCTCATTTCTCAGTCTTTATCACATGTATCGATCCTCATTTCTCAGTCTTTATCCTCTCAAATATACGTGTATTGATCCTCATGTCTCAGTCTTTATCCTCTCAAATATACATGTATCGATCCTCATGTCTCAGTCTTTATCCTCTCAAATATACATGTATCGATCCTCATGTCTCAGTCTTTATCACATGTATCGATCCTCATGTCTCAGTCTTTATCCTCTCAAATATACGTGTATCGATCCTCATGTCTCAGTCTTTATCCTCTCAAATATGCATGTATCGATCCTCATGTCTCAGTCTTTATCCTCTCAAATATACATGTGTCGATCCTCGTGTCTCAGTCTTTATCCTCTCAAATATACATGTAGCGATCCTCATTCCTCAGTCTTTATCCTCTCAAATATACATGTATCGATCCTCATGTCTCAGTCTTTATCCTCTCAAATATACATGTATCGATCCTCATGTCTCAGTCTTTATCCTCTCAAATATACATGTATCGATCCTCATGTCTCAGTATTTATCCTCTCAAATATACATGTATCGATCCTCATGATCCTCATATACATGTATCGATCCTCATGTTTATTTATCCTCTCAAATATACATGTATCGATCCTCATGTCTCAGTCTTATCCTTCAAATATACATGTATCGATCCTCATGTCTCAGTCTTTATCCTCTCAAATATACATGTATCGATCCTCATGTCTCAGTCTTTATCCTCTCAAATATACATGTATCGATCCTCATGTCTCAGTCTTTATCCTCTCAAATATACATGTATCGATCCTCATGTCTCAGTCTTTATCCTCTCAAATATACATGTATCGATCCTCATGTCTCAGTCTTTATCCTCTAAATATACATGTATCGATCCTCATGTCTCAGTCTTTATCCTCTCAAATATACATGTATCGATCCTCATGTCTCAGTATTTATCCTCTCAGATACACATGCATCGATCCTCATTTCTCAGTCTTAATCTCTGAAATATACATTATTGATCCTCATGTCTCAGTATTTCAGCTGATTGCATCAGGTGGTAAACAGCCTTGACTTTACGTTCAGTACTACATGCATAATCCCTTGATCTCTGTACCACGTCAAGATGCTTCACTATTTTTCTGGTCCCTCTGGTCAGTACTTAATATATACATTATTTTTCTCTTCGGTGGTGGATTTAAGAACGTTTCGGCAATCTTGACTTCATTGAATGAGCCCACAAGGGCGTTTATCGTTTGCTGGAAGTAGCATCCTTCAGACATGCCTACCGTACCGGAATAGCCGTATTTGTTACGGAAAAACATAAAAATCGAGGTTTGTTCCGGACGTTACGGTCAGGGATCATGTGTTCCGGAAAAAAAAAAAAAAAAAAAAAAAACCGAAATCAAACGAGTGGACAATTTTTCACAGAGGGACAAACCGGATGACGGTTAGGACGCTTGAATTGAAGCGCAGTGCGCATGCTCACACTGCCATATCCGTCGACGAAACATACCGAACGGAGCCGAGATTCAGACAAAGCGCGCTCGACTATCAAACATGGCTAGCATGAAGACTGCGAAGCGAGTGTGCGAGACAGATGATGATGAACCTCGAAATGGACCCCAGCGGCAGCCGCGAAAAAAACAAGATCGCCGTCGGCAAACCTTTTGTAAACAATACAGTGAGAGGTGGTCATGTTTACAAGAAGGACGGAAAGGGGAAAACTTTTGCTGGTGCACGGTTTGCCAGTGCGAGTTCTCCATCGCACATGGCGGCCAAGATGACTGTCGTCGACATGTCGAATCCAAAAAACACAAGGACTTTGAGATATCTTGTGGTCACACTCGCAAGATTTCTGGATTTTTCACCAGTTCGTCGACCAGCAAAGCAGAATCAACAGATGAAGTGATTCGTGCCGAAGTTATGCTCGTCGACCTTGTTGCTGAACTGAATCTGCCTTTCACCGTTTTGGATACTTTTACAAAAGCGTTCAAACTGATGTTTAAAGACTCTGATGTGGCAAAGAAGTTTCAGTGTGGCAGGAGTAAGGGGACAGCCATTATAAAAGAAATAGCGGCGAAAACAATAGAAGACCTCGGACTATGCAGACCTGAAGAGTGCCTACTACAGGTCTCTGAAGTCTGCACAGTGAAAACCATGCATGACATGCAATGTAGGGCCTACATAGTGTAAATAAAGGTAAGTTGATTTTTTCTGCCTGAAAGAGAGGGGTTTTGCAGAATTGTTATGGTGTTTGTGTGTGTGAATGTGTGTGTGTGTGAACCTACACACGCGCGGTTGTGTCCACAAAAGGAAGGTTGAGTGTTCCTGAAAATTTTTGAAATTTTCAATTTGTTCCTGATTTTTATAACATCTGTTCCTGATAGTAAGATTTTGGGGTAGGCATGTCTGATCCTTACATTCTGAAACAACTGATTTGCCGTTTTTTGTTTGTTTGTTTTTTTCAGACGCTAGCAGTCGATACGCACAGTGGATCAAGGCAGTGCAGAGGTCAATGGACTGGGAGACGGGGCCCGCCCCACTAGGTGAATGAGTAAGGTGGTTGTGGTTTGCTCCCTTTCTGTGGTGTTTGTGCTGATCTGTCACGGCTAGTCACATTGGTAAGGGCACACCCCACTAGGTGAATGAGTAAGTTGGTTGTGGTTTGCTCCCTTTCTGTGGTGTTTGTGCTGATCTGTCACGGCTAGTCACATTGGTAAGGGCACACCCCACTAGGTGAATGAGTAAGATGGTTGTGGTTTGCTCCCTTTCTGTGTGTCTGTGCTGATCTGTCACGGCTAGTCACATTGGTAAGGGCACACCCCACTAGGTGAATGAGTAAGATGTTGTGGTTTGCTCCCTTTCTGTTGTGTTTGTGCTGATCTGTCACGGCTAGTCACATTGGTAAGGGCACACCCCACTAGGTGAATGAGTAAGTGCTGTGGTTTGCTCCCTTTCTGTGTGTTTGTGCTGATCTGTCACGCTAGTCACATTGGTAAGGGGGGGGGGGGGACTATCCTGTTGTGCAGCGTAGTTGTTTATTTCTGCCCGACATGCTATTTTTTGGACAGGGACACTTTTTCAGACCTGCCAACCATTACGCATTTCGCGTAATTTATTATGCCCAAGTGATAATTCTTACGCATTTAGCCAAAAAACTACGCATTGAAAGTTTTCAACAACAACAAAAAAGGACGAAAAAAATCGGCTTATGTACAGACACGCACGGCGCCATGCGTATAACAGTAATCTTCAAGAAGCGTTTCCGGTCATGCGCAGTTCGTTTCACCATCTTTACCATTCAGCGAAGTTGGCGTCTTTTTGAAGTTTTAGCTACGAAAATGTCGAAACGTGGAGTAAAAAGTTTTGGACAAGATGCGAAAAAGAAATAAAACTTGGTCAAAGTTCCGAAAGAATACTCGGAAAAGTTCCCCTGCATACGACCTTCGGCTAAAGGTGTAACTTGTGCACGGTGTACACTTGCGAGTCGGACTTCACAATTTCAATCGCGGGATGGTGGATGTGAAGCGTCACCTTGAGTCACGCAAGCACATCGATTCCTCTAACGCGCCGAATTCTTCAGCATCACACAGTTTTTTCAGACTGTAGACACCTCAAAGAGGATGAAATTAGGAAAAGGGTAATTCGGGCTGAAGCACTGGTGGCTGGATTTTCGTCGAGCACAACATCGCTCTTAGCACAGCGACCATGCATCCCAGCTTTTTACAGAAGTGTTCTCAGATTCGGAGATCGCCAAACAGTTCAAGAGCGGTCGAACAAAGACAACACACATTGTAAGGGCCCTTCTCATGGAAGGCTTAAACTGCTGCTGCATCTCGACAGCAGAATGGACCGTTTGTGTTGGGGATTGATGGAAGTCAGGAAAGGGGGGGGGGGGGGGGGGGGGACAAATTCTTTCCTGGGGTGGTGCGATACTTAAAAATGACACAATCACCACTGAGCTGATAGCCAACCCCACATGCACAGAATCATCAACAGGGGAGAACAATTTTTAGGTTATATATTTTCTTAATTTCATGTTCCCAGTTTCTCCATCTTCGAACTCCCCCCCCCCCACCCCCCCCCCCCCCCCCTCATGTCCAAATCTTTGCCAAGTCATTACTATGAAGACAGTTGAGTTGTTGGCCTGCGCTTGTTTTTTCCCCCACTATTAGATAAGATTGTTTGTCTATGTGTATTTGTCTGACCTTATTTAAGTTTAAAAGGTTGTGCCAGTCTTGAATAAAAGTTACTTTGTGTTAGGTTTCCTTATAAAATGGGAGCAAACGTTACCCCACTTGTTTACTGTTTATTGTTTACTGTTCCCTGCCTCATTTCATTTCCAATTTTTTAGGTTGTTTCTGGCGCACTGTCAAGCCTTGGTGTGTGCCATGCCATGATGGTTTAGGGGATTTGTGTGTGTTTCCAGTGTATTCTACATTTTCATAATTTGTAGAGATTTCTTGTGACACTTAAAAGAAAAGCTTGTTTTTGAAGAAAAGTAAAGTTCACAAAAATTGTTTGAACAATTTCATCACATTGTGTTTGTTTGAAAAAAGGTAAATGTCGCGCTCGATTACTCTTAGCTCTCAGAAATTACACATTTCTGCCTCACTGAGCTTCAATTCTTTCTCATTGGTCTCTTAGGGGGTTGGCAGGTCTGCTTTTTTTTGGTGTCACAGTGACAAAACGCTTGACACAGAATGTGATTAACTAGCCAAATTCATCCATCATTGAAGACAAGACGAGAGAGACTGGAGAATTTTTTTTTTTTTCTTTTTTTTTTTTTTTTTTAAATAAATTCTGCATGAAAAGCTGCAATAGACAGTTTCTAAGTGTTAGCCCCCATCCGCCACCCTAAGGGCAGAACACATTTCAAGTGTTGTCAGATACACTGCGCACCCTCGAAAGGGATGAAAGAATGAAAGGTAGCAGAATGATCCTCACTGGAAGGAAAAAACAAAGATATTGTGTGGTCCCCAAAGGACTCTTCAGGGCTTTTGCAAATGTGACCACAATCAGCAATCGGAAAACGTCTTGATGTCGTAATAAGGGTAATGAGGAGAGGGATGAGGGCTGAGTGGGTGGTGGAAACAAAAAGGGTAGGCATGGTGAAACGAGTGGCGTGGAAAGATAGTAAGAAAAAAAAATTGTAAAGATAAATAAAGGGATAGATTAGGGTGGGGTCTGAGAAAGATGGAGTGGAGTAGAAAGGGAAGAAGAGATGGAGGGAGGGGGGGGGGGGGGGGCAGAATTTGGTGGATTGTGATGTGAGGGAATGGGTGAGACAGTTTAGGGGGGGGAGGGGGGGGGGGGGGGGGCAGAATTTGGTGGATGTGATGTGAGGGAATGGGTGAGACAGTTTTAGGGGGGGAGGGGGGGCAGAATTTGGTGGATGTGATGTGAGGGAATGGGTGAGACAGTTTAGGGGGGGGAGGGGGGGGGGGGGCAGAATTTGGTGGATGTGATGTGAGGGAATGGGTTGAGACAGTTTAGGGGGGGGAGGGGGGGGGGGGGGGGCAGATATTGGTGGATGTGATGTGAGGGAATGGGTGAGACAGTTTAGGGGGGGGAGGGGGGGGGGGGCAGAATTTGGTGGATGTGATGTGAGGGAATGGGTGAGAGACAGTTTAGGGGGGGGAGGGGGGGGGGGGCAGAATTTGGTGGATGTGATGTGAGGGAATGGGTGAGACAGTTTAGGGGGGGGAGGGGGGGGGGGGCAGAATTTGGTGGATGTGATGTGAGGGAATGGGTGAGACAGTTTAGGGGGGGGAGGGGGGGGGGGCAGAATTTGGTGGATGTGATGTGGGGGAATGGGTGAGATAGTTTGCAGGGGGGGGGGGGGGGGGGGGGGGGGGGGGGGGCAGAATTTGGTGGATGTGATGTGAGGGAATGGGTGAGACAGTTTTGGGGGGGGGGGGGGGGGGGGGGGGGACTAAGGGGATGGAGGGGGCAGGGACAGGAAAGGAAGGCCATTAGAGAAGGAGTGCCTCAGGAGAGCAGAAGTTTGGGAAGAGGAAGTAGAGGGTCAAAAGCGGGGGGGGGGGGGGGGGGGGGGGGGGGGGGGGGGGGGAGAGGAGAAACTAGTGTGGTCAACATTATGGGGCCAGCAGCTTGATGAGAGAGATTTGATAAGGAGGGAAGGGGAAGAGGAGAGTGGATGAAATGGGAGGAGGGCAGAAGGTAGCCAAGGGGAAGGAGGGGGGGGAGGAGAGAAGTGGGGAGGGAGCAGGGAGGCTGGAAAGTGGTGTGGTGCACAGTAACACGAGGTCATCAACTTTCAGTCCTCAGATGTTAAGGCCAGGAGGAGTGGTGGGCTCAGGGCGGTGGATGACCTTCGATTCAACAAACCCTGCCATCCATGCACCCAAGCAAAGGTGGCTGCAGTGTTGGGCAATATCTCATCAACAAGAAGAAAAGCCTTTGGAAGGTTCTTTAATTCAGTACGTTATCAGCTAGCCCTGGGGTCAACACACAAACTGGACTCGACACCAGCCACTGGACGTTGCTGACCCCATGCTGTCCATCTTGTCAGTTGCCCTCCTCTCCCCTTCCTATGAGTGGTACTAGTTCTGTATCATATGGATTTCTGTTTTGTCGACTTTTTTTTTCTCCCCTGTTTACACTTCGATGGGTGCGTGCGTTGGTTCTCTGTTCCATATTTTTTACTCTTCCGCTGCCACGACTCCGTTGGGCGCCATCTTGTTGAGCGTGACAGTTTTCTCAGGCGTGGTGTGTGCTGTGTTCTAAGCGACTCGAGTATGCGTTAAACAGACGCGAGTCTTTGGATAATCATGCATCCCTCACACAAGAGATGTTTCAGCGGCTCTGCTCAAGATCACACAAGCACCCTCCCTACTGCACAGCCTGTGCTTGCACAACTGTCAAAGGGTGACCGTGTTACCGACGTAAACATTTGTGTGTGTTGCTTTCTGGCAGAGTGCTGCCTGCCGTTTTCAACAGTGCCGGATCTTGTTGACTCGGCACAGGGCACTGTGTCAGGGTCAGCCATGAATATCTCTTTGATTTATGTTTGTAGTTGTTCTGTTGGTTTTTCGTCTGAAACAGTTTTAACTATATAGTACTGAGAAGTATGAAATTCATGTGTTTTTTTTCAAAGGAGAATGCAATAAATGTCCTTAAATGTCAATTTTTTTGTCAGCGTCTGGGAGGGGGAGGGGGATGTCCTTGGCCCCACCACCAGGGGCCTTAAGCAGCCCCGGACCCCAGCCACAAACTTTCCAGTGTTGCAAACATTTCTCACTCTCACCCATGCCTTCTCCAGTCCGGGACTGTCCCTGCCCCCACCACCACCTCCCTTTTCCAACCTTCTGCCCTCCTTCCTGATCGTCTGCCACACTCCCATGATCCCTTCCTCCTCTCTCCATTCAAGTCGTCCGTTGTCACTGGATGTCGTTTGTCAGCAGACTTGGCCAGGTTACTACCAAAACGGCGTTCTGTTTGTTTCTGTGTATTCACTGGATGTCGCTTGTCAGCAGACTTGGCCAGGTTTCTAGAAAATGGCATTCTGTTTGTTTCTGTGTATTCACTGGATGTCGCTTCTCAGCAGACTCGGCCAGGTTACTACCAAAACGGCATTCTGTTTGTTCCTGTGCATGTATACATGAATGTCGTGTTCTCAAAGCATGATGAATACTCAAGAGTTGCTTCCCCTGTGTGGTTTTTTTCCCCTGCAGTGGCCCCGCAGGACTACTGGCGGACGCTGGCCGGAGGGCTGTTCCTGTGGTCCAGCTTCGCCTCCTCATCCTCGCCCAGGTGCGACACGCCAGATGATCGTGGTGGTCCTGGTCTTCGGCCTTCTCTGTAACACACGTATGCATCTGTTGGTCACTGGACAAGCGTGGACACGGAGCCTTCCTTTGAAACAGTCCTGTGATTGCCACAGGGGAGAACGTGGGCGAAGCGGAGTATTCTGGTGTGCTTTGTTGTTGCTGTAGTCAGGTGGTTTTTTTGTTGTTGGCGTGAGATTAGACTGTGGAGAACGGCGTTAGTGAATGGTGAAGTATACAGATGAATTGGTCCAAGTTAGTCATTCCAAAGTTCATCGGAAGATGTATGATGCATACTTATGCTTCAACAGGTACGCAAGAAAGATGAATGTGCATGCGTGTACACACACACACACACACACACACACACCTTTGGTTTTCTGCATGTCTTATGAGGACTGAAAAGTGATATGAAGCTGACCACTTTGGTGGCTATGTAGGAGAAAGATGCTGGACTTGAGATCGAGTTGACTTGCTTTGTTGGCTCAGGGGAAGAAAGATGGGGGGGGGGGGGGGGGGGGGGGGGGGGGGGGAGTACAGTCTGTCTCCAGGGTGAAAGGCTCTCTCTCTTCACTTCAGTAGCTTGTCAGGACCCTTTGTGTATAAGGGAAAGGAGTTTGACTAACGCAGGAATGTACAGCATACACACACACACACGCACGCACGCACGCCACACACACACACACACACACACACACTTGTTGCTGTGGTAATGGCATTATGTGCACAGACACAAAAAATAGATAAAGAGACACTCACAAGGACACGTACATTTAACGATCTTGATGTACTGACCTCAGTTTTCTTGTCTTGCAGCCGCAGGCTGTGGTTTACTAAACACCTGACAAGAGAGATGCACATCACTGAAGGTGCCGACTTGTCAGCAAGAAATGGACTCCAACAGTAGTGCAGATCTGAAAGTCACAAAGCTGTCAATCACCTTTTCACAAAGCTGTCGATCGCCTTTTCACAAAGCTGTCGATCGCCTTTTCACAAAGCTGTCGCCTTCAGCTTCCATGATGTTCAGTCCTGAATTGCTGTCAGCGTCCATTCTCTGATGACACCTCTGCCCTCGCAGGTGTCCATCACAGTGACGACCACACCGCCCATAGGGATTTGACAGCCCTGAAAAGACCCCGTGTGGGTCAACTGGGCAGCAGTATGATAAATGTCAACCATAGTTGTCCATCAAAGGTCCGTCTGTACTGGTCAGCAGTATGATCAATGTCAACCATAGTCCATCAAAGGTCCGTCTGCACTGGTCAGCTGGGCAGCAGTATGATCAATGTCAACCATAGTCGTCCATCAAAGGTCCGTCTGCACTGGTCAACTGGGCAGCAGTATGATCAATGTCAACCATAGTCGTCCATCAAAGGTCCGTCTGCACTGGTCAACTGGGCAGCATTATGATCAATGTCAACCATAGTCATCCATCAAAGGTCCTTCTGCATGGTCAAAGATACAGAGGAGTTAAGGAGAAGAAGAAGAATTTCCCACCCGCCACATCCCCTCCAACTCTAAAGCGTGCTTCCCATGAAGGAACCAGTGGTGTGTGTGTGTGTGTGTATGTCTGTCTGTGTGTGTGTGTCTGTGTGTGTGTGTGGTGGCTGCCAGACTGAGTTTGAGCAGAGAACACCATCGTGATCCTCTGCTGTCTGTGCCTAGACTGGAACCCCAAACTGCCGGCTGCCCGTTCCTTTGACAGACCGGGTGGGAACTGAACAAAGCTTTTGCATGTGGTCTTGTTCGGCTGCATCAGTTCTGAAGATACATAACTGTTACTGTTTGTTGCTGTTGATTACGTTGTTCATGCTTTTGAAAGCTTTTGAAATGCTGATGTTGGTGTCAGATCATCTGAACTGATGTGATAGTGTACTGGTTCGTGTTGCGACTGATGATGAGCTGGTAGATGTGTATGAAAATGAGGTGAGAAGTGGTCGGAGCATTCGCTCTCCAGTGGTGAAATCATGCGGTTAGAAGTGGTCGGAACATTCGCTCTCCGGTGGTGAAACCATGCGGTTAGAAGTGGTCGGAACATTCGCTCTCCAGTGGTGAAATCATGCGGTTAGAAGTGGTCGGAACATTCGCTCTCCAGTGGTGAAATCATGCGGTTAGAAGTGGTCGGAACATTCGCTCTCCGGTGGTGAAATCATGCGGTTAGAAGTGGTCGGAACATTCGCTCTCCAGTGGTGAAATCATGCGGTCAATCAAAAGTGGGAAGATCATGTGCGAGTAATGCTGATGTCCAGAACGTGATTGTGAAGTGCCTGTACTTAAGATTTGCGAGAGAACCTTCTCAGTGAACCAGTTCCACTGACATTCTCCCGTTTTGAAGCTGTCTGGTTAAGGGAGAAGTCCACCTCTTCCTTGAGAGACTTCAAACAGATTCACTTCCCAGCCGAGATTCCCATGAACCTTTACCGTGCTTCCTGGCTCTTCCATGACCCAGCGACTCAATAAAAAAACATCGTATCTCATGAACGGATAAAGCTATGCACACAAAATCTTGGGAGTTTGTCAACAATCTTAATAGCCGTTGGACACTGAAATTTCTTGTATGGCACAATCAATTATCAATGCAATTAGTTGCGGTTCCCCAGGACCTGTACATTTTAATGGGTCACACATGACCCATGCCGTCGGGTGAGGAATAAGTTGCTGAACCGCTCTTTACCAGGTGTGGGTCTTACAAGACCCACACGATCTGAGTAGGGATAAGCAATAGGAAAAGCCTCTGCAAAATGTGTGGGTCTTGGGTGACCCGCACAATCGGGTCTGTGTCGTCAAAAACGTCATCCGGTAAAGGTTAACTGCGCTGTATGTCATGTCATGGGAATTAATGACCCAATGTCGTCGCTTTCACATTTTGACCAGGTCAGTCTTTAAGTTATCTGTATATCTTTTATGATTTTGTCAATAAAACATGGCTGCACATCTGTACCAAAACTGCTTACATTTGTCAATTAATTTGAAAAAAAATAATCCTTCAGATAAAATACGAGTCCTGGACTCATGCATGCAAAATTTTAGGCAACGTACGGTGAAGATTGAACAAAGTAACAGCTATGGTGTAATGGGTAGTGTTGCTGGCATTAAGGTTGCAAGTTTGATTCCTATTAGAACTGTTTACTTGTAAGATTTTCTTTTTTGTTGTTGTTGTTGTTTGTTGTTGTTTTTTTTTTTTTTTGGGGGGGGGGGGGGGGGTTGCGTTAGTCTGAACCATTCACAAATGTGTACTGTAAAGAGAGTAAATAGATAAATGAAACGCTTGTATTCACTGTGTCCTTAGAGCAAATCCAATTGTTCTAAACCAAAGCATGTATGTCATGGGTAGTTCACGACAAAAGCCAAAAACACAAAATCTAAATGTCGCTAATTTCATTCTGAAAAGGACACGCACTCCTCCTTTCTTACACAGTGGGTTAGCAGCCACGCAGGGCCTCCAGTGGTAGGGTGCTTCATGATGACTTCATGCTGATTCCACCTCGCCAGATGCCCAAGTTGAGGCTGTGACAGAAAAACCGAGCTGTGGCAGTGCGTGAGGGCTTGAAAGAGGGGCGTGGGAGTGGGAGAGAAGAGGGGAAAAATAAATCTTCTGAAGCCATTTTTATTTTTTTTAAGATGTCTGAAGATCTTTGATAATAGGTTTTATAGTACATATTTTGTGTGGTTGCCAGTAACGGCTGTAGTGACATCATGGAATACACAGTTTACAAAAAGAAAGCAGAGGGACCTCTGTAAGCCTGTGGAACCTGCTCTCTCCTCTGCTGTGTTCGTCCTGTAGCCATGATCTTCAGGGTGCTGTGATGGATGCATCCGCTCTTGGACAGTGACCTACAGATCAGGGAATTGTGGACTGGGAGTTGTGGACAGTGACCTACAGATCAGGGAATTGTGGACTGGGAGTTGTGGACAGTGACCTACAGGTCAGGGAATTGTGGACTGGGAGTTGTGGACGGTGACCTACAGGTCAGGGAATTGTGGACTGGGAGTTGTGGACGGTGATCTACAGGTCAGGGAATTGTGGACTGGGAGTTGTGGACAGTGACCTACAGGTCAGGGAATTGTGGACTGGGAGTTGTGGACAGTGACCTACAGATCAGGGAATTGTGGACTGGGAGTTGTGGACAGTGACCTACAGATCAGGGAATTGTGGACTGGGAGCTGTGGACAGTGACCTACAGGTCAGGGAATTGTGGACTGGGAGTTGTGGACAGTGACCTACAGGTCAGGGAATTGTGGACTGGGAGTTGTGGACAGTGACCTACAGGTCAGGGAATTGTGGACTGGGAGTTGTGGACAGTGACCTACAGATCAGGGAATTGTGGACTGGGAGCTGTGGACAGTGACCTAATATCAGGGAATTGTGGACTGGGAGTTGTGGACAGTGACGTACAGATCAGGAATTGTGGTGTGATACTTGTTCATACACGTGAATTCCCAGTGCTTGATAAAACTTCCAGGAAAGGCTCATGTTTATCTGGATGGATTCCAACACATTTCCCTGACTTGCTGTGTGCAGTTCCCTTAATGAGAAGAGAACCATCGTCCCGTAGTTATCCAAAATCCTGGACTCTTCATTCTGTTTCTGCTGTCAGCGGGCAGTTTTTCGCTTCCACATGGCAATGAAGAGTGGTTAGTGATGTTTCGAACTTCGAACAACTGTTTGCAGATGATCGCAGGATCTACAGTGTCAAGGTCTGCAGCCTTCTGCCACCCCCCCCCCCCCCCCACCCCCCCCCCCCCCCCCCCCCCCCCCCCCCCCCCCCCCCCCCCCCCCCACCCCCCCCCCCCCCCCCCCCCCCCCCCCCCCCCCCCCACACCCCCCCACACACACACACACACACCCCGCCCCCAAGTCAGTAGTAGTGGGCAGGGAGGCTGTATGTTCCATTCCCATCAGACACAGTTACTGATGATGACTTTCTTCACCACGGACTGGCTTTTGCCCAGAATTGCATCAGCAATGGACTCACATGGAAGACTGGTACCACATAGCTGAGTTTCATCCACTTTATATCTGTTATATTATATATATATATATATATATAATATAATACAACAACAGACAGATAGATATAGATATATAAGACATTGAGTATCTCAAATCTTCTGATTTCCATGGCAGGTTTCAGTTCTCTCTTAGGCGTGGATGGTGTCGAGCACAGCCCCTGTCTTGTAGAAACTGTATCTATTTGTCCGTGTTGTTATCATGACAGAAGCCACAGGTTTCATGGCCCTACACGGCTTGCTTTGGTGGTGGCCTCAGCTTCTGTCCATGCTGAGAGTCAGTGGGTTCACTGGCTGTGTTTTTGGGATGAACCTTGTGGCACCCTCTAGAGGAGTACAGTCGCTCAGGCTGGCTTTGTGACAATGCAATTATTGTTGCAGACCTGTTTACCCTTACGATTTTGCCGTAATTTTTACGGGGGGAAAAAATCAGAATTACGAGAATTACGGCCTCCCAGAAAATTACGGGGGAAAAAATCAAAGAGAAAATTGTTAAACGCGAAGTTTCGTCTTCTGCCGTTTCGGTCGAAAGCAGTAAAAAGACATTTCCCAGCATGCCTTGCATCTTTTTTTTACCTTGTTAAAGATGGCGACGAAGCGGTCTTACGCGCCAACGGCCACCTCTTCCAATTTTCAAAAGTTGCGAAAGTATTGCGATTATGAAGACTATGTTTTTTTGTTTTTGGTTGTTGTTTTTTTCAAATTACAGTTTTTGTCTGAGATATTACAGGTACACGAATTTGGGGTAGACATCTCTGTTGTTGGCTCGCAGGGGGGCTTTGTAGCTAGTGTCCAATGTGTTTTAGATGAGGTTAGGCACCACCGAACACCGCTCGAACGTCATTCGGCCACAGCGCAGCCTCTCCTCTTGTGGGTTACCTCGTGACAACCAAGATTAAATCATTTCCTGTGACTCCAGTATGGAGGGGAGGGGGAGAAAAGAGAAGGGGGGGGGGGGGGGGGGCAGCCAGACAAACAGGGCTGTGACACTGTGACAGTGCCGGGGGAAGCTGAAAATTGCACTGTGGGAATAATCACGCCTAGCTAACGAACATGAAATACGAAAAATTATTCCATTCATGTAAGATGAACATTTGTATTGTAACACATATTGACAGAGAGAGAGAGAGGGGAAGGGGGGGGGGGGGTATATGTTCACCAGCTTGGCCAGTCGTGAGTTGTGTTCCCTATCTGCTCCATTTCATTATATAGATAGTACTGCTTACTTCTATTAGACTGAATATCGGTTAATTTCTTGTTTGGACAGAGACATGGTAAACACTATTGATGTGCAAGTATGTTTGATGTGTCTAAGTAACAGTAGAGGAAAGAAATGTGGACAGGGGAAAAAACTGTCAGAATGTGTTAAAAAAATGCAAACAGCAGCAAGGAAAAGACAATCTTTAGTATGCCCAAAATGGAGACCTGTCCTATGTAACTTTTGATTTCTTGTCAGCCACTGAATTCCAGAATCATCATCGACTGTACTTGTCACCGACTTCCATATTTATCACTGACTTTCACATTTACCATTGACTGTCATATTTACCATTGACTATCAACAATTGACTTCTATAATTACCATTGACTTCTATAAAGATGAAACAGACTGCATCGTCACTGGAACATACAACAAACAAGCAACAACAAGTGTAAAGTGACGTTATTATATTTACAAAAGACACCACAAAACTTCTGGATATTTCGGCGAAAGCGCCTTTTTCAACAAATACAGGACAAGACATCAGAAACAGTACTTCCCTTGCACTTCCATGTTTGTTATTGACTATACATAGCATTGACTATTACATTTTATTTACCGTTGACTGTAACTTGCCTTGACTTCCATATTTATGATTTACTCGAAAACAGTGCTGACTGTTATATTTGCCACAGACTACAGATACTATTGACTCCCATACTTACTCTCGACTCTGTCCATAGCATTAAGGATTATAGTAACCATGACTGTACCTAGCACTGACTTTGATGTTTACAGTGACTATCTGTCAGGGACTTCTATATCTATTGATGACTTCCATATGTACCTTTGGCTGTGCTACCATTGACTTCCTTAACACTGACTGTCAACAGTTGACTGCCATCCTTACCATTGACTGTTCCCACCCTTGTTTGCCATATTTATCGGTGACTGTATCCACCATTGGCGGCCATGTTTACCACAGACTCTGCATCTACCATTGACTCTGTTTACCTCTATGCTTCTCTCCTATTTGTCCCTTTGACCAACTCTTGACTTGAGTCTGGGTTTTTTTAAGATGATTTTTCGACTGTCCTCTAAAGAAGTGAATGTGACTGGAATGCTTGTATATATGTATTGAATATGATTATTCGGAAGATGTGTACTAGCAAAAGCTGATTATGAATGGTAGCATTTTGTATACATGAATAAATTTGTAAAGAAGAATGCACAAGTTCCTGTTCAAGTCTCTGCATCCTGTGTGTGTGTGTGTGTGTGTGTGTGTGTGTGTGTGTGTGTGTGGGTGTGTGTGTGTGTGTGTGTGTGTGGTGGGGTTGTGTGTGTGGTGTGTGTGTGTTGTTGTGTGTGTGTGGTATGTGTGTGTTGTGTTAGTTGTTGTGTGTTGTGTGTGTGTGTTGTGTGTGGTGGTGTGTGTGGTGTGGTGTGTGTGTGTTCTTGTTCAAGTTCTGCATCTGTGTGTGTGGTGTGTGTTTTGTTCAAGTCTCTGATTTGTGTGTGTGTGTGTGTTCTCTGTTCAAGTCTCTGCATCCTGTGTGTGTGTGCATCTGTGTGTATGTGTTTGTTTGTGCGTGTGTTTGTGTGTGTGTGTGTGTTCTCTGTTCAAGTCTCTGCATCATGTGTGTGTGTGCGCGTGTGTGTTCTCAACGAGGAAGCCTGACAAACATGCAGTTTTTATGAACACTCTCATGAAGTGTCTGATGCAGTATCTGCGTGCGTGCAAGAAGGCAAATTGTTCAGAAGAGTTGTTCCAAAAGAAAACGATGCTCAAATATGTCTCCAACGCCCAAACCAACCAACACCACACAAGGACATTCTGCACCCGGTTGAAATATATATTTTTTTTAGTGATCAGTCGTGTAAGAAAAGTTGCTGGTAAATTTCACCACATATTTGCTGATACAGCTCAATCCTGGAGTCTTGCTCTTGCTGCTAGAATATTCTGAAATCCAGGAAGGACGACCAGGTAAGGGGGAGTACCAACTGGCATGTATGCCCATGGAGAATGTGGGCTGACCATCAAACGGCTCCGGCTTCAGTCCGCAGGGAAGGAGGTCATTGACAACGGAAATCCCTCACTCCCCCTTCTTCTTCTTTCTCTCTCTCTCTCTCTCTCTCTCTCTCTCTCTCTCTCTCTCTCTTTTTCTCTATTTTTTTTTAAAGATGCATTCAGGAAAGAAAATCCAAAATGTAAAAGCAATGCAAGAATCTGAAACGATTTAGGATTCAAATCTTTCAATGCTCCTCCCTTCCAGTGATATGCGGCATGTCTACCTTTGTGATGATGTGTGTTTAAAAAAAAATCAATTTGAACGTAATGTGTACAACTGGTAAGTTGGAAACGGTCTACTCCTATGTGGGGGAAGACGGGGGGGGGGGGGGGGGGGGGGATCTGGCAGTAGATCCACTGTCAAACAGAAGCAAGTTCGTCATATTTGGCGCTTTGTTTCTCTGCTGATGCAAGGATCCTCCTTTGTCCGAGTTTCTAGTAACACACCTTCCATTGTTGCAACATAGCCGATGATCTAATCATGGTAGAAGTACAGCACATAGCCTGGTGTAACAGCCCATTTTTTACCCCACCCCAACCCCCCCCGGAACTTACCCAGGTTAAGTCTGGGCTAGCTTGCTTTTACCCCTGGGGTCATTCCAGGACTAGCTGGAACTGACCCCTGGGGTAAGTTTGGGCTGGTCTGGATTTACACCCCCCACCCCACCCCTTTGCAACTCGCCCCACATTCATCAGACACACAGAGACTTTTCAGGTTTGTGGGGGAGAATCATTTTAACCATTCAGAGCCATCGTGTGTGTTCTAAGTACCTCCCTCCCTATGGCTTCTGTCTCTTGTTATTTGATAAGAATCTGAGCACTGGTTGCACGCGATGTGGGCTGTCACTTTTCATACACCTATATCATACACCGACACACACGTGATTTCATTCCCACACACATATATACCTACACACAGCTGCACACACACACACACACACACACACACCTATCCAACACGCATTTGTAAGTGTGTATTATGTTCGTTCGTTCGTTCTTTGTTTTTACGTCTTTTCACCGTAAATGTGTGAGGTAATGTAAAACTGTGAACACTGCATTAACAGTAAAGAGGTAATGTTAAAGATACATATAACAAACAAAATGCAAAATACAGGAACGTGGGTGGGTGGATGTGTCCCTCACCACCAATTTACATTGGAAGAAGAAGAAAAAATCTACAGGAATGACCTGATTGGGTGCTTGTAGTAAAACCTTTGTGTCATATAGTAAATCTTCTGTTTTCTTCTGAAACATTCTTTGCTGTGACTGAATCAGGTAGAAAACCTCGGAGACTTTTACAATGGAATAAAATGTGATTAAGCGTTAATTTTCAGGCGGAAAAAAAAGGGAAGTTACAAGTCTATAATATTATAACGGTGCATTTGACAACTTTCTTGATACAATTTCCAACGAACTGCAGCTTTATTTTGTGTTAGAGTCTTTTCATCAGAATGTCTGCAAATTTTTTCCATGCTGTTGTTTCTAGCAGCCTGTAATTTTCATGGAGTGACAAAGGAAGTGTCATGTCTACAGTCTTCTCTAAACCTTTTGCGCCTCTTTTAGCAGCTCTGTCGGCCATTTCGTTTCCATTTATGTTACAGTGCGAAGGCACCCAACAGAACTCATTGACTGTGCCTTTAGCCGACAAGCAATGTGATAAATAATGAATTTCATACATAAGGTCAGGCTGTGTATCGGTATTGAAGGAGTAATATGTGTTTGTGTGTGTTTGTATGTGTCTGTCAGTCTGTGCGTGCGTGCGTGCGCGCGCGCGCGCGCGCGCGTGTGTGTGTGTGTGTGTGTGTGTGTGTGTGTGT
Organism: Conus ventricosus; assembly: GCA_018398815.1. Taxonomy (NCBI): domain Eukaryota; kingdom Metazoa; phylum Mollusca; class Gastropoda; order Neogastropoda; family Conidae; genus Conus; species Conus ventricosus. The sequence continues at coordinate 13,920,259 of CM031626.1, forward strand.
GTTTTAGGAATGGTTACGGAAAATACATGGATTGCAATTTTTCGCCTTAAGAGTAGTTCTCATTATTTGTAACATAAAACTTGTTATTTTCTTACTTTTTTTTTGTATCCATAGCAAGATTTCTTCTTTTTGCATGCCGCTAAAGACTGTTCTTGCTTTTTTTCCCCATTTGACTGTTAATAATAATAATAATAATAATAAGGAACATTTAGTGCGCTTAATCTTAAACAAAAGCCCTAAGCGCTTACAGCAATAAGCCCTAACACACACACACACACACACACACACACACACAAACACACACACACACACACACACACACACACACACACCAGCGAAGGAGCAGAAAAATTATGTTTTGAAGAGAGTTGTTTTGAGGGAGGACTTGAAAGAAGAAAGACTGTTTTTGTTTGTTTGTTTGTTGTTGTTTTTTCAGATGGCTTGATGTAAAAAAAAAAAAACCGTATTATTTGTTGTTGTTTTTTCAGATGGTTGATGTAAAAAAAAAAAACCGTATTATTTGTGTTGTTTTTTCAGATGTTGATGTAAAAAAAAAAAAACCGTATTATTTGTTGTTTTTTCAGATGCTTGATGTAAAAAAAAAATTAACCGTATATTTGTTGTGTTTTTTCAGATGGCTTGATGTAAAAAAAAAAACCGTATTATTTGTTGTTGTTTTTTCGATGGCTTGATGTAAAAAAAAAACCGTATTAGTTTTGTTGTTTTTTCAGATTGCTTGATGTAAAAAAAAACGTATTTTTGTTGTGTTTTTTTCAGATGGCTTGATGTAAAAAATAAAAAAAACGTATTGTTTGTTTGTTTTTTCAGATGGTTGATGTAAAAAAAAAAAACCCGTATTATTGTTCATTCATGTACATCGTTAAAAAAAATTAAAAAAAAAAATGACTTGACAGCGCAGTTTCATTCCTACGTGTTCATTTTAGTAGTTTAAGTAACAAGTATTAAGCTATATGTTGGTATGCAGGTTTTGTATGTTTAGGCCTACATCTCTGACATATCCACACTTTTTCTACCAGCTCCCTGAAGATAAGTTTGGCTGCCTTTATGACAGTTAACTTGCTGTATACACAAAAATCTTGTTCCATGGCTAAGTAGGTAGGTTCTGTTAACGTCTTAATATTTGAATGTAAGGCATGCTTTATAGACTGATGCGTGCTATTTTAGTCACATGGTCATTTGTATTTACATTTTAAGCATTATTGTGCAAAGCTGAGATTTACACACAATGGCGCCTAAAAATCGTGTCGGACTAATTCAGTTTATGAATTTAGTCGCCGGGCTGGCGACCTGAAAATTTCCCTTAGCAGCAACTCCATAAACACTTCGACCAGGTACAACAATTCGGCACACACACACACACACTAGAGATTATGTATATATATATATATTAATAATAATTTATTAATTAATTATTGTTATTAAAGGTAAGGTTTAAAACTATCTATATTCAATTATAAACAAAGCTTGCTCTTATGTCTTAGACTGAAGAAATAGGGGGAGATAAGCATTCATATCTGCAGTGGTAGATAATTCTGCCTAACAGTATGTGCTTGAGTGGGTGAATAGGGAAAAATAAAATAAATGCTTCTCAAAATGAGCCTTCAGCAAGCTTATAGTCTCCAAGGGGGAAACAATCTCCAATAGGGAGGAAACTCACTAACACTTAACTCCTGGTCAGATACCGATATTTCGAAACCTGATTGTTTCTCCTCAGTGACCGCGGAAAGTGGTAATTTGACTCCTCTGCCTTTTCGGTTTTAAGAAGAATGCTATCCCAGAAAAGGCTGGTGTGCAATACTGTAGTAAAACCAACCAAAGGTGCCACCTAAGAAGCAAAAGAAAATCATGAAAGAGCAAAACAAGCTACAATTTCTTGTGAAAAGTAGAAAATATAAAAAGATAACCTCTTAAGACACACGCACACAACACACACACCACACACGTGCACATACACACACAGACTTACACCTGAAAATTGAAACAATGTTCACAACCTGCAGTTTTTTTGTTTGTTTTTTTTTCTTTTTGTATTCCAGTTTTTAAAACTGGCCGTACGATCGAAAACGAGGAATACTATGTCTGTCTGTCTGTTTATGTATGTGTCATTCTTTCGAGCCTAAACTACAGAACAACGATCTCTGAAAATTGAGCACAGTCTTGGCGATAATGTTCGACCTGTATTTTCAAGATGGTTGTCACAAATAAGATGGCGGACTACGCATACGCACTCTTACTTGCATATGACCTGGAGGTAGCAGTACTAAACTGATTTCTCTGAAATTTGAAACACTTTTTCCTTTTACCATAAGGATATAATCTAACCATTTTTTATTATGATGACATCAGAAATAAGGTGACCGGCCGTATTAAATTCACCGCGCGTAACGTTGTCAAGCGATCTCTTTCATATTGGACATACTGTTTACGTAGGTCTAATGGATTATGCCTGACGTTATATGCGTCACAAACAGGATGGCGAGCTACGAAAAGGACCGTTACTTGCAGATGAGCTGGAGGCTGAAGTACTGAACTGATTTCTCTGAAATTTGACATACTTTTTTTTTAATAATGCTAAGGATTTTATCTCACTATTTTTTGATGACGTCAGAAACAAGATGACCAGCCGGCCATATAAATGTTTTCCCAGCTGTGAACAAAAATGCACCGCCCAAATTCTGAAGCGATCCGTTTCAAATGTAGCATACTGTTTACGTCCGTCTTATGAATTATACCTGACGCTTGATGATTTCAGTAGAAGAAAAAAAAGATGGTGCCCCACGCCTGGGGAAACTGGGAATACATTTGTATGTTTTTACAGCACTGATCATCATAGGCTATTTTAACGTCATCGTCTTCTTTCGTCATCGTCTTTTTTCCGTCATCGTCTTCTTCAACTTGGGGATTACTTTCTTTATTATGGTAGTTTCTTGCTACGCTCGATTAACAGCCTTCATTTTAAACTGAGGGTCTGGCAACTGTCTCTTGGTTTAGGTTTTTCATGAGGAAGAAAACTGCGATGAATTGAGATAGAGTTGAATATCGCAACATCCGTGTGAAAGTTTAAAATCTGCAAAATTTTACGTGAAATACGAATACATGAATAATGTATAGAGATTGTTGACGAATAAAAGCGGAAATACGTATGATTGCTGTGTGATTTCGGTATGAGGAAAAGATTGTAACAGACGAAGTATTGCAAATATTGAGGAAGCATACGGAATTGACGGAATTATAACGAATATATTGAGATAAGTGCGAGATTGGAACATTAGAAGTATCCATATTTAGCGATTACATTCCACTGTTGCGAACACGGAGTTTGCAACGCGCCGCGTCTGAGTTGCGACCTTATAAGAGACGTGCTCTCGTTTTTCGTTATTCTGTCCACAACCACTGAAGCGGCATGTCAAGCCCACGTCCGAAGTCACAGAAGCAGGGGAGGAGAAAGCAGAACAGCTGGACTGGAAATGAAGAAATGCAGAATTTTCATACATTTATATAGTGCTTTTGATGTCCGTTTTATGTTTGTAATGCTTTCGCTCCTTTCTCGCACTTTGATCGCAAGTCAAACGCAAAGCACACGTTATATATGCGTTTTATTCGTAGCCTTTCGTATGCATTCGCTACTCTTTCTACAGTTCGTCCTATACACGTAATATGCACGCTACATATCCCATATACATTTCTCTCCAATTCGCTACTTATCCGCAATGCATGACCAGTTGCGGAAAGTGGCGGGAACATACGAATATGACCGGGTGCACAAAGAATGTTTTGAGAGTGTACTGCGAATATTTTACGTTCGCTTTGCGAATGTGTTACGGAATTGATCCGCAACCAAATTTTGAGCTGTTCAAAAATCCTGGGAGCGGAAAGACGGCCCTGTGCGGATGATTGCGAACGTGTGAGGATGTTGCCAGAATGATTTCAGCATATTTCACGAATATGGCGAATGTTTTGCGAACAACCCCAAATTTTATCCGCATATCATTCGCAATTCTTCCTTAAACCTCACTGGGACAGGGCCTTTAGGTTTTCTGTTTCATTTCAAACTGGGGATTTGGCAACTCTCTTGGTTTAAGTTTTCTGTGTTTTGATCTGAGACAGAATCACTAGAAGTTGAAGCATGGCTGTCTCCTTAGTCTGCCTGGTTAAATCTCAGCCCTGCTTGTGTTTGTGTGGTAGGGGAAGGAGTCGGCGGTATTGGCTGTGTGAATCAATATATTAGTTTTATCATTTAAAGGTTAAAAATGATAGGAAATTTGAACTCACCTCTCCAATAATATCTGCTGACAACCTTTGAGTACGGCTTATCCGAAGTGGCCTCCTGTTAATTATTTTCGTGACAGGTCTTTAAATATTTTTGACTCTGTCCCTCACTAACACTTCTATCTGTCCATGAATCAATTTGCAGTCTTTGACGCTGAAAACCCTGGCTCTTCTCCAAAAGTTTGCTTTTGTATTTGAGCGTCGTTTTGCGTGAAGACTGTATGTCCTTTGGATATATGTTCCGTCTCCAAATAATGCAAGATCTCGTCGTAGGCAGTTTGCTCCATCTGATAGAAAACTACCACTTCTAAAGACGTTACGCCTTTATATAAGGAGAGAGAGAGAGAGAGAGAGAGAGAGGGAAGACCGGATGCCCCCATCACTCTCTACCTTCGCATCATGCCTTTGTAACTGTAGCTTTTGTGAAATTCAAACACACACTCTACCTTTTGTTTCTTTGATGACGACGGAAACTGTCTGCCCAGGATTAGAACTGTCTTTGGTTAAATAGCTTGATGCACATACAAAAAAGAAGTTTGCAGTTTATTTCAGTGTGGCGGCATTCGTTTTTGATCAAGTTTTCACAAGACATCCGACAGCTGTGTTGCCGTTTTCAAAGAACAGGTGCAAGTCTCTAATCTTTTTAACTACGTCGATAACAACTACATCCTGTCGGAATCCTTTGTCTTCGTAGTGCCTTTGTCAGTTTCAGGTCGCCAATCTCGGAGTATCGGCGTCGTTTGATGACAGTTTCGAAGCAAGTTGGGTCGTTGGTAGCAAACTTCCGTGTTTGGTTTACTTTTTATCGTTAAATGCTGTTACAATGGACAACAAAGTTGGCTGGCATGTCGGCAAACTCGAACTGGCTGACAAAATGGACCATTGGGAACACCCTTACACATAAACACACATATGTGTGACGAGAGTGAGTATGTGTGTGGTGGGTCTCTAGGGGAAGGACTGGGATAATTTCTCAATGGGAATTATCTTATACATTTCACCTACACCCTCTCTTTACTAGTGGTGGAGGAGCAACTTTCTGGTACTAGTCATTGAAGAAATTTTTATTTTATTCCGGAACTGGGTAAAATATTAACAGTGGCTCTGAGATAATTTTCTTAGGCCTGTACTCTTATAAGTACTGTAGCTCTGAGAGACAGAATTGAAGAGAGAAGTTCAAACATTCAACATTTGATTGAACAACAGAGAACTGACACAAGTTAAGTGCACTTTCACACATCAACCTTTATTGCTTACACACAGGTAAGTATTGGCATGTCAGGTTCTATAGGCTAGGGTTTTAATTCTCATTGGACTACCACAATGAGGGGCCCTCCCTCACCCCTACTTTGCTCGCTTACACTCAGTGCAGCAAGCTTTAAGTTGGCATACAGGGGGTCTGTCTAAGTTACACTGAATGTACCCAAAGAGGTACTCATAGACAGAGTTCCCTGTCTCATCATAAAGTGAGGCAGGTGTCTGATGGATTTGAGTCCAGGTGGTAAGCTAACTTAGCTTTGCTTCGGAGAGGGTAGTTGATCTCTCCTGTGGTTGGTGACTGCCCACTGGTGTAGACTGGTTGTCTGGTGTCGCCTGTGTTGGGCGAAGTCCAGCATCTGGTCCAGCTGCATGTGTAGCGTGACCTGGATAGCATGACCAGGATAGCATGACCAGGATAGCGTGACCAGGATAGCGTGACCTGGATGGCGTGACCAGGATGGCGTGACCAGGATAGCGTGACCTGGATATCGTGACCAGGATCCCAGTTCTGCGATTAAAGAGAACTTGATCTGTAGGTGAGAATCTGATGGCTGGTTTGTCGAGTGCACACATTTACTCTGGTTTACTTTCAGCACAGGTGTGAGATCAGCCAGCAAAGTATTCTCTATGGTAGAGTTTCTGCTATAACTATTAATCTCCACTTTTGTTTAAAGACTAAGTTAAGCTTACAAAAGGGTAGGAGACAGTAATACTACGTTTACATAGTTTCAGTCAAACAACTCTTCCATGTTTCTTATGACTTAAATCAACTGACTTGGGCTACACTGAGTTCAAGTACACATGTGGTGTAGACTTAAAGTCATACACTACAAATCATTCCAACAATCACAGTATTTATAAATCAGGGTAGCAGTTCTTAACCTGCACAGCATGCTGTTTTCGAAATTAATCATTTAATTATTATCTTAACAGGCAGAATTGCCAACTGGCAAAAGTCAGGGTGAACACAAAGGAAAGTATTCAGATAGTTAACAAAGATCATAACCACTGGGAGAGAGCTTTTGCCATATGATGGCAAGCACACTCTACACAGAATAATCATTCATCACTTTGATACATGTGCTAAGCATTTGTACAAATTTACAATGTTAACACACACAGCATACATAAAATCAATACATAGATTCGAAAAGGTAAAACAGAGTTCCAACTCACTTCTCCTGGGAATGAATAGTGAATGACTGGAGATCAACGAGGTTACCGAGATTTTCTCACGCCTTCTCCAGTTGTCTCTTTGTCTTCCTCTGGTCGGTCTACAGGCAGGTCAGTGAGATAGCACCCTGTGTGTCTGGTATATATGGAATCTAACTGCCAGATTCGATTTTTGACAACCTGTCACTCAAACATTAGGGGTGAGAGGGGGAGGGATCTAGTCTTATCACCAGTCACCTCGGAAACCGTTTGAACCTAATCGGCCAGCTCATGACTTCGGCGACTGGTTTAATTTATGCGTCCGTATAGACACAGAGTCTCACCGAGAGACTCCAGTGACATAATTCACCAGTTCAGCCAGTGCACGGACTGTAGATATGAGGGCGGGGGGGGGGGGGGGGGGGGGTAAGGGGGGGGGGGAGGTTTGGCGATGGTGGCGTTGTGCGAGCGGCAAAATGCCTTTGTTTCACGGGATAGAGAGAGAGAGAGAGAGAGGAGGGGGGGGGTGATAGCGCCTGGAAGGGGGGGGGGGGGGGGAGACAGGCAATTGCCACAATGAAATTAAAATCTCCCTTCGTGGCTACTCCCGTGTGGGGTGAAGGAGGGTTGAGAGGGGGGGGGGGGGGGGGGGGGTAGGCCGGCAAGAACGAAAGGCGTCATGCATTTCCCGTGACGCAATCTTTTTCTTCATCATGGATCGTGTCCTAAGCAGTCCTAAGCGAGAGAGAAGGGGTTTGGGGGGGGGGGGGGGGGGGTGGGGGAGTGTGAGAGGGAGTGTGGGCATAGATTTGAAATCTATTTTTTTTGGTTTGGGGTTTAGTGGGACCGATGGATGGTTTTGTCAAGCATTTCGTCACAATATGCACACGCAGGCGCTCTCATGTGACAACACGCACATAATATAAACACCTTTCTCAGCTCTTTTTTGTCTCACTCTGTTTCTCCGTTTGAATTTTCTGGTGTGTTTTATTTTTTTTTTCTTTCTGGGGTCATGTCATTGAGACCAAGTGCATTGTGACAAGTGCCATTGTGACCAAGTGCCATTGTGACAAGTGCGTTGTGGCCACGTGTCTTGATCAAATGTCATTGTGACCAAGTGTCGTTGTGACCAACTGCACTGTGTCAAGTGCCATTGTGACCAAGTGCATTGTGACTAAGTGCCATTGTGACGACGTGCCATTGTGACCACGTGTCTTGACTAAATTCATTAATTGTGACCAAGTGTCGTTGTGACCAAGTGTCATTGTGGCAAGTGTCGTTGTAACCAGGTGTTGTTAGCAACCACTGGTCAGTGGCACTGACCACTGGTCGTCTGCATTGTACAAGGTTCACAAGCACTCAGGAGACATTTATCAACTGTAAAAGAATCGAAATATCGATTTACGCTATAGTGACCAGTGGTAAGTGCCACTGACCACCAGTCATCTACATCGTACAAGGAACACAGGTACTCAGGAGACACTAATTAGCCGTAAAAAATAGTTAAAATCTCTTATTCACATTAAAGTGACATGGTCAGTGACACTGACCATGGTTGTCTGCATTGCACAAGGTATACAAACACTCATGAGACACCAACTGTAAAATAGTTGAAATAGCTGATTTAGTTCATAGTGACCAGTGGCCAGTGGCACTGACCACTAGTCATCTGCATTGTACAAGTAAGGTACACAGGTACTCGAGAGACTCTAAATAGCTGTAAAAATAGTTAAAAGAGGCAACTGGGATGAAGCAACAACGGTACTTGGTCCCAACGACACGTGGTCACAACAGTTTGTCACATCTACGCTTTGTCACATTGGCACTTGGTCACATTGGATGTAGCCGTCTTTCTTTCCAACGCATGCACGGGCGCGTACTCACACACCGAATATTGACCCACGCGTGTAAGCTAGCGCAGAATGTTAACAGGTATCTGTTAGTGACCAGGGTGTGTGTGGGGGGGGGGGGGTGGGGAAAGTAGGAGGTCCATTATGGAATAGTCTAGAACTACACTTTGTCTAAACCCAACTGATGTTACAGGAAATGGGAGAGGGGGTGTAAATATGCAGGTAACCAAATTTTCTTTTAAAGGGGGGGTTTTGGGGGATAGTTTTTATCAACGGGTTCGACTATACACACTGCGAACCAGGTACAAGTTCACCGACCAGCGCCATCAACCCAACAGTGCCGCAGTTGGTCGTGTTGTGAAATGACAGTGAAAAGAAGAGAAAAGAAAAGAAAAGACAGTGATTCGTGAATAGTTAAGATCACCTGGCCAGGTAAAGTAGAAATCTATCTATACCCGGTTAGCTAATGAGTTTAGATAATGATTTTGTGAAGTTCAGGAAGGAGAGAATGTTTTATTTCATTTGATTCCATATGCATTGATGTTTCGTTCTATGAACATGTGTAGTAAAGTTATAGACTTTACTAGTGGTTTGATGTGACGAATGCATGATATATGAATGAGATCGTAAGCAAGCTGTGAGTGTGTTTGGGCTGTGCGCTAGTCCTTCCTCCACTGACATTACACCGAGGTTGACAAAGTTAAGCTTACAAAAGGGTAGGAGACAGTAATACTACTTTTACATAGTTTCAGTCAAACAACTCTTCCATGTTTCTTATGACTTAAATCACACTGACTTGGGCTACACTGAGTTCAAGTACACATGTGGTGTAGACTTAAAGTCATACACTACAAATCATTCCAACAATCACCAGTATTTTAAAATCAGGGTAGCAGTTCTTAACCTAGCACAGGCATGCTGTTTTCCGAAATTAATCATTTAATTATTATCTTAACAGGCAGAATTGCCAACTGGCAAAAGTCAGGTGAACACAAAGGAAAGTATTCAGATAGTTAACAAAGAATCATAACCACTGGAGAGAGCTTTTGCCATATGATGGCAAGCACACTCCTACACAGAATAATCATTCATCACTTTGATACATGTTGCTAAGCATTTGTACAAATTTACAATGTTAACACACACAGCATACATAAAATCAATACATAGATTCGAAAAGGTAAAACAGAGTTCCAACTCACTTCTCCTGGAATGAATAGTGAATGACTGGAGATCAACGAGGTTACCGAGATTTTCTCACGCCTTCTCTAGTTGTCTCTTTGTCTTCCTCTGGTCCGGTCTACAGGCAGGTCAGTGAGATAGCACCCCTGTGTGTCTGGTATATATGGAATCTAACTGCCAGATTCGATTTTGACAACCTGTCACTCAAACATTAGGGGTGAGAGGGGAGGGATCTAGTCTTATCACCAGTCACCTCGGAAACCGTTTGAACCTAATCGGCCCAGCTCACTGACTTCGGCGACTGGTTTAATTTATGCGTCCGTATAGACAGAGTCTCACCGAGAGACTCCAGTGACATAATTCACCAGTTCAGCCAGTGCACGGACTGTAGATATGAGGGCGGGGGGGGGGGGGGGGGGGGGGTAAGGGGGGGGGAGGTTCGGCGATGGTGGCGGTGTGCCGAGCGGCAAAATGCCTTTGTTTCACGGGATAGAGAGAGAGAGAGAGAGAGAGAGAGAGAGAGAGAGGGGGTGATAGCGCCTGGAAGGGGGGGGGGGGGGGGGGGAGACAGGCAATTGCCACAATGAAATTAAAATCTCCCCTTCGTGGCTACTCCCCGTGTGGGGTGAAGGAGGGTTGAGAGGGGGGGGGGGGGGGGTAGGCCGGCAAGAACGAAAGGCGTCATGCATTTCCCGTGACGCAATCTTTTTCTTCATCATGGATCGTGTCCTAAGCAGTCCTAAGCGAGAGAGAAGGGATTTGGGGGGGGGATGTTGAGAGAGGAGAGTGGGCATAGATTTGAAATCTATTTTTTTGGTTTGGGGTTTTAGTGGGACCGATGGATGGTTTTGTCAAGCATTTCGTCACAAATGCACACGCAGGCGCTCTCATGTGACAACACGCACATACATATAAACACCCTTTCTCAAGCTCATTTTCTGTCTCACTCTGTTTCTCCGTTTGAATTTTCTGGTGTGTTTTTTTTTTTTTTTTTTCTGGGGTCATGTCATTGAGACCAAGTGCCATTGTGACCAAGTGCCATTGTGACCAAGTGCCGTTGTGGCCACGTGTCTTGATCAAATGTCATTGTGACCAAGTGTCGTTGTGACCAACTGCCACTGTGTCCAAGTGCCATTGTGACCAAGTGCCATTGTGACTAAGTGCCATTGTGACGACGTGCCATTGTGACCACGTGTCTTGACTAAATCTCATTAATTGTGACCAAGTGTCGTTGTGACCAAGTGTCATTGTGACCAAGTGTCGTTGTAACCAGGTGTTGTTAGCAACCACTGGTCAGTGGCACTGACCACTGGTCGTCTGCATTGTACAAGGTTCACAAGCACTCAGGAGACATTTATCAACTGTAAAAGAATCGAAATATCCGATTTACGCTATAGTGACCAGTGGTAAGTGCCACTGACCACCAGTCATCTACATCGTACAAGGAACACAGGTACTCAGGAGACACTAATTAGCCGTAAAAATAGTTAAAATCTCTTATTCACATTAAAGTGACCAATGGTCAGTGACACTGACCACTGGTTGTCTGCATTGCACAAGGTATACAAACACTCATGAGACACCAACTGTAAAATAGTTGAAATAGCTGATTTAGTTCATAGTGACCAGTGGCCAGTGGCACTGACCACTAGTCATCTGCATTGTACAAGCTAAGGTACACAGGTACTCGAGAGACTCTAAATAGCTGTAAAAATAGTTAAAAGAGGCAAACTGGGATGAAGCACAACGGTACTTGGTCCCAACGACACGTGGTCACAACAGTTTGTCACATCTACGCTTTGTCACATTGGCACTTGGTCACATTGGCATGTAGCCGTCTTTCTTTCCAACGCATGCACGGGCGTACTCACACACCCGAATATTGACCCACGCGTGTAAGCTAGCGCAAGAAATGTTAACAGGTATCTGTTAGTGACCCAGGGTGTGTGTGGGGGGAGGGGGGTGGGGAAAGTAGGAGGTCCATCTATTGGGAATAGTCTAGAACTACACTTTGTCTAAACCCAACTGACTGTATACAGGAAATGGGAGAGGGGGTGTAAATATGCAGGCTAACCCAAATTTTCTTTTAAAGGCGGGAGTGCGTGTTGGGGAAAAGGCAGAGGAAAGCCCTGAATAACCCTCTCTTGTTTGAAGCGTGGGGTGGGGTGGAGGAAGATTCCAAATAGTTCTAGATTGACCCTTTGGGGAGGAGGGGAGGGGGAGATCCAGGCTAGTTGGAGTAAGTTCCAACTAGGGGGAATAAGTTCTAACTAGACTAGTCCTAGAATGACCCGGGGATAACAACAGGCTAGCCCAGACTTACCCAGGGGTAAGTTCCAGAGGGTGGGGTAAGAACGGGCTGTTACACCGGTATGTTGCTTTCCCTTCAAACTAACCAACCAAAATGGAAAAAAGGGAAACAGAAAAAGTGGAAAGAAATAGGAAGAATAGAACCCCACTTAAAAAAAATAAAAATAAAAATAAAATAAAAAGCATGCCTGCCACAAAAAAGACGTGACAAAACGGGAAGTTGGATGGCAGAAAAAGAAAAAAAAAAGGTTTCTTGTTCGCTGTTTCTGTCTCATGACGTAGGGCTCGGCGTACTGTCAAACTGCTAACTGAAAACTTGGTGAGGAAAACTTCGCTTATACGTTTTCAAATGACAGTGGCCATCATTCTGGCGATGTGTCTTGTCTAACCGATCACCTGTCACCTGTATAATAGCAACGGGTCTCCACGGGATGCGTCATCCGCCGTCAGAATGTTCGCTGCATGTTACGTCCAGCCAAAGAAGCTGCGCTTTAACGCTACTCCAAACGCCCAGTCAGCTCTTTGAAGACCGGCAGACGAAACAAAGGCACTCATGGCAGGCTTGAAAGAGCGAAGAATGACAAAGATGGATGCCAGTCAAGACAGTCGTGAAGAAGCTGACAGATGAGCAGAGGAAGAATGAGAGAGGACTAGCCGTGACTTTTGGACCGAAGTTTGCAAATGTATTGACTCTGTGCGAGTGGCTTCAGAGCGACGAGATTCTGCCGAACTTGGGAGGTGTGACTCATTTAACGGTGAACATGGAACGAACGAAAAATGGATCAACAGCAGCCGGTGTCCAGACAAATATGGGCAATAGACGAGTGGCTCAGAATGATTTTGCAACTAGTGTGTGTGTGTGTGTGTGTGTGTGTGTGTGTGTGTGTGTGTGTGTGCGTGCGTGCGTGCGCGCACACACATCTATGTGTGTATTTGGTGGTGGGGGGGGGGGGGGGGGGGGGGGCGGGGCGTGTGCGATGTGTGGTGTATGTGTGTGCACACATGCTGTTGTGTTCGTTGTGCGACAGTGTGCGTTGGATCATGCGTTTTGTGTGTGTGTGTGTGTGTGTGTGTGTGTGTGTGTGTGGCGCGCGCGCGCACGTGGGGGGGGGGGGGGGGTGTCAGTATACATCCTTGTTTGTCGATGCATGGTACTTATTGCAATATTCATCTTCTTGTTGGTTTCATTTACGTTTTCTTTCACCTTTTATGTATTTGCAAGCGCGTAGGGCTTATGATGTAAGATGAAGTGCCATCAATAATGTTGTGATGATTGATGATGATGATGATGATGATGATGATCATTATTATTATTATTATTATCATCATATCATCATCATCATCATCATCGTTATTATTAATGAGCGACATAGTGTCATTTGGAGTACGTGACACGAAACCACACACAAAACTGGCCATGATTCAGTCATCAGTTATCTGTCCTTCATCATCCCCACTTGTGTTGTTTTCAAGCTTAAAAAGAAAAGTATCTGTTCCGCCGAACGACAGAGCCAATCAAATTCGAGGAGAGAAGTTGTTGTTTTCGCTCTTCATTTTCATTACCTTCAGCAATGGTTGACTTGTCTGAAGAAGACCAAAGAGGTCGAAACGCGTCGCGTTTTGTCATGTCATTTGTTTGTCTCTTTCGCGCGGCGGAACAGTAAACGTTTCTTTGAAGTTTGTTTCAATTCCCTGCTCAGCCATCTCACTGTGAAACTAATATGTGTGCAAATTTTGTTCATTGAATACGTGAAATCCGCTCATTATTGGAAGAATCTTAAATGGTGATCGGATTGGACTAATAGAATGACACCGTTGTGATGCATGTTAACGTTCAGCGGTTGAGGATGGCAGCTCAATAAAAGGTCAAATTGGCGCTGGTCTTGGCTGATTCTGTCCCAACAAGACTCCACATCAACATGAGGCTGGTCCTATGTCTGCCTGAACAAGACTCCACATCAACATGAGGCTGGTCCTGTCTATGTCTGCCTGAACAAGACTCCACATCAACATGAGGCTGGTCCTGTCTATGTCTGCCTGAACAAGACTCCACATCAACATGAGGCTGGTCCTGTCTATGTCTGCCTGAACAAGACTCCACATCAACATGAGGCTGGTCCTGTCTATGTCTGCCTGAACAAGACTCCACATCAACATGAGGCTGGTCCTGTCTATGTCTGCCTGAACAAGATTCCACATCAACATGAGGCTGGTCCTGTCTATGTCTGCCTGAACAAGACTCCACATCAACATGAGGTGGTCTGTCATGTCTGCTGAACAAATCACATCAACAGAGCGGGTCCTGTCTATGTCTGCTGAACAAGACTCCACATCAACATGAGGCTGGTCCTGTCTATGTCTGCCTGAACAAGATTCCACATCAACATGAGGCTGGTCCTGTCTATGTCTGCCTGAACAAGACTCCACATCAACATGAGGATGGTCCTGTCAATGTCTGCCTGAACAAGACTCCACATCAACACATAAGGCTGGTCCTGTCTTTTTCTAGGTCTGGGCACTTAAAAGAGATCGCAAATTCTAGACGTTTGTGAAGACGACGACATATCCGGGGAAAAAATGTAGTGATATGAAGGACTTCAGCCGTGAAAACGAAAAACAAAACAACAACATCAACACAAAAACAAACAAACAAACAAAAACAAAACAACAACAACATTGAATTAACCGAATGTCAACTGATCCGAGTGTTGACTTATCCAGCCTCTTGTGTACATGCCTCTGACCTTTTCTTTATATTTTTTAAATCGATTACAAAATGGGAGTTAACTCCTTAACTCCTCTCCCATAAGGAAAATATGACCTTTTTTTCCCCATTGCTGCGATACCCCCCCCCCCCCCCCCCCCCACTCCCCGCCCTCCCCTCCGTCCCCCACTTTACGCGTCACGGAAAGAGATCTGACGGTCACAGTCGTCTGGCGTGGGAAGAGACCGACATTTATGACGGTGTTTGTGTATGTGTGCCACAATAGCAAGGACGAATGAGGTTGTCGCCCCACACCCAACTTAATATTAACGTGGGCACGGTCGATATATCTCGCTCGTTTGTCCGTCGATCTGTAAAACGTCAGTCAAATAGCCGGTAATTGTCACGTTTTGATCTTCCACGACTTC
>CM031626.1:13940434-13945434 GCA_018398815.1 Conus ventricosus
TCTCTCTATTCCTCTCTCTGTCTGCTTAATGACATAACAAGATGGACGTACCAACCCAATGTGTCGTTTTCAGGTCATGACTCTTCCGTGCCCTCTGCTGTCATGAATCTTGGATGAACCCAACACTCCCCTCCCTCCTCCACAGCGAAAGGGCATTCACAAGTCATGACCTGAACGCGGCATCCTTACAGTCTGAAAAGAGTGAAGGGTTGACACGCTTGTACAAAAGAGGTTTCTTCTCCAGAAACTATTTGCTGTCCTGATCATCCTAGAATTTCTCTCGACTCTATGCATTTGTGAACGCTTGATTTGGCTTAAAAATTTTTTTTTTTAATTTTTATTTTTTAAGCAGCAACGCTGGTGCAATACTCATGAAGGTTTCTGCAAAGACTCTCTCTCTCTCTCTCTCTCTCTCTCTCTCTCTCTCTCTCTAATGTTCGCATACAACAACACGACATTCGTGCTGATGCATCCATCGTCCACTACACCCAGTTCTCTCTATGAGCAGAGGGGTGGCGGTGCTCGAAGACACCGTCAATAAAATGAAATGAAATGAAATGAATGCGACAAATACAACCCAAAGACACAAGGGAGATTATAAAGCATTACATGGTAAAATTTCAGAGAGAGAGAGAGAGAGAGAGAGAGAGAGAGACGCTTTGTAGAAACTTTAATGAGTATTGCACGTCATGCTTTGCTTCTTAAAAAAAAAAAAAGCCAAATCAAGAAGTGAAAAGACAAAACGAGCAATGTCAACAAATGCATTGCAATATTTCATGCGTCTGCTTTTTGTCAAGGACGACAGAGTGTATATTCGCATCGAAAGTGGAGTGACGTCATTGGGTCGATGCTCAAAGAAAAAAACTGCGTCATAATAGAGATGTCATCACCAAGTGACGCAAAGTCTAAAAACACCATCCTGTTGTTATCATTTTGTCACCCCTACCCCCACCAATACACCAACACACACGCATCCCGTACTGTCTCTCTCCTACACCCTCACCTCCACTCTCTCTCTCTCTCTCTCTGGCAATCATGCTAGTTGTACCAGAGGGAACAATTGAATCATTATGAAATGCATGGGAACTCAGTACGTATAACTAATTATCAGTCAAATGCATTCAGGCCTTATGGATGATTTGTAGCTTACGAATCTAGAATTTTCTCTGAGATCTCTATGAAAGTCACTGTCTATGTGCTGTTTTTTTCAATTGGCATACAAGGCATGTCTTGAAGTGAGTGGCTGTGCATGTTGAAATGATGTGACGAGAGTGCATGCACTGTTCTGGATGTGTGGCCTATGGAAGTAGAAGCGTTGTTGGAGCGAGTTGTGCGTGTTTCTCCAACGTACTGAGCCCCTTGCATTTGGTGCTGTAGAGCAGGTACTTGACGTTTCTTGTGCTGCGAGACATTTCGTGGCGGATGGTGAATGTCTCGCAGATTACACACACACACACACACACTCACACTCACACACACACACACACACACACACGCACACACACTCACGCACACACACACACACACACACACACACACACACACACACACACACACACACGCCGAAAAACTCACACACGCAGACAGACACACGAGCGCGTCAACACCAACAATCAGTCCGAGGGAAAAGATGTCTTTAGGGAGGTTTTAAAAGTCTCTTAAGAGTCCATTTTCCAAATGTCAAATTAATATATCAACATAGACCACAAACATCATCATTCTTTCATTTTTTTATTTTTTTTATTTTTTTATTTTTTAGTCGGTGGCAAGGCCAGTAAGATATTCTCTGCAGAGGGAAAAAAAAAACAAAAAAAACCCCCATAATCATCTGTTTCCTATTTTCGCTCCGCGCCGTTCGAGACGTATGAGCTGTGTCAGTTGTTCCCCACAAAACTCTGTCCGGGTGGCGTAAAAATAGCGCACAGATGAGCTCAACGAAACGTTTTGTGATGACGGCTCCAATACGTCAAGCGCGCACCGTATTTCTTGCCAACTAACGTCCCGAAAATCGCCTGAAGGGGCCCACAAAACGTCACAACTGCCTGTGCGACAGTGGCTTGATCAAGAAGGAACAGGCCATGAAAACGTCCAAATGGGGACATGGTTTTGGCCACACACGATTCTTGATTGGTTGGTTCGTCAGAAAAGAAAAAATAAGAGAAGAAGCACGAAAGAAAAGAAAGAAAGAAAGAAAAAAGAAAGAAAGAAAGAATGAATGAAAAGAAAGAAAGAAAGAATGAATGAAAAGAAAGAAAGAAAAGAACTCGGCAAATGGAATACTTCACTCCCCACACACACACACACACACACACCACACACACACCACACCACACACACACAACACACACACACACACACACACACACACACACACACACACACACACACACACACAAAACCGCTACAGTCATCACACACACAGAAAAAAAAAAAGTCGGGAACAATTTTATTGTGTGAGTTTAGGAGAATCGAACTGGGCATTACATAAACACACACACACACACAACACACACACACACACAGGACGACAGATAGGAAACAACCTGTTGGACAGAAAAGTGGGTCTACTCCATACATGATCCCGGACTGGATTATACGGAACGATATGTAGTTCTGACAGATAAAAACGTTCTCCATCATCCACAACTATACCTGTTTCATCATGGCCGACATTGCAGCAAAACGTCCACGTTTCAAGCCAGTATACCGACACCGCAGCAAACCTTCCACATTCCAAGCCAGTTTGCCGACTCTGCAGCAAAACTTCCACATTTCAAGCCAGTATACCGACACCGTAGCAAACCTTCCACATTTCAAGCCAGTATGCCGACACTGCAGCAAAACTTCCACATTTCAAGCCAGTATACCGACACCGTAGCAAACCTTCCACATTTCAAGCCAGTATACCGACACTGCAGCAACATTTCCACATTTAAAATCCAGTATGCCGACACAGCAGAAAAACTTCCACATTTCAAGCCAGTATACCGACACTGCAGCAAAACTTCCACATTTCAATCCAGTATACCCACACTGCAGCAACACTCCACATTTCAAGGCAGTATGCCCAAACTGCAGCAAAACTTTCACATTTCACGGCAGTATACCAACACTGCATCAAAACTTCCACATTTCAAGGCAGTATTCTGACTCTGCAGCAAAACTTCCACATTTCACGGCAGTATACCCACACTGCAGCAGAACGTCTCCACATTTCAAGCCAGTATACTGATACTACAGCAAAACTTCCACATTTCAAAGCAGTATTCCGATTTTGCAGCAAAACTTCCACATTTCAAGCCAGTATGCCGACACTGCAGCAAAACTTCCACATTTCAAGGCAGTATACCAACACCGCAGCAAAACTTCCACATTTAAAGCCAGTATGCCGACACTGCAGCAAAACTTCTCCACATTTGAAGCCAGAATACTGACATTGCAGCAACACTTACACATTCCAAGCCAGTATACCCACATTGCAGCAAGACTTCCACATTTCAAGGCAGTATACCCACGCTGCTGCAAAGCTTCCACATTTCAAGCCAGTATGCCGACACTGCAGCAAAACTTTCACATTTCAAGGCAGTATGCCGACTCTGCAGTAAAACTTCCACATTTCAAGCCAGTATACCCACACTGCACCAGAACGTCTCCACATTTCAAGACAGTATACCCACGCTGCAGCAGCACTTCCACATTTCAAGGCAGTATACCCACACTGCAGCAAAACGTCCGCATTTCAAGTCAGTATACGGACTCTGCAGCAAAACTTCCACATTTCAAGCCAGTATGCCGAAACTGCAGCAACACTTCCACACTTCAACCCAGAAAACCGACACTGGAGCAAAACTTCCACATTTCAAGGCAGTATGCCGACACTGCAGCAAAACTTCAACATTTCAAGGCAGTATGCCGACACTGCAGCAAAACTTCAACATTTCAAGGCAGTATACTGACACTGCAGCAAAACTTCCACATTTCAAGCCAGTATGCCGACACTGCAGCAAAACGTCTCCACATTTTAAGGCAGTATACCGACACTGCAGCAAAACTTCCACATTTCAAGGCAGTATACCGACACTGCATCAAAACGTCTCCACATTTCAAGCCAGTATGCCGACACTGCAGCAACACTTCCACATTTCAAGCCAGTATACTGACACTGCATCAAAACGTCTCCGTATTTCAAGCCAGTATGCCGACACTGCAGCAACACTTCCACATTTCAAGCCAGTATACCGACACTGCAGCAACACTTCCACATTTCAAGCCAGTATGCCGACACTGCATCAAAACGTCTCCGCATTTCAAGCCAGTACACCGACACTGCAGCAAAACTTCCCCATTTAAAATCCAGTATGCCCACACTGCAGCAACACCTCCACATTTCAAGGCAGTATGCCTAAACTGCAGCAAAACTTCCACATTTCAAGGCAGTATACCAACACTGCATCAAAACTTCCACATTTCAAGGCAGTATGCCGACTCTGCAGCAAAACTTCCACATGTCAAGGCAGTATGCCGAAACTGCAGCAAAACTTCCATATTTCAAGCCAGTATGCACAAACACCTAGGCTCACCGCTTACCGTACTATTAATGAAGAAAAGCGCAACCATAAAGAGGAAATCAAGAATCGGTAGCGACTATTTTTCTTTTTCTGTTTATTTTTTTCTGTTGTGTGTGTTTTTGTTTTTTTGTTTGTTTGTTCTTTGCTATAAAGGTAGCGCCTTCCCGAGATTATAAGTGACCTAGGTCTACACCACCGGTTTACATTATTCTGATCTTTCTTAGCGTCATCCTTGCATTGTTTTTCGTCGTCTTCTTCGCGGATGTCTTCCGGGGAATGTTCGGGACTGCGTGAGCGACAGCGGGGTGTGTGAAAATGTTTATCATTCGTAAGTACATTTATTATGGTTATAACTACGTTTCACATTCGCCACACTTTTTGTACATTCGATTTGTATTCCCAAAGCATTTATTAGCCGGGGTTTTTTTCTTT
>CM031626.1:13950434-13965434 GCA_018398815.1 Conus ventricosus
CAACTTTACTTGTCTATGCAAGGGTGAAATATTCAAATCAATGTCACTAATTCGGTTTCTGCTGACTTTTTTTCGCCAGGGCCCCATTAAGAGAGGGAAAGTTCGGGATGTGTTGAGGTTGGTGTCCACTTGGAATATTAGAGAACTTATCTGATGTAGGAGAGGACAGTTGATCACTCTCTAGTTGCTGATGACAGGTCCACCTTCTCTTTCGGCTGGCTGAATGGGTGAGTGTCTCCTGTGTTGTGCCAGCAGACCCAGAGCAGGAATAGGGACCCAGGCTCGGCTCTGAAAACCATGACCTGGT
Organism: Conus ventricosus; assembly: GCA_018398815.1. Classification (NCBI taxonomy): domain Eukaryota; kingdom Metazoa; phylum Mollusca; class Gastropoda; order Neogastropoda; family Conidae; genus Conus; species Conus ventricosus. The sequence continues at coordinate 13,950,742 of CM031626.1, forward strand.
CTGTTAGTTAAGTAGCTGAGAATCCAGATTGCCGAGTCCTCACTCGCCTTCTGCTTTCAGTAAGTTTGTGAGATCTCAGCCAACAAAGGATTAAGCTAGCACAAATACATCTGCCACACTAATAATTCTTAGTCGTCGTTTTCGCTCAAAGTTTGAGTGACCTTTAACAGAGGGTAGGAGACTGTAATACAATGCTAAACAATGGATGTCTAGCAACTCTTCATTTTTTTCCCCTGTGAATTAAGTTGAAGCAACTTGGAATCCACTCAGCCCAAGTACACATGTCGATTAGACATAGAGTCACCTACTATAGAACATAATGACAATCGACAGTATTCATAAATCAACTCAACAGTTTTCACCCAGTACAGGCATACCCCTTTTCCTGTCAGAATTTATCATTTCATGATCATCGTAACAGATAATAATGAATACCGGCAAAAAGTTATATTATTAACACAGAATGTTAATCAGGCATCTTAACAGTTCTTGCCAAGTTGTGGCAAACAAGCTATTACAACAGAATACTTATTCATCACCTTGCATCACCAAGTATTGACAAGAAGTTATACTGTTAAGACACCCGGCATACATTACAAGCAATGCCTACTCTCAAAATAAAAAAAAACAACAACATAGTTTCAGCTTACAGTTTTTCTGGGTTTAGGCCAGTGAAATCTTATACAGGTTTCTAAGAGTTGGAGGGGATCGTTCCCTTTTCTGGTCTGCATCTGTTTTCCTTTATTTGTTGGCGGTGATCAGTCTTACAACCTTCTGTGGAGCAGTGAGGTGCTGACCATTGCTTTCGAGTTTTTGTGTGCTGAGCTTCACATCTGGCCACTGTGTGATTGCAAGGCTGTCAGTGACATGGCAGCTGACCTTGTCACTACAAAGAAAGGCTGTCAGTCACATGGCAGCTGACCTTGTCACTACAAAGAAAGGCGGAGGTGACAGTAAGCAGAGGTGGAGGTGGGGGGGGGGGGGGGGGGGGGGGAGAGGGGTGATCCTCCCCCACCACCTACAGTGTAAGGCAAATGTGTAGAAGATTCGAGAACGCTATCTCGTAGATGTTGGCGATATCTTTAGATTTTATGTGAATGAACAAAGCTTCCCAGTCCCCCACCTGTGCAACACCGTGGGTAGACTGGATATCTTGCTGCTTAACATATTTTCATCATGCACGGGCTTAACAACCAGGGTGTGGGTAATGGATGGGAAGGAGGGGAGAGAGGATGATCGCCTGCACATGAGATAAACGAAGGGGGAAGGGAGAGGGGCAGGAGCACAAGGCGAGGCAAGCAAGTCACCCAGGTTGGTTGGAAAAAAAAAAAAAAAAAAACCCTTGGCAAACTGCCGGCGGGAGGGGGCGAGAGAGAATGAGCATTGACTTAAGATTCGTAATCTTGATTGCCGTTCATGAGACACAAAGAGAGAGAGAGAAAGAGGTGGGAGAAGGAGGGGAGTAGAGGGGGAGGGTTTGTAAAGGATGGTGTGGCTGTAAATTGTCACGTCACACTGTGAACACAGAGCTTAGATTTAAGCGCTAATTCAAGCATCATGAATGCTTTGGGGGCTGACAAATAACTAGGTGAATGGGTCTCTAATTTACGTTGTTTGTTTTCTTTCTCCAGTAATCTTTCCTGAGTATTTCTGACTATCAACAAAACGTAAGCTATGTCTTACCTTTCCTGAGTATTTCTGACTATCAACAAAACGTAAGCTATGTCTTACCTTTCCTGAGTATTTCTGACTATCAACAAAACGTAGCTGTGTCTTACTTCCTAAATTCCTTAACTCCATCCCTCCCCCCACCCTTCCACCCATCTCCATGCCCCACCACCACCCCTCCCTCCCCTCTGCCAACACACCCCATAGATATATAAACCTTCCCTCGCTCCCGCCCAATCATTTACTTCAATGGGAAACGAAAATGCCGATAGTTCCCATATTTTCAGATTGTGGTGAATTATTTTCAGTTCTAATGTCTCCATTCACCAAAGATGGTGCTCAAACTGGAGTGACCATGGCTTTCTTGTTGTTGTTCTCGTGCTAGACGACATCAGGATTTGAACTCTCAGCGTCAGACTACCGAGTTGCTGCTCTGCTACCTAGCAAACCAGACTACAGATATTTGTTTGTCTGTTTGCTAAAATTCTCAAGAATTCGCTGAACACGACTCACCCTGAGGTGATGACAGCAAAACTGTCCAGAGAAACGGCGAGGAGACAGCACCAGACAGAAGTGGATCTAGTCGGCCGTTTCTAGGAAACCCGGTGTCTCAGTCTGGATCCAGATTCCACAAACGTAGCGATGTTGCACAAGAGGTGTGATAACTAGCAGCTGTCAAACAGATGATTGACACGTCTGCTTTACACCAGAACAGTGACAGAGGTGTGTCATTGATTTGCAAACACAGGTCTAGCTCATCATTCACAAATCCGAATACCCCATGCTGCTGTCTTCGTCAAGCAGGCGGCCTGCATCATCTTACAGAGAAACGAGTTCAATGTTACGAACTGTTGGGGCGAGAGGTCGGCCGCGTAATACGTCCCCACCCCACGCACCAAAACGACATTGCGAACAGCCCAGTCTTACGCGTGCACGATGATGCAGCTTTGATGTTACTTACGTTGCGTTCACACGGCTTCGGACTTTTTTTAGTCGCCGTCTGCACAAGACAGTAAATATTTACAAAAAGTCGCACAAAGTCGTACAAAGTCCTACCTCGTGTGAACTTAGCATTTACTGACTCAGAACCTCGCCCCCCCCTCCCTCCCCCCGCCCTCCCTTCCCTCTCACTACTCCCCCCCCACCCCACCCCCCGCTTCTCACCGACTCATGCCTCATCCCCTCTTCTTTTCTCCCTCGGGGGGCCAAGATCTGTAAACCAAAACACAGCTGGGAGCTCTGCACGGATTTGGACATCAAGGCCTGTCCTCTTCTAGCGACACCTTTACAGCACGACCCCCAATCAGCGAAGAGCGTTGCTGCTGCTTGCTCCATCTGTGCCCGTGGCCGGTGATTGGTCCGCCCAGTACAGAGGCCGTCCATCAGCTGGCTGGCTGACTGATTTATTCTTTGTTTCTCACCGTAGATGATTTAAGGCCCAATAGACATGTCCGCTGGGACTACGTCTACCATTCTTTACGTTCCACTGTGAGGATTCATACTGAACAGCTGTGTGGTGACAAAACAACTGTATGTGACGTGTTGTTCTTCTTATGAACATCCTTCCCCCACCACTCCACTTTAAAAAAAATCAACTCACGAGATAAACATATCCATCCCCCCCACCAAAAAAAAAAAAAGAAAAAAGAAAAAAAAAAAAGAAAAAAAAAATCTGAAAAGCAAAACGAAATACAAAATCGAGATGTTTTGTATAATTATGCAATCAAACAGCGTACTAAGTGTATACAAACTGGGAGAATTCAGGAAAAGAAGAAAGAAAAGAAAGAAACGTAATTATGTAGAACGACAAAAATATTTTGACTTATCTTTTCCAGCTAGCTGTCTACTTGTAAATGTAAACAATTAAAAAAAACAGATCAAGGGAATGAGCAGATGGTGTTTTATTGAAGTTTGCCATGGTTCTTTGATTCCATATCAGATCGTCGCAATGACAGATTAACCAACGCCAGGAATCGGCTACCATTGAAATAATTATAGTACACTGTATAATGAGAGACTAAAGAGAGGTAGCTCTTCTATCATTACAAAAAAGACTGTACACAGATTTGTTAACAAGAAGACGTTGGAGATGGTGTTGACTTCCATTGCCGACGGCTTTCATTCGCAGTTTTATTGTAGTTGAGCCATCTATCACCGAGTAATATACATAAGGGCTACACACACACACCACACACACTCACACACACACAAACACACTAACACACACACAAAAAACCCACACACACACACACACACACACACACACACACACACACTTACAAACACACACACACGCACACGCACACACACGCCACACCCAGCCGTTCACTGGCCCACGATGGACTGCACGACGGGCGAACTCTCATGCAGTCCATCGTGGGGCCGTTGATGGTTTGTCCAATCCTCAAGCCTTCCTGACACTTGGCCTCACACTTTTGAACAGGGGCGATCACCGTATCTTACGACTGACCATTGAAACCGCTCGTGAACGGCTGGGTGTGGCGTGTGTGTGTGTGTGGTGTGTGTGTAGCCCTTATGTATATCACTGTGTGATACTACCATGCATTCCAATAGTCACCTCCTGTGACTCCCTGTATTGTAGGACTCGTTCTAACCTGTTGTGTGCACCATGCATTCCAATAGCCACCTCCTGTGACTCCCTGTAATGTTGGACTCGTTCTAACCTGTTGTGTGAACCATGGGTGTCTGTAGCCACCTCCTGTGACTCCCTGTAATGTTGGACTCGTTCTAACCTGTTGTGTGAACCATGGGTGTCTGTAGCCACCTCCTGTGACTCCCTGTAATGCAGGACTCGTTCTAACTGTTGTGAGCACCATGGGTTTCAATAGCCACCTCGTGTGAGTACCTGTAATGTAGGACTCGTTCACCTGTTGTGCGCACCATGGCCGCCCAGTCATCTGTCTTGAAAAGAGGGCTACCGTGGTCTGTAAATCAACTATGCAAATGCATGTACATTTTGTGGTGGAACCTTCCTGCTTCATTAGCATTTGTTAGATGTTGATGATATGTAAAATCGTGGACAAAGTTCACTGTTCAGTAACACTGTTTGGTTACCAAAACGCGCACGCACTGTGTGTGTGTGTGTTGTGTGTGTGTGTGTGTGTGTGTGTGTGTGTGTGTGTGTGTGTGTGGAGAGAGAGAGAGAGAGAGAGAGAGAGAGAGAGAGAGAGAGAGAGAGAGAGAGAGAGAGAGAGAGAGAAGACAGACAGACAGACAGACAGAGACAAAAAGATAGGTGATTTGCGAGGAAGAGCAGGGAAGAGGAAACAGATGACACGTCTTCTCAGAATATTCAGGACAAGTGAACAACAGTCTTAAGTAATCAGAAAACAGCTGAACATTTATTTACGCACAACATTTTAATAGAATCGTGAACTACATAGACAAGTGTCGAAGCAGTCAGTAAGGGATCACGAAAGAGTTTCGCTGATAAAACTTTTCACTGTATATCTTATTCTAAAAACGCAGTTCCTTCACAAGCATGGCAGTCCCTGTCTCCTGTCTCACCCATCCCCCCCCCCCCCCCCCCCCCCCGCCACCCCAACCCCTCTCCTAGTTTACCCAGCGCAAATTTTCTGATAACGCAGCATAGAAACTATGGACAACTATAGCTGGAGGGTGGCATAACGGGCCACAGATCCTTGTCAGGTGTGAGCATCATTGCGTCGTGTGTGTGTGTGGTGTGTGTGTGTAGTGTGTGTGTGTAAGAGGGGGTGGGGGGGGGGGGGGCGATCTGTGACACTTGTTTGATACAGTACCATGGCTTGATAAAGACACAGCCAATCATGACCGTCGAACAAGCGCTGCTTTCTTCCTGTCCCTGCCTGAATCACGCTTGCTGTGTCTGCTTCCGTTTCTCGAGGTTCCTGTGTTATGTCCCTTGTCGACTTGGCCTTTTCAGACTTCGGCTACGGCACCCGTCTCTCTCTCTCTCTCCTCTCTCTCTCTTCTCTCTCTCATCTCTCTCTTATCTCTCTCTCTCCTCTCTCTCTCTCTGTCTTCCTCTTTCTCTCTCCTCTCTCTGTGTCTCTGTCTGTCTGTCTGTCTCTCTGACACCCCTTTTTTCACTGCCGTCACCACAGTCCTGTCTTGACGTGATGGTTTGAATGCAGTGTCCCTTCTTCAGCTGGGCGGAGAGGCCAGGGATAAACTGCTGCCCTTGCCGCTGGGTCGTGTGGACTTTTGTCGCGTGTACTTTTGTCACGTGGACTTTTTCCAATGGACTTTTGTCGCGTGGACTTTTGTCACGTGGACTTTTGTCGCTGGACTTTTGTCGCGTGGACTTTTGTTCCGTGGACTTTTGTTCAGTGGACTTTTTCCCATAACTTTGGTCTCGTGGACTTCTGCCGCGTGGACTTTTGTCGCGTGGACTTTTTCCCATGGACATTGGTTGCTTGGACTTTTGTCGCGTGGACTTTTGTCACGTGGACTTTTGTCCAGTAGACTTTGTCCTATGGACTTTTGTCCCGTGGACTTTTTCCCATGGACTTTTGTCACGTAGACTTTTTCCCATGGACGTTTGTCCAGTGGACTTTTTCCCATGGACTTTGGTCTCGTGAACTTTTGTCCCGTGGACTTTTTCCCATGGACTTTTGTCACGTAGACTTTTGTCCCATGGACTTTTGAGGTTACAGTTTTTCACCATGGTCTAAATAGAAAGTGGTATGTTCAATGATTCTACCACATAATCACCTCTTGAAATATACATATAATTTCATCACTGTTACACAACACACACACACACACACACACACACGCTGATTTACACATACACACACAAAGACACACATACACGCACATGGCGCTTGTGTGCACACGCGCACGCGCCGCATACACACACACACACACACACACACACACACACACACACAAAACAAGGCCATGCAAGTCAACCAGCGAGTCGACACGCCGTTGTCTGCATCGCCAACAGCTGTTCAGGCATCCTTCCACGGACCACGACCTGAACAAGATATAACATCAAATGAGGTCGGTACTGGAAATATAGATACAGTAGACATTAAACGGCACTAACAACTCTGTACAACCGCATCGCATCGCTATAGAGAACGCCGTAGAAACGCAAACAATGATGCTTAAAACCATGAAGCCAGTAGGTGTTGCCATGACGACCCAGGCAACTCAGACCGATTTCCGCTCTTTGGCAGTCCCAACTTACGCCGCAGTGGCAAAATCTAGTATTACAAATGATGCTGCCAAGACTAAACCGCTCTCTGTGCCTCAAAAATCTGGGCTACAGAAAATAAAACAAAATGAAAAAGTGAAATCCACTAAGAACAAAAACGTAAATAGTGACGCAAAATCTCCAGTCCATGAACACGAAAAAACCGATGACGTCAAAACACACTGTCGAAATAAGAACACCCAAACAAGAAATGAAAACAAAACTAGACGCCCGTCTTCCAAAGGTTGCAATCTTTCATGACTCTGTCGCAAATGGCATAAACGAGAAACTACTCGGCAGATCGTACTATTTCGATGCTACCAAAAGAAGGAGCTCCACCATGAGCGATGTTGAACATAGGTCTCGTGACTTTGATGCTTCTGACCAGGAGCCCGACGCTGTGGTTGTACACAGCTGTATCAACGACTTAAAGTCAGCAGAGGCTAAACAAGTGAGTGAATCCTTCGTTCGAGTTTTAAAGACAGTTGCAATGAAACACCCTAAAACCAAGTTTGTGATTAGCAAAATCACAACCGTCGCAGACAAAAACCTAGAAGTCAAACGACAACTTTTCAATGCCATTGTAGCATCTGAGTTGTTCGGGTTGGAGAATATTTCTACTATAGACAATAAACAATATCAAGACACATCACCTGCGAGACGGCATCCACCTGACACGGAGGGGCTCGAGTCTGCTGGCAGGGAACGTTGGGCGCCACGTCAGGGACCTGCTGGGGGAGACTCCCAAGAAATCAGCACGACCCCCACCACGTCCCCGGTATCAAGACTACCCTGCCCACCATCACTACAGCTGGTTCAATCCTTACTACAGCTTGGTGGACTGGGCTCCCTACTGACTTGAGTAAACAACTCCACCATGTGCTTGAATGTGACATTACGCAAACACTGCTGTGTTATCACTGAACATTTTGCTTTAGATTTGGATCTACTTTCATTAGTGTCTTATTGGATTCTCCTCTTTTGTTCCTTGGTTATAGATAGTTTGACTTCCTTTTTCTTTAGAAAAATACTGAATTATCTAATCGTTATATTTGTTACTCAATAATTGTATTCATCACCTCTTCACCTAGTCTATGGCAACAAAACATAATTTCAATGTTTTTCAATGGAACTGTCGTTCCATTAGTAAATAATCTTGATCATCTAGTTCAACATCTTGCCTGTCATCAATATGATATCTTAAGTCTGCAATCTCTAAATGTTAAGAAGGAAAAATTGCCTAGGTTAGATAACTACTATTACCCTCCTATTTATCAAAAGGAAGATACCAACGGGAAAGTTATTACGGCAATTTATATTCATGAAGGGGTGAATTACACTCTATGTTCCAGCCCCGTTCCACCAGATATATCCAATATACAATCTTGCGCTGTAACAGTTCAATTTGATAACACCTTGTTAACTGTCATATCTGTGTATTTTCCAAAAGGCCCAGACAATGAAAACACAGAATGGATTCGTACACTTCAACCAGATAAAGGTACAAAAATTCTTGTAACGGGAGATTTCAATGCACATGCCCCATTTTGGGAGAGGAATTGTCAAAATATCACAAGCAATCGTTTTATTGATAATATTGTTAATGCAAGCTTATATCTCCTGAATGACGGTCGAGTAACACGCATTCCCGATAATCCTTATCATAGAGCATCTGCTATTGATTTAACCCTTGTTTCTCCAGATCTAGCATCAATTTGTGAGTGGAGTTCACTAAATGATAACCTACATAGTGATCATATCCCTATTATTACTAGTTTTGAGATAACAAATATAAGATCCACCGATCCAACTGAGGATAAAATACCAAAATACAAATACAAACTTGCTAACTGGGAAAAATTTTCATATTTATTCTCAACATTTTATGTTGAAAACATAAATGATAAAGACGTTAATGATTTGTATTCATTATTTACAAATGCAGTTCTAAACGCAGCAAATGAGTCTATCCCTAAATTTAAATTAAAAAAGTCTCATAAACATTCTGGTAATATTTGGTGGAACGAGGACTGTGAAAAGGCTAGAGTTGAAAAATGGATGAAATTTAATATTTACTTAAAGGACAAATCTCCCCCAAATTATTTAGAGTCTAAACAGGCAAAAAATAAAGCAAACAGAATAAATGCACAAGCGAAAAAAGCAATACTGGTCATCTTTCTGTGCTAACGAAGTTTACAGTCATAAAGATATGCAAAAAGTATGGGGAAAAATGAAAACTATGAAAAATGGAATATATTTACCACAATGTCCATAAAAGTGGAAATTTCAGATCTACCTTGTAACGGAGAAAAAGCAGAAGCATTTGCTGATATGTTTGCAAACCATAGTAGAATTACAGGTTTATCAGCTGAAGGTAGACAATATAGAGAAAATCAAGAGAAAAACAAATCCACAACAAATGATGACAGCAGTATGCCTACAAGAAACAGTTCTGTAAATGCCGATATTACACTGGATGAAGTTAAAGAAAACATTTTCAAGCTTAGCAAAAAGAAAACATCTGTAGGACTAGACGGGATATCGAATGAAATGCTAAGGCATTTACCAAACAATGTCATCAATTTTTTATATGTACTTCTACAAAAATGTTGGTCGACTGGTGAAATTCCTCGAATCTGGAAACATTCAGTTGTTATTCCTATACATAAACAAGGAAAACTTAGAACAGATAAAAGTAGCTATCGCCCTATTGCATTAACATCCCATGCATGTAAATTCATGGAAAGATCGTTTTAAATAGATTAGTTCATTTCTGTGAAAAACAAGGCATTATACCTATAAATCAAGCAGGCTTTCGAAAAGGTCGATCTACCATTGATCATCTGGTAAAACTAACGACACAAGTAAAGCAACAGTTTGCCAGGCGAAAAAATATTCTTGCAACCTTTTTCGATGTTAAAAAAGCTTATGACCAAGTATGGCATAACAAACTTTTACAAAAACTTAAAAATTGGAATATATTAGGTAACGTGTACAAGTACATAGCGAATTTTTTATCAGAACGATTCATACAAGTAAGAGTTGGAAACACGTATTCAAAACCCAGAAAACTTCACATGGGTCTTCCTCAAGGCTCTGTTATTTCACCAATTTTGTTTTAATATATTAATAGCAGATTTACCAAATAATCTATCTAAAGACACAGTTTTGGCTCAGTATGCAGACGACATCTGTATGTGGATGAAGGTAACAATAAAACGTAACACCCCAGCTAGAGTATTAAACTACACAAAAAAGTATATCAACGTGAACTAGATAAAATCAATATGTTTATGACAGAGAATGGCTTGAATCTATCATTGGAAGAAACAAATATAGTACTATTTAATACTGGGTGCAACCCAGAAAAACTCCCTACTTTCACAATCAATGGAAATGTCATTAATGATACACAAACTGTAAAATTTCTGGGAGTTTATCTTTCGTCTAAACTCTCATGGACTCAACATATAGATTACATACTAAACAAGGCAAGGAAAGCTTTAAATTTTCTCAAAATTATAAGTAAACAACACTGGGGCCAAGATACTAGAGCGCTTGTATCCCTTGCAAATTCTCTTGTGCGTTCACGGTTAACTTATGCTCAGGAAATATTTTTTAGTGCTCCAAAGCATTTGTTAAACAAACTACAACTCTGGCAGGTGAAGTGGGACCTCATGTGGAAGCTGTGTCCGGATGGGCCTTGCACAGTAGTTGTCGGATTAAGAAAGTCACAGGTTTTGCATTTGGGTTTCTTGCACTGGAAATTGTCTGGTTGGGTTGGGAGGGGGGGGGGGGGGGGGGGGGGGGGAAGGGTGGAGGTAGAATGTCAGGTGGTCACAAGGTTTTTGTCCTTTTGAATGTCCACCATAGGTGGTGACTGAAAATGTTTTGAAAGAGCTGGATCCTCCTTTATAATAGTGAAGTTGCGGAGCAGAACGTTTTTCACAGGTAGATTGTGTGGATGGTAGGTCAGAGTGGCAATGCATCGGTCATTGTCTGTAGTCATCTTTTCCTTGTCTTGTAGGAGCTGGTGTCTGGGGATGGACTGTGCTCGTTCAAGGGCCATCTGAACTGTAGCTTGTGGGTAGCCTCTAGTAGTGAAGAAGGTAGTCATGGCCGCTGCTTCTTTGGTGTAATTATCATCGGTGCTACATAGTCTGCGAAGTCGAAGAAATTGGGAATATGGGATGCTTTCTTTCATGGCAGGAGGGTGGCTTGATGAGAACAGGAGGTAAGAGTGGGCATCAGTTGGTTTGTAGTGCACTGTTGTGTGGAGAGACTGTGAAGTGCTTTGAATACTGATTTTGATGTCCAAAAATGAGAGGGAAGAGTCCGAGATTTCGTATGTGAATTTGACTGAAGGGTGAAAGGCGTTAGCATAGTCATGAAGCATTGGAGTTGTCATTTTGGGTAGCGTGCAGATTCCGAAACAGTTGTCTATGAATCTTTTGAAGACTTCGGGTAGACGTCCAGGGTATTGAGCAAAGATTTGTGTCTCAATGTGCCCCATAAAGAGGCAGGCATATGATGGGCCCATGCGCGTGCCCATAGCAACTCCTCTGATTTGTTGGTAGGCCTCGTTTCCAAATTCGAAAGAATTCAGGTTAAAACAAGTTCAGTCAGGCGCAGGATGGTGGTTGGGTCAAAGTCAAAGTCGCTTTGTTTCAGATAGTGTTTAACAGCGAGAAGTCCATCTTTGTGCGGGATATTAGTATACAATGATGTCACATCCATTGTGAAGAGGAATTGATGTTCACTGTCAGCGGAAGGTGTAATCATAGAAAATCTGCAGGGCATGGTTGGTGTCTTTCACATAGGTTGGTAGGTTGTGGACGAGGGGTTGGAACAACTAATAAGAAACTGTGACAGTTGAGCAGTTGGCAGGAGCAGGCTGAGACGATAGGTCTACCAGGGTTGCCACTCTTGTGAATCTCGGTAGTAGGTAGAATTTTGCAGTGCGAGGTTCTTTGACTATAGTTCTTGTTGCTTCTTGAGGGAGATGACCTTTGGAAACTGCTTCTTTAATGGTCTTCCGGACCAGTGCGTTGTCTTGTTTGGTTGTTGGGGTTTTGATGGGAGCATAATTGAGGAGTCAGAGAGCTGGCGTTTGGCTTCTTCTTCATACAAGTCTTTTCGCCAAACCACTACTGCCCTCCCTTGTCTGCTCTTTTGATGATGATGTCGTGTCTCTGTTTCAGTTCTTTTAGGGCCTGAAACTCTGCTTGGGTGAGGTTGGATTTTCTCACAGGGGGCAAGTTTAATTTATCAATGTCGTGTTTACACTTGTCAATATAATAGTCAAGAGCAGGATACCGTCCATCGTTGGGGGTCCAATCACTCCTTTCATAGGGGAACAGTTGTACTAGATCGTTAGTGGCACTACTTGCTGTGGGTAGTAGCAGCTCTCAAAGAAAACCGCGAGTCGAAGTCGGCGGAAGAACCGTTCACAGTCATATAGCATGTCTGTCTGGTGGGCCTTTGTTGAAGGGGAACAAACTTTAGTCCCTTTGCAAGAAGTTTACGCTGGGGGTCAGTCAAGTAGAGATCATCTGGAATAGTTGTCACCAATTTTTCCACTGGTGACTGGTTGACACTTGAAGGTGTGGGCTGTTCCTTAGTGAGGTTCTGCAGTTTAGAAGCTTGATTGCTTGTAAAGTAGCATGCAGTTGGTGGTTTGCATTCCGGGTTGTTTCGATAATCAACATCGACGTGTGTTTATTGCATAGGGTGTAAAACTGATATCTAAGGCGGGATTTCAGGCGGTCGAGTCTCTGGAGTGCCATGCAGTAGTTATGTACTGTAGAATTCATCAGTTTGAAGCTGGTGGAGCGAAGGATGCAAGACATTTGATGTTGAAATGCCTTGGGCTGGGGTGACACATGGAAATTAAGTAGAAAGCCATTGGTAATCAGCCTTTGCTGCAAGCAAGTTCTCAGGAATACAACGTGGCTTGTATATCTGGTCTTGGTCAGGGTGCACTTCAGGTAGGAGACTGCAAGGGACTGGGGGATGGTGGGGAGGGCCTGGAAGGTTGACAGGGCCAGGGCAAAGAGCCTAGTGGTGTACCAGGGTGTGGCGCTAGGAGTCAGCACACGTGAGAGCTTTAGGAGGTGATGAGGACCAGTGATGCCCGTCCACTCTACTAGGTAGGATGCAGCTGCCGAACAACAGAGGTGCTGCTACTCTCCCAGAGCTCCCTACCCCCCCCCCCCCCCCCCCCCCCCCCCCCCCCCCCCAAGGAGAGCTAGACATCCGTAAAAGAAGATGGCGGTGGATAGGACACGCCCTCCGAAAGCCCCCGGACAACATCACCAGAAAAGCTCTGACCTGGAATCCCCAAGGTAGAATGAAAGCGAGGAAGACCAAAAACCACCCTGGGGCAGGGGACCTGGAGGTGGACATCAGGCAGACGGGCTACAGCTGGAATGGAGAAATAGAAAAGATTGCCCAGGACCGTAGTCGTTGGCTGCAGTTGTTGTTGATGGTCTATGCTCTGGCAATAGCAACTGGCCTAAGTAAGGAAGTAAGAAGACACAGAGGATGTCTCGGCAAGTAGGCTTTGACAGGTTCGTGGGTGAAAGAAGAAAGAAAAATACACGCACAATGTCAATGGAGTGTCAACATGTGGTGTCAACATGGGGTGTTAACATGTGTGTCAACATGTGTGTCAACATGGGGTGTCAACATGTTACATGGGTGTCAACATGGGGTGTCAACAGGTGTCAGGGTGTCAACATGGGGTGTCGACAGGGTGTCAACATGGGGTGTCGACATGGGTGTCAACATGGGGTGTCAACTGGGGTGTCAACATGGGTGTCAACATGGGGTGTCAACAGGTTCAACATGGGGTGTCACCATGGGGTGCCAACGTGGGGTGTCAACATGGGGTGTCAACATGGGGTGTTAACATGTGTGTCAACATGTGTGTCAACATGGGGTGTCAACATGTGAGTCAACATGGGTGTCAACATGGGGTGTCGACATGGGGTGTCAACATGGGTGTCGACATGGGGTGTCGACATGAGGTGTCAACATTGGGTGTCAACATGGGTGTCAACATGGGGTGTCAACGTGGGGTGTCAACATGGGGTGTCAACATGGGGTGTCAACGTGGGGTTCAACATGGGTGTCAACGTGTGTCAACATGGGGTATCAACATGGGGTGTCACATGGGGTGTCGACATGGGGTGTCAAACATGGGTGTCAACATGGGGTGTCAACATGGTGTGTCAACGTGGGTGTCAACGTAGGTGTCAACATGGGGTGTCAACATGGGTGTCAACGTGGGTGTCAACGTGGGGTGTCAACATGGGGTGTTAACATGTGTGTCAACATGTGTGTCAACATGGGGTGTCAACATGTATGTCAACATGGGGTGGCAACATGGGGTGTCACATGGGGTGTCGACATGGGTGTCACATGGGGTGTCAACATGGGGTGTCAACATGTCGTGTCAACATGTCGTGTCAACATGTCGTGTCAACATGTGTGTCAACGTGGGTGTCAACTGCGGTGTCAACATGCGGTGTCAACATGGGTGTCAACATGGGTGTCATGTGGTGTCAACATGTGGTGTCAACATGGGGTGTCAACATGGGGTGTCAACATGGGTGTCAACATGTGGTGTCAACGTGGGGTGTCAACATGGGGTGTCAACATGCGGTGTCAACACAGGGGTTCAACACAGGGTGTCAACACGGGGTGTCAACATGGGGTGTCGACACGGGGGTCAACATGGGTGGTCAACATGGGTTCAACATGGGTGTCAACATTGTCAACATGTGGTTTCAACATGGGGTGTCATGTGATGTCAACATGG
>CM031626.1:13978402-13985902 GCA_018398815.1 Conus ventricosus
CCCCCCCCCCCCCCCCCCCTTACAAGACTGTCTCCATAAAAACGCCAGCCCGTAGCAGGATCCACGTCTTCTTCTGCATCGTCAAGGGGAGGACGTGCTAAAAGAGAGAGAGAGAGAGAGAGAGAGAGAGAGAGAGAGAGAGGGTGACGTAAAACATGACGCACCTGTGGTGACGTCAACGCCGACAAGCCTCAGTCCGGGGGGTGGGGGGGATGGTGGGGTGGGGTGGGGGGGGGGGGGGGGGGAGTGCCTGTCGCTTGTTCGCATTCCAGTGCACTGAGATGGTGGCAGTGAACTGTCAGATGAAAATCAGATTGGACATATATATAAAAAAAAAAAAAAAATTAAAAAAAAAGCACGGTGTCGGCTTTTTCAAAGGCGCCGAAGTCTTTTAGAGATGACTTGCTTATCATGGCTGTTACATCTGCTGCCCCCCACCCCCTCCCCCTCCCCCTCCCCCTCCCCAAGTCATCTAGCCTCTTAGTTATCCGCTTCTAGGTCCCCGGTGCTTCGTCCGTTTAGGTCCCGCCCCCCCCCCCCCCCTTTCTTGCAATACAGGGAGAGAGAGAGAGAGAGAGAGAGAGGAGAGAGAGAGAGAGAGAGAGAGAGAGGGGGGGGGGGGACAGACAGACAGACTGACAGACTGACAGAAAGAAAGACAGACAGATGGGACTGACAGAGAGAGAGAGAGAGAGAGAGAGAGAGAGAGGAGAGAGAGAGAGAGAGAGAGAGAAAGAGGAGAGAGAGAGGGAGGGAGAGAGAGGCAGACAGACTGACAGAAAAACAGAGAGAGAGAGATAGATAGAGAGAGAGAGAGAGAGAGAGAGAGAGAGAGAGAGAGAGAGAGAGAGAGAGACTCACAGAAAACAGAGAGAGAGAGAGAGAGAGAGAGTGAGAGAGAGAGAGAGAGAGAGAGAGACAGACAGACAGACAGACAGACAGACAGACTGACAGAAAAACAGAGAGAGGAGAGAGAGAGAGAGAGAGAGGAGAGAGAGAGAGATGGAAGAGAGAGGAGAGAGAGAGAGAGGAGAGATACAGTGACAGAGAGCGACACAGAAAGAGAGACAGAGAGAGACAGAGACAGACACAGAGACACAGAGAAAGAGAATGACGACGACGATGACGATGATGATGATGATGGCGATAGTGATCTACTAGACATACGTGGACATGTTCAGACAGTCACCCCCATTTCCCCGTGAACAGCGAAATCACGATGGTCACCGGGTCACGATCTGACGGTCAGGGGTCACGGCGTGTCGCCCATCCAGCGGTCAGTGGCTGTCACGCTGGAGCGGAAGGGTGTGACCCCTGTGAAGTCTTCCTCCTCCAACTGTCCACGACTTTTTTTTCCGGAAAAAGACGGACCGTTCATGTTTACGGACGGAGAAAGAATGAAGTCGGGGAAGGCAGTGGTCATAGTGGGCCGTGGTTTTGACGGCCGAGTACTGCTGGCAGAGCGGATCTATGAAAGCGGCCATAGTGGGTCGTTGTACTGCCTGACAGAGCGGATCTATGAAAGCGGCCATAGTGGGCCGTGTACTGCCTGGCAGAGTGGATCTATGAAAGCGGCCATAGTCAATCCGAGCTACATCTATCGCCATTCTTGATATGAAAATCCCATTCCTGCCACCAACATAAAATCAATTTTCCCTAAAATCATACAGCTGACATGGAAACTGCAGGGAAAAAAAGGAATAGAGGCCGACCTCGCAGCAGCTGGAGGCGAGACACTGAGGCAGAGATAAAGAGGCAGGGGACCAACTGGACAGGCATTCAGCGAGCAGCCCAGAACCGAGTGCGATGGCGGAGTGTTGTCGATGGCCTATGCTCACCCTTGAGCTATGGGCCTAAGTAAGTAAGTAAGATCATGCAAAAAAGCAATTACTTCTTCTACACCTTGATTTGTCTGAACGAAACCATATCCTAACGTAAACAGTTTTACAGCGGATGTTTGAAGCCAGTTTCTTTTGTCGCGTGAGTCTAGATCTACCAGCATCCTATAGGCTTTGCGAGAGAGAGAGAGAGAGAGAGAGGGGAGAGAGAGAGAGCAATTCGTCAATGAAAACTCAAGAGCGCAGTTCTTTCCTTTTACTCGGAGAGCCGTGAAAACAGACGGTTTGAAACGAACGGCCGAACGACGGGCTGAAAATTCCGGGTCGGCCAGGCTCTACTATGGCACCTACAGCTGTAATTGATGACGCCACAGAGGAGTTGAGGCCGGGCAGGATTGTTTCACCGGGCCGTGCAAAGCGTGCAGTGTGGGGTGCCCTGAACACCCCTTTAACGAGGGCTGTCATACCCTGAACACCATTTAACGAGGGCTGTCATACCCTGAAACCCATTTAACGAGGGCTTTCATTACCCTGAACACCAATTTAACGAGGGCTGTCATGTCCTGAAACACCATTTAACGAGGGCTGTCATACCCTGAACACCCATTTAACGAGGGCTGTCATGAGGATTTCTACCGTGTGGGTTCGGAATGATGTGGGTTAGATTACGTAAGAGTTTGGGTTTGCGCTGGGGTTGTGGTTGTGGGTGTGGGTCAGGTCAATGTTATGTCTTCCAGACTTAAGCCTCATCCCTGTACCTGAACTCGCCACTCTCACTGGCTCTGTACCTGAACTCGCCACTCTCACTGGCTCTGTACCTGAACTCGCCACTCTCACTGGCTCTGTACCTGAACTCGCCACTCTCACTGGCTCTGTACTGAACTCGCCACCTTCACTGGCCCTGTACCTGAACTCGCCACTCTCACTGGCCCTGTACCTGAACTCGCCACTCTCACTGGCTCTGTACCTGAACTCGCCACTCTCACTGGCCTGTACTGAACTCGCCACTCTCACTGGCTCTGTACCTGAACTCGCCACTCTCACTGGCCCAGTACCTGAACTCGCCACTCTCACTGGCTCTGTACCTGAACTCGCCACTCTCACTGGCCCTGTACCTGAACTCGCCACTCTCACTGGCCCTGTACCAGAACTCGCCACTCTCTATGGATCTGTACTGAACTCGCCACTCTCACTGGCTCTGTACCTGAACTCGCCACTCTCACTGGCTCTGTACCTGAACTCGCCACTCTCACTGGCCTGTACCTGAACTCGCCACTCTCACTGGCCCTGTACCTGAACTCGCCACTCTCACTGACTCTGTACCTGAACTCGCTACTCTCACTGGCCCTGTACCTGAAACTCGCCACTCTCACTGGCCCTGTACCTGAACTCGCCACTCTCACTGGCTCTGTACCTGAACTCGCCACTCTCACTGGCTCTGTACCTGAACTCGCCACTCTCACTGGCTCTGTACCTGAACTCGCCACTCTCACTGGCTCTGTACCTGAACTCGCCACTCTCACTGGCCCTGTACCTGAACTCGCCACTCTCACTGGCTCAGTACCTGAACTCGCTACTCTCACTGGCTCTGTACCTGAACTCGCCACTCTCACTGGCCCTGTACCTGAACTCGCCCCTCTCACTGGCTCTGTACCTGAACTCGCCACTCTCACTGGCTCTGTACCTGAAACTCGCCACTCTCACTGGCCCTGTACCTGAACTCGCCACTCTCACTGGCCCTGTACCTGAACTCGCCACTCTCACTGGCTCTGTACCTGAACTCGCCACTCTCACTGGCCCTGTACCTGAACTCGTCACTCTCACTGGCCTGTACCTGAACTCGCCACTCTCACTGACTCTGTACCTGAACTCGCCACTCTCACTGGCTCTGTACTGAACTCGCCACTCTCACTGGCTCTGTACCTGAACTCGCCACTCTCACTGGCTCTGTACCTGAACTCGCCACTCTCACTGGCTCTGTACCTGAACTCGCACTCTTCACTGGCTCTGTACCTGAACTCGCCACTCTCACTGGCCCTGTACCTGAACTCGCCACTCTCACTGGCTCTGTACCTGAACTCGCCACTCTCACTGGCCCTGTACCTGAACTCGCCACTCTCACTGGCCTGTACCTGAACTCGCCACTCGCACTGGCCCTGTACCTGAACTCGCACTCTCACTGGCTCTGTACCTGAACTCGCACTCTCACTGGCCCTGTACCTGAACTCGCCACTCTCACTGGCTCTGTACCTGAACTCGCCACTCTCACTGGCTCTGTACCTGAACTCGCCACTCTCCACTGGCTCTGTACCTGAACTCGTCACTCTCACTGGCCTGTACCTGAACTCGCCACTCTCACTGACTCTGTACCTGAACTCGCCACTCTCACTGGCTCTGTACCTGAACTCGCCACTCTCACTGGCTCTGTACCTGAACTCGCCACTCTCACTGGCTCTGTACCTGAACTCGCCACTGTCACTGGCTCTGTACCTGAACTCGCCACTCTCACTGGCTCTGTACCTGAAACTCGCCACTCTCACTGGCCCTGTACCTGAACTCGCCACTCTACTGGCTCTGTACCTGAACTCGCCACTCTCACTGGCCCTGTACCTGAACTCGCCACTCTCACTGGCTCTGTACCTGAACTCGCCACTCTCACTGGCTCTGTACCTGAACTCGCCACTCTCACTGGCTCTGTACCTGAACTCGCCACTCTCACTGGCTCTGTACCTGAACCTCGCCACTCTCACTGGCTCTGTACCTGTACTCGCCACTCTCACTGGCTCTGTACCTGAACTCGCCACTCTCACTGGCTCTGTACCTGAACTCGCCACTCTCACTGGCTCTGTACCTGAACTCGCCACTCTCACTGGCTCTGTACCTGAACTCGCCACTCTCACTGGCCCTGTACTGAACTCGCCACTCTCACTGGCCCTGTACCTGAACTCGCCACTTTCACTGGCTCTGTACCTGAACTCGCCACTCTCACTGGCTCTGTACCTGAACTCGCCACTCTCATGGCCCTGTACCTGAACTCGCCACTCTCACTGGCTCTGTACCTGAACTCGCCATCTACACTGGCTCTGTACCTGAACTCGCCACTCTCACTGGCTCTGTACCTGAACTCGCCACTCTCACTGGCTCTGTACCTGAACCCGCTACTCTCACTGGCTCTGTACCTGAACTCGCCACTCTCACTGGCTCTGTACCTGAACTCGCCACTCTCACTGGCTCTGTACCTGAACTCGCCACTCTCACTGGCTCTGTACTGAACTCGCCACTCTCACTGGCTCTGTACCTGAACTCGCCACTCTCACTGGCTCTGTACCTGAACTCGCCACTCTCACTGGCTCTGTACCTGAACTCGCCACTCTCACTGGCTCTGTACCTGAACTCGCCACTCTCACTGGCTCTTGCTATGGAGTTGAGATCTTCAGGCTCTCCTGTTGGTTTGTTTTAATAATGTCGGCCAAAATGACAGAACGTCTGCTGTCGGGAGTGTTTCTGGTTTCTAGTTAAATCTCTCATCTCCAGTACCTAAACTCGCCACTCCCACTGCCTCTTGCCAACAGGGTGATCTCTTCAGGCTCTCCTGTTAGCTTCTTATGATAATGTCGGCCAAACTTACAAAACGTCCGCTGTAGATTTGGGTTTAGATTACACGAGAGTTTGGGTTTATGCTGGGGTCTGGTTGTGGGTGTGGGTGAGGTTTAGGGTCATGTCTTCCAGGTTTCTTATTAAATCTCTCATCTCCAGTACCTCAACCTTCCGCCCTCTCTGGCTCTGCCAACGAGCTTTTTGTTTTTCCGTGTATGCAGTCTGATACTCCTGCGGACACTCCCTGTATGGACAGGCAAGGATTAATCTCATCTACCCAACAAAAGGAGTGGATTTTTGTGTGTATGGCCGTGCTTTAACCGCAATTAAGGCAGCCATACTCCAGCTTCGGAGAAGGTGCATGCTATGTGTAACGTGTCATCCATACCAACGGCCAAACTGGCCTTATCTTCCGAAAGTTGGTGATGGGATTTTTACGTTCGTGCAAGATGTTATGCATGCGTTCACATACGGAACCCCGATTTATAGTCTCATTCGAAGGACTGTATGGAAATGGAGTCAGATCCAATGTTAACTCCGAGGGAGGGAATCCCCACTCCCCTCTCGCCCTCCCTCCCTCCCTCCCTCCCCCCTCCAGGGTACCAGGACGACGGGTGTGCCGTGACATTGCTGAATAGATAGTCTTCTTAGGTTCTCAGTATTAGCACTACGCTATCAAGACGCTTCACAACAAATTCACATACACAGGTTCGTGCGTTGGCCTGAACAATGAGGACGATGCAGAAAACGTGACTGAATCGTGGAAAAGAAAAAAAAAATGTGATGACCTCAGTACCCCGGTTGAAGGTCAGTGAGGTCATAACAGGAAATGTGATGTTACGAGACCAGAAGACAGACTGGGAGTGAGCATACTGCCGACCCCCCCCCCCCCCCACCCCCTAAACACACACACACACACCACCACACACACACACACACACACACACACACATTCTGCATACCCAGTGAGATTGCATTTGCTTACCCCACCCCCACCCACCACCCCCGCACGGCAGTTCAGAACGTAGCGCCCACTGTCCTGCAGCACTGACAAATAACGGACAGTCCAGTCGGACTGTGCGTGGACTGACCATTAGTCTCACTGTCCCATTTGCATCCTGGGGATCTGGGGACCCAAACGAACGGGCCCTTTGCCGTTTTACGATGACAGCACGTCCGTCATCGCGGCCGGTCGACCGGCGGCCAAGCGACCGCTCCATCGGCCATCGCCGCTGCCACAACAAAGGTCACGGAGGAGGGCAGCTTTGCAGATTTGCATAGTGACGCCGTCACGTCTATCGTGTTCCCGCCCGTCACATCAACGGGAGACAACCGACAGGATCGGGGGAGGGAAAAGCGCGACACAAAAGAGTTGATCGTCTTTGTCACATCCGTCATTCTGGACATTCGTCTGCTGTACGTGACAGAAGTCACACAATGACAGGTAGGGGGGTGGGGGGGGGGGGGGTAGGCGAGGAGGAAAGCGAAGAGAGGAGAGAAAAGGGGGGCGCGGGGGAGGGGTGGGGAGGGAGGGGGAGATATTGTTTTTGTTGTGACGTCATATTACTCATTGCAGGCCCGTCCCCGCTGTTTTCAAAATGAGTGAGAAGTTTGATGGAGGTGTAAGGGTTTGGGACGGATGGGGGGGGGGGGGGGGGGGGGGGGGGAGGGGGAGGGGTTACGCATGCAAATGGTAAATATAATAACGATTTGGTCTGACCTCACTGGCTTCCGTGGGTATCTGCTGGTTCTTAGTGGTGAAACACCCCGTTCGCGTGTTGTTGGTTCAAACCCGTCAGCGCCCATTGTGGTACACGCCTTCTTGGCCGCTGAGCCTTAAAGGGGGGGGGGGGGGGGGGGGGGCTGTCGTCCTTACGACAGCGAGTTCTGAGACTGAACAAATGGGCGGCATGTTGTGATGCTGCTGAAGATGTTTACACATGGTCACGGCATTGTGTTACGCTCATCATGTACATGCTACGTTAAAATCAAATATCATATTATGGTGAATAAGTGAGCGTGCGTGTTTGTGTGCGTGCGTGCGTGCGTGCATGCGTGTGTGTGT
>CM031626.1:13995902-14000902 GCA_018398815.1 Conus ventricosus
ACCCACCCCCACCCCCCCCCAACCACCACCACCATTCTCTCCCCTTACCTGCTCCCTCCCTCCTCCCCCCATAAACAAACAAACAAACAAAACAAACAACTTCCGTCCCTAAAAAAAAAAGAAAAAAAAAGAAAGAAAAAAAAAGTGCGTCCACACGCTCACCCTGCAGGGCTGCTTCTCTGCGCATGCCTCCAGTCCGTCACACCACATCCGGTGGGACAAAAAAAAAGGGAGGATGGGGTGGGGGGGGGGGGGGGGGGGGGTGGCGGGATGGGAGGAAATGGAGAGGACACTTAGTGATGATGAGGATCAAGCGGAGACTTGGCTTGGCTTGGCGTGTGCAAGCCAGGCTGGACAAGGTGGACAGATGGTTGGGGGGGGGGGGGGGGGGGGGGGGGGGCGGGGGGGTGGCAGGGTGTGTGACCAGAAACACCTGCTGCAAATGGCCCAGGGTTTATTTCTGTTACTAGAAAACCCATTGGTTGTCTCTGTTTCAGAAAAACCCATTGGTTGGTCTCTGTTTCAGAAAACCCATTGGTTGTCTCTGTTTCAGGACCTTAGATGTACTGAGCGGAAGTTTTCGTTTTTTGGAAAACAAAGCTTGTGATCATAGGGGAAAAAGACTGTTTGCAAGTGAAAACAGCTGCAGATTATGGTAAAACACGCAACAACAAAAAAGATTTTCATTAACGATCCGCCGGGGTGGGGGTGGGGGGTGGGGGTGCTGGGGAAGGGGGGGGGGGGGGGGGGCGAACGAACGTGAGAGGAAGTGAGAGACAGGCCCAAATGATGAATAACAGTGCACAACACACAACAACCGAAAATTCTAGAGATATAGACGTGAGGGGGAAGAGAGAGGGGAGAGAGAGAGAGAGAGAGAGAGAGAGAGAGAGAGAGAGAGAGAGAGAGAGAGAGAAGAGAGAGAGAGAGAGACGGAGACAGAGACAGAGACAGAGATAGACACAGACAGACACAGACAGAAACAATCAAACAGAAAGACAGACAGAAATAGACAGACAGACAGAGCTAGAGAGAGCCACAGACAGACAAACAGACAGACAGGCAGACAGACACAGACAGGGAGAAAGGGCGAGAGAGAGAAGAAGAAGGAGGAGTAGACAAGAACGATTCAAACGGAAACCAAACAGAACAAACAAACAACAAACAAACAAGCGAGAATAGTTGACGGGACATCGTTGACGAATTACTCAGAGCTCTGGGCTTGGACAGCGATGCTTAGGGCAAGGGCGGCGGGTTGTGGTTTGTAGGCGTGGGTGGACAGCATGGGGAAAGTCAGGGTGGGAGACAGGAGGGGGGGGGGGGGGGGGGGAGGGAGGACGGAAGGAGGGTGGGGGTGGGGGTGGGGGAGGGGAGGGGTTGAGGGGTTACGGTGGGGTGAGTGTCGACACGCATGATGAAGAGAGTGACAGAGACGAGAAGGAACGGAGAGACGAAAGCACGAGTAGCGACAGCAACGGTCAGAAACATGGTGTGCTGAACGTGACTGCTGCTACAACAACGGGAGGTGAGGGGGGGTGGGGAGGGGGTGGGGGTGGGTGGGAAAGGAAACGAGGGTGGGGGTGGGGGAGAAACGGGAGGTAGGGGCTAGGGGAGTAGGAAAGGGGGTGAGATGGGAGTGAGAGGGAGATGGGGTGGGGGATGGGGGAGGGTGTGTGTGTGTTGTGATTATGACGGGGTTTCTGATTTGAGTGCTGGTTTTTTTTTTTTTTTTTTTTTTTTTTTTTTTTTTTTTTTTTACCTTAAAGTACCTACTACATACCAAGCTGAGGGACCCGGGGGACAAATTGTCTCCTTCTTTCGTCTGTGCCATTTTTCTTTCTGTTTCTCTCGCTCTTGACCGTTCGTTCTAACCAAAAGGGGAGAGAACGTTGGGGGGATGGGGAATGGGGATTATAATAATCACGTTTTCTTTTTGTTTTTTTGTTTCTTTGTTTTTTTCTTTGGGTCGAGTTTCACTTTCTAGTTTCCATGTATTTGATCTTCGTTCTCTTACCCCCCCCCCCCCCCCCCCCCCTTTTTTTAAACGTGTACTTCGTTTTGTTTTGTTTTCTCCCATTTTTTTCGACATATTTTTTTTTCTCTTTTCTTTTTGTTTGTTTGTTTCTGATTCTTTCATGATGTTTTCTGTCTGTCTGTCTGTCTGTCTGTCTGTCTGTCTGCCTGTCTGTCTGTCTGTCTGTCTGTCTGTCTTTCACTTTTGTTTTCTTTGTCTCTATCTTCAAAAGTTTCTTTCCACCTATTTTTCCTTCTTCATCATTTCTTTTTCTTCTTCATCATGTTTTCCTCCTTTTCATTTAAGACATATTTTGTGTAATTTACACCACACAAAATAGAGTCCAACGTTCCAGAGAGAGAGAGAGAGAGAGAGAGAGAAGAGAGAGGAGAGAGAGAGAGAGAGAGAGGAGAGAGAGAGAGAGAGAGAGAGAGAGAGAGAGAGAGAGGACGGAGAGAGAGAGAGACATTCTTTATTCAAATAAAGACTTGAGCCCCTGTCTGAAGAAAGGACACGTGTACAATGTAACAAAGAATAACAAGTCTTTCCCGAAAGAATGGCCATGCATACATAATGGGTAATAAAACGAGAGAGAGAGAGAGAGAGGAGGAGAGAGAGAGAGAGAGAGAGAGAAAGAGGAGAGAGAGAGAGAGGGAGGGGGGTAACCTAGAATTCTTTTCAATAAAAATGGCAACAATAATGCCATGCCAGTGCCACGACAAATTTCTCTCTCTCACTCTGTATATATATATATATATATATTATATATATATATATATATATATATATATATATATATATATATATATATATATATATATAAGAGATAAGATAATGTTGCTTATAGCCCAGCCGACCGCAAGGGCCACACACACACACACACACAACACACACACACACACACACACACACACACACACACATATATATATATATTATTATATATATATATATTATATATATATATATATAATATTGCCTGAACAATTAAATATATATATTATATATTATCATAAACAGGGGGGGGGGGCGGGGGCGGGGGGGGCGGGGGGGGGGGGGGGGGGGGCGGGCGGGACCTGGTTTCACAACAACAAAAACACGCAAAAAGTAAATGCTCTCTGACAATGTTTTGTCCTGGGTTCTAACCACACTTCCTGTGCCCCTTAATGCTGGCGACGTCACATCCCACATATAACCACCTCATCAATCATCACATTGTCAGCCCCCTTTTTCCCTTCTCGCTCCTGACATCATCATCTAAATTCTTTGGAATGATGTAATGATGTAGGGGGCGGGGGGGGGGAGGGGGGATGGAGGGGGGGGATGGGCTGGGGGGAGGGGGGGGAAGGGGCGAGGGGGGAGGGGTTGGGGGGAAGGGGGGGAGGGGGGGAGAGGGGGGGGAGGGGGGGGGGGGAGGGGGGATTGATTTAGGATTAGTAGGGATGATGGATGGGATGGGGGAGGATGATGAGGATATGATAGTTAGGGGGGGGATATATGATGGGGGGAGAGGGAGGGAGAAGGGGGGGGGGGAGGGGCGGCGGAGGGGGGGGAGGGGGGAGGGGGGATGATATTTGGATAGAGTGGGGGGGGGGGGGGAGGGGATGTTGTGCTTAGTTTGGAACCACACCCCCCACCCTCCCCCCCTCTCCATACCCCCCCCCACCTATCTTCCCAAATCCGTGGTTTTCCTTTTCGACCCAGAAAACAGCGACTACAATTCATGCCGTTATTAAGGCCACGGGCTCTGTGACCGGAGGGGGATAAGGGAAGATGAAGGTTCCGAGTTGATCTCCCTGGTTAATCCCAAATTTGCAAGCCTCTGCGCTTGAGCCGCCCGCGGAAATTTTTTTTTCTTTTCTTTTTATTCCCCGACGGACATCCCGGTCGTTACACCAGTGCGGAATTCTCGCAACAAATGTGGACTTCAACGTGGTGACAGCCCCTGATATGGCCCTTTGCGGTCGGCTGGGGCTATAGGAAGGTTGACCTTCAAACGTGGTTGACAGCCCCTGCATATAGCGGGCTATAAGCAGTTATACCTTAACTTGCCCTCACCTCACAAAAGAGATGTCCAGTGTGGTGATTGAAGTTCTGATATGGCATGGCTGCGGGGTGGAAATGGAAAAAACGGAAACTTATTAACGGTTCTTTGCAGAACTACTTGACAGATTTTCTCTCGTGCGTGCTGTCTAGCTTTCAACACGAAATTTATCTTGTGACTTTTCTTTTATAGGAACGAAGTAGCAGTGTGTCGTTTGCATCCAAGGGGATGACTACACGCGCCCCAAAAATGGAAACAAACCTGAAAAAAAAAAATAAAAAAATAAACAAAAAAAAAAACCCCTATGCCGCTGGACAAAAAGGGCCCAGGATTACAAGGGCCAAATGTACGACGCGTTTTCGACCTATTTGGTCTTATTCATGCAAGATAAACAGCATTCAGGGCCAATGGAAAACGGGGCAATGGAAAACGACGCAGTCACCGGACCTTTTCCAATGGAATGGGGAGCAAGATTCAGCGGCCATTTTGGGAAGCGCTCAATTTGGGAAGACAAAGTGATGGCTCGATTTTCTCGTTCGGCTGTTTCGTTGTCCTCAATGATGTTTTGTTTTGCCCAAAAGAGACCAAAGAGGTCGATCGCGTCGTTTTCTTTAAGTCGGCGGAATATGTTTTTTTTTTTTTCTTTTTTTTTCTTTCTTTTTTAAAGTTTGGAACGATGTGAATCATGGCTAGATTGTTAACTGTTTTCGATCTCCCTTCCATCCGCTGTATGCACAAGGAGAAGAATTTGGACAACCGGAATGTGAAGGGTAATAAACTGATAATCAATTGGTGCATTTAGGGAAGGACTGATTATTTAAAACAACAGAGTCACGATATGATTGCCAGGGTCTTTTCCCGTGGTCAAAACACAAAGCCAAAAAAAAAAAACATGTGTTGTCTGAAGTAAAGTACTTTGTGTGTGTGTGTGTGTGTGTATTT
>CM031626.1:14003402-14013402 GCA_018398815.1 Conus ventricosus
GGGGGGGGGGGAGGGGGGGGGGGGAGGGGAGGGGTGGGGGGGGGCGAGGGGGGGAGTGGGGGTGGGGGGGGGGGGGGGGGGGGGGGGGGGGGGGGGGGGGGAGGGGGGGGGGGAGGGGAGGAGGGGGGTGGGGGGGGGGGAGGGGGGGTGGGGGGGGGGATGAGGGGGGGGGGGGGCGGGGGGGGGGGGGGGGACGGGGGGGGGGGGGGGGGGGGGGGGGGTGGGGGGCGGGGGGGGGGGGGTGGGGGGGGGGGGGGGGTGAGGGGCGAAGATTGGGGGGGGGGGAGGGGAGGGGCTGCGGGCGGGGGGTGGGGAGGGGGGGGGGGGGGGAGGGGGGTGGGGGGGGGGGGGGGGGGAGAGGGGGGGGGGGGGGGGGGGGGGGAGGGGGGGAGGGGGGGGGGAGGGGGGGGGGGGGGGGGGGGAGGGGAAGGAGGGGGTCGGGAGAAAGGGGGAGGGGGGCGGGGGGGGGAGGGGGGAGGCGGGCGCGCGGACGAGGCGGGCGAGACGTTACCAACAGGAGAAGCCTGGGTTCTACACAGCGTGTGTGGTCACAGCTGCTTAGTGCTGTCTAGGTTAACCTGCCCCGCTGCATGCCAAAGCTCCGTTAGAGCACGTTCATGCCTACCAACCTCAGTGGACACAAGGGTTTAATTACAGTCCAGGCCGCATTCATGTGATGTAGTGAATATGTATGAAGGAGGAGGGGGAGGAGAGAGAGAGAGAGTAGTGGACGAGAGAGAGAGAGAGAGTGAGAGGTGAGAGCCCGCGAGAAGATGAGTGAAGAAGAGAGAAGAGGAGAGAGAGAAGAGAGAGAGAGAGGGAGGGGTGGGGATGGAGAGGGGAGGGACTGAGAGAGAGATGAGGGCGGGGAGAGGCGAGATGGGGAGAGGGGAGAGGGAGGGGGGGAGGGAGAGGGAGGGAGGGCGGGAGGGAAGGGGAGGGGAGAGTGGGATGAGAGAGAGGGAGGGTGAGGGAGTCGGAGGGAGGGGGGAGAGAAGAGAGTGAAGAGAGAGGTGAGGTGGAGGAGGGGAGAGGAGAAGAGGAGCGAGAGACTAGAGAGGGAGGAGGAGCGGAGGGGATGAAGGAAGAGGGGAGGGACGGGAGGGGGAGGGGAGGGGTGGAGGTAGGGAGGGGGGAGGGGAGGGATGAGGGCACAGGGAGCAGGGAGGGAGGGAGAGGGGGAGAGGTGAGGGGAAAAGGGGGATGGGAGGGGAAGAGGAGCGGATGGGCTGACGGGAAAGAGGGGAGGGAGGGGGGGGGGATGGAAAGGGATCGGGAGGGGTGATGGGCGGGAGAGGCGGGCGGGTGGACAAGGGAGGGGAAGAGAGGGAGGGAGAGGGCCGAGGCGCCCCAGCGGGGGGAGGGAGGGGAAGGGGAGGGGGGAGGGAGGGACAGGGAGCGGAAGGGAGAAGGGAGGGAGGGGGCGGTGAGGGAATCTAGGGGATGGAGGGTAGGGTATGAGGGAAGAGGGGAGAGAGAGAGGGAAGGGAGGGAACGGAGGGAGGGAGAGAGGGGAGGGAGAAAGTGAGGAGGGCGGGGAGGGAGGAGGGAGATAGAGGGAAGGGACGGGAGGGGCTTGAAGGGTCGGGCGGCAGGGAGACATAGAGGAGCGGGAGAGGGCGGGGAGAGAGGGGGGCGGGAGGATCCCCCCCCCCCCCCCCCCCCCCCCCCCCCACCGGGAGTAGAGAGCGATAGAGAGAGGAGAGGCGAGGACGCGAGACGAAGAGGAGAGAGGAGATAGGATGAGGGAGAGTAGCTGGAGCGGAGAGAGGAGAGAGGAAGATGGGAGAGAGCGTGGAGTGTCTGACTGAGGAGAGAGAGGAGAGGAGAAGGCGGGAAGACTGAGAGAGAGAAAGAGAAGAGACCGGGGGCTGTGGGGAGGAGAGAGGGAGAGATGGAGAGAGGAGGAGAAGAGGGCGAGAGGAAGGCGAGAGAGACGAGAGGAAAGAGGAGATGAGAGAGAGAGGGAAAAGGCGAGAAAAGAGGAGCGAGAGAGAGGCGGAGGAGAGAGATAGAGAGGAGAGAGGGGGGGAGAGGGGGAGTGAGGACGGATAAGAGGAAGGGGGGGGGGAGAGAGAGAGGAGGGAATGCGAGGAGAGAGGAGGGATTAGAGAGAGGGGAGTGGAGAGATGGAGAAGAGAGGAGAGAGTGGGGGACGCAGAATTGAGCAGAAGAGGCGGAGGAGGGGGGAGAGGAGGAGGAGTACGAGAGGGAGATGAGAGGAGAGAGGAGAGGGAATGAGGAGGTGGAGAGGAGAGATGGGAGGAGTGACGAGGAGTGAGAGCGAGGAAGAGAGAGAGTGAGGGAGAGAGTTGGGAGAGAAGAGCGAAGAAGACGGGGGAGTGTGAGAGAGAAGAAGGAGGAGAGAGGTGTGAGGGGGTAGGATGGAGAGGAGGAAGAGAGGAGGGGGAGGAGGAGAGAGAGAGGAAAGAGGAGAAAGCAGACAGAGTCAGAGACAGTGAGGACAAAAGGGAGGAAAAAAGACTGGAGAGGAGCGGGGGAGAGAGAGAGAGAGGAGGGGAGAGGGAGACAGAGATGATGATGTCGGGAGACAGACAGACAGACCAGACTGACAGACAGAGAGCAGAGAGCAGAGACGAGTGAGAGAGGACGAGACATAGAAGAAAAAGGAGACAGGGAGAGTAAGGGGAGAGCATTATGACAATTAGAGAAAAAGAAAAGAGGAGAGGGGAGGGAAGGGGAGGGAGGGAGAGGAGGAGGGAGGAGGGATGAGAGAGAGTGGAGGGAGAAGAGAGAGAGAGAAAGAGTGAGAAGACAGACCAGAGAAAGGGAGGGAGCGAGAGATAGAGAGGAGAGAGAGAGAGTGAGAGAGAGAGGAGGGGAGAGTGAGGAGGAGAGGGACGAGAGGAGGAGATGGAGAATGAGACGATGAGGTAGGAGATGGGGTTGGAGGGGAGGAGAGAGGGAGAGGGAAGAGGAGAGGACTGACGGGGAGAGAGGAGGGAGACAGAGGTGAAGTAGAGAGAGAGAGAGGTGTTGAAGAGAGAGGAGATTTGGTGAAGGGAAGTGAGGAGAGTAGGAGGTGGGGGCGACCGGAGAGGAGGAATAGGAGGAGAGAAGAGAGAGAGAGGAGGAGAGAGGAGAGACAGGAGAGACACAGAGAGAGAGACAGAGACAGGAGAGAGAGAGAGAGAGAGAGAGAGGAAAAGAGAGCGAGAGATAAGAGAGACGAGTGGGAGAGTGTGTGTGGAGAGTTGAAAGAGAGATGGAGAGAGAGAGAGTAGCAGCAAATAGAATAGAGAGGTTAGTAGGAGGGCACATAGAGGTGCACACACACACACACACACACTCACGGACACCCACCACACTCACACACACACACACACAACACACACACACACACACACACACACACAACAACATCATGTGTTTTGTTTTTTTTTAAAATACAATGTTAAAGAAAAATATGCATAAAATCAGTCAATGTCTAAGGGGATGATAACTTCCTAGAAGGGGGAAGAGGAGAAAGGGGACGTTTATAGTGTCGTATTTTCTTTTTTTTTATTGTTTTTGACAGGAATTGGGCATTAGTTTCCCTCTTCCACCGTGCTGGTTGTTGGTAAACTCTTGACATGTTGAGCGCTTTGAAAGGGGCGCGTTGGCGGTGAGGATGAGGCATTCGTCAGAATGTCCCACACCCTAACTACACACACACACTACACACACATAAAACTCTCTCTCTCTCTCTGCTCTCTCTCTTCTCTCTCTCTCTCTCTCTCTCTACTCTCTCTCTCTCTATCTCTCTCTCTCTCTCTCTCTCTCTCTGTTTGTCTTTACTTTCTCTGTCTTCTCTGTTGGTCTTGTCTGTTGTCTGTCTGTCTGTATCTGTTCCCGATGTCTCTCTGTTCTGTCTGTCTCTCTCTCTCTCTCTTCTCTCCTCTCTCTCTTCTCTCTTTCTTTATGGTTCGAGCAAATATGGAAAACAACACACTCGGGCGCTTGCGCAGTGAGAGAGAGAGAGAGAGAGAGAGAGAGAGAGATGGAGAGGAAGTGGGGGAGAGAGGAGAGAGGAGAGAGAGAGAGGGAAGGGAAGAATGAAGAGGAGAGAGAGAGAGACCGACGCAGAGACGAGCAGAGAGAGAGAGAGAGAGAAGAGAGACAGAGGGCGGTGGAGAGAGCGAGAGGGCGGGCGGGAGAGAGAGAGAGGGAGATGAGAGAGAGAGAAGAGAGGGAGAGATGAGAGAGGAGAGAGGGGAGAGAGAAGAGAGAGAGAGAGAGTGAGAGAGGAGATGAGAGAGGCAGAGAGAGAGAGAGAGAGAGAGAGAGAGGAGGGGTGGGAGGAAGAGAAGCGTTGGCTTGGGTTATGAATAAATTCCACAAGAAAATGCGAGCGTGACAACACTGTCTAAAAGAAAAGTTAAAAAAAAAAAAAGAAAAAAAAGAATGTTCCTGATAGTGTTGGGGGTCCCTTTAAACTGACCAATAATTTGGACACGCCCATCCGTTTGAACAGCGCAGTTGCCCGTGGGTATAGATCACGTGGCCCCCGTCGGTTCCTGCCCTCTCTTGTCTTCGTCTCCCCACTCCCTCCCCCCCCCCTCCCCCGCCCCTCCCCTCCCCCTTCCGCCCCTTCCGCGGAACACACATACATCTCCACACCACCCCAATCTTTACCCCGTTAGCTTACAATTAAAAAAAACAACAATTATTTTTATTTTTTGTTTTTAGGGTTTAGGATATAACGTCCGTTTCCATGAGCGAGGAGTACGAGTGTTTAATGGCATTTTAAGAATAAGGGTGGGAAGAAACAATATGTCTACATGAAGTTCAAAGGGAAAAAAAAACATACATCCACAACACACTCGTATCCAGGAAAGACCCAAGTTGATCATGTGAAAGGGTCTTTGCCAGGATCTGACCGAACTGACGGATATTAATTTAAATTTTGAGAGGGAGCGAGTGTGCGAGCAAGTGAGGAGAGAGAGGAGAGAGAGGAGAGAGAGAGACTGGGAGTGAGAGGAGAGAGAGAGGAGAGAGAGACACACACACCCACCACACACACACACAGACAAACAGACAGACAGACAGACCGAGGCAGACAGAGACAGGAGCCAGAAAGAGGATTTCGCAGTTTCCTCTGGGATAGTTTATGCTCAGTATGACAAGAAATAGTAAATGTTGATATCTTGCGATTTTGTTTTCATCGTTTATTATTACTATTGTCGTGGTTTCATCCTCTCCTAATCATCATTCATTTCATCATCATTATTACTATTATATTTTTTATTTTTATTATTATTATTATCATCACAATTATTCATCATCATCATCATCATTTTTGGTGTTTGTTGTTGTTGTTGTTAATACTTATTGTTTGTTGTTTTTGTTAATGTTGTTGTCTTCACAGTTGGTTGTTATTCAGCATTATCATCATTATGACCATCATCACCATCATCATCGTTATCATTTACATCATCATCATTTTTTAATCGTGATGTGATCCTCTGCAAACCCATAGTTGCAGTCAACTACTGCACTACGTAAAGACATGCAGTGCTTCAAGGATCATCTCTTCGATTAGAAGGCCATCAAAACACAGCTCGGCATTGCGAACGGGCGCGTGAGAGAGAGAGAGAGAGAGCGAGAGAGAGAGTACGAAGAGGAGAGGAGAGGGAAGAGAGAGAGAGAGTACGAGTAGGAGAGAGAGAGAGAGAGAGAGCTCGTGATCGTGACTTCTTTAATGCGAGGCCATCAGCCTATTCACATTGAGTACGCAACAAGAAAGAAAGAAATTTTATATAGTTTTAGAACAAAATTTACCATGACTGCAACAAAACATTCTTCATGACAGTATTGTAACATACCGAGAATCTATCTTAATTAACATTAATGCTTCTTGGTACGTTCTGTCTTCCTTATGAACTTAATGTAAGTATAAATATTATTATTGAACGTATTATATATATATATATATCTATATATATATATATATATTTATATATATATATATATATATATATATCTTATATATATATTGTTAAAATAGGTTTTTTAAAAAAAAACTATTTTACCAAATGTTGCTCCACAAGGGGTTCGAGGGGGTGAGCACTATTCAAAATCATTTTGGGTTATTTTAAACCACACTAATATATATAATATATAATATATATTTTTATATATATATACTATATATATATATATATATATATATATTATATATAAATATCATGTTATATCTATCTATATCTCTCTTCTATATCTACAATTCTTAGCCACTCAATGCTTGGGTTATGGGAAACAGCAGGCTGGTCTCTCAGACTGTTCATATCTTTTATCTCCCATTGCATCCTTGAATGGATCCTCAAGCATAGGCTCAAGATTGTCCCTATATTTTATATTGTTTGAATAATGCTTTTAGGTTTTTCAGCAATTTTTTCACTCCACACTTGTGTTTTGTTCCATTTACTACCCTTCGCTGCTTCTTTGAGGGCGGCTGTTGGTTCTTTTTTGAAACACTTGGTGGGAGACACCACAGATTTATGGACTGTGGGTTTGTCTCTGGTTTGGCACCAAGAGCGCTGACACTCGGCCGTGTCTCCCATGGTGAGTCCGATTCCGGCGGACGGGGGCCTGGGGCAGCAATAAAATAAATGTGCTTTGAAGAGGGATTACCTGTTCCCTCAGGCAGCTAGTGAAGGGCTTCTCAAGTTCTAATATATTCCACCCATTTTCTTCATCATTCAATTTTTTTTTTTTTTTTTTTTTAAAGTTCAAATCTTTGCCAAAAGTCATTACTATAACGAGGAAGAATTGTTAACCTGCACTTGTTTTCCCCCACTACTTTAATTGTTCAGCATTCTATTGTTTGTCAATCAGTGGAGATTGCATCTCTTTAGGAGCATCCAAGTAAAGGCTTGTTCTACTGTACAATCTTGCACTCAATGCTTGGGTTATTGAACAGCAGAGCTGACCCCTCGACTGTTCCATATCTTTGTATCTCCCTTGCAGCCTTGAATGGTCCTCAATTCATAGCTCAAAGATTGCTCCATATTTTATATTGTTTGATTATCTTTTAGTTTTTCAGCAACTTTTTTATCTCCACACTTGTGTTTTGTTCCATTTACACCTTTCGCTTGCTGCTTGGGCGCTTGTGGGTTCTTTTTTGAACCCTTGTGGTGAGAAACACCACAGAATATGGATGTGGTGTGTCTCTGTTTGGCACAAAGCGCTGACACAATCGGCCGTGTCTCCCTGGTGAGTCCGATCCGGCGGAGGGGGGCCTGGGAGCAGGCAATAAAATAAATGTGCTTTGAAGAGGGATTACATGTTCCCTCAGGCAGCTAGTGAAGGGCTTCTCAATTTATAATATATTCCACCCATTTTCTTCATCTTCAATTTTTTTTTTTTTTTTTTTTAAAGTTCAAATTTTGCCAAGTCATTACTATAAGATGAAGAATTGTTAACCTGCACTTGTTTTCCCCACTACTTAATTGTTCAGCATTCTATATATTATATATATTATATAGATCAATGTGGTTAAAATGCCAAAATATAGTATATTATAATAATTATAATATATATATATGTGGGGTGTGTGTGTGTGTGTGTGTGTGTGTTTCGTGTGTGTGCGTTTACGCGCGTGGGTTTTTGTTGCTTCGTGTTGTGTTTGCCCTTTGTGTGTGTGTGTGTGTGTGTGTGTGCTCCCTTCTGCATGTTTTTTATTGTATCCCGTGCAGTGTTCACGAAATTGGAGGCGGGTGGGGGTGGGGGTGGGATGGGGGTTGGTTCTTTTCTCTATTCCCAAATTCTTGTCGAGCGTTGTTCATATAATGTCGTGTGTGTGTGGGTGGCGGTGTGTGTGTGTGTGTGTGGGGGGGGTGGGGGTGGGGGGGGGGAGGATAGAGTGGGAGGGGGGGGGGGGGGGGGGGTGTGGCTTGTGCATCTGTTTTAGTTGCTTGCTTTGGGACCTATTGTTTTGATGCCTTTTTCCCAATATTGTGCATGTTAATGGAAACTTTATTTTTCCTGTATTGTAAAGCGCTCTGAGGATGAGTCTTCTCTCATCGCAGAGCGCTATATAAGCTCGATTTATTATTATTATTATTATTATTATTATTATTATTATTATTATATATATGATTTAAAAACTCATGATATGAATGCTGTTGATACTAGCATGCAAAAACACATGTTTTCTATTTCATTTCCCTTATCGTATTTTCGTATACATATACAGTGAAGACCTTTCTACACCTGCGTCGTATGATTCTCCGGAAAGCCGTGCTATTTTAAGCATCTTTTATTTACTTCGTTTACGCATGCGCAAAATTAGCTTATCGCCATCTACCGTGCATGGGTAAACCCCGAATCTTGGGTCTGTATAACAATAGCTGCCATGCTAACCTTTGACACTCAGTGGTGTGTTCTTCTGTGGTCGTGTTCGTGTGGTGTTGGACTTGTGTTGTTTACATTCGTTGGATTTAGCAGCCTCATGGATGAATTGCTATAGCTTTGTCGCTTTCCATGTATCAGGTTAGATTTACCTGTCATCACAGACTGTTTTTGTCTAGAGCTGCTGTTACCTGTCATTACAGACTGTGTTTGTCTAGAGCAGCTAGATTTACCTGTCAGTACATACTGTGTTTGTCTAGAGCTGCTGTTACCTGTCATTACAGA
This sequence comes from Conus ventricosus, assembly GCA_018398815.1. NCBI lineage: Eukaryota > Metazoa > Mollusca > Gastropoda > Neogastropoda > Conidae > Conus > Conus ventricosus. The sequence continues at coordinate 14,012,040 of CM031626.1, forward strand.
CTGTTTTTTGTCTAGAGCTGCTGTTAACTGTCAGTACAGACTGTTTTTGTCTAGAGCTGCTGTTAACTGTCAGTACAGACTGTGTTTGTCTAGAGCTGCTGTTACCTGTCATTACAAACTGTTTTTGTCTAGAGCTGCTGTTACCTGTCATTACTGTTTTTGTCTAGAGCTGCCAGATTTACCTGTCATTACAGACTCTTTTTGTCTAGAGCTGCCAGATTTACCTGTCATTACACTGTTTTTGTCCAGAGCTGCTGTTACCTGTCATTACAGACTCTTTTTGTCTAGAGCAGCCAGATTTACCTGTCATTACAAACTGTTTTTTTGTCTAGAGCTGCCAGATTTACCTGTCATTACAGACTGTTTTTGTCTAGAGCTGCTGTTACCTGTCATTACAGACTGTGTATGTCTAGAGCTGCTGTTACCTGTCATTACAGACTGTATATGTCTAGAGCTGCGGTTACCTGTCATTACAGACTGTATATGTCTAGAGCTGCTGTTACCTGTCATTACACACTGTTTTTGTCTAGAGCTGCTGTTACCTGTCATTACAGACTGTGTTTGTCTAGAGCTGCTGTTACCTGTCATTACAGACTGTATATGTCTAGAGCAGCCAGATTTACCTGTCATTACAAACTGTTTTTGCTAGAGCTGCTGTTACCTGTCATTACAGACTGTTTTTTGTATAGAGCAGCCAGATTTACCTGTCATTACAAAACTGTTTTTGTCTAGAGCTGCTGTTACCTGTCATTACAGACTGTGTTTGTCTAGAGCTGCTGTTACCTGTCATTACAAACTGTGTTTGTCTAGAGCTGCTGTTACCTGTCATTACTGACTGTGTTTGTCTAGAGCTGCTGTTACCTGTCATTACTGACTGTGTTTGTCTAGAGCTGCTGTTACCTGTCATTACAGACTGTTTTTGTCTAGAGCTGCTGTTACCTGTCATTACTGAATGTGTTTGTCTAGAGCTGCTGTTACCTGTCATTACAGACTGTTTTTGTCTAGAGCTGCTGTTACCTGTCATTGCAGACTGTATATGTCTAGAGCTGTTGTTACCTGTCATTACAGACTGTATATGTCTAGAGCAGCCAGATTTACCTGTCATTACAGACTGTTTTTGTCTAGAGCTGCTGTTACCTGTCATTACAGACTGTTTTTGTCTAGAGCAGCCAGAATTACCTGTCATTACAAACTGTTTTTGTCTAGAGCTGCTGTTACCTGTCATTACAGACTGTATTTGTCTAGAGCAGCCAGATTTACCTGTCATTACAAACTGTTTTTGTCTAGAGCTACTGTTACCTGTCATTACAGACTGTTTTTTGTCTAGAGCTGCCAGATTTACCTGTCATTACAAACTGTTTTG
>CM031626.1:14020902-14044768 GCA_018398815.1 Conus ventricosus
GCTCTCCCACCTCTATCGCCTGAACACATCGCACACAGAGGAGTGCCCATGTGGTACTGGCCCACAAAACCCAGCCCACGTACTTCAGTCCTGTCCCACGTTCGACAGCCTGCGGCGTGAGTTTTGGTCCGGTGCAGTGGAACTCCAAGAAAAGCTATGGGGAACGGCAGACTCACTCCGACGGACCGCTGACTTTGCCAAAGCTACCGGACTTTGTATCTGACCAGCATGACCAGGGAACGCAGAAGAAGAAGACACTCTCCAAGACTTTGTCGATACTGGTGACCCTCACAGAACAAACCAAGGCCATACGCGTGAAGAGGCAATCGAACATGAGGTCACCATAATAGCAGGACATGAAGGACCACAGAATTTTAGAGATTTTTTTGGTTTGTTAGTTTATGCCGATTGATCAGAACGAGTATGATGAGGATGATGCTACCGATTTCCATGCTGGTGTGAGACTGCACGACAGGACTGTACTCCACGTTCACTTACATAACATATCCCGACCTCAACCAGGCTCGAGAGATGCATTCATTGAAAGGATGGAACTCGGCTGTGTGGTCCCAGACTTCTCAGTGGAGTCCAAAGCAAACTCAAGTCTGGGTTGGTGCCGGTCGGGGCAGAAAAATCCCACATGGCCCACGGGAATCGAACCCACGACCTCTCAGCCCGGGAGTGCGTGATGCTAACCACTTGGCCATTGCAAGTGTACAGTATTTCGTCATTGTTTGCCTTCGCAGATGCAAGCCATGAAGTACTTTATCTTCATCTGAGGTTATCTTCATCTTTACCAACAGATGCATTATTATTTTTTGTGTGGTCTTTCTTCTCCACTACAGATGCTGCTCATGCAGGGGTCCGTCTTTCTTCTTCTCTACAGACACAAGCCATACAGCATTTCATTTTTCAAATACCATATTTTAAATTTTACCATATTCTCCATATAGTTTCTTCTCCATACGGGTTTTCACCTTTCCTCTTCCCCATGCAAAATTTCATGTCATCTTCCTCATATAGTCTTTCATCTTTTTTTGTTCTTTCCTATACAGAATATCGTGATTCTGCTTCCTTATACAGGATCTCATCTTTCTTCTTCCTCATAGAATTTCATCTTTTTTTTTTTCATTTTTAACAACCAATTCATCCATCGTCTTCCCCAATACTGAGTTTCAACTTTCCCCTTCCTCATGTAGCACTGAGCCTTTCTTCTTCCCTTCACAGTGTTTCATCTTTCTTCTTCCATTTACAGTGTTTCATTTTTCTTCTTCCATTCAGTATTTCATTTTTCTTCTTCCATTTACAGTGTTTCATTTTTCTTCTTCCCTTCACGGTATTTCATTTTTCTTCTTCCATTCACAGTGTTTTATTTTTCTTCTTCCCTACTCAGTTTTTTCATTTTTCTTCTTCCATTCACGGTGTTTCATTTTTCTTCTTCCATTCACGGTGTTTCATTTTTCTTCTTCCATTCACGGTGTTTCATTTTTCTTCTTCCATTCACGGTGTTTCATTTTTCTTTCCATTCGCGGTGCTTAATTTTTCATTTTTCTTCTTCCATTCACGGTGTTTCATTTTTCTTCTTCTTCCATTTACAGTGTTTCATTTTTCTTCTTCCATTTACGGTGTTTCATTTTTCTTTTTCCATTCACAGTGTTTCATTTTTCTTCTTCTTCTTCCATTCACGGTGTTTCATTTTTCTTCTTCCCTTCACGGTGTTCCATTTTTCTTCTTCCTTCAGTGTTTCATTTTTCTTCTCCCCTTCACGGTGTTCCATTTTTCTTCTTCTTCCATTCACGGTGTTTCATTTTTCTTCTCCCTTCACGGTGTTCCATTTTTCTTCTTCCATTCACGGTGTTTCATTTTTCTTCTTCTTCCATTCACAGTGTTTCATTTTTCTTCTTCTTCCATTCATGGTGTTTCATTTTTCTTCTTCCTTCAGTGTTTCATTTTTCTTCTTCCCTTCTCAGTGTTTCATTTTTCTTCTTCCATTCACGGTGTTCCATTTTTCTTCTTCCATTCACGGTGTTTCATTTTTCTTCTTCCATTCACAGTGTTTCATTTTTCTTCTTCTTCCATCATGGTGTTTCATTTTTCTTCTTCGCTTCACAGTGTTTCATTTTTCTTCTTCCCATGCTATTGGTTTCTTTTTTGCACCCTTGGTGGTGAGAACACCACGGTATTATGGACTGTGGTGTGTCTCTATTTGACGCCAGGAGCGAAGACACAACCAGCCGTGTCTCTCTGATGAGTTCCGATCCAGCGGACGAAAGGCCTCGGAGCAGGCAATACAAATATATCTGCCTTCAAAACGAATTGCGATGGTTCCCTTATGCAGCTAGTGAAGAGTTTTCATATCTGTAATATATTTCTTAATTTCATGTTCCCAGTTTTTCCATCTTCAAACTCCCCCGCTTGTAAGTCCAAATCTTTGCCAAGTCATTACTATGAAGACAGTTGAGTTGTTGGCCTGCGCTTGGTTCCCCCCCCCCCCCCCCCCCCCACTATTAGATTGTTCGTCTACGTGTGTTTGTCTGACTTTATTCAAGTTTCAAAGGCTGTGCCAGTCTTGAATAAAAGTTACTCTGTGTTGGGTTTTTTCTTATGGGAGCAGGGATTGCCCCCCTTGTTTGCTGTTTGTTGTTTGCTGTTCCTGCCTGTTTCATTTACAGTTTTATATTCTCGTATTCGTTCGTTCGTTCCTTGGTTGGTTGACAGATGCAGGTGATGCAGTATTCTCGGAGCTACATGAAGGAGTCGAGGAACGCCATGGCTTATTGGCTGCGGCTACCCCATCAATGACCCCTCCAGCAGTTTCTTCGCCACCTTCCCCAACGGCTGCAGCCGCGGCAGCCGCGCGCTGTGCTACTCCAGACAACTGACCTGCGTGCCGGTCAAGAAGGCTGCCCTGTGCTGCCCCCCTGGAAGTGAGTGCCGGCAGTCTGCCAAGGGTCTGTCGCTCTGTCTGTCTCTGCCTTTTTTCTCTCTGTCTCGTTCTCTCTCTGTCTCTCTCTCCTCTGTCTCTCTCTTTCTCTCTGTCTCTCTGTCTCTCTCTGTCTGTCTCTCTCTTCTTTTCTCTCTCTCTGTCTCTGTCTCTCTGTCTTTTGTCTGTCTCTCTGTCTCTCTCTTCAGTCTCTCTGTCTCTGTCTCTCTCTCTCTGTCTCGTCTCTCTCTCTCTCTCTGCTCTCTCTGTTCTCTCTCTCTGTCTCTCTCTGTCCTCTGTCTCTCTCTCTCTCTCTCCTCTCTCTCTCTCTCTCTCTCTCTTCTCTCTCCTCTCTCTGTTTTCCGTTCCCCTTGTGTCTTTGTCTGTCACAAGGGTATGTAATTTGCCTGCACTGCTTTTGAACGAAACTGGGGAAGACAGATTGTGTGTGTGTGTGTGTGTGTGTGTGTGTGTGTGTGTGTGTGTGTGTGTGTGTGTGTGTGTGTGTGGTGCGTGCGTACGTGCGTGCGTGCGTGCGTGTGTGTGCGTGCGTGTGTGCGTGTGTGTGTGTGTGTGTGTGTGTGTTGTAGTTATTGCGCCGTGGTTATTTTGTTTGTTGTTGTTAGTTTTTTTTTTTTGCTGCTTTTTTCCTTTTTTTTTTTCTCTTTTTTTACTTTAATGGACTTGCAAATCTGGCATCAGAGTTTTCCTCGTACAGAACAATTACGAATCTTTTCTCTTCTCCAAACCCCTGCTGCATAAAACAATTTACTTCTTGTCCCCAAAACACCGTCAGATTCTCTCTCTCTCTCTCTCTCTCTCTCCTCTCTTCTCTCTCTCTCTCTCCTCTCTCTCTCTCTCTCTCTCCCTCCCCTCTCTCTCTCTTTTCTCTCCTCTCTCCTCCCTCCCTCCCCCCCCTCTCTCTCTCTCTCTCTCTCTCTCTCTTCTCTCACACACACACACACACAGACCTTTCAAAACAGCTTTGTGCACACATCTCTCATTCAAGACCATCAGTTTAAGTTGTAGATTTTTGCATGATTTTTTTTATGTCGCTCGGGTCAGTACTGATAGCGGTTAAGATGATGGGGATGAGGTGGGTGGGGTAGGGTCGTATCCGATGATGTCCCCCTTGAGTGTGGACACTGCCACTGTCGTCTGACGCGAGTGCCCTCTTGTGTGTGTGTGTGTGTCCACAGTTTCGTCCAGAACTCTGGAGGCCATGAGCTACATGAAGCAGATGCAGGCCTTCATGTCGCAGTTCCAGTGATCCACGTCCAGCTGGGCCTCTTCCCTGTCATCTCATTTCACCTCTCTCTCTGTCTCTCTGTCTCTGTCTCTGTCTCTCTCTCTCTCTCATCTCATTTCACCTCTCTCTGTCTCTCTGTCTCTGTCTCTGTCTCTGTCTCTGTCTGTCTCTCTCTCTCTCTCTCTCTCTCTCTCTCTCTCTCTCTCTCTCTCTCTCTCTCTCCTCTCTCTCTCTTACCAATCAGTTGCCAATCTCATTTACGCAGCACTGCTTTCAACTCACCCATCCAGGTCTGAATCTCTATAGGAACTGTGCGATTTTTTTTTAAATTTCTTTTTTATTTATTTATTTATTTATATTTTTCTTAGCGGAGGGGAAAAAGAAAAGAAAAAGCGGACAGACCTAGATGACCGCCTGACAAATCACAGCGCCGTACCAAGTCAGCTTTTTTTTTTTTTTTTTTAGATCATCAATGACGTCAGTCTCAGGTCATCCGTGACGTCAACAGCTGTCAATACTTCTGTGACGTCACAGAACCGATCCATGTATGTCAGCTTCAGATCATCAGCACGGCGTAGGTCATCACCGACACCGATTCTCGTTCACGCGACTCGTCTGTGGGACAGTCACGTCACAGAGCCAATCAATGTCAGCCCCTCGGTGGTCCCCACTGAGGTTTAGGTCATTACTGACGTCAACACTGTCCACATGACGGGCCATTCTGACGTCACACAGTCATTTCAAATCAACTTTCGCTCATCAGTGACATCGGCGGCTGTTCGCGTGACGTCTTTCTGTGATGTCACCGTCCCCGCTCCTTTTTAGTCCTTTTTTTTATTTCTTAAGGGCCCACCACTCTCTCGGCGACAGTAATGCAGTAGGAAGGACGGACGGAGTATGGAGATTCGGAGGTGGAAGTCAGGACGACGTTTGAAACCCTGGACACTGAGATGGGACTGCGAGAAGCGGTTGCGGAGGGTCAGATCTAGCGACCCGATCTGCGGGTCGTCTGCCAAAGAACTCGGGCGCTTCATCCTCATCCTCATCATCCTATCTCATCATCCTCATCCTCATCATCCTCTCACGGCTGGACCAGACCTGGACTGGTGACAGCAGTTCTCTTCACCGGATCACGGTTCCGTCGTGTCTTCTCTGCGATCATCATTCACGTCACGCTTGGCATGACCTTCCGGTACAGCAGGAGTTTAGTGTTAATTCCTATTTTACTTACCCCCCCCCCCCCCCACCCCTCCCCCTTACTCCCCAGCGGCTTCAACAGAACACTGGCACTATGTTGTATGATACAGCTTCATCATCGAACATTTTGCCCCTGTCAAAATCAGACTGTTTTATCCTTTAAGGGCGTGTCTTTGTTGTTCAGCACAGTCTTGTTTTTTTTTGTTGTTGTTGTTGTTGGTTTTTTTTTTTTTTTTTTTTTTTTTTCTCCCTTCTCTCTGCCAGCGTATGTTGCGTGTTTGTTCACTGGATCGTTCGTGTTGTCTGTCAAAGAAGATTTTCCTACAGTATCTGCTTTCAAACAGGGATCAACTTTCTTTGTTGCCGTGGTGGTTTCTTTTGAAAGTGTATAATTATTATAGCACACGGAAAATGGGTTTTTCGTCTCATCCAAAAAAAACAAGCGCAAGGACTTAGCTTGCCATTGAGGGTCTGGTGGAGAGGGCAAGAGACGTTTCGCTCTGGCCCAGGGTCCGACGTGGATCCAGGCTCCTGTCGCCGGATAGGCCAGTATTTTATCCATTGAACCCGCTGTCCTTGTTGTTGTTTCTTTCTTTTTCTTTCTTTTTCTTTCTTTCTTTTCTTTCTTTCTTTCTTCTTTTCCTTCTTCTTTTGCCTTCTGTTGTCAGTAGGTTTTATTGCTGTCATTTCTAGAACTGTCATAATAATATAATAATAATGATGGATATATAATGATAAAAGAATGATGATGATGATGATGATATGATATGAGATGATAATAAAATAATAATAATAATAATAATATATAATAATAATTATGATATAATAAATAATAATAATAAAATAATATAATAATAATGATGAGGACGGTGAGTAGATGGTGATGATGGGATGATGAAAATGATAACATGATAATAATAGTAATGTAAAAATAATAGTATCATTATGATTGTTGATTGTTATGATGATGATGATTATGATGATGATGATATCATTATAAATGATAAGAATTATTACTATTATTGTTATCATTACACTCATCACTATGTTATTATCATATTATTTTGATTATCATTGTTGTTGTTAGTTGATGTTGTTATTGTTATTATTATTCTATTAATTATTATTATTATATATATTTATTTATTATTATTATTATTATTATTATATTATTATTATTATTATTATTATTATTATTATTATTATTATATTATTATCATTATTATTATTAAGTTATTGTGTGTTGTTGTTGTTGTATTGATGTATTATTATTATTATTATTATTAATTATTATTATTATTATTATCATATTATTATCATATTAGTTATTATCATTATCATTATTACTATACTACTGTTTGTTGTTTACTTTTATCACCCCATACATTTCCCCCAGTCTAACAATTACAGTGTGTCTTGTCATGTACCTCTATTGGTCAACACACTACAATTACAGTGTGTCTTACCTCTATTGGTCAACACACTACAATTACAGTGTGTCTTACCTCTATTGGTCAACACACTACAATTACAGTGTGTCTTGTACCCTACAATTAGGTCACTAGTCACCACTACAATTACAGTGTGTCTTACCTCTATTGGTCAACACACTACAATTACAGTGTGTCTTACCTCTATTGGTCAACACACTTTCCTCATCTAGCCTCTGTGCTCAGCTTCCAACACCAACATTTTACTTCTTGTTACCGTTTGTCACTGTCGTTGTCGTCGCCGTTGGAATTTCAGTTAGTACATGTCCAGTGCTGTACCACCGGTCAGTGCCTCTGGACACTCATCACGCGGGTTGTGGGACGAGAGACAGACAGATCCTTAGCAAAACTGAAGTTGGGGTTGGTTTATGATTGAAAATAAAGTTGCAAACGAACATTGTGCTTCGCAGAGTCACTGATGTTTGGTTTGTTTCTTTGTTTTTTGTTTGTTTTGTTTTGTTTTCGTCATCTGCAGTACTGTTCCTTTCTTTTCTGTTCTTTCCTTCTTTGTCTCTCTCGTTATTGCGTCACTGGTCTCTTCCCGTTTTTTTTTCATTTCCATCACTACACTCACTTCTCCAGTTGATATTTCCGTCCCTGCGATCATCCAATACTGTAGCTGGACATCACTGTCCTCTTCCTATATTGCCATGCCCTCCACTGCCCTCTTCCTATATTACCATGCCCACCACTGCCCTCTTCCTATATACCATGCCTCCACTGCCCTCTTCCTATATTACCATGCCCACCACTGCCTCTTCCTATATTACCATGCCCACCACTCTGCCCTCTTCCTATATTACCATGCCCTCCACTGCCCTCTTCCTATATTACCATGCCCCACTGCCTTCCTTTACCAGCCTCCACTGCCCTCTTCCTATATTACCATGCCCACCACTGCCCTCTTCCTATATTACCATGCCCACCACTGCCCTCTTCCTATATTACCATGCCCACCACTGCCCTCTTCCTATATTACCATGTCCACCACTGCCCTCTTCCTATATTCCATGGCCACCACTCTGTCCTCTTCCTATATTACCATGCCCACCACTGCCCTCTTCCTATATTGCCATGCCCACCACTGCCCTCTTCCTATATTACCATGCCCACCACTGCCTCTTCCTATATTACCATTGCCCACCACTGCCCTCTTCCTATATTACCATGCCCACCACTCTGCCCTCTTCCTATATTACCATGCCCACCACTCAGCCCTCCTCCTATATTACCATGCCCCCAACTGCCCTCTTCCTATATTACCATGCCCACCACTTGCCCTCTTCCTATATTACCATGCCCACCACTGCCCTCTTCCTATATTACCATGCCCACCACTGCCTCTTCCTATATTACCATGCCCACCACTGCCCTCTTCCTATATTACCATGCCCACCACTGCCCTCTTCCTATATTACCATGTCCACCACTGCCCTCTTCCTATATTCCAGGGCCACCACTCTGTCCTCTTCCTATATTACCATGCCCACCACTGCCCTCTTCCTATATTCCATGCCCACCACTGCCTCTTCCTATATTACCATGTTCACGACTGCCCTCTTCCTATATTACCATGCCCACCATGCCCTCTTCCTATATTACCATGCCCACCACTGTCCTCTTCCTATATTACCATGCCCACCACTCTGCCCTCTTCCTATATTACCATGCCCACCACTGCCCTCTTCCTATATTACCATGCCCCCACTGCCCTCTTCCTCTATTACCATGCCCACCACTGCCCTCTTCCTATATTACCATGCCCACAAATGCCCTCTTCCTATATTGCCATGGCTACCTCTACCGTCATCCTACACTGTAAATGTCACGACTGCCCAATGCCGGTATTGCAAATTCCATCACGGCCCATCTTCCTACGTTGCCGTTCCTATTACCGCCCACTGGTTGCTTTGCCGTTCCTTTTACTGTCCTCTTCCAAATCTGACCTTTCCGTCATGCCAGCGGCTTTGATCTGCCATTGTCATCCTCCTTTAGCTCTTCCGTCTTTGCCCTTTCCATCCCTCCTTTAGCTCTTCCGTCTTTGCCCTTTCCATCCCTCCTTTAGCCTTCCGTCTTTGCCCTTTCCATCCCTCCTTTAGCTCCTCCGTCTTTGCCCTTTCCATCCCTCCTTTAGCTCCTCTTTGCCTTTATCCCTTTAGTCCCGTCTTTGCCTTCATCCCTCCTTTAGCTCTCCGTCTTTGCCCTTTCCATCCCTCCTTTAGCTCTTCCGTCTTTGCCCTTTTCCATCCCTTCTTTAGCTCTGCTACTTTGTCATGTCCATCCCTCCTTTAGCTCTGACTACTTTGTCATGTCCATCCCTCCTTTAGCTCTGACTACTTTGTCTGTCCATCCCTCCTTTAACTCTACTACTTTGCCATTTCCATCCCTCCTTTAACTCTTACTACTTTGCCCATTGCGTCCCTCCTTTAACTCTTACTACTTTGCCCTTTGCGTCCCTCCTTTAACTCTTACTACTTTGCCCTTTGCGTCCCTCCTTTAACTCTTACTACTTTGCCTTTGCGTCCCTCCTTTAACTCTTACTACTTTGCCCTTTGCGTCCCTCCTTTAACTCTTACTACTTTGCCCTTTGCGTCCCTCCTTTAACTCTTACTACTTTGCCCTTTGCGTCCCTCCTTTAACTCTTACTACTTTTGCCCTTTGCGTCCCTCCTTTAACTCTTACTACTTTGCGATTTCCATCTTCCCTTTAACTCTTACTACTTTGCTATTTCCATTTTCCCTTTGACTCTTACTACTTTGCTATTTCCATCCTTCCTTTAACTCTTACTACTTTGCCCTTTCCATCTTTCCTTAACTCTTACTATTTGCCATGTTCATTATTGCCTTCTGGCTGTAACGCCGTTTACCGAATCGCCCTCTCCTTACAGTGACAGTTTCCCCACTGCTGTCTTCACGTGATGCCGTTTCCCTCCGTTCCCTCCTCCTGGCTCGCTCGCCCTTTTCGTTACTATGCGTGTACCATATGCCAAGAATGATTTCTTTCCGGCATCGCAGTTGCAGCCGACTGGCCTCTTTCTCTGAGGCTATCATCACCAGCACTGTCCTCTTTCTGCACTGCTGGTTCACTCGTTGTCCTCTTGCAGTATTGATAGTTCTATCGGTGTCGCTTCATTCTTTGGCCATTCATTTCATTCTTTTTTTTTTTTCTCTTAAACCTCTCTCTTTTTCTCTGACCAACCTGATCTCTTGTCTGTCTGTCTGTCTGTCTGCTTCTCTCTCTGCTCTCTCTGTCCTGTCTTCTCTTCTTTCCTCTTTTCTCTCTCTCTCTCTCTCTCTCTCTCTCTCTCTCTCTCTCTCTCTCTCTCAATGTAATCATGTATGTATGTATGTATATTTAGACATCTCTCTCTCTCTCTCTCTCTCTCTCTCTCTCTCTCTCTCTGTCTCTCTCTCCACACACACACACACACACACACCACACACACACACACACACACACACACACACACACCACAACACATATCATATATATATATATATATATATATATATATATATATATATATATATATATATATATATATACAAAAAACTAATAAATTCCAAGGATAAGTACTGAGCACCATTCCAGTAACTTACAGAGCAGCTTGGTGTTGCAATGACTGCAAGAAATATTCAATTATAAACAAAGCTTGCTCTTATGTCTTAGATTGAAGAAATAGGGGGAAATAAGCATTCATATCTGCAGTGGTAGTTAATTGAGCACAACTGTTAGTTAGGCGTATTAACTACCACTGCAGATATGAATGCTTATTTCCCCCTATTTCTTCAATCTAAGACATAAGAGCAAGCTTTGTTTATAATATATATAATATATATATATAAATATATATATAAATATATATATATATATATATAATATAAAATAAATGTCATTTCAAACTCTTTGACCTATAAACTCCGTTGAAAAACACAAAGAGACAGAGGCACAAGAAGAATGTTACGCACAAAGATCTCATGCACCCTGGAAGGTTGACCACTAACACTCAACAAAACATTCCTCCTTTACTTTTTATTGTCAATTCACATCGGAGGGGGAAGGATCAGATATACCCCCAACACACACACACACACAGACACGCACACGCACGCACGCACGCATGGGACGCACGCACGAGCGCGCGCGCACGCACGCAGCCCCCCCCCCACACACACGCGCGCGCGCGCACGCACGCACGCACGCACGCACGCACGCACGCACGCACGCTCGCACGCACGCACGCACGCACGCACGCTCACACACACACACCACACTCACACACACTTTCTCTCTCAACACACCACACACACACACACACACAACCACACACACACACAACACACACACACACACACACGCACACACACACACACACACACACACCACACACACACTCCTTTCATATCATTTGTTATAATAGAAATTCTAAAACATATCCCAGGATAATAGAAGATATACGGCATCGTTGCCCACGGAAACCATCCTTTCAAGCTGATCAAGCGAGAGAAATCAGAACAGCTTATGTCCTTAGGGAAAAAAAGGCCGATTCTTTTAAGGAACAACAGAATTCGTCATTGGAAAGTATTCCTTCAAATTATTTATTACCTGTTAATTTCAATGATAATCTCAATTACACGGAGTCATGAAATAACAAACACACTATATTCAAAGTTACACATGATTTGGCACCGTCATGTTAACTACATAAACGAAACTTTTCAACATGCGAAACAAACAACAGTGCAGCCAACAACTGACAACTGAATGGGGGAAAAATATAAAAGCTTTGACACAACACTTAAACTACACATCAATCACATTTAAACCAAACGTGCGAACATAAGCATCCATATTTTATCTGAAAACATCACAGAGAGAGAGAGAGAGAGAGAGAGAGAGAGAGAGAGAGAGAGAGAGAGAGAGAGAAGAGAGAACAGTTAAGAGAATGATAATATCTGTGTCAAGTCCACCCATTTTTATTTGCACGCAAAACCCCATTTTATTAAAAAAAATCTTCATTTCTTGCTACTTTTTTTAGAATACAAAACTAACACATTTTTTGCAAAAAATTAATATGCAAACAACCCCACCCCCCCCCAAAAAAAAAAAAAAATTGAAGGAATTTTACGTTAAAGTGGGGTTTGCGTGCACAAAAATAAAAAGGGCGATCTTGAACACAGATATTATCATTCATCTCCCCCAGCATAAAAAAATCATGATAAAAAAGGGCAAAACTCTTCGCATCTGACCACATCACCGATCCCTCTTGGGTCTAACTTGAGACCCTATGGCGCCCTAGGGCCCCAAGCAAGACCCAGAAGGTCACGAATAATGTGGCCAGATGGCGCCCTAGGGCCCCAAGCAAGACCCAGAAGGTCACGAATAATGTGGCCAAATGGCGCCCTAGGGCCCAAGCAAGACCCAGAAGGTCACGAATAATGTGGCCAGATGGCGCCCTAGGGCCCCAAGCCAGACCAGAAGGTCACGAATAATGTGGCCAGATGGCGCCCTAGGGCCCCAAGCCAGACACAGAAGGTCACGAATAATGTGGCCAGATGGCGCCCTAGAGCCCCAAGCTAGACCCAGAGGATCACAGATAATGTGGCCAAATGGCGCCCTAGGGCCCCAAGCCAGACCCAGAAGGTCACGAATAATGTGGCCAGATGGCGCCCTAGGGCCCCAAGACCAGACCCAGAAGGTCACGAATAATGTGGCCAAATGGCGCCCTAGGGCCCCAAGCCAGACCCAGAGGATCACATATAATGTGGCCAGATGGCGCACTAGGGCCCCAAGCCAGACCCAGAAGGTCACGAATAATGTGGCCAGATGGCACCCAGGGCCCCCAAGCCAGACCCAGAAGGTCACGAATAATGTGGCCAGATGGCGCCCTAGGGCCCCAAAGCCAGACCCAGAAGGTCACGAATAATGTGGCCAGATGGCGCCCTAGGGCCCCAGCCAGACCCAGAGGATCACAGATAATGTGGCCAGATGGCGCCCTAGGGCCCCAAGCCAGGACCCAGAAGGTCCCGAATAATGTGGCCAGATGGCGCCCTAGGGCCCAACCAGCCAGAGGATCACAGATAATGTGGCCAGATGGCGCCCTAGGGCCCCAAGCCGACCCCAGAAGCACGAATAATGTGGCTAGATGGCGCCCTAGGGCCCCAAGCCAGACCCAGAAGGTCACGAATAATGTGGCCAGATGGCGCGCCGAGGGCCCCCAAGCCAGACTCAGAAGGTCACAATAATGGTGGCCAGATGGCGCCCTAGGCCCCAAGCCGACCCAGAAGTCACGAATAATGGGCCCAGATGGCACCCTAAGGCCCCAAGCCAGACCCAGAAAAGGTCTCGAATAATGTGCCAGATGGCGCCCTAGGCCCCAAGCCAGACACAGAAAGGCACGAATAATGTGGCCAGATGGCGCACTAGGGGCCCCAGCCAGACCCAAGGATCACGATAAGTGGCCCAGATGCGCCCTAGGCCCCAAGCCCAGAACCCAGAAGTCACAATAATGGGGCCAGATGGCGCCCTAGGGCCCAAGCCAGACCCAGAAGGTCACGAATAATGTGGTCAGAAGGCGCCCTAGGGCCCCAAGCCAGACCCAGAAGGTCACAATATTGTGGCCAGATGGCGCCCTAAGGCCCCCAAGCCAGACCCAGAAGGCACGAATTATGTGGCCAGATGGCGCCCTAGGACCCAAGCCAGACCCAGAGAACACAGATAATGTTGCCAGATGCGCCGTAGGCCCAAGCCAGACCCCAGAAGGTCCACGAATAATGTGCCAGATGGCGCCCTTGGCCCCAAGCCAGACCCAGAGGATCACCGATAATGTGGGCCAGATGGCGCCCTAGGGCCCAAGCCAGACCCAGAAGGTCACAATAATGTGGCCAGATGGCGCCCTAGTGCCCCAAGCCAGACCCAGAAGGTCACGAAAAATTATGCCATATGGCGCCAGGGCCCAAGCCAGACCCAGAAGGTCACGAATAATGTGGCCAGTATGCGGCTTGCCATCGGAACAGCCGACCTCGCTATTGAACTGTGTCATGCACCTCCGTTCTGATCCTCGCTATTTGATTGTGTCATGCACTCTTCCTCTGATCCTCGCTGTTGACTGTGTCATGCACCTCCCTTCTGATCCTCGCTATTGACTGTGTCATGCAACTCCCTCTGATCCTTGCAAACGCCACAATCAAGAGGAACCCAACATTAAACCAACATCACTCACATTAACAAACGTGCGAACATAAAGCATCCATATCATATCTGAAACATCACAGAGAGAGAGAGAGAGAGAGAGAGAGAGAGAAGAGAGAAGAGAGAGAGAGAGAGAGAGAGAGAGAGAGAGGGGGGGGGAGAACAGTATCAGGTATTTTGCTCCTGTCTCTAGAGCGTCTTTTCTGCACAGCTACCTACTCTACATAACACAGAAAACTATATTTTTTTGAAACTGTCCCAATGCTTCGTCGAGTAGTACGAACATTCGTTTAATGAGGCGTAGTAGGCAAAATAAAGGTCTGTTTTCTGCGATTAAAATGATTATGCCTTCCGAGATAGTGCTGCATGCATAAAGGCGGTGGTAGTAGTGCGAATAGCTCACTGCACCCCCGCTCCTCCCGCCACCCCACACCAACTCAATCAGCTGTTCTCTCTCTCGTCTCACTCTCTCTCTCTCTCTCTCTCTCTCAGAGAGAAGAGAGGGAGACTCTCTCTCTATCCCTCCCCCCCCTTTCTCTCTCTCTCCCTCTCTCTCTCTTTTTCTCTTTCTCTTTCTCTCTCCCTCTTTCTCCCTCTTTTCTTCTCACTACCCTTTCTCTCTCTCACACTCTCTCTTCTCTGTCCCTCTTCCTCATCTCTCCATTTACTCTCTCTCTCTGTCCCTCTCTCTCTCGCTCCCTCCATCCCCCCCTCTCGCTTCTCTCTTCTCTCTGTCTCTGTCTCTGTCTCTTCTCACACACCCACTCTCTCTCTCTCTCTCTCTCTCTCGTCTTCTCTCGTCTCGCTCCTTTCTCATCTCTCTCTCTCTCTCTCTCTTTCAGTTTTTCTCCTTTCTCTTAACTGTCGGTCCTTTCCGTCCCACACTCTGCTTAATGCTGTCCACTTTATTTCGGGCTCATTCCCTTTATATTCTTCTCAGTTTACCCCTTAACTCCCTCTCTTTTTCCGCTCTGTCACACACACACACACACACACACACACACACACCACACACACACACACACACACACACACACACGCACACACACACACACACACACACACGCACGCACGCACTCACGCAGGCACGCACGCACACACGCTCGCACGCGCACACACACACAGACACACAAGCACACACACACCACACACACACACACACAAACACACACACACACACACACAACACACACAGAACACACAGAACGCAACGTAAGTAGGAACTACGCGCGCGCACGCACGACCCAACGCGCAACCGACACACACACACACACACACACACACACACGGTCCGTGTGCGCATGCACACACACACATGCGTACACACACGCACGCACGCGTGCGCCTGACTTTACTGAAGACAATATAGATCGCAATCATCATAGCACGCAAAAACGCGCGTACACACACACACACACACACACACACACACACTCACACACACACACACACACACACACACACAACACACACAAGCGGCGCGCACGACCTTTAGTTCCTCATCTCATGTCTACTTCATTTGAGGGCAATATAAACTGCAGTTCATCAAGCAGCCACTTGAGAGAGAGAGAGAGAGGAGAGAGAGAGAGAGAGAGAGAGAGAGAGAGAGAGAGAGAGAGAGAGAGAGAGAGAAGAACAAAACGTCTCCAGGCGACACTGATGAACGAGCACCGGAAATGATCACAAAGTAAACCGGAAGCAGCCTCCTCCAGCATAAAAGATGGGAAGTATGGGGTCACCCCAAGATGGCGGACAGCAGACTTCCGGAGTGCGAGCCCCGCCAGCAGAGTTATCGTGAGCAATCTAAAGGGACAGGGCTTTGTTGGCTCTCTGCTTCACTGCCCTCCGATAAATCAATGGGCCTCGGACCCCCGCTGTTCTCCTGCCTGTCGATAAGGGAGAAACAGCTTTCGGGGCGCGCGGAGATTTTTGGGTGGTGGGGGTGGGGTGGGGGGATGGGGGTGGGTGGGGTGGGGATGGGGCGTGTGTGGGGGGGGGGGGGGGGGGGGGGGCGTAGATCAGGCAGAACATTTGAGGGCTTTGCTATTTCTTTTTTTTTTTTTCTGTACTTTTCCCACTCAATTCATTGGTTTTATTTATCTATTTTCTTAAGTTACGTAAGGCTTTTAGTGGATTCCGTTTTCATCAAGAGTATCTGAGTAGGGGTGGTCTAGTCCACGAACGCTGCATTCTGTATGTCTACACCACATTTGCCCAGTCGTGATATCTACTGTTAGTAAGGTAAGATAATGTTGCTTATAGCCCAGCCGACCGCAAAGTGCCATGACAGAGCTATCACCCCGTTGAAGTCAACTCACGCATACAAGGCATTGTTTGCCGATCTCTGTACTAAATTCCTATCCTTTAAGGAAACTTTTTTTTTTTTTTTTTTTTTACTGATGGTTCAAAGTCTGAAGACTGAGTGGCCTGTGCAGCCTATTGTCCCGGTGTTCGTTCCCAAATATTATCAGAACATTCTGTCAGAAAGTTCTGTTTATTCTGCTGAACTTACAGCTTTGGTTCTAGCGCTGACGATCGTGTCTCAGGACAGTTTGAATTTGTTTGATTCGCTGTCAGTTTTGGAGGCGATAGCTGGCCGTAGCCTATATATTATCCTGAACTTGTAAACTTTCATTTTTTTTTAACCTTTACCTCGTTGAAAGCGGAAGGTCACAACTTTGTACTTGCTTGGCTCTCGGTCATGTTGGTATCGAGGGAAATGACATGGCTGATCGTGTGGCCAAGAATCACACAGCAAGGAAAGTGTCTAACAGAAAGAAGAAAGGTGTTTAATGCAAACGACAGATAAAAACTATCCATAAAAATAGTCACAAGATGAGAAGAGTGATCGCGCTGGTTTAAACACACACACACACACACACACACACACACACAACACACACACACACACAACACACACCCCAAACACATCGTATTCTCTCTCACCCTCTAGCTCTCTCCTCTCATCTCTCTCTCTCTCTCTCTCTTCTCACTCTCTCTCTCTCTCTCTGTCTCTCTCGCACGCTGTCTCACACAACATCACGCATAGCCCCCCCCCCCCCCTAAATACATACACACATACAATAATATATATATAATATATATATATATATATATATATATATATATATAATTATATTATATATATAAATATATGTTGTTGTTGCTGCTGTAATGTTGTTAACATACTGCTACTACAGAAACTACTCTTACTACTTAGAACAATTACACGCCTAATAAATTTGAACGCGCAAGTGTTGACAATAAAGAAAAAAAACAACAACAACATATCAAACTAGAACCAAATGAACAAGAACACCAGACAATACACAGAACCCCCCCCCCCCTCCCCCCAGTCACAGTGTGCCACCACATCCACAGCTACCACCACCCAGCTCCACCCCAAACATCTCCTTCCACCTCTCACCCACCACACACACACACAAAACCACAAAACACACACACACACACACACACCACACACACACACACACACACACACACACACACACCACGCACACACACACACGCACGCACGACACACACACACACACACACACACACACACACACACACACACACACACACACACACACACACACGCACACTTACATACACACACACACACACACACACACACGCACGCACGCACGCACGCAACGAAACGCACGCACCACACACACACCACACACACACAGTCACATGTGTGCACCACATCCACAGGTTCCTCCACCCTGCATCCCCTACTTACACTCCCTCTCCACCCATCACCCACCCTTCAAACAAAAACAACAACTGTTGCACCGAATACGAGAAAATAACTGGTTTCTCGTTCTTCGTTTTCATTGTCCTAAATGTTATTTGTTTTTGCCTGAAGAAGACCCAAAAGTTCGAAATGCATTGTGTTTTGTCTTGTTCTTTGTTTGTCTATGTCCTTGGTGGTAACTAACCCCCTCTCTCCTAAATTGATGCGCTAAAGAACGTGGACAAACGAATCACAAGACAGCAACTATCACATGAATAAACACAGGCGTTAAAACACATATGATACTCACGGAAACAACACCAGCATAATATCATATTTTGCAAATATTACTCAGACGGAAAAAGAGGAAAGTTTCAATTCAGTTCAATTCAATTCAATTCAATCAACATTACTGGCCATCGGATATTTTTCTTCTGCTCGACATCATTTCACAAGTACATAAAACATTACAAAAACACATAAATCGTTACATAAAAGCCTTTGTCAGTATATGTATATAATATATATATATCAACACTCACACACCCCATCCCCACCCCCACCCCCCACACACACAAAGCAAAGCACACCGACAAAAGACAAACAACACACACACCGCGCGCCCACAAAAACCCAGGGATAAACATTAAAAACGATACAAAAAAAAACAAATTCACCCCGCCCCCAAACGGGCCCAAAAATCTAAACAAAAACACACACAAACACACCACACACACCCCACACACACCCAACACAAAACCCCCACACACACACGATGCACGCACACACCACAAACACACACAACACACACCCCACAGATTTATAGTCACTTAAAAGCATAATTTGCAAAATGAAATTTTCATGTCTGAGAGACAAGGGGCCTGGGATCAATCACAAAACTTTCAGATTTTTTTTAAAAGGGAAAAGGGACTTGGGGGTTTAAAACTTCTTTAAGCCCCGATTAGAGGGGCCAGAGAGGCAGGAAACTGAACTGATGTGGAAAATTGGGTTTCCCGATGACAGGCGAAGGAACGCTGACCAACCTGGGCGGAAAGAACAGAGGGAAACTTGGAAAGAACCCTAATCAGAATAGGAAAAGACGTTCCCCCTGAAGGGGGGAAGCAAGTGCAAACAGAAAAGGTTACTGAGGGCCGGGGGTTCATAGGAAACCAGCAGAGACTTGCAACTTGGTGGGGGATCCTTTCCGACAAGGGAGCCGCGGGCGGAAAAGCAGAAAAGGGGGAGAGAAGGTCAGAAGGAGAAAAACGAAAAATGAGGAAAATCCTGGACTTTCTGAAATTTCCCGATAAGAAAACAAAAGACAGCCAGATGAACGAGCCCTTGGAAACTTCAAACGAAGAGAACAAAAGAAGAAAACCAAAAGACTACAAACGAAGAGTACAAAGAGAGATTTCAAAAAGGGGAGAGTACAAAGGGGGAGTACAAACGAGAGAGAACCAAAAAGGGAGTAAAACACGAGAGAGTAAAAGAGAGAGAAAAAACCCAAAAAAGTGCAAAAAAGAGAATATTAAAAAAAAAAAGCACAAAAGCAGACAAGGCTTTTGGCAGGGTCTTTTTAAAGAAGGTGACGTGGGAAGCAAAAATTTTTTAAAAATACCGACTGTAAGTGCACGCCATTTTTTTTTTGGGAAAAAGGGAACGACCTTCCTTTTTTTTTTTTTTCTAAACTCCGCAATAAAAAAACCCTAATTATAGCGCAAAACCCTTCTCTAGCTTTTGCCCAACAGGGACGAAAGCCACTGTCACGAGAATGTTTTTTAAATTTTTATTTGATTATTTGTTTGTTTTTTAATTTTATTTCTCTATTTAATTTTTTTATTTATTTTTTTTTAAAAACCCTTAAGTGATCCGATTTGTGTTGCCAAAAAGGGGGAAAAAACTTTTCTACAAAATCTCGACAGAAAAGGGCTGAGGGAAAATTTTATGGGAAAAAAAAACAAAAAAAAAAACATTGCAGTTTTAAAACCCACTGACTCGAGTTCTCTAACGACCCTAAAACTTTTTCCCCAAAAGATAGAAAAAGAAAGAAAGAAAGAAAAAAAAAGAAAGAAAGGAAAAAAGGAAGGAAGGGAAAAAAGGGAAAAAAGAAAAACAAAAAATGAAAAGCATTAACAGAAAACGAAAAACTCAACTGATTTTCGGTGAGCCATCGAAACCTAAAGGGGGGGGAAATTTTTTGTGCGATCTCAGCAGGTGAAAGGCGACAAAAAGCGTGCATACAACCTTGTGTGTTAGCGGGGAAACCAATTTTTTTCGAAGTGGGGGAAATATAACCTGAAAAAAATGCGAGAAAAACACACACACCACACTACAACACACTAAAACACACACACCCCCACACACACACACACACACCCACACAGAAGAAGAAAAAATTTGTCCAAAAACCGACGCACATCCCGGAAAACAATTTTTCCCCAAATTTTTGTGACAGGTAGAGGGGAGAGAGGGGAAAAGAAAAGAGAAGAGAGAGAGAGAGAGAGAGAGAGAGAGAGAAGAGAGAGAAGAGAGAGAAATGGGGGGGGTATTGCTTTTCGGGAAATGAGAAACCCTGGAGGACAAGCGTACTATCAGATACAGAACGAACACGGCATCAGCGGTTTCCCGGGTAACACGTGCGCGGCCATCATAGGTTTTAAAGGGAAAAAAAAAAGCTCGATCTGAAACGATTTTTCCCCTTTTTTTCTTTTTTTTTTTTAATCATTCTTTTGTCATTGGGTTTTCTTTTTCTTTTTTATCGCCATGTTTCCGTAACCACAATAACGAAGAAGAAAAAAAACACCCCCAACGTGCTGGGGAAAGGCCCCCGAGAAGAAATGTCCCTTTACCTCCTTTTTTTTTTTTTTTTTCAGTCCTGAAACCCCCCTTGGGGGGCCTGCGCGTGTTGGGCGATGGGTTTAAAACACGGGGCAGGACACTCCAAAAAAAAAATTTAAGGACAAAACCTTGCTCCTAACAAAGGGAAAAATCAACTACAGGGGTGCGTCCTAAAGCCTTTAAAAAACATTTCCCCCTGGTTTTACCCGCCCGGTTTTTCATGACTGCAAAAGCCCACCGGCAAAAAAAACCAGCCCCCCAGGCGCCGAGCACACCCCCACCGACCCAACCACCCCTCCCAAGGACAGATGAAAAACAGTGCCACTCCACCAAGCTTTCGCCATACGGACTTAGTGCCCTCCAAAAAGAAACCAAAAGTTTCCCTAACCACCAATTTAAACCCCTTATCTGACGCTTTTTTCACTAGTAGAAAATTTACAGAAACCCCCCTTTTTTTTTTTTTAAAAAAAGCCACCAGCGTCTCCCACTTTTCCAAAAAACACCAGTCTGTTCATAGAGAGAAGGAAAACTTTAAAACCTTCTTTGTGCCCTACATACCGACCCATTTCAATGTGGTTTCTGTTTTGGTTTTGATACCACCCCTTCAGCTGCTTAACCCTCAGAAAGGCCCAGTTTTCGATCCCGATAGCTTCTAAAAGAAAACCCCTCCCCTTCCCGTTTTGCTGTCATAAATTCAAACATTACTTTAAATTTCCCTTTTTTTTGCCCGTCTAAAACACATCGACCAAAAGGGACTGCCCCATAACTAAATTTGTTTTGTAATGAAACCCCCTAGATATTTGGGATAACTTAGTCCCCCTCAGCCTCTTTATTCCTGTAAAAACCATTTTCAAAACACCAGTTTTGCCCTTTTTCTACCGAAAATATTACTTTTGTTTTTAATTTAAAGGGTTTAAATGTTATTGCCAACGATCTGCCGATGATTAAAGACCCTTCTGAAACCCAATACAGTAAAATTTAAAGAGCCGGCACTATCGGCAAACAACAAAAAAAATATTTCCCGCTTAAGCAAAGAAAAAGTGAATACCGGGGTTTTCCATCGCTGGGGTTTAAAACAACAGCCGATTTATTGAAGAAAAAGGACAATAAAAAAGTGACTAAGCAGACATCTTGTTTGACACCTGTTGTGTACTGGAAGTAGTCTGAATAACCTTATTTATCTGTACATAAGCTCCTCTTGATTTTATTATCCCAGTGTAAGACAATATCTGGACATTATCCCAGTGTATAGACATTATCCCAGTGTATAGACATTATCCCAGGTATAGACAGAGGAGAAAGACTGCAAACAGAAACAATGCAGTAGAGACCAACAGAGAGAGAAGAGAGAGAGAGAGAGACAGAGAGAGAGAGAGAGAGAGAGAGAGAGAGAGAGAGAGAGAGAAGGAATAGAAATAGACAGACTGAGAGAGAGAGAGAGAGAGAGAGAGAGAGAGGAGAGAGAGAGAGAGAGAGAGAAGAGAGAGACAGAACAGACAGAGAGAGAGAGAGAGAGAGAGAGAGAGAGAGAAGAGAGAGAGAGAGAGAGAGAGAGAGAGAGAGAGAGAGGAGAGAGAGAAATAGACAGAAATAGGACAGACTGGCAGAGAGAGAGAGAGAGAGAGAGAGAGGAGAGAGAGAGAGAGAGAGAGAGAGAGAGAGAGAGACAGAGACAGAGACAGAGACAGAGACAGAAATAGACAGACTGAGAGAGAGAGAGAGAGACGAGAGGAGAGGAGAGAGAGAGAGAGAGAGAGAGAGAGAGAGAGAGAGAGAGAGAGAAATAGAAATAGACCGACTGACAGAGAGAGAGAGAGAGAGAGAGAGAGAGAGAGAGAGAGAGAGAGAGAGAGAGAGAAATAGACAGAAATAGACTGAGAGAGAGAGAGAGAGAGAGAGAGAGAGAGAGAGAGAGAGAGAGAGAGACTGACTCTGACTTTGACATTTTATTGCATAAACATATATACATGTTCATTTCAAGGGAATAGCAAAATGGATATACCATTCACACAATTCGTCGTCCCACGCACATCGACATTCGAATGAAGGCAGGCCAACAATAAATTCTTGAAAATTATCAACAGGATATCAATAGGAGCACGCACCAATAGTTAAGCCTCAGCATTTTCTTACCGTCAAAATAATTGTCCACTGACATTCTGTCGATCATAATCAATCATCAATCCCTAATCATAGAGGCCAGTGATCAATATTGATAATCAGTCATCATTATCATTTGAATCATTATCCTCAGTGTTCGTTAATTCGACTTAAATCGCTTATCCTCTCCCGTATCCTATCCTCAGCATCATCATCATCATCATCATCATCATCATTCTCTTGCCCATGATGGGCGTAGAGGAGAGATGAGAGACACTCTCGAAGCAGGCACCGCCATCCGGCCCTTCCTCTGCCTGTCGCATCAGCGTAGGGCCATTTATCCTGTCCATTCTTTGATGTTGTCCATCCAGCATTTGGCTTGTCGTCCCCTTCGTCAGCCACCTTCCAGCGTGCCCTGGATGACTGTTTTGGGCAGTGAATTGTGGCGTATGACATGCCCGAACCACGACAGTTTCCTCTTCTTGACTGTTGCCAAGTAGGGGTTCTTGGGGCCTGCAAGTGATGCTATTTTGCTCCTCACAAGGTCGTTTGTCTTCCGGTCTTGCCAAGGATCCCGAGCAAGCTCCTGAAGCATTTAGTTTCAAAACGTCTGGATTCTCTTGGTGGTCTCTGCTGTCATGGTCCAGCTTCGCAGCAAACAGCAGGATGGACAGACACCAGGACTTGTACAGCTTCATCTTTGTAGGAAAGCTGATCTCCCGCTCTTCCAGATCTTGTTTAGCGTTGCCATTGCTGCTGTTGCGATCGCTAGTCTGGTCTTGATTTCTGTTGTAGAGCGACCGTCTTTGGTGAGAGTGGCGCCAAGGTATTTGAAAGCGCCCACTTCTTCAGCATACCATTCAAAAAAAAAAAAAAGAAAAAAGAAAAAAAAAAGAAAAAAAAAAGATCAATAGTCATCATCAGTCATCCTCCATCTTTGGTCATTTGTCAGAAATCAATCATCCATAATAAAGCCCACTAACATATATTACCGTCTTGATCCCCGATCAGTCTCAGTTCTCGTTAATAACTGAGATCCTCAATCATATTAATCAAAGTTACGAGCATCCAACCATTAACTTTGTCAGTCCTATGGATATTGCTAGAGCTTAATTTGTCCATCAATCATCATT
>CM031626.1:14045768-14050768 GCA_018398815.1 Conus ventricosus
AGGAATCAGCAGAGATTGAACTTGGTGGGAGATCCTTTGCTGACAAGGGAGCCGCTGATGGGAACGCAGTAATGGGGGAAGATGGTCAGAATGGATGAACGAAACTCAAGATGATCCTGGACTTTCTGAAATTTCTTGATAAGAAAACATAGACAGCCAGATGAACGAGCGCTTGGAAACTTCAAACGAGAGAGAACAAACGAGAGAATTCAAACGACTACAAACGAGAGAGTACAAAGAGAGATTACAAAGGAGAGAGTACAAAGAGAGAGTACTAAACGGGAGAGTACAAAGAGAGAGTACAAACGAGAGAGTGCAAACAGAGAATATTAACAAAAGAGCACAAACGCAGACAAGGCTTTTGGCAGGGTCTTTCTAAAGAAGGTGACGTGTGGAAGCAATATTTATAACTACCGTCTGTATGTGCACGCCAGTTTTATTTGAAACAGGAAACCAGCCTTCCTTTTTTTTTCTAAACTCCGCAATAAAACCATAATTATAGCGCAACCAGTTCTCTAGCTTAGCCTAACAGCACGAAAGCCACTGTCAGCGAGAATGTTTTATTTTTATTTGATTATTTGTTTGTTGTTAATTTCATTTCTCTATTTATTTTATTTCTTTTTTTTAACATCCCGTTAAAGTGATCCGATTCGTGTTGCAAAAGGGAAAAAAAGCTTGTCTACAAACTCTCGACATGATGAGTCTGAGAAATTTGATGGAAAAAGAAACAAGAAAAAAAACATTGCAGTTTCAAAACCCGACTGACTCTATGTTCTCTAACGACCCTAGACTTCCCTCAACGATTGAAAAAGAAAGAAAGAAAGAAAGAAAGGAAGAAGGAAGGAAGGAAGAAAGGAAGAAAGAAAAACAAAGAATGAACGCATTAACAGAAAACGAACACTCATCTGATCTTCGGTGAGCCATCGAAACCTGAAAGGGGAGATAGTTTTAGTGCGATCTCACGCAGGTGAAAGGGCGACAAATGGCGTGCATACAACCTGTGTGTGTTAGCGGAGAAACCACTTTTCTCTGAAGTGGCGGAAATATAACACTGAAAAACTGCGAGAAAACACACACACACACACACACACACACACACAGAACAAGAAAAAAATACGTCACACCGACTGCATCATCTGGAAAGCAAGTTTCCACATTTTTGTGAGCAGGTAGGTGGAGAGAGAGAGAGAGAGAGAGGAGAGAGAGAGAGAGAGAGAGAGAGAGAGAGAGAGAGAGAGAGAAGAGAGAGAGAGAATGGGTGGGTATTGCTTTTCGTAAATGAGAGCCCTGGAGGGAC
This sequence comes from Conus ventricosus, assembly GCA_018398815.1. Lineage (NCBI taxonomy): Eukaryota > Metazoa > Mollusca > Gastropoda > Neogastropoda > Conidae > Conus > Conus ventricosus. The sequence goes on from CM031626.1 coordinate 14,047,066, forward strand.
TGAGCGTACAGATCTAGATACAGAACTGAACACGGCATCAGCGGTGTCGGCTAGCACGTGCGCTGGCCATCATAGGTTTTATTGGAAAACAAAAAGCTCGATCTGAGCGATTTTTCCTTTCTCTCTTTCTTTTTTTTTTAATCATTCTTTTGTCATTGTTTACTTTGCTTTGTTATCGCCATGTTACCGTAACCACAATTAACGAAGAAGAAAAAGGAACACCCGAAGGTGCTGGGGAGGACCCAGAGAAGCACTGTCTTCACCTGCCTTTAGAGCAGTCCTGTACCACCCTTGGAGGCCTGCGCTGTGTTGACGATGGGTACAGGCACGCGCAGGACACTCCATTAAGATATCAAGGGACATAACTGCTCCTGAACAGAGGTAAATCAACTACAGGATGCAGCTCATAACAGCCTTAAAGTAGCATCCCCATGGGTGTACCGGCCCGTATTTCATGACTGCAGACCCCACCGGCAAAAAAACACCAGCCTCCAGTCGCCGAGCACACCCCACAGACCAACCACCCCGCCCACGGAAAGATGAAGACATGCACTCCAGCCAAGCTTTCGCCAAAACGGTCTTATGTCCCCTCAAGAGAAAATCCAACGTTACCGTAACCACAATTAACCAATTATCTGACGCAATTTACACTAGTAGTACATAAACAGTATCTCCCCCTTTTTTATGTTTTGAAAATGCCACCAGTGTCTCCCACTTCTGCCAAAAACACCAGTCTGTTTGATAAAGAGAAGGAAACCTTCAGAAACCTTCTTCGTGCCATACATATGACACATTTCAATGTGGCTACTGTTTTGTTCTGATACACACACTTCAGCTGCTTACGTCAGAACGGGCTCAGACTGCGAGTCAGATCTTCTAAAAAGAAATCCGCCTCCATTCTGTTTAGCTGTCATAAATTCAGCAAATTTTTTCGACAATTCCTTTCTTTGCCTATCTACACCCATCTGACAAGGCAGTGCGCATAATTCATTCAGTTGTGATGACCATCCCTAGATATTGGTATAACCCAGTCAACTCAACTTCTTCATTCCCGTAAAACATATTTCTATGACACGCAATTAGCCCCATTTTCTACATAAAAGATTACCTCTGTTGTACTCTCAGTTCTTAAAGAACAGGGAGTAATTTACAATGGGAACGAAGAAATGCTGTCTGTGTGTCTGTCCATGGTCAAAATGTGTTCCACTCGCTCCAGACAAAACGTCAGGGCCGATCTTTCTGAAAATTTGTAGATATGTTCATTTGGATCACGGATGATGCCCGATGTTTTTATTTTACCAGAATACCGGTTACTAACGGCTATAAATGATGATTTTGTGATGTACAGTTTAAGTAATAACGGTTTATAAGCTCAAGTGCAACCAGTGTTTGCAAGTGTCCCCGCCTGTCGCGTGAGAGACCGAGTTCATTTCCCCGCCGGGGAGAGCAGCTTTGTTTTTCTTTTCTCTTACTTACAAAATTTCTACCACCAACAGCTTGCCCAAACCCTCTTCGAAAATGGATACATTGATCAAAATACACTGCGCTGGGCAGAAGTAGACCCCCCACACCACCCGTTGCCATGAATTCCACATGCTACCCCAAAAATACATAAAACCTTGACAATCCACCTGGTAGACCAATAGTCTCGGGTGTAAATGGTCCCACAGAAAACCTGTCAAAGATTGTAGACAACTGGTTACAACCTTACAACAAGAATCTACCAAGTTATATCCAAGATACAACTGACATGCTTCGACAGTTAAAAAAAACATGGAATAGACAACTGGGTCCTTTCCCTAATAACACACCGTGTTGTCACCATTGACGTCGTGGGACTGTATAACATATTCCACATGATGAGATCAAGGAGGCTGTGGCTCACTATTTGGAAGGACCCAAGCATGGCGATACACCCCCCACTGACACTGTTCTCCACACCATGACTCACGTGCTTTGAAAACAATGTGCTGCATTTTGACGGGGAGTTCTTTCTACAGATCTTTGGAACTGCTATGGGAACTCCCATGGCCCCGACCATAGCTTGTCTCTTCATGGGCCGACTGGAAACACAGCTGCTGACCCAAAGTCCTGTTCCTGTCTCTTCAACACTCTGGAGGAGGTTTATTGATGACACATTCCTTCTCTGGACAGGAACGGATGATGGACTTGCTGTTTTTACCAACTACCTGAACGGTTTCCACAAGACCATCAAATTCACTGTGCAAATCGAGGAGACTAGCATCCCTTTTTGGAGATGAAGATCAGTCTAACCAGTGGCTACTTACAGTCGGACGTCTTCACAAAACCAACTGATGCCCATGCTTATCTGTACATGACCTCATGCCACCCACGTCATGTTGCAGAGAACATCCCATTTGCACGTTTCTGCGTTTACGGCGCCTTTGTTCAGACACTTCATCTTTCCACAGTCAGTGTCAAACATGGAGACCCAGTTCCTCCAGAGGGGATACAACAAAAACACTGATCAGAGAAGCAAGGAACAGAGCTAGTAGGATTCCTCGACAGCAGACATTAACCTACCGGAAGAAGGTTCACCACAGCAGACCACCAATAGTGGTGACCTACAACCCCATGAACCTCCCACTGCGGTCCTGGCTGAAAGACCTACAACCAAGCCTACACAGAAGTGAGCGAATGAAGCAGGCAATGCCAGCCCCACCGATCCTTGCTGAGAGGAAGTGGTCGTTCTCTCAGGACCTGCTCATGCCATCTGCCTTGCCAGCGCCTGGGACAAGGCTCCAGGTTGCTTCAAATGCCAAAGCCTAGGTACTTGTGCGCATCATGCAGACACCACATGATCGAGACCTCAACTTTCACAAGCTCGAGGACAGGGGAATGCTTCAAACTACGCCAAAGGGTGACCTGTGACAGTATTACATTGTCTACCTGTTGTACTGCAATAACTGTGAGCATGCACAGTCGTGGGGCAGACCCAGAACTCCATGAAGGAAAGGTTGTATCAACATAGATCAGACATCGCCAGAAACAAGGAGCCGAAAGTGACCTGGCTCACACGCCACTTCCATGAGATTAGCCCACACAGGACAATGTGAAATGTATCATCATTGAGCGTGTACACCTCCGCACAGAAGAAGCCAGACTAGCACGGGAACGCTTCTGGCAACAGAAACTCCAGACAATACATCCACTTGGACTCAACACTCTGGAGTAGATAATAATTCTCTGTGGGTGTACATGGCTGACGGGGATACATGGGGCATTAATGAATGTCATGACATCCATGTATGTGCGCATCTGTGTGTGTTGTGTGTGTGTGTGTGTGTGTGTGTGTGTGTGTGTGTGGTGTGTGTTTGTGTGTGTGTGTGTGTGTGTGTGCGTGTGTGTGTGTAGTGTGTGTGTGGGTGTGGTGTGTGGTGTGTGTGTGTGTGTGTGTGTGTGTGTGTGTGTGGTTATGTGTGAGTGTGTGGGTGTGGTGTGTGGGTATGAGTATGTGTGTGGGTAAGTGTGTAAGTGGGTGAGTGGATGAGGGAGAGAACAACATGAACATTCTTAGACAGGACTGTGAACGCTCTGCCATATCAATGTGGTAAAAAGATATGCTTCTCATCATGAACTATCTCGGATGGACCCTCTGCTGTGTGGTGCTCTGTCTCGTTGCACATTCTAGACACAAAAAGAGGAAGGGATGGATGAAACAGCGATGGAAGGATGAGGGGGG
>CM031626.1:14055768-14058268 GCA_018398815.1 Conus ventricosus
CTTACTTACGTTCAAATAACGTTTACAGGCAAACATATGTGACTTCTCTAGTACATCGAGAGAGAGAGAGAGAGAGAGAGAAACAGACAGACAGACAGACTGACAGAGAGAGAGAGAGAGAGAGAGAGAGAGAGAGAGAGAGAAGAGAGAGGAGAGAGAGAGAGAGAGAGAGAGAGAGAGAGAGACCGACAGACAGACAGACAGACAGACAGACAGACAGGACAGACTGACAGAGAGAGAGAGAGAGAGAGAGAGAGAGAGAGAGAGAGAGAGAGAGAGAGAGAGAGAGAGAGAGAGAGAGAGAGGCAGGTTAGCAGACAGACAGACAGACAGACAGACAGAATGAGCAGGTAAAACAAGTTGTCTGTGCGGAGTGTGTGTTAAACGCTAGGAGCACGACCATCGCACGTGCCATGAATAATGAATGATGGGGCAGAGGAGCAGGTGACGACTAATGGAGCTGCCTTGTTAACGGACACTGCAACACGCACGCCTCCCCCCCCCCCCCCCCCCCCCCCCCCCCCCCCCCCCCCCCGCAATCCCTCATACACACACACACACGGGCTCGCGCGCACACACACACATCCACCCCTCACACACACACACAAACGCACGTGCACGCACACGGGCACGCGATTACACACACACACACACACACACACACACACACACACACACACACACACACACACACACACACACACACACACAAACCCACGTGCACGCACACGGGCACGTGATTACACACACACACACACAACACACGCACACACACACACACACACACACACGCACGTGCACGCACACGGGCACGCGATTACACACACACACACACACACACACACACACACACACACACACACACACACACACGCAACGTGCACGCACACGGGCACGCGATTACACACACACACACACACACACACACACACACACACACACACACACACATGCTGTGTTGACAACAAACGATACGCTCCATTGCAAAGCGACTGAGACAACAAGACCGACTTCACCGCCTAAATCTGGAGTCCAACATTTCCCTGGATGAATTGTCGCTCCCTTCGTTTGTCTTTCCCCCACACAGCCGGCCCCAGTGCTTCCCTCCTTTGTCTTTCCCCCACACAGCCGGCCCTAGTGCTTCCCTCCTTTGTCTTTCCCCCCACACAGCCGGCCCCAGTGCTTCCCTCCTTTGTCTTTCCCCCACAAAGCCGGCCCAGTGCTTCCCTCCTTTGTCTTTCCCCCACCACAGCCGGCCCCAGTGCTTCCTCCTTTGTCTTTCCCCCACACAGCCGGCCCAGTGCTTCCCTCCTTTGTCTTTCCCCCACACAGCCGGCCCAGTGCTTCCCTCCTTTGTCTTCCCCCCACACAGCCGGCCCAGTGCTTCCCTCCTTTGGAACGAAAAACGCCGCCAAAAAAAAAAATCAAAAATAAAAAAATAAATCCAAGAATGACCGTGTTTCACGCTTGCTTAACAACTTGTACATCAAGTTGCAAAGTGAAACGACTGCAGGCGGAAATCTATACAAATCTTAAATAAATGTTAGCGAACCGCCAAGAGAAACGTGGACAAACGAGTCACCAGACAAAACACGACGCGTTTCGACCTCTTAGGTCTTCTTCAGACACACACAGATAACACAACGAAAATGAAACGAATTTGGTACTCAGCTTCGATCTCAACACTCTTCAGCGACAGGCAGCAGGCGTTGAATCAATCGGAACTATGTATTTCAGCCTTGAGCGGTAAAGCTACGGACTACTCAACCGCATAGTAGCTGAGTTAACGAAGGTAATGTCAACTTTTCAAGTGAGGTATCTGCCTAAAAGTTCCAGGTGTGGAACAATAGTTGCACCCGAAGGTGCTAAGGGACCCAGAGGAGCACTGTTCCCTGCCACTTTACCAACCAGCTGGGAGCAATCCTGTACCACCCCTGGAATCCTGCGCTATGTTGACATAGGGTACAGGCACGCACAGGGCATTTCGTTAATACGTCGAGGGACAGAACGGTTCCCTGGCAGATGCCATTGTGTGTAATCGCCACTGGACACGACACCACAGAGGCGTTCCCTTGGCTGTACCAGACCCCGTAGTTCACGAGTGCTGGGCCCACCGGGGCCAGACCACTACCAATATATTTCAGTGTATGCACTATCCTATCATGGCACGCATCAAGGTACGCTATTTCACGTCTAGAAAAGGCAGCTAGTACGGTTGTTTTGTTGTTGTTGTTGTTGTTGTTGTTGTTGTTGTTGTTTTTCCCTGCGGGCAATATGGGGTTACATTTGTTTAGCCACAAGTGTCAACAGTTGACCTACCTTGTCGAAATCTAACGTCTGTTCACAATGTTCTAGTGTGTGTGTGTGTGTGTGTGTGTGTGTGTGTGTGTGTGTGTGTGTGTTGTGTGTGTGTGCATAAGAGTGAATATGTACACGTGCGTACATGCGCGCGCGTGTATGTGTGTGCTTATGTACACATATATGCATGCGCGCACGTATG
>CM031626.1:14063268-14070768 GCA_018398815.1 Conus ventricosus
TGGGAAGACTGGCCAGATGAAAGAGTGAGAAGACTTGACAGATGGAAGAGTGGGAAGACTGGACGTATGGAAGAGTGGGAAGACTGGACAGATAAAAGAGTGAGAAGACTGGCCAGATGAAAGAGTGAGAAGATTGGACAGATGGAAGAGTGGAAAGACTGGTCAGATGAAAGAGTGAGAAGACTGGACAGATGGAAGAGTGGGAAGACTGGACGTATGGAAGAGTGGGAAGACTGGACAGATGACAGAGTGAGAAGACTGGCCAGATGAAAGAGTGAGAAGATTGGACAGATGGAAGAGTGGTAAGACTGGACAGATGAAAGAGTGAGAAGACTGGACAGATGGAAGAGTGGGAAGACTGGACGTATGGAAGAGTGGGAAGAATGGGCAGATGGAAGAGTGGTAAGACTGGACAGATGGAAGAGTGGTAAGACTGGACAGATGGAAGAGTGGGAAGACTGGACAGATAGAAGTGTGGGAAGACTGGACAGATGGAAGAGTGGGAAGACAGTCCAGATGGAAGAGTGGGAAGACTAGACAGATGGAAGAGTGGGAAGACTAGCCAGATGGAAGAGTGGGAAGACTGGACAGATGGAAGAATGGGAAGACTGGACAGATGGAAGAGTGGGAAGACTGGCCAGATGGAAGAGTGGGACGACTGGACAGATGAAGAGTGGGAAGCCTGGACAGATGGAAGAGTGGGAAGACTGGACAGAGGAAGAGTGGGAAGTCTGGACAGAGGAAGAGTGGGAAGACTGGCCAGATGAAGAGTGGGAAGACTGGACAGATGAAGAGTGGAAGACTGGCCAGACGGAAGAGTGGGAAGACTGCCAGTGGAAGAGTGGGAAGACTGGCCAGATGGAAGAATGGGAAGACTGGCCAGATGGGAAGAGTGGGAAGACTGGACAGATGAAGAGTGGGAAGACTGGACAGATGAAGAGTGGGAAGACTGTCCAGATGGAAGAGTGGGAAGACTGGCCAGATGGAAGAGTGGGAAGACTGGCCAGATGGAAGAGTGGGAAGACTGGACCGATGGAAGAGTGGGAAGACTGGACAGATGGAAGAGTGATAAGATTGAAGAGATAGACAAACTTTGCTGTAAAAGTCTTTTATGTACTGTAGTTCGGCTTTGTATCCCGAAAACAGATGCAGCGTCTCTTTTGGTGGGGTGTCTCTTGGCGATTGATACTGATTGCTCCTTTGAACGGCTGCTACAGGGTGGGTCCGGGTGTGGCTGTAAACCTAGGAGCGGCAGTGAGCGGTTCGGGAGGAATGCCAAGAAGATGACGAGGAAGATGTGACAGAGAGCACTCAAAACATAATTGGAGCCGCAACAACACAACAGTTGATGCAGAAAAGTGAAACTGAAGCAAGTGCTAAACGTTTTTAAGTAGTAAACATTTCTTTTCTTTTCCGAACGCATTAAAGCAGTTGAACACTTGTTATTGATGCTGTAACCGTTTTGAGACTAGCGTCGTACTTTGTCAACACAACAGTTTGATACTTATTGTTGCTGTAACAGTTTTGAGACCAGCGTCACACCTAATCAACATAAACAGTTTGATACTTATTGTTGCTTTAATTGTTTTGAGACCAGCGTCATACCTTGTCAACACAAACAGTTTGATACTTATTGTTGCTTTAATTGTTTTGAGACCAGCGTCATACCTTGTCAACATAAACAGTTTGATACTTATTGTTGCTTTAATTGTTTTGAGACCAGCGTCATACCTTGTCAACATAAACAGTTTGATACTTATTGTTGCTTTAATTGTTTTGAGACCAGCGTCATACCTTGTCAACATAAACAGTTTGATACTTATTGTTGCTTTAATTGTTTTGAGACCAGCGTCATACCTTGTCAACACAAACAGTTTGATACTTATTGTTGCTTTAATTGTTTTGAGACCAGCGTCATACCTTGTCAACATAAACAGTTTGATACTTATTGTTGCTTTAATTGTTTTGAGACCAGCGTCATACCTTGTCAACACAAACAGTTTGATACTTATTGTTGCTTTAATTGTTTTGAGACCAGCGTCATACCTTGTCAACATAACAGTTTGATACTTATTGTTGCTTTAATTGTTTTGAGACCAGCGTCATACCTTGTCAACACAAACAGTTTGATACTTATTGTTGCTTTAATTGTTTTGAGACCAGCGTCCATACCTTGTCAACATAAACAGTTTGATACTTATTGTTGCTTTAATTGTTTTGAGACCAGCGTCATACCTTGTCAACATAAACAGTTTGATACTTATTGTTGCTTTAATTGTTTTGAGACCAGCGTCATACCTTGTCAACATAAACAGTTTGATACTTATTGTTGCTTTAATTGTTTTGAGACCAGCGTCATGCCTTGTCAACATAAACAGTGTTCTTTGCGCTCACCTTGTCTGAGGGACTTATTAACCCCATGACAACTGAAACTCACTGGACGTCTGACTGAACGGAAACGCTATGCAAGTTGAGACCTGAAAGTGTAACCGCTTCACAGGAGTAAAGCACAGATGTAGAGGGGACAAGACCTGTACCTTCGCCTTTCACTAGTTGGAATTCCACCGTACACATTGAAGGCGTTCACGACTCGGTGTTTATCTGACTGTCTGTGAGTCTCCTGTCTGTTCATGGGTCAACCGTTTATAACATTTCTGTGCTGATGAGAAAACTGAAGAAGAGGGTCTCGTGGCTACGACTTAGCAGATGTCTGACCTACGCATTAGCCCAATGCGCTGGTCAGACCTTAAGTGCCTACTTAATTCATTTATCCTTCAGCTTAAAATCATGCGTAGTGTGGTCTCAAAACTTGCTGGATGTGGTGTAGCGTATATGGAGTAGTCCGCACGCAGTGACGCCTCCTTGATGAAACTGAAACTGAAACTCTATGCTGATGGTGTCAAATTATCAAGCTTAAGTACATACACAGTCGTCAATGCACGGCCAAAGGTTTACGCTCAGATGTGGGGTCGACCTTCTGGAAACTACTGATATTTAGAAACTGACATTCGTGGCTACCCGAGACAACAGTCCAGCCGTTTGCTTCATTGTCTTGACTGGACGTGATTTGTCACCGGTGCGACCGAACGGGCCTCTGACGAAGGTGAATGGTGGGAAAGCAAGGGAGATAATGGTCCCGTCCCCTCTTCTTCTCCTAGTGACTTATTCCTAGTGACATTATTCCTGGTGACTTATTCCTGGTGACTTATTCCAAGTCTAGTGACTTATTCCTAGTGCTTATGCCTAGTGACTTATTCCTGGTGACTTATTCTGGTGACTTATTCCTAGTCAAGTGACTTATTCCTAGTGACTTATTCCTGGTGACTTATTCCTGGTGACATATTCCTGGTGACTTATTCCTGGTGCACGTGAACCGGGACAGGACAAAGAGTTTATTTTGGTTTTATGATTTGTCCGCCCAGTCCCCGTTATATAGATGTTGGCAATCCATCTCTCATCGATGAGCTTTTACTTGTCACGCAGCAGTGAATGGGTTAATTCAGTTTCATATATATTATTATATATTTTGTGTGTGTGTGTGTGTGTGTGTGTGTGACAGAGAGAGGAGAGAGAGAGAGAGAGAGGAGAGAGAGAGAGGGAAGAGAGAGAGAGAGAAAGTGAGTGAGAGAGAGAGAGAGAGAGAGAGGAGAGAGAGAGAGGAGAGAGAGAGAGAGAGAGAGAGAGAGACAGACAGACAGACAGACAGACAGACAGAGAGCTCGCGCACGTGCACACACCTGGGCGTGCATCTGTGTGTTTGGTAGCGCGCGTAGTTTGGCTTAGATTGCACACACGACTGATCATTCATGCTGAACAAGTGATTTGGAGCGTGAAAACCCTCTTAAACTGCAAGCAGGCGTGCAATTCCGCGATTCTTCCGATTTGAAATCAATACCGGCACATTCATGGAGCAAAAGCCCCCCCCCCCCCCCCCCCCCCCCCATAAAAAAAGTGTCCCCCAGTGTGAACATAGGAGTGGTTTTCGCAAGTAGAGAGGAGAAGAACAGCTGCACCGCCCACCATACATTTTCATCAGGGCTTGTTTTTGTGCGATCAGCACCTACCCCCCCACCCCACCCACCCACCCCACCGCACCCCACCACTGCCCTCCCCAGGAAACTGGTTTCCAGCACATGCAGTAGAATTGATAACGAAGCGGGTTTGTTTTCGATCATCACCCACCCCCCCCCCACCCCCCCACCCCCACCGACCCCCCCAGCCCTCCAGCAAATGGCCCAGCACTGCATTTTGATAAAAAAAAGCGGGTATTTTCGATCTCCCCCCCCCCCCCCCCCCCCTCCACTTCTTTTTTTTTTTTTCGCCACTGGCTCAGATTGCCTTCCATGTCCACACAACACGCACGATCGTCTGCCTGTGTTGTTGCAGCTGGCCAGGACTCATTCATTGACTGATGCGCATGCTCAGTGTCTATGGCGGCGGGGGGGGGGGGGGGGGGGCGCCTGTCATTTCCCGCCTGTTGTCACGTGACAGTCCCACGTGATTTTACTGCGCCTTCCCCCTGCGCTCGTGCTAGTCGTCGTTGGAGCGGAAACTGTGTTGTGCGACAGCGGTGGAGAGAAGAGAAGAGAGAGAGAGAGAGAGAGAGAGAGAGAGAGGAGAGAGAGAGAGAGAGAGAGTCTGGAAGGTGAGAGAGGCAGACGCAGTCGGCAGGTACGGATTGCGCGGGAGAGATCGGTTGGGGAGATTCTGAATGGGGAAGGATTGTGTGGTGGCGCTGTTTCGGTTACTGTATGCTACCTAACTTCGTGATGGTGTTTTCGTTTAATCATTTTATAACTTTATTGATTTATTTATTTTATTTATCTTTTTAAAAAAATAATTCAAGGTTAAAGAATGAGAATCAGGTGACTTAGATCAGTGACTGGAACAGTGTATGGACGGTAAAGAAAAGCATCTGGAAGTGATGGTACTTCGCCGTGTGACCTTTTTTTGTGTGTAAAGACTGACTATTTAGCCATATAATAAACTGATGAACTACTTAACGAATGAACGGGTACAGTGATGACAAGTTCATTACTTGCTTCTAGTTTACTGCCGACTGTATTCCACAGTGGATGGCGAATTACGTCAGCATTTATAAAAAGACTGTCGTTGATCAATTCTAAGGTCACTGCCAACACGTGAACGACGCGATTTCAGAGCTGGCGCAAATAAAACGTTGGTATTGACTGATCGTTTAGCGGCATGATTGGTAGACGAAATCATCCATTTATTGCGATCATTGGTGACTGAATGGTAGGTTTATAATCTTCAGGTTTCATTACGACTTCGTCGAGAATTATTCATCATCCTGCAAAAAAAAAAAAAAAGGATATTGTCCTGAACTCAATCTGGTAAGAAAAGATTGTGTGTGTGTTGTGTGTGTGTGCGTGTGCGTGTGTGTGTGTGTGTGTGCGTGTGTGTGTGTGTGTGTGGTGTGTGTGTGTGTGTGTGTGTGTGTGTGTGTACGTGCGTAGTGCGCGCGCGCGCGCGCGAGCGTGTGGTGTGTGTTTGTGTGTTGTGTGTGTGTGTGTGTGTGTGTGTGTGTGTGTGTGTGTGTGTGTGTGTGTGTGTGTGGAGAGAGAGAGGGAGGAGGGAGATAGGGAGATAGAGAGAGAGAGGGAGGCGGAGGAGAGAGAGAGAGAGAGGAGGGGAGGAGGGGCGGGGAGAGAGGAGGGGAGAGAGAAGAGGAGAGGGAGAGAGGGAGGGGGAGGAGGGAGGGGGGGGGGAGGCGGGGGGGGGGGGGGGGGGGGAGGCGGGGGAGGGGAGGGGGGAGGAATGGAGGCGGGACAGACAGAGCTAGAGAGGGAGGCGGGGAGAGAGAGAGAGAGAGAGAGAGAGAGAGAGAGAGAGAGAGAGAGGAGAGAGGAGAGGGAGACCCAGGAGAGAGATAGACAGAGAGGGAGGCGGGAGAGAGAGATGGAGGTGGGGGGGGGAGGAGGGAGGTCGGGGAGAGAGAGAGAAAGGGGAGAGAGAGAGGGGGGGAGGCAGGGAGAGAGAGTGAGAGCGACGCGGTGGGAGAGAGACAGAGGGAGAGCTGGAGAGAGAGAGAGAGAGAGAGAGAGAGAGAGGAGAGAGAGAGAGAGAGAGAGAGAGAGAGAAGAGGAGGGAGGCGGGGAGAGAGTGTACGTACGCAGGGAAAGGAACAAAGGCACTTTTCCATGTCGTGCACTCTCCGTTGGAAAACAGCCCGAAGTAAGGGAGAAATCTGTTTGACAATGAAGTTTGACTCTGTGTTTGTCTCTGTCTCTGTCTGTCTGTCTGTCTGTCTGTCTCTGTCTGTCTGTCTGTCTGTCTGTCTGTCTGTCTCTCTCTCTCCTCTCTCTCTCTCTCTCTCTCTCTGTGGGCTGTCTCTCTCTCTGTGTCTCTCTCTCTGTGTGTCTCTCTCTCGCTCTCTCTCTCTCTCTCTCTCTCTCTCTCTCTCTCTCTCTCTCAGTTTAACAATTTCTCTCCCTCTGTCTGTCTCTCTCCCCCCTCCACCCCACCACCCATTTTTTTCTCTCTCTACCATAGATGATTTTTTTCTGTCTGTCTGTCTCTCTTATTTCATTTTTAAACATTTCTCTCTCTAACCTCTCATCTTCTCTCTCTCTCTCTCTCTCTCTCTCTCTCTCTCTCTCTCTCTCTCTCCTTCCTCTCCCTCCTTTCCCCCTCCTCCTCCCCCCCCCACTCCTCTGTGTTTTCCTCCTTCTCCCTCTCTGACTCCCCCCTCGCTCACTTCTTTCCTCTCTCTCCTCTCTTTCCTCATCCCCCTGTCTCTCTCTCCTCTCTTTTCCTCATCCCCTTTCTCTCTCTCCTCCTCTCTTTTCCTCATCCCCTTTCTCTCTCTCCTCTCTTTTCCTCATCCGCCTTTCTCTCTCTCCTCTCTTTTCCTCATCCCCCTGTCTCTCTCTCCTCTCTTTTCCTCATCCGCCTTTCTCTCTCTCCCTCTTTTCCTCATCCCCCTGTCTCTCTCTCCTCTCTTTTCCTCATCCGCCTTTCTCTCTCTCCCTCTCCGGCTCCTTCCCTCCCTCCCTCCCTCCCTCTCCCCCTCTACCTCCCTCCCATTCTCTTCACCCCCCCCCCTCTGTCTCTCTCCCTCCTCTGTCTGTCTGTCTGTCTGTCTGTCTCTTCCCCTCTCTTCCCAAAGTTCGATTGGGGGTCTCAGCAGATGGTGTTCCTATCCCTCCCACAATATTGTCAGTCCTTCGGGTTTTTTTTACCCCTTCGCTCCCCTCTCCCCCTCAACACTTTCATATTGAGGATAACTATCCTTAGTCAGTGCATTGGCTATGGTCAGTGGCTGTACCAGTGCAGTTTTCACCCTTCATGATAATTATATTCCTGAGTGCTGTTGCTTTAGAGTTTGACGCTCTTGGTCATTAGGGATTAAAAAAAAAATATGACGAAACAAGAGTGTGTTAACTATGATCAGTACATCGGACGGTCAGTTTCTTGCCATGACACCTATCTTCTTCTTCTTTTTCTTCTTCTTCTTCTTCTTCTTCTTCTTCTTCTTCT
>CM031626.1:14075768-14098268 GCA_018398815.1 Conus ventricosus
GGAGCTGAATCTGCTACCTACCAAAAACATAATGCGTCGCCATATATTCAAACTGCCCAGGAGGACTTACTGGTATAACTAGTATGTACTATATGTAGGTGAACCTAGTGTGTGCGTATGTGTGTGTGTGGGTGTGGGTGTGTGTGTGTGGTGTGTGTGATGTGTGTTGTGTGTGTGTGTGTGTTATGTGCGTGTGTGTGTGCTGTGCGTGTTCGTGTGTGTGTGTGTGTGTGTGTGTGTGTCTGTGTGTATGTGCGTGTGTGTGTGTGCTCGTGTGCGTGTGCCGTGCGTGTGTGGGTGTGGTGTGTGTGTGTGTGTGTGTGTTGTGTGGGCTGTGTGTGCAGGTACGCACACACAACATATTATGGATGGTGTGTGTGTGTATTATGTTAAGATATGAGCACTATTTACTCGTTCTTGTTTACTATCTAACGTCGTCGTGACCTTGGAGCCTCGATAGAATAAGGTAAATTAAAGTGCGTCTGTTACAAAAAAAATGATGTTTTGATTGAAGACTTGTACCATTAGATAATATATTGCCTTGCGGAGCCTTTATACATTATACATTAGCTTACTAGATCGCATTGTTGTGCCTTTACCACATTATTCATTAGCTACTAGATCGATTGTTGTGCCTTTACACATTTTACATTAGCTACTTAGATCGATTGGTGTGTGCCTTTACACATTTATACATTACGCTACTAGATCGATTGCTGTGTTGCCTTTACACCTGGTACCTTAGTTATAGATCGATTTGCAGGTGTGCTGTACACATGTTTTAGTTACTAGATCGATTGTTGTGGCCTTTATAGGTAGTGGGATGGAATGCGTGTGCTTGTAAAGTGCCAAAATGAAATTAAATTAAGAAGAGAGTGATGAGAGAGAGAGGAGAGAGTGGAGAGAGAGAGAAGATGACCCGAGAGTAGAGATGACGAGAGTGAGAGAGAGAGAGAGATTGATGATTGATTGATTTTTCAGTTTAGGCCATGCCCATACTCGAAGGGGAACACCTGAATACCACGAATAAAGGCCCCAATTTCACAAAAAAGAAAATGGAGAAAAAGCAGATACACATACATACTATTATCAAATCTGTTTGAATACATTGGCGTTGTCGCTTTTGTTGACTTCGTATATGTACCTGGCAAGATCAAGGAGGACACACTCTTTTCATGATAGATAAAGTAAGCTGGACTCCTCTTATAAACTACAAGGATCAGAATAATACTTAGACGTATAATTTTACTCGAGATCATGAGAGCAGGACAGCAAAATAAAAAAATGTATTTCATCTTCCTTGGCCTGGTAACATAGCCGACCATTATCAGTCTATTTTCATTGCAAAAAGCCACGGTATTCTAAAACCGATGGCAAGCATATGTCAGAATACCCAAATCTATACTTAGTCAATGCACTTTATATATACTGTCATTTTCATTTTGATGTATGGTCAATCATTATACGTGTTTGAAACAGTCGGTATTGTGCAAATCTGTCACTGTTGTTGATAGGGGCATGCCAACTCTTGCATCTGCAATCATCATTTCTTGCTTAAAACATTTCAAGGAATCCCGATATTATTTCAAGCCCTGGGTTGTCCAAACTATGCCAAAGCCATACGAATTTAAGCACTGACGAACAGTGGTCGCCCATGTCTTCTGACCATTATAATCCAAATTTCGTACGTCTATAAGGGCTTTTTTAGATGGTATCGGTGTCTTCCTCCATTCTGATTATTTTCAGCCAATATTAATGCATTTTAAAAACGAAATTAATTTAAATCGGTACCTTCCAATGTTCGCCATACACTAATTCATTGGTGTTCGATTGGTCTTACATTCAAAAATCTTTCATAGCATATAATGTACATTCCTCTATTTACAACACTTTTCTCAAAGCCTGATTTCTGCTCCTTATTGTAGGAATTGGGTGCACCTGAGAGTCGAATAGTTTCGAGAAAACAGAAAATGCGCCACTATTCAATTTGTATAAATACGAAGTATTACTGTGACTGCTTCTTTGTCTATTTGCTAAGGTCTTGACAGCAAAGGTGAAACTTAATTTGGTTAGTAAAATAAAACCAAGATCCTTGTATTGCACTGACTACTACCATATTATTCACCCTCCATAAATCATTTCTCATCTAGTGCTAAATACCCACCTTTAGAAACCACATTAATGTTGGTCTTAGTCATATTAACTCTTTTAATTCTAATTTAGTAGCAGCTGAATAACAAAATGTTCCAATTCGTATCTTTGCAGGACCAACTACAGTTGTAGACAATGAAAATAATGTCATCAGCAAAAAAGTATGACAAACAGTTCAAGATATCAAAAGACACACCATGCCGTCCATTTTGAATAATTCCAAAGCCAATTCATTTCATGAACAGAGAAATAAAACAGGAACTTACAAACTCCTTGCCTTGACCCCTCTCGTACACTTGACAATATCTGATAATTTAGCTCCCGCTATAATTCTTGCTTTCACCTCCGTTGACATTCCTTTACACAATGATACAGTTTACCTTGAATTCATGTTTAACCAAAAATAGGCCACAGCAGTTTCGTGAAACTGAATCGAAAGCTTTCTCAAAATACACAAAAAGCACCATACAGCTTCTGGTTGTTTACAAATTGTTTTGAATTTGCTGCTAATTAGACTAACATGGGATCAATAGTTAGAATAACCTTTTTTAAATCCTGCTTGATGTTCTCTTGTTATATGTTCTGAGATACTCCATTCATGTAGTCTATTATTATTAACAGAACTATAGAGTTTACTACATACATTGCACAACGAAATACCTCTATAATTGTTTACACGTTGATCTCCCCTTTCTTAAACAGAGGCAAAATTATAGATCTTTCCAATCCTCTGGATAAATCCCGGTGTCAAAAAGATAATTAATACAATTTAACTATAAATCCCTATAACAGTCGCACCGGAATGCTTAATAAAATCTCCAATGAGCCATCCTGGTCCTGCGTTTTTCCATTCTGTAGTTTCTTATAACTGTTTAATATTCCCTCTAGATTATTGGTCTGTCATAAGAGTTTCTTCAATTATTATTGCATTGTCAGTCTCGTGGACTTTCAAACGTCCTTATCCAAAAGATTTTTAAATAAGTTAAGAACCACTCTTGCATCGTAATATTATTTGGGTTGTAGTTGTAGTTTCTTTTGTGGAAATCGTGTGAATAGTTTTTCCAAAATATTTGCTGATTGTACCCGAAGACAGAAGATCGTTTTTATAGGAGATCTTATGTTCTTTCTGTTTCCTTTCATTTATAATGTTTATATTCCCTTCACGGCTATACAAAACATGATTCTATCCTCTTTATCCATTTTGTATCAGAAAAATTCTGAATAATCTTGGAGTTACGTTTTTGACCCTGCATTTCTCGATCTATCCAATTCTGTATAATGTCTCTTATTTATTAGGCACAACTTTCCCTCATTGTTTCAGCTTGGTCTTTGATAGTTTATATTAAACAAGTTAAGTGCTTCATTAAATTCGACAGATAATAAGGATTTTCAGCGGCGTTTAAACTTTTCTAAAACTTTGGATGAATGCATGCGTAAAGAAAATCTGTTGTGACTGTAATCTGTTTCAGGCAATATTTAACAATAAACTGGTTTAATCTACGTTTGGTGGTAAAACTGGTAGGCGACTGTTCATTTGGCATTTCAATGCTCTATACCAGAGGGTACATGATCAGAATCAAATCTTTCTCCATCACAGTTGGAGGTCATCTTTTTACACATTAGTTCAAAAAAAATCTGTAGGACACTAGAAAATAATTCATTCACACTACTCACCATATCCGAAATGTATGTGAAACATCCCTTCGAGATCGCATTACATACTCCATTCATAATTGTCTATCCTAGCACAGTGCACATACAAAGAAGCTTTTTCCCATACAAACCCAATTGTTTTTAAATAGCTGATCTTCGGGAACTTCTATTGTATTTGCTGTCTGCAGTCTTGAAATTAGCATAAAGATCACGTTTCATCTACATTACTGGCAGGAAATATTCGCAGTTCTTGCATTCATGTCACCACATAACAAGTATCTCAGCATCATCAAAAGATAACAACTTGTTTACAATACATTCTTCCAAAAATTTCAATACATTATCAAAGCCATGCAGTGTGTAGGAAAGGTGCATTTTCCGGAGGGGGACATATGAACACACAAGTAAGGACAGGCCGATCATTAGCAAAATAATTCTTTATCAAATCTAAAATTACATTGTATACAGGACTGTCACAAATCACCTGTTGCAATTACGAGGACAAGACTTGTAGAAACCATTAAACTAATACCTCCCGACGGCCCGTCCCCTTTGTCTTGTAAATTTTACAGCTGGTTTTACAATAATTCCATTAGTCTGAAAAAGGTTTGATTGAAACGCTTCGCAAACGTTTCCACTAAGCAAACATAAGTCAAAGGAAGAAATTTAACTGTTAAAAATCTCTGTAATCCAGTTTTTGAAATAAATCCACATATATTCCAATGAAGAAAATGATACACTATTTACAATGTGTTCATTGTCATACCATCACCCCAGTCCCGTTTCAATCGTAGTCGTAGAAACAATTTAGTTCTTCGGGTCAGTCGCAGTCTTTAAATTAGGTTTGGGCGTTGAAATAGACGATGCGCCGGGTCTTCTATTGCTGTTTGAAACATTGGTAATCAGCACGGTCAGCCACACTGGAATTCTCTTCGGCATCACATTAGCCACATCACCTTTTCTTTTTTAGATGGCGTCTCATTGATATCCCATCCCAAAATACACAGCATCGCCACCACTTTTTTCATGTTCCCTGCTACCACATCCCCACCATGTTGTTTCTTTCGTCTACATGCCTGCTCTCACACCAGACTCATCCCTCACGATCACACATTTCCTCTCTGAAACTGTCTTTCTTCACTTGCATGACTTCAGGCGTTATCAAGTTTCATGTCGGATTAACGTTACATCACTATGTGTGATCGAAGGAGACTCACTCAAATCATTACGCTCAAAACATACTCCACCATTTAACACATGGCTGACTGTTGTGTCGGTGTGTGCTAAACACGTAGTTCGTCACACGATTGGCAGTGACACCCGCACGGGATTTTCATCGCCTGTCTCCTTTACTCAGCATCGTTCATGCCCCAGTTTAAAGGGACCCCCGTGAAATTTGAAACAGGCACTCTGTGCGGTGATGTCTTACATTTAAACTCCCACTTGTTATGATAAAGGTATAATTTCCACTGATCGGGCCGGGCCTGAATCCTATTTCTTTTCTATCAGGTAGTCATGCCATCCAGACCGAAACCTTTTGCTCGTTGATCAACCAGGTGAATCCATTAAAACCATGGACACGTTCATGCCCTGTGATCTGGCGGACTTTGGTGAGGGACGTGCTTTCTTCTGATCTCCCTAACTCGGAAAGAAAAGTCTTCACCAAAAATAACTCAGTTCCTTTTAACATTTTGTTGTCGCACGCAAAATCTTATTCTTTATCTTTAAAAAAATGTTCATCTTGCAAACTATTGGCGAGTTCGACTTTGAGTTCAGGGCGATGTACACGGTCGAAAAGAATGTCATCGAAAGTTCCAGTTTATCTGTAATCATATCCTGTACCAACGCTTCACATTGTTGCCAGACTCATTGTCTGTACGAGGAATACCGTGGATGATGTGTTTTTCCTCTTCGACCTCCCCTTCCAGGTCGTTACCGTCTGTCCAAAGATTCCACCCTTGGCAGTGAAGTCTAGGTTTTCTTCCTTTAACCTTTCATTATATGCCTCAAGGCAGACATTTCTTGCTGTATACAAGTCATTTTCATCTTGGAGATCTGCCACACATGTTTCACGACTTTTAAGGTCTTCACTCAGTCCATCAAATTTGCAGTGTTAATTTGTTCAGGGAATGGCCATAACATCCTTCAGTGTGGGGATCGGCGGAGGACGCTTGCTGGCAGCAGGGCAGAACCAGGTCCATGTCCCTGTCTCTGCGTGTTGCTCCCGGCACTCTCTGACGGGTTTGCCGACTCTTACTGTCAGGTTAACAGAGGGAAGGCCTGGATTCAGTTCCACGTCTCACATCGTTGGAGCAAATGTCCGTAGCACAACAGAGACAGTAAACAATCCTAAGGTGACACGTCCAGTCGCGACCTCAACACCAACACCGACATTCTCATGGCGGCTTTATATTTCATCCGCTTCAACATAAAATTGCGAATTATGAGCAAATATGCCGCACACATTACCTGAAAGACAGCGATGCAGACGGCTATACTCCCTCACTACAGTCACTTGCCAATTGTCAAGACCAACCACTGCATACAACTAGGAGAAAGAAGGCACATAAATGTAAAGAGTCAGGAAAAAAGTGTCACTCAAATCGTGTACCTCAGGTAGCCCCCCAAGAGAGAGAGAGAGAGAGAGAGAGGAGGGAAGATAGAGAGAGAGAGAGGAGAGGAAGGAGTCATCACTCTGATCGTTCAAGCCTTCTGTAATGAAAGGCCGGGGAATGTTACTCAATAAAAGAGTGTGTCCCTGTCTTTCAAAAACGACACGACGCCAAACTCATGAACATCGTCATTATCACGGGGCGACGGTCGTAGGCTCTTTGTGTTTAGAATTTCACTGTGTCTGGCAGCTGCATGCTTCTGCAGTTAGAGTTAGGCTGGAATGAATGTGCGGATTTGTTTGCTTCAGGTTCTCTCTGTGTGTGTGTGGGGTTGGGCGTGGGGGGGGTGGGGGGTGGGGGTGGGGTGGGGGTGAGGGGCGGTGTGAATGGGGGTGGTGGGGTGGGGGTGGGGGTTGTGTCAGCTAGTGTCTCGTATGGTATGGTATAGTTGTGCTTCAATGTTGCTGGTGGTGTAATCTTTCGTGTGATATATTTTTTTTGGTCGTCTGGCTTATCGTTGAACTGAATGAGCTCAGTGGAGGCCGTAAGTTTTGGCAGTCAACCGTTGCAAGGTTTTATTTTAATCCACGCTTTGAGCTAAACGTGAAGATGATGACAAAAAAAAAAAAAAAAAAAACGAATGTAAGTTAAATAGCGCACCGTCAAAGGTGAAAAAAAAAAAACGTAGATTAAGGCACGCGTTTTTCGACTTTTAGGTCTTCCTCAGACAAGATACAAACACTCTAAATTATATTGTGATTCGTTTGTCTTCGTTTTTTTTTTTTTTTGGCGATGCGCTGTTGATTAACATTTAAAATGTGTTTAGATTTCCACTGCAGTCGTCTCCCTTCGCAACTACTAAAGTGTGACGTTTCATGCTGAGTCTTATATCGTCCTGGTGGTGTCAGTTGTTGTGTCAGATAGGTCCCCTGACCCCATGCTCTCCTGGATTTCGTTCTTCCTTCTGCAATATCGGTGAGGGGTGGAGGTGGAAGGTGAATGTGATGTTCAAATCTCGGAAACGTGACGTACGTGTGTGTGTGTGTGTGTGTGGTGTGGTGTGTGTGTGTGTGTGTGTGTGTGTGTGTGTGTGTGTGTGTGTGCGGTTGCGTGCGTGCGTGGGTGCGTGCGTCGTGCGCGTGCGTGCGTGCGTGCGTTCGTGCGTGGTGTGTGTGTAGGTGTGTGTGTGTGTGTGCGTGTGCGTGTGTGTGTGTGTGTGTGTGTGTGTGTATTGTGGTGTGTGTGTGAAGTGTGTGTGTGTTTGTTTGGTGTGTGTAGGTGTGTGTATGTGTGTGTGTTTGTGTGGTGTGTTGTGTGTGTGTGTGTGTGTGTATGTGTGTGTGTGTGTGTGTGTGTGTGTGTGTGTGTGTGTGTGTGTGTGTTGTGTGTGTGTGTCCTCAGGCTGAGTGAGGAGGCTCTCGCTCATTCTTTATTCATGAAGGTACACTTGTCAGTTCACGTGGTCAAAATACCGTTATATCTGCTTAACGGCAGAAGGGGGGTGGGGGTGGAGAGGAGAGAGGAAGAAAGTTAAGGGAGGGCAGAGAGAGTGAGAGAACAGGGACAGAGAAAGAGAGAGAAGAGTGAGAAGGAGAGAGAGAGAGGGAGAGAGAGGAGAAAAGAGGGAGAGAGAGAGAGAGAGAAGAGAGAGACAGTGAGAGAGAGAGAGAAAGGGGGAGAGAGAGAGACAGAGTCAGAAGAGAAAGAGAGAGAGATAGAGAGAGAGACAGAGACAGAGAAAGAGAGAGATAGAGAGAGAGAGAAGGAGAGAGAGAGAGAGAGGGAAAGAGAGAGACAGAGAAGAGGAAAGAGAGAGATAGAGAGATGAGAGAGAGAGGAGAAGAACGAGAGAGAGAGAGAGAGAGAGAGAGAAGGAGAGAGAGAGGGGGGAAAAGAGAGAGAGAGAGAGAGAGAGACGAGAGAGAGAGTGAGAGAGGGAGCGAGCAAGAGATGGAGAGAGAGTGAGGAGAGAGAGAGAGAGAGAGGGGAAGAAAGAGAGAGAGAGAGAGAGAAGGGAAGGGTGGGAAACCGACAGAGAGAGAGAAGAGAAGGAGAGAGAGAGAGACAGAGACAGAGAATGAGAGAGCGAGAGAGACAGAGAAGAGAAAGAGGAGGAGATGTGAGAGGGAAGGAGAGAGAGAGAGTGGAAAGAGAGAGACCAGAGAAAGAGGGAGAGTGAGAGTAGGAGAGAGGAGAGAGGACGAGAGAGAGAGAGAGAGAGAGAGAGAGAGAGAGAGAGAGAGAAGAGAGTTTCACCGAGGTGTCACTGCGTGCAGTGTAGTCCACCATACGCTAAGCCTGAGTCCACACTGCGCATTGCTTTAAAGTGATATCATAAATGAATCATGGGATGAGAGAGAGAGAGAGAGAGAATGAGGGGGGGGGGGGTTGAGAGGAGATGAGCGAAGCGAGAGAGAGATGAGAGAGAGAAGGAGAGAGAAGAGAGAGAGGAGAGAGAAGGAGGTGGAGAGGAGTGAGAGAGAGGAGATAGAGAGAGAGAGACGAGAGGAGAGGAGAGAGAGTGAGGATGAGAGAGTGAGAGAGAGAGAGAGAGAGGAGTAAGAGAGATGAGACGATGAGAGAGAGAGAGAAAGAACTGGAAACACGAAGATGTTTTGACAGAATAAATTGCCCCCAATATGCTTTTAAAATCCCGGGTATACAAATCAGTGAACAATTATGACAAATAAAAAGGGGAAAAATTATCATTACATATGATTTGGGTGTGTGTGTGTGTGTGTTTGTGTGTGTGTGTTGTGTGTGTGTGTGTGTGTGTGTGTGTGTGTGAGTGTGTGTGTGTGGTGCGTGCGCGTTGCGTGCGTGCGTGCGTGCGTGCGTGCGTCGCTTGACTTGCTACGTGCGTGTGCATGTACTGCGTGTGGTGTGTGTGTATGTATATGTGTGCGTGTGGTGGTTTGGCCTACATGAATGCGTGTGTGGGATCATGTGTTCGTGTGTGTTGCTGTGTTGTGTGTGTGTGTGTGTGTGTGGGTTGTGTGTGTGTGGTGTGTGTGTGTGTGTGTGTGTGTGAACAAGGAGAGGAGAGAGTGATCGACCAAACGATGGGCGTCGATGCAGTGTTAAATATTTTCTGTTTTCTTCGACTGTGCCAGAGGCATCCCGACACTGATGTATAGGCAATTCATTGTTTTGGCGGAATGGTACAATCATTAGGCGGCGGGGTGGGGGGGCGGGGGGGGGGGGGAGGAGGGGGGCAGGTGGGGGGGGGGGGGGGGGTGCGAATGACGGGTAGTTCGTGTTCGCTCTTGTGGAGGTTTCAATGACGAATTCGCGTAGTCACTGGAAGTTAATCATTTCTAAACAGTCCTCGTTGGAATCAGTTATATGGTCTTTTAGTAAAATCTAATTGCCGTTATTTTTTTCAGAAGAGAGAGAGAGAGAGAGAGGGGAGGAGATTGAGAGAGAGAGAGGAGAGAGCAGAGCGAGTGATAGTGAGAGAGTGGAGATGATGAGGGGGGGAGATGAGAGAGAGACGATGAGAGAGAGAGAGAGAGACTCAAGGAATCAAAAACTTTATTAATCAAGGATAGAGATTTTATGCAGTGGCTATTCTTTCCAATCTGTCCTTGCTATTCTAAACATTCAACTAAACAGACTGCACAAATTTAGGATGACAGCAACAATGAAGAATATAGAACATTATTACATTAACAATAACAATAGTAATTAGTATATTAATTATAAATGTAACAACACACCACACACAACACACACACACACACACACACACACAACACACACACACACAAACCAACACACAACTCACACACAATTCCATTACAAAATTACACAAACACAATCAGCACGTACGTGCGCCGCGGCTCATATGCATGCACACGCCCACACATTATACGCACGCACGCGCACACCCTCTTCCACACCATACACCACCCACCCACCACCCACCACACACACACATTTCATAAGCTACTATAGAGGAAGCATTAAAAGGTAGGGCGTTGGAGGACTATGATCAAATGGTTAGATTATCGTTCATGTAAATGTTTAAGTATTTGCTGAATTGAAGGGACGGGAAGAGTGATTGACATTTTTTGGGCAGTCGTGAGGAATGAAGTGTTCCACACAGATGGACATAAAAATGCAAAAACTAGATTTGAACAAATCAATGCGGACAGTGGGAAAATGTAATTATTTGATTAATATGGTGTGTTGCCATGTGGATAAACTCAGCAAGATATGGTTGCGCCTGTTTGCATGGACTTTAAACTATTAGTACTGCCTTATTATAGGTCCGTTGGCTCTTGCTAGTGGTCCATCATTAGTTTTGCGTATTTGCCTGTGGTTGATAGAGGACTTGTCGGGAGAGGAATCAGCTCTAATTGCCCGTCGGTGCATAGAGTTGATTTTTTTATGTGATTTTCACCGGCACAACTCAGACAGTGGGAACGCATAGTTGAATGGTGAGAAAGGCAATGGGCTCTTCAAAAAATAATTTCCGGATGTGGGGTTCAACATAATACTGAGTTTTTTGAGTAAAAACAAATTGCGAGCCAATGTTTTGCAAACATGATTTACTTGCTGATTGCCATTTAAAAGTTCTCTATCAATGGATCACGCCGAAGCACGGTGTTCGGTAACCTGCTCGATCAAGGTTTCATCATTTCTGGCCTCAAACATAACATGCTGTCGTGATGTTTCTGTCGCGATGCTAGGACATTACATTTGGTTCTGTTGCGGAATTAAGGACCATTCGGTTGTGGTTGCACCATTCTGAGACTTCAGTATATAACTTTGTTGTAACGATATTTGTGACAGACATGTGTTTGTATCACACAGTGAATGAGAACATCGTCAGCAAACAGATCGCAGTATGAATCATTGTGAGTTAAGATATGTGCATCGGTAGGTCATTTATAAAAAATTACAGAAGCGAAGAGGTCAAGGACAGAGCCTTGTGGGAACGCCACAGCTCACTATTCCTTCAGAGGAATAAGGTACCGTTTAAGTGAACACGCTGGGTCTGTTTTCAAGATACGACGGTAAGAAGGTGGACTATGCCGGATTTTGAACATATGCAGGCATTTTTTTTTAAAAATAAATGTTGGGTTACAAAGATCGAAGCTTTCTAAAATCGTTGGAAAAGTTCCAGTGAGTGTTCTTTCGTTGATGGCTGTAGCCATGTATCAGAGGCGTTGTTAAGGCCGCGTGTGTGGCATGGAGTGATTTCGACGAATGCTGACTGATCGGTGGAACAGTTTGTGATGTTCCATATGTTTAGTTTGGGTTTGTGATAATGCAATCTCTAGAGGTTTCGATACAATGGATAAAGAGATATTGGTCTATAAATTGTTAAATTCAGTGAGATCTCTTGATTTGGTAAGGGTAATGGCTTTTTGCTGCTTTAGCACATGGGATAGTCATTCTGATCTATACACAATTTATAAAAACATACGTAAGGGTATAACAATTGTAAGGTAGAGCAAGCTGTGGATGAAGCATTTTTAAGTTATTCTAGAACCCATTGCTTTTTGAGTGAGAGAGTGATAGAGAGAGAGAGTTGAGGAAGGAGAGACAGAGAGAGGCGAGGAGAGAAGAGCGAGAGAGAGATGAGAGAGAGAGAGATATATCTAACCATTTGTCGTCATCCTCAACGGATTTGTTTCCGACAGTCTCGTTGTGAAGTGAGTTGTAATGATGATGTTGATGATGATAAATGCATGATGATAACAATAATGATAATAGAAATAATGAGATGAGGATGATTGACAATACTATCATAACGAAATGTTAATTAATAATAATAATAATAATAATAATAATAATAATACTTATAATTAATAATAATAATACTTATAATAATAATAATGCACGACGATGTAATAATGAAGATGACGATGATTGATGATGATGTGATGATGATGATGATGATTGATGATGATGCTGAGAGTTCGGCAGTGCTGTTTTACCACTAAGCACAAAACCGCTGCACATCGCTGCAAAATCATTGATAAGAACCAAACGTTAGGAAGAGTGAGGACAGATCACTCCCATGAAGGAATTGCATTAAACACACACGCGCCCCTTGGCGTACTGTTTGGAACAAAAAACAAAAAAAAACAAAAAAACATACTAAAAAAACCTGGCAAAGGAAATGTAGAACGTTTAGGAAAGGGCAGGGGACGCAGAGGTTAGGGGTAACAAATCGTGGAGTGGGGGTGGGATGGGGCGGGGGGGGGGGGGGGCGGTTGGGGGATGTGCTGGGATGTGGGTCAGTACTGTTTTATCGGCGGTCTTTACATAAAAGATTTGATTTGGTAGTGGGAGGAAAACGCAAATCCCAGAAAAATGTTGTGTTCGTTTTTTCTTGGAAATTGAAAACAATATCGTGCATTGATGACCCAGTGCTGTTCAGATAGTTTCATCATTATGGTCGTGGCCATTAGATTTGATTTTCTATACAATGTTCTTCGGAATCTTTCACTCAATAGGCCGCAATAGTGAGAGTTGATATTTTCTTAGTAATTGTTCGTCGAGGGGTTCTGGACATCAAATCGAGGTCAGTGGACAGAGTTAAAATTTATTGTTTCAATTCGGTTTGGTTGTGGTCGGAGAACATCTCAATATTTATTGCCTTGATGTCCGGAATGCTTCAGTTATCTTAGTGGTGTCGGTGACCATTTCAATATTTCATATTCCTTGATGTCCGGAAGCTTTCAGTTATCTTTGTGGGGTCGGTGACCATTCAATAATTTCTATTCCTTGATGTCCGGATTTCTTGTTTATCTTAGTCGTGTCGAGACATCATTGTGTTAACAAAATGTCATTATCATAGTCGTCTTTCAGTGACGGTTAGGCATTATTTCTATTCAAGTTGCCGGTCGGGTATTAAAATCATTCTGGTTATGATTGTGACATTTCGAGAGTTCGATCTTTGCTCGTCGAGATGGATATTTAGTAATTGGGTTGCGGAGGTGTGGTGACTGACAGTGTTGTGTTGTGAGAGGTGACACTAGGTTGGAGACTGACACATTGGACCCTTATGGACAACAGCTGTCCTCCTACACTTGTGTTGGCCAAACTTGTGTGTGTGTGTGCTGTGTGTGTGTGTGTGTCGTGTGCGCTGCGTGCGTGTGTGTGTGTGTGTGTGTGTGTGTGTGTGTGTGTGTGTGTGTGTGTGTGTGTGTGTGTGTGTGTGTGTGTGTGTGGTGTGCGGGTGTGTGTGTGCCTGCATGTAGGAGTGTGTGTGTGTGTGTGTGTGTGTGTGTGTGTGTGTGTGTGTGTGTGTGTGTGTGTGTTGTGTGTGTGAGTGTGTGCGTGCGTCCGTGCGTGCCTGTGTGGTGCGCGCGCGCCGCCGCGCGCGGCGCGGGTTGGAGTTGTGGTGGTGTGTGTTGTGTGGGGCTGTGTGTGTGTGATGTGGGGACGGAACAGTCCTATGGATATGACAGTAACCCTCAGCACAGTCTTGGGATTAGTTCTGCATTCTGACTTTCCTTCCTTTCTGTTCGCCCCTCCCCCCTCACCTTGGACGAGATGCGTGTATGGAAAGCCTTTTCGCCTTTCTTACGCCCACCGAGTAATTAGAGTCCTCTCCTCCTTCCCCTCCCCTCTCTCCTTCTCCTTCCCCCCCCACTTCCTTCCTCCTTCTCTCCTCGCCTCAAACTTTCTCTTATGACCACACAGTGGAAAGGTAACTTTTTGGACTTATCCACTTTTACTCGAAACCGAACTCTCTCTCTCTTCTCTTCTCTCTCTCTCTCTCTTCTCTTCTCTCTCCTCTCTCCTCTCTCTCTCTCTCTTCTCTCTTCTCTCGCTGACTCTTTCTCTCTATCTGAACTCCCCTGTCTCTGTCTTCTCTTTTTCTGTCTGTCTTCTCTCGCTGTTTTGTCTCTGTCTCTGTCTGCTCTCTCTCATTGTTCTGTCTCTCGCGCTGTTTATCTCTGTCTCTCTTTCTCTGTCCTTCTGTCTGTCTGTCTGTTGTCTGTCTGTCTCTCTCTCTTCTCTCTCTCTCTCTCTCTCTCTCTTCTTCTCTTGTCCCTCTCTCTTCCCTTCCCCCTTCTCCAACTCTCCCTCTCTTTCTCTGTCTCTGTCTATCTGTCATTTCTCTGTCTCTCTGTCTTATCCTCTCTCCTATCTTTCTCTCTCTCTCTCTCTCGCTCTCTCTCTCTCTCTTCTCTCTCTCTCTCTTTTCTCTCTGTCTCTTTCTCTCCCCATTCCCCCTTCACATACTCTCCCTCTCTTTCTCTGTCTCAGTCTAATCTATCATTGGCTCTGTCCTCTTGTCTGTCCCTTCCCCCCTTCTCTCTCCCTTCTCTCCTCACTCTCTCTCTCTCTCTCTCTCTCTCTCTCTCTCTCTCTCTCTCTCCTCTCCTCTCTTCTCTCTGGTTTATTGACAAATTTTCTATTGAGTATGTGCACAAACTTCTTGATTCATGAAACTCTGGGCGGTGTCTGTAGGTGATGGCAATCGTCAGGGCGATTCACATTCAATCTGGGAGAAGGGAAAATAGTTGATGATTCTCTCACTTGTTAATTGTCCCGTTCTTGTAATATCCATCCTTGATTCGCTCGCCTGTAAGTCGGCCCTGCAAGTTTATGTTATCTTTCACAAAATGGACAGGTCCATTGCAGACAGTTCTGGGAAAAAGGCTGTTTGTTGAGAGATTTTAATGTTTAGACAAAACCTGATCACGGTGATCGGAGACGGATTATGTGGTAAGTGAACATGGTATAATGATTAATAGACAGTGAGTGATTATGGCCTCTAGTATGTTATAAATGCGCTTAATCACAAACAAACAAACAAACAAAAAACAAACAAATTACACAGCAGAAGCGGAGGAAAGAAAACTTAGAATATTAACCAAAAGTCGTTCTGTTTAAGGATTTTCGTAAAAAGATTGCTAAGCTTTGTAGAGCATTATAGACATATTTTGGAATGAAAAGAACACAGAATTACACTGGATGGTCTGATGAAATGCTTTTGTGAATTCGGTCGATAACCAATCATAATTTTTGGCGGAATAAGCCGAAACATCTATGACATTTCCGTTTTTTATGTCATATATTCTGTTGGACGAATGGTAGGAGCATTTCTAAATCGTTCGCGAAACAAAAAAGATGCTGAGAGTAAAACGGATGCTGACGCATGGATAAAGGAATTTGTTTTGACATTAATATTATACTGGAGAAAGTTGTTATTCGCAATTGAAACAACAACAACAACAACAACAACCACAAACAACAAAAGAAGAAGAAACAAACACAAACTGAAAAAAAGGCTTGTAGAACATCTATACGCCTGATGGATCTATTACAGAAACTCATTCAATGATTTTGAATTTTTTTTTGGGGGTGGGGGGGGGGGGGTGGGTGTTGGTGGGGTAAAATTTTCATGCTTTCTGATAGAGATCTTTCTCCCCCACCCCCCCCCCCCCCACCCCCCCCCCCCCCCCCCCCCCCCCCCCCCCCCCCCCCCCCCCCCCCCCCCCCCCCCCCCCCCCCCCCTATAAAACACTTGTTTAAAAAAATATTTGCCAGTTAGGGATGGTCGATGGGATGAAGGGGTGGGGGGTGGGGGGGTGGGGATTAGGATTTCAGGAATACCCTGGAATTAACAAACCCCTCTCCTCCCCCCCCCCTTCTGGTCCGACCGGGCCCTTGAGTTCGTCACTCTGCTATGCTTTCTGTTCTGTCTTGTTGTCGTTCAATGGTCTTGCGTGATCTAGTCGTTGATACCGATCTCTCTCTCTCTCTCTCTCTCTGTCTCTCTCTTCTCTCTCTCTCTCTCTCTCGCTCTCTCTCTCTCTCTCTCTCTCTGTGTTCTGTCTGTCTCTCTGTCCTGTCTCTATCGGTCTCTCTGTCTCTCTCTGTCTCTCTCTGTTCTCTAAGTCTCTGTCTTGGTCCTGGGGGGGTCTGTCTGGTCTGTCTTCTCTCTCTTCTCTCTCTCTCTCTCTCTCGCTCTCTCTCTCTTCTCTGTCGATCTCTTCTCTGTCTGTCTGTTGTCTGTCTGTCGCTCTCTCTCTCTCTCTCTCTCTCTTCTTCTCTCTGTTGTCTGTCTGTCTTTGTCTGTCTCTGTCTCTCTCTCTCTCTCTCTGTGTCTGACTGTCTCTTGTCTGCTGTCTGTCTGTCTTTTGTCTGTCTTGTCTGTCTCTCTCTCTCTCTCTCTCTCTCTCTCTCTCTCTTCTTCTCTCTCTCTTCTCCTCCCCTCTCCCTCTGTTACTGGTATGCTGGTAGCATGGACGGAAAACGGTTAGTATAAGAACTGTTTTTTCGTGAAAAGTAATTTGGAAGTAGAACAAATACGTTTTGAAAATTACATAAAAATGATATATTACATAGTTAAGCTGGGACAATAATTATAAAAATAATATGAATTATAATAAAATGATCATTCTAATAATAATAATAATGATAAAAATTATAAGTTGATTATAATGAAATAATAATAATAATAATTTAATAATATAATAAAAATACTAATAATTAATAATAATAATGTTAATAATAATAATGGTAATTTGTAAATAATAATATTCATCATTTCATTATCATTCACCACCATCATTATCATCATCCATAATACTAATAATAATAATTTATAATAATATACTAATAATAATAATAAAATAATAATGATAATCGTAATCCTCAGCGTCATAACAATTATGATAATATATATGATAATAGAGATAAATGCATTTAAAAGCTCTGGACAGTAATGCATACCTCATGTGTGTTTCGAGAAGTAGTTTAAAGCTGAAGGCTCATTTATTTTGGGAGAATATATTTGTATGCACAGTAAACCCAATAACAGAAAACAAAACAAACAAAACAGCAACAACAACAAGAAAAAAAAACAACACCGCAGGCGGTTCAGTCAAATGATGACAAAATAGAGACATTAGCATCAGCAAAATTATCCACAGTAGCTAACAATTTTTGGGGGGAGGGCGGATATATATATATATATATATAATCTTATTTATATATATTTATATATATTACTCCAAGATGCTCTGTATAGTTGCTGAATGCGTGCTGGTACTTATCCTTGGAATTTAGTAGTTTTAGTAATTTAGTCCCTTGGGATTCATTCCAAGACCTGTCCTTAGCACTTGTTCTTCAGAGGTTATTTTATATATATATATATATTTTTTTTATTTTATCTACCGTTTCACAAGAAAATGTTGCTTGTTTTGTTCTTTCATGATTTTTTTTGCTTCTTAGATGGCACCTTGGGTGGGTTTTTTGAAAACTCAACAAACATACTACGGTATGCACATCCAGTCTTTTCTGGGAGTGCATTCTTCTTACTAACCGAGAAGGCAGAGCGTCAAATTATAACTTTCCGCGGTCATTGAGACGGAAACAATCAAGGTTTCGAAAATACCGGTATTGACCAGGAGTTCTATGTTAGTGAGTTTCCTTCCCATTGGAGATTTGTTTCCCCCTTGGAGATTATAAGCTGGGGCTGAAGGGCTCATTTTGAGAAGCGATTTATTATCCCCATTCACCTACTCAAGCACAGACTGTTAGCAGAATTATCTACACTGCAGATATGAATGCTTATCTCCCCCTATTTCTTTCAATCTAAAGACATAAGAGCATGCTTTGTTTATAATCGGATTATATATAAATATATATATATATTATATATATTATATATATATATATATATATATATATATGTGTGTTGTGGAGAGAGAGAGAGAGAACTAAACGGTCGTCTGAATAATGTAATGTCAGTGTATGATTCCGCTCCGCATTATTCTGTATTGTTCATGGCCGTATAGCCTAAAAAGTGCGTGTGCGTGCATGCGTGTGTACGGTTTTTTGTTCTTTTTGTCCTCGCTGTGTCTGCTGTCTCTGTCTGTCTGTCTTGCCTGTGTGTTGGACCTTTTCCACAGTTCGATTCTAGCTACGATGTATATTCTTTATATTATACAGTCTTGGCTTTTTATCGTACGACACTGCGAGTGCTTGTTGCGTGGGGATGAAAGAAATATATGACTTAAAAAAAGCCCCGACCACGCTTGAAAATGATTGCTAGTTGTGGGTAAAATAATAATGGATCGGCCAGATCGTTCGTTGTCTTATTTGTTTGTTTGTCTGTTTGTTTGTTGTTTGTTTTAGCTTAATTGGGTGCTATGTTCTTCTTCCTTTCTTTTCTGTTTTTTTTCTTTTGTGTCTTGTCCTTTATTTTTGTTACTTCTTTTTCTCTTTCTGTCTACCTTCGTTCTCTCTGTCTCTTGTCTGTCTGTCTGTCTGTTGTCTCTCTCTCTCTGTGTCTGTCTGTCTGTCGCTCTCCCTCCTTGCCTACACTTCTTGTTTCTCTCTCTCTCTGCTCTCTCTCGTCTCTCTCTCTCCCCCCTCTCTCTCTCTTTCCCCTCTCGTCTCTGTCTGTCTGTCTCTCTCTCTTTTCTTGTCTCTCCGTTTGCCTCTCTCAATCTCTTCCTCTGGTCTGTCTGTCTGTCTCTCTCTTTCGCTCGCTCTCTTTCTCTGTCTCTCTCTCTCTCTGTCTCTCTGTTCGTCTCTTTTCTCTTGTCTCTCTCTCTCTCTCTATCTCTCTTTCTCTCTCTCTTCTCTCTCTCTCTCTCTCTCTGACATTGTGTGTTCTTCTATTTTGTGTCGTTCTGTACCACTTATGCCTGACATGGAATGTTTGTATCAGTCTTGTCTGGCTCCCCTTGGCTGGCAGCCAGGGCGCATGAGGTTGTCACTACATTGCAATGGGCTGGCGGCCAGGGCGCTGAGGATTGTCACTTCATTGATAATTGCCTCCCTTGGTGGCAGCCAGGGCGCTGAGGATTGTCACTTCATTGAATTGCCTCCTGGGCTGGCCAGCCAGGGCGTTGAGGGATTGTCACTTCATTGATTTGCCTCCCTGGTGGCAGCCAAGGCGTTGAGGGTTTGTCACTTATTGCTTTTATTGGCTGGCAGGCCAGGGCGCTGGGGATTGTCATTCATTGCCTGGGCTGGCAGACAGGTCGCTGGGGATTGTCCATTCATTGCATTGGGCGGGCGGCCAGGGCGCTGGGGATTGTCACTTCATTGCATTGCCTCCCTTGGCTGGCTGCCAGGGCGTTGCGGATTGTTCACTTCATTGAACTTGCTTCCTTGGCTGTCAGTAGGGCGTTGAGGATTGTTCACTTCATTTGCATTGGGCTGGCCCAGGGCGCGGAGGATTGTCACTTCATTGGCATTGGGCTGGCAGCCAGGGCGTTGAGGATTGTAACTTCATTGCCATTGGGGCTGACAGCCAGGGCGCTTGAGGATTGTACTTATTGCATTGGGTTGGGAGCAGGGCGTTGAGGATTGTCACTTCTTGCATTGGGTGTTGATTAGCTGTTTTAGGCCCCCAATTTGTTAAAACGTCTTCTTCTTCTTCTTTTTATTTTTTGCCCTTGGGAATGATACAGTCTAAACAATTCCTGGTCATGATATTTTAGTTCAGTCAGTCGAAATTGTGTAATTGAAGACGAAACATTAACAGGCGCAGATAAATAAAGATTTAATTAATCAAGCTGAAAAATCGCGATTCCAACACCCACACCCCATCTCAACCTCCTCCCCCCTCTCTATTTCTCACACACACCCAACCCCCCCACCCCCCCCCCCCCCACACGCACGCACGCACGCACGCACACACTCACACACACAACTCCAACACACACCCACACACACACACACCACACACACACACACACAACACACACACACACACACACACACACGCACAGGCGCACGCGCGCGTGCGCACGCACGCACGTAGCACGCACGCACGCACACACGCACGCACGCACGCACGCACGCTGACACACACACATACACACACACCCACACACACACAAACACACACACACTCACCACCCCACACACCACACCCCCACACACACCACACAACACACACAAACACACACAAACCCACATACACACACACACACACCACACGCCACACACTCACACACACACACACACACCACACCACACACAACACAACACACACACACACACTCACACGATAACAAATTATTACATTCAGTGGGAATGCCGTTATGTTGCCAGTCCTTCTAGAATAAAACAACAATATCTATCACGATACTGGTTCCTGCTACTCACCAAAGGCCCTCTGTCTTTTAAATGAGTTCACATTGTGTTAAGCATTTATTCTTTAATTGGTGTAGCAAAACTACTTCACGTAAGGCCACATGTCTTTTTGAATTGTGTTCACCATTGTTTTTAAACAGTGATTCTTTATTCTGTGTGTAGCAATATACTTCACGTAGAGATTCTTTTATTTTAGGCTTACTTTTTTTTTTTCAAACCTGATTTTGCTGTAGTTTCTTTTACATATTTAATCGGAGTGTTTTCTTCTTTAATACTTTGCGATGGAAGATTGGCTATTATCGGAAACAAGCATAGACTTTTATAAGGACCTACAGAGAGCAAATCGGTTAACATTTTCGTCTACAGGGAAATGTAGTTACATTATTTTCAACCCAACGAAAGTATAGAATTTATTTAAGACTATAGAGAGCATTATATCCAAACAACCAAAACGAAGCATCAGAATTTTATTAAGGACTTTGGAGTGCATTATATCCAAACAATTTACATTTTCGTCTACAGGAAAGGAAGTAAAAAACATTCTTAAAATATTTCTTATGTCATGATCGAGCGGATTTTTTTGTTTTTGTTTTTTGTTTTTTCCTTTTCTCCCCCCCCCCCCCCCCCCCCCCCCCCCCCCCCCCCCCCCCCCCGGAACGTGTTAGCATGCAGATGTCTTAGCAAGACATCTGCTCTGTCCTGTCCTTGTCGCGTCGGAAGAATGTGCATCTGTTGTGTTTTTTCCCCTCCAATCTCCAATTCTTCTTTTTTTTTCTTTTTTTTCTTCTCTTTTCTCGTCTTTAAAAAAAAAGGGGGGGGGTGTGTCTCCATCCTTCTCTCTTTTTTCCCACTTTGTAACTCTACTTTTTTCCTCTCATACCATGCCTTGTCTGTGTCTTCATTTGTGCATGGACATTCTCTTGCTGTTTTGATTTTTTTTTATTTAAAGTTTGATGCAATGGCATCTGGGTTTGTTGATGTTCTGATGCTTTTGGTGTGCTGACACTTTCGTTCTGTCGCGTGTAACACTTTCGACCAAAGGAAACAAGAAAGCAGAACAAGCAAGACCACAAGAACAATTAATTACACAGAGTGTATTAGTGTATGTGTGTGTGTATGTGTGTGTGTGTGTGTGTGTGTGTGTGTGTGTGTGTGTGTGTGTGTGTGTGTGTGTGTGTGTGTGTGTGTGTGTGTGTGTGTGTGTGTGCGCTAGTGCAAACAAGCACATGTAAAAGAGAAAGAGAGAGAGAGACAGATAGAGAGAGAGAGAGAGTCTGTGTGTGTGTGTGTGTGTGTGTGTGTGTGTGTGTGTGTGTGTGTGTGTGTGTGTGTGTGTGTGTGTGTGTGTGTGCGAGTGTACTCGCGCGCGCATGTCTATATGTGTGCGTGAGTGTGTGTATGTGTGTGTGTGTGTGTGTGTGTGTGTGTGTGTGTGTGTGTGTGTGTGTGTGTGTGTGTGTGTGTGTGTGTGTTGTGTGTGTGTGTGTGTGTGTGTGTGTGTGTGTGAGAGAGAGAGAGAGAGAGGAGAGGAGAGAGAGAGAGAGAGAGAGAGAGAGAGAGAGAGAGAGAGTTTGAAAGAGATAGACAGACAGACGGACACACAAACAGGCAGACGAGCGAGCAAAGATAGATGGAAAGACAGACAGACATAAGGACCGACGGACCGACCGACTGACAGAGAGAGAGAGAGAGAGAGAGAGAGAGAGAGAGAGAGAGAGAGAGAGAGAGAGAGAGAGAGAGAGAGAGAGAGTGAGAGAGGGGGAGGGAGGGAGGGAGACAGAGAGAGAGGAGAGAGAGAGAGAGAAAGAAAGAGAGAGGGGAGAGAGAGAGAGAGAGAAAGCGAGAGAGAGAAAGAGAATGAGAGAGAAAGAGAGAGAGAGAGGGAGGCAGAGAGAGAGAGAGAGAGAGAGAGAGAGAGAGAGAGAGAGAGAGAGAGAGAGAGAGAGAGAGAGAGAGAGAGAGAGAGAGAGAGGGGGTACATGTGTTAACAGATCTG
>CM031626.1:14120768-14123268 GCA_018398815.1 Conus ventricosus
GGGCTGGAGAGAGAGAGAGGAGAGAGAGAGGAGAGAGAGAGAGAGAGAGAGAGAGGAGAGAGAGAGAGAGAGAGAGAGAGAGAGAGAGAGAGAGAGTAATGTATTGAACTGGCATAATCCTCTTCAGTCGAGGAGGGGGGATGGTTGTAGATGGGCGTGGGGTGGGGGTGGGGTGGGGGGATAACATCAATATTGATCAGATTGCTGATAATGAAAAAGTGTACATAATTCGCAACTGTAACTACTTTCCCTATTATTACGTATTACCAATTTGTGTTTGTCATGATCATCTCAATATTGGCGTATTACTGATTTGTGTTTGGCATGCTCATCTCAATATTGGCATGTCCCTGGTCATTGGGATTTACAGTGTGTGGCGGTAGCTGAAAGAATTAAAAGGAGAAAAAAATAAAGAAAAAACCGGACACAAACGTGCGGCCAGAGATATAAAGCATTAAAAACCCTTGCAAAGATGAAATGAATTAGTTTTTTTTCCCATAGCGTCTTGTACATGCCAGAAATGCAATCTGCACAATATCTGAGGGTTCACGATCGTTCGCATATACTTACATGTTTACAGTTCTGAAATTTACCCATGAAGTTAAGTTGCAGTTTAAAAGCATGTTACACAAGGTGCGCGTTTGCAATTTTGACGGTTTTTTTTCATCTTTTTTTTTCTTTGTTTTTTTTTCTACTTTCTTTCTTTCTGGTCTCTTTTGGAACAACATGTATGATGATTGAAAAATGATTAGTGTTCTGTTTATAATGATAAAAAAGCTAATCAACATTTCTAATGGCTCTCTCTGTAATCATGCACAGAACCTCTGGTCTGACTGGTTATAATCTCTCAACAGTTTTTGAGATTTGGGCATTTTGCATGACGGACGTTCGTAACATTTGCGCATTATTTCTAAAATGATAATATGTTTGTGATGAAAGTGTCTATTTCGGGTTTTTTTTTTAGCGATACATTGCTTCAGATAAAAAAAAATGTTGTTTTAAATGCCATAATTCCCGGACAAAAACCGTTTGATCACCCGTGATCCAAATTCAAGCGAAAGAACTGTAGAGAGTTTTAGATAAGAGCAATGAGGCATAATGTGATAACCGTAACATTATTTTTATCGTTGAACTGATGTACTTTGGAATCGATTGTGTTTAAAACAAAGAGGATTTAGATTTGGAGCTTCTGACGTCTCGGGCATAATGTTATGTATATAAATGCAAACCAAGCCAGAAAAATCTTAAATAAATGTTAGCGAACCGCCCAGAGAAGGCCTTCTTCCTTGCGCTGAACTCGGAAGCGATCTGAAGCGATCAAAGCCAAGTTAATTTTCGTTATTTTATTCGTTTGTGACTCACCTGAAGAAGACCTAAGAGGTCGAAACGCGTTGTGTTTTGTCTTGTGACTCGTTTGTCCACGTTTCTCTGGGCGGTTCGCTAACTTTATTTAAGATTTGTTTAGATTTCCGCCTGCAGTCGTCTCACTTTGCAATCAAGCCAAACAAAACCAAATAGGCCGTGCTTTATTACGAATTACAATGCAAGACAAAACCAAATAGGCCGTGTTTTATTACGAACTACAATGCAAGATATCGGTCTCAAAACTACATACAATTATGTCTATTAGGAAATGTATTAGCTCGAATTTGGTTGAAAATAGTAACCATATTGAGAATTGTTTAATGATTGAATATAAATCTGTTGATAATAACAACAGAGGCACTTTTGTCCTGAAGAAAGAGCAAGACAACAGCAGCTGAAAATAACTTATGTACTGCAGCATGTGAATGACATCGTCACA
Source organism: Conus ventricosus (assembly GCA_018398815.1). Taxonomy (NCBI): domain Eukaryota; kingdom Metazoa; phylum Mollusca; class Gastropoda; order Neogastropoda; family Conidae; genus Conus; species Conus ventricosus. The sequence goes on from CM031626.1 coordinate 14,122,573, forward strand.
GCTGAAAATAACTTATGTACTGCAGCATGTGAATGACATCGTCATAGCTGAAAATAAACTTATGTACTGCAGTATGTGAATGACATAGTCACAGCTGAAAATAACTTATGTACTGCAGTATGTGAATGACATAGTCAGGCACGCATAGAATGAGCCTCAGAGATTGGACACTGTTCATAAGCAAATTCAAAATAAAACCCTCGACATAAAACGTGAGCCAGGATAGACAGTGTATGTTACAAACATTGTCAGAGATGTCTTTGAGTGTACATGACGGCGGGCGTGTCGTTGGCTGGTAAATATATGAAAACAAAAATACCCTCTCTTATTTACTGCACACATAATCTCCGTTATTTCAAGATGCAGTGACTGTGGACAGAGTTCGTTAGAAAGGCGATGACCTCATTACGTAGATGTGCATTTCATGTGACCAGGGTTTTTCAGCTGAATCCATACTCTATTACCCGAGATGCATGTGTATGAGAAGAGTTTGTTATAGCGGTGTTTGCTTCATCATGGAGATGTAGTTCATTTGGTAAATACACTTAGAAATGTGCTGACCTAATCATGTACACGTAATTCATTTCAAAAGGATCACCTGAACCTAGAAAAGGGCACTGTAATGAGTTGTATGTGCATAATATTATTTTGTAACATGTTTCTTTTAAACCCAAGAACCTTTGCAAAGGTATGGAA
>CM031626.1:14136753-14147410 GCA_018398815.1 Conus ventricosus
TCTACCTGGGGTAGGCAGCCCGTTGAGTGATGAGGTAGTGTGTTTATTGTAAAACACTTAGAGCTTGTCTGTGACCGAGATAGGCGCAATATAAACACCCAATATAATAATATAAAAGTTACAAAAAAATTCGAGAAACATATATTCATAAACACTATAAATAATAACATTCCTGTCATTGACGACACCATTCAAAACGGAAACGCTGTCATAATGAGATATGTTTTGCTATGTTTTGTATATTACGTCTTTACATTTTAGAGAGTAACAGTTAAATGAAATGTTAATAAACCAAGTTTGTTACTTTTGTGAATCGCCAAATGCCTCCTTCGTTTTGGAAAATGTTTCTAATCACACCATTCATTTCATACTAAACAATTTCATGTTACGTGTCCCATGTGGATATGCTGGAGGGCCTCCCTTAAAGTCATCGAGTTCAATGGAGTTTTCTCTCTCTCACTCTCGTCTCTCTCTCTGATCCGTCGTCTCTTCACTCTCTCTCTCTCATCAAAGAAAACAAACACTAAATAGATTGTTTCTATTAGCCATTAAAAAAAAAAGGTAATATCAAAGGCGTGTCCAACATTTTAACAAAATATTTCAAAAGAATTTTGCAGATAAGTAATGGCCCGTCGAAGTCATCCCATGAATCTTCTCAATACACACAGCACGGGTCATCTCGCACAGTGTTTCTCAAGACTCGAAAAACCTTACGGACAAGTCACGGTTGTGACGGCCTTCGACCAATGAAACAGTATGACATTTGGGAGAGCGTAACAGCCTCGGTAAACCTTCTAGTCCATTTGTGTCCTCTCTGAACGGCGCATGATCAATGTCTGTTGACCACATCTGCTGCGCCCACACGCTCAGCCAATCAGAGAACAGCTCAGGAGATGGGGGGGTGGGGGAGGGGTTGGGGTGGGGGGGGGGGGGTGGGTCGAGGCCACCTCCACGTGTGTGTGTTGTGTGTGTGTGTGTGTGTGTTGTGTGTGTGTGTGTGTGTGTGTGTGTGTGTGTGGTGAGGGCTGCGTTCGTGCGGTCTGCGTGCGTGCGTGCGTTGCGTGCGTGTCGGTGCTGTGCGTGCGTGCGTGCGTGCGAGCGTGCCGTGCGTGCGCGCGTGCGTGCGTGCGTGCGTGCGTGCGTGCGTGCGTGCTGGCCCGTGCGTGCGTGCGTGCGTGTGTGTGTGTGTGTGTGTGTGAGTTTATGTGTGTGTGTGTGTGTGTGTGTGCGTGGGCGCGCGTGTGTGTGTGTGTTGCAAGCGTGCATGTGTGCATGGTGTGGTGTGTGTGTGTGCGTGTGTGTGTGTGGGTGTGTGGTGTGTATGTGTGTGTGTGGGGTGTGTTTGTGTTCAGTTCAGTGGTTTTATTTACGTCTGTTCACTGTTGATGATATTAGAACAAAAATAGTTTAAAACGTCAACTCTACTAACAAAGCTTACCTCAAGATAAAAAAAAAATAACAACAATAACTTTTTGAATTTAGTGTAAAGAATGAACACGCATTCAAAACCACACGCTAATGGCAATTTAAGATTGTGCGATACATAATAGCAATGTTTATGAGGAAGGGCTGGAACAATAATGACTGGGATATGGGTGGGGTGTGTGTGTTGTGTGTGGTTGTGTGTGTGTGAGGTGTGTGTGTGGGTGTGTGTGTGTGTGTGTTGTGTGTATGTGTTCATGTGTTGTGTCGTGAGTGTGTGTGTGTGTTGTGTGTGTGTGTGGTGTGTGGTGTGTGTGTGCGTGCGTGTGTGTGTTGCCGTGCTGCGTGCTGCGTGCGTGCCGCGTGCGTGCGGGCGAGCGCATGGCGTGCGTGCGTGCGTGTTTGTGTGTGTGAGTGTGTGTGATGTGTGTGGTGTTGTTGTTGCGAACTTTCTATACAGTTCCATGCCAAAGGTACAGCCAGCAGACCGGAAAGGCCTGGTTCGTCGCACTAAACAACAATTCCGCACAAACTTGGTTCCTACAAAGAAATGAAATCAACAACCGTTCTTTTTTTTTTTTTTTGACAGAATAAAGCCTTTCAACTGGATCTATTCTCAAACAAAAGCCAAAAATGTCAAAATTCTTCTCTTTGAGAAACTAAATAAAAAGAAAAATGACATCGATATAAAGTTCCAGCAGAAAGATACACCTGACGTGCGAGTGGTACCCATAGAACCACTGTCTTCAAACCACCCCGAACCAACCATCTAGCTGCCATCTTGCACCACCCTGGAAGTAGAATTGCTTCCAGCTGGTTGGCTCGATAGAATATTCCTGAGGAAGAGATTGCACATTTCTGTAACAAAGTGCCCGAATGACGAATGGACTGCTAAACGAAACACTTAAAACGTTTCACAGTGACAGTTTCTCCCTCCACGTGGGTGCACTAAGAAGCCACCTCACTTGTTAACAGATACGAGAGTGTGGTTTTTTTTTTTTTTAAAACCGCAGTCAGTGTGACACCGGCGCACACAACGTTTCATCTTTCAGCCAAAATGTGGCTGATTGTTCGAGTACTTTCATGTTTGCAGGCTGATCAGATAGATTTTAGGGTGGGGTGCTGTAAATGTTTTAGAGGCCGGGCCCAGGAGCCGCCCTAGGCCCGGTGGGTCTGGGGGCAAACTCTTGTGGGGGTTCCGGGGGAGGAACCCCCCCTCCCCCCCCCCCCCCCCCCCCCCCCCCCCGGCCGAAAATTTGGTTTTTTTGACATTTTAAAAGCGGTGCGGGGGGGGTGGCAACTCCTGACTGGGAGACATTATAATAGCGGTTTTATCAAGCCGAGGAGGGGGGGCGGACTGTAGTACCAAAGTCCCCCCCCCCGCCGCCCTGGATCCGGCCCTGTTGGGTCTGTTCTGGAAAAATGTCTGTCATCTGTTTGGCGGGTTCCCCTCCCCCCTCCAGAAGGGTGGTGACGTGACCCGCGATCTTTGGGCTTTAATCTCTGAGGGAATAAACACTTTTGATATTGTTCCAGATTTGTAGTATTCCATGGCTAAATAATCAGCCAACCATTCTCTCGAATGCTACATGAACGAGAACATTGAACTATCAGAGTTTTACAGAGGATGAACTTTAAAAAAAAAAAGAAGCTCGAGAGTTTGGGTGGATAATGCCACGGACTAGCCATGACCTCCGGGTAAACCCTGGAGCAGAGAAAGATAACCATTCCTCATGCTTAGTCACTGGGATCACCTGGAGACCCGGAAAAACGGACCGTGAACTCAGCACTGGATGTCTTCAACATTATGTGACCAGATCAGCTGAGCAGCGAGCAGAAGCGGCACCTCCTTCTTCCCGACAGTTGGAACCGTAAGATAACATTCCTTGAAATCTAGTGTTTGGTTTCTTCAGAGAGAGAGAGAGAGAGGGGAGAGAGAGAAAAGAGAGAGAGGAGAGAGAGAGAAGAGAGAGAGAGGAGAGAGAGAGAGAGAGAGGGGAGAGAGAGAGGGGAGAGAGAGGTCCAGGCTATCCACATGGGACACGTAAACTGAAATTGTTTGCTGTTAAAAATATTTACCCTCGTTTCTCCAACTCTGTTAAAAAGATAGCATTCCTAAGCCCTTTTTGGGAACAGAGTTGGAGAAACGAGGGTATTATCCATAGAGCAGATGCACGGTTCCTGGACCCAAGAACACCAATGAATTCTTGCGTGAGGAAAGGGTTTAATGTTGATTATACCCCAGCCGACCGCAAGGGTCCTATCAGGGCTGTCACCACGTTAAAATCAACTCACAAATCATTCATTCACACAACTCTTTAAAATACACTTCTAAAAGCCCATCCGAAATTTGTTAAAAAAAACTTTCCACTGTAAATCTCAGATCCGATGAAAAAGTTAATCTCTTTCGAGAAATTCAAAGATCGCATCAGGGGGAACATCTCTGAACAAGGTTTCCATGGAATCTGCTGTAAAATGTTTGTTCTCACATCGTGCAAGATCAGTGGAGTGGTGCACAGCATGGGAATCCCTCCACGGAGCTTCTTCATTCTTTAAAAGGTATGAATGAGTAAAATACGAAGGGGCCAGTACGTGGGGTGTTTGGGGAGTGGCGGCTTTGCGTTTCACGTTTTCCTTGGCGAACGCGGCAAAACATGGCACAAGAGAACACTGGAGAATTTCAGAGCTCTCCAGCATTCGAGGGGGAGGGGGAGGGGGGGGGGAGCCAACGGCTGTAACTTCCTCTGACTGGCGCACACACACACACACACACGAGACACACACAAGATGGCGGCTATGGTAAATAGCTAATCTACACGCCTGCTGAGTTTTTTGCCGAAGTTCCTGAGAAGACCAGGTTTCCCCAAACAAGAGTCTGTAAGGGGGGTCCTTCAGCGTTGACGACTCGATTTGGACACCGGCGATTTACTAAAAAAGAAATCTACTAAGAAAATGAAAGAAGGAAAATCGAGGCCGAGGGCCTTTTTCTGGGCCTCAGACCAACCGCCCTGTGGAACGGTTCGTTCTCTAGTCACAGGCCTGTCAACAAGTCTGGCGCCGTGAGTACTGTTTCGGGAGCTGAAAACCGTGATTGAAATGCTGTGCGATCGCATTTCTGGCTTAGAAGAAACTATAAAAAATCAAAATGAAAAATTGACCTGATCCTAAATAAGAACTGGACGCGACGAAGATCAGCATTGCCACCCAGACTGCCGAACTGCCAGCTTACAGATCATACGCTGAAGCGGTCAGCTCGGGGCCAGTGCCAATCGCCCGCGGAAAAAGCAGAAGAGGGGCCCCTCAACAAAAAAAGACAAAACAAAAAACCCCAAAGACAAAGAAAGCGCCGACCCATTGAAAAATAGAATCAACAAAAACAGCGAAGTGACGTAAAAAACCGCACGTCAAACAGACAACAATACGTACGATTCTGCAGCGAGAGGAAAGAAGAAAAGAACTGAATTTGATCTCCCCGTCTCCTTATCTTACACGATTCTGTGACCAGCAAAGTCAGTAAATGAGAGATGGGAGATTCCTTTGGATTCCAAGCAGAATCGTGGAAAAATTTCAAGATACGGACATCCAAAGACATTTGAATCGGCATCGAAGACACGATGCACTACTGATCCACTGTGGAGTCAATGATCTAAAGTCAACATCTCCATGACTGCAGTAAAGGTCTGGTGCAGTGTGTCAGACACATCAAAAAAGAAAATCCTGGTCTAAAAATAATTGTTAGTAAAGCAGAAACCAGTCACAGATACTCAGCTCAACATAAAGAGAGATCGTTCAAACCCCCTCCTGACATCGGAACTAAATGAAGATAAGGACGTCGCCTGATCAGCCATAACAACCTCCGCACTAGCTCCTGGCATCTCCGTGACGGCCTCCACCCCACCCACAGTGGTGCCAGCATCCTGGCCAGGAACATCGGGCGCCACGTGAGAGACCTGCTGTGGTGCCGACCCAGGAAGACTCGACGATCGAGGAAACCAACCACCCTGGTACTACCAGCCAATCCGGATCCTCTGCTCTACAGTCTGGGCCCCAGGAGAAACAGGTTCAGCGTGCTTGGCGACTGGTGAAAGTGGAACTTTGTAAAATTCCAGCACCACTTGTGACTATAGCGTAACCACGCTGATATTTCAATTGCAGTATACGAAAATCATCATCCATTTTGTATTGACTCAGACATTCATTAAGTGTATTTTTTGTTACTTTATCTAAATATCGTTTGTATTAACTTACAGATAAGTTAAATTCTGGTGACAGTTAAAAGTCTGATGTTAAAAGACGGCCCTTTTAAGGTATTTCAGTGGAACTGTCGATCTATTATAACTTCCATTGCCCATTTTAACACAAAAACTTGCAGAAAAAAACTACAGTGTGTTGGCCTTACAATCCTTAAAACACATAGAAATAATTTGCCTAAACTCGCTGGCAATTATTTCCCCCCAATTGTTCAACAGGGAAACACTAATGACAAATCAACGCAGCCATTTACATAAAGGGAAAGGGGAGAGAAGTACAGCTCCTGTGCAAGTCCGTCCCACCAGACACACCTGATCCTATTCTTTGCGCAGTCAGGGTTCAGGTAAATACAAAACATCGTATTAACTGTTGTGTCAGTCTATCTACCAGGGGGACCTAACGAGCACAATTCTGAATGGTTACGATCTTTCATTTAAGACCAGATGAAAACAATAGATATCTTATAACTGGAGATTTTAATGCTAAATTCCCCGTTTTGGGAAAAGGATTGTCGTTGAAAACTAGTAACCGTTTTATTGAAAATCTCGTCGACTCGTCCTTATATCTTTTGAATGAGGGAAGAATAACACGCGTTCCCGACAACCTAAGCACAAGCCAAGTGCATTAGATCTAACTTTGATATCTCCAGATCTAGCACCACTTTGTGATTGGCAAACCCTCGAGGGACGCACTCAATAGCGATCATATTCCAGTCATTACTACCTTCGAAACTACAAGGTTTCGAACCAACAGATTTGACAAAGGAAAAAGTCCCAAAATATAATTATAAATTAGCTAACTGGGGTAAATTCACGGGAATTACTAAAAACTTTCTTCGTCGACACAAAAGAACTTAAATACAAAAACTATTGACGCCCTATACGATCGGTTTCAGAATGCTATGCTTCTTTCTCCCGCGAATCAGTCAATACCTATGAAAAAACATGTTAAATCAAGTTCGAAAAAGCACACAGGTAATGTCTGGTGGAATGAGACGTGTGAAAAAGAGAAAAAGAAGAGGAACATCAAACTGAGAGAATTTTTACGAAGTAAAGGAGAAGAACGCGCTGAAAAGCTTCTTGAGAAAAAAAGAGCAAAAATCATTTTAATTACATCACAGCAAAAAGCAAACAGCAATATTGGTCTAACTTTGTAAGAATGAAATAACAAATTACAAAAATTTTTAAAAATTGTGGGAAAAGTTAAGAACAATGAAAAATGGAGTAAACTGCCAAGATGTCCTGTCAAGCTCCCAAACTCGGATTTCCCATCTAATCTAGAAAAGGCCGAAGCTTTTGTTGATATATTCGCCAAAAATGGCAGTATAGATAGTTTTATCAACAGAAAATAGACTGCACAGAGAGCAAAGAAGAAGGAAATTCACCGAGAACAATCCAGACCCTGTTGCAAACCACTATCTGAATGCTCCCATAACAGTTCAAGAAGTAGAAGAAAGTCTTGCTAATCTGGGAACCAAAAAAACATCAGTGGGTTTAGATGGAATCTCTAATGAAATGCTGCGTCATGTCCCCTAATGTAAACAATTTATCTCGGGCTTCATTCAAAAATGCTGGGAAATGGCAATTTGCCTTCATTATGGAAGCATTCTATCATAGTTCCTATACATAAACAAGGAAAACCTCGAAGTAACATAAAAAAGCTACGTCCAATTGCCTTAACATCACATACATGCAAACTATGGAAAGAATTGTCTTAAACAGATTACTTTACTTTTGTAATAAACATCAAATTATCCCTAAAAAATCAAGCTGGTTTTCAGAAAGGCAGATCAGCAACAGAACATCTAGTGAAACTCACTACACATATTAAACAGCAATTCGCAAGACGTAAAAAATCTTGGCAACTTTTTTTGACGTAAGGAAAGCGTATGAACAAGTGTGGCATAAACGACTTTGTATAAACTGAAAACTATTGGAATAAATGGAACCATGTAGATTTGTCAGAGCTTTCCTTCAAAGTAGAATTATTCAAACAAGAAAGGCATACTATTCCACCCCAAAAACACTGGAAATGGGTCTTCCACAAGGATCAGTATTTCTCCAATTCCTGTTTAACATCCTGATTGCAGACATAACCCAAAGGCTTATCCAAAGACGTAGTCTTAGTACAGTTTGCTGATGACATATGTCTGTGGATGAATGTCACTATGAAAAGAAAAACCCCATTAAGATTCTTAAATTACTAAAGATCAAAAATCAACATGAATTAAACAATATCAGTAGATTTTACATGAAAATGGATTGACACTGTCGGCAGAAAAAACAAATCTAATGCTTTTCAAAATCTGGATATGACCCAGACAAACTTCCACAATTTACTCTGAATGGATCGGTCTTACAATACGTCAAATCTGTTAAAATTTTTAGGAGTATTTTTAACATCTAAACTTTCATGGAACCAACATATTGAACATATTTTGAATAAAGCAAGAAAAGTTTAAACTTTCTAAAGATCATAGCAAAAAAAAATGGGGACAAGATAAAGAGAGTTTAACACTCCTATCTTCTGCTCTGTGCGGTCTAGATTTATTTATGCTCAAGAAGTATTCTTCAGCGCTCCAAGCATCTACTTAATAAGTTACAAAGTGTAGACTGCAAAGCATATAACTTGCTCTTTGGAGTTCCCACACATACCTGCAACATTGGGACATACTATGAAATTGAATTTTACCTTTTTAACGAGTTTCGAAAAGTGTCCTCCACCAAATTTGTTTTAAAGAACCTTTCACAAAAAAGTATTCTGTACAAATGAAGTATCCAAATTCGATACAGATTTTGCTAAAAGAGCAAAAGACATAAAATCAGCAAAATCTATTCAGTCATACACATCTACTCTTCTGAAAAAAAACCAACATTAACCAAAGCAAAATAACTGTCAATCCGTCCTTTCCACCCATCCCAAATGGGAACAAACCAAAGCTAATTTTGACACAAATTATACTGAACTGAACAAAAACATCACCATATCTTTTAAAAAATTATGTAAATTCTCATTTGGAAAATAAATATAAGGATCATCTGCAAATTTTTACAGATGGTTCAGTGTTAGATGACCTCGAGCAGGAGCAGCTTTTATACTACCAAAATCAAAGTGGAGGAATATATTATCTTGGCAAAACACTTGTCAATATTTACTGCAGAAATTGTTGCTATTCTATGTCCCTGAAGGGATGTTTTTAAAATCTTCCATAGAAAATTGTCAACTTTTATTGTGCAGTGATTCAAAGTCAGCCCTTTCTGCCTTACAGTCTCTAAATCCAAAGATCCGCTGTGAGACTATTACAGAAATTAATTATGTGACACATCTCCTATCGATGAAAGAATAAATGTGACTTTTTGTTGGGTGCCCTCACACTGTGGAATTTCCACAAATGAAAAGTTGACCAAGCTGCTCGGAGAGCAGCTCGCAACATTGAAGGAACGATTCTCTGAACATTCCCCTAGACCTATCAGAATGTTATACTTTAATTACTAGAGTATCCTTTAACAGTTTCAAGAGGTTTTTGGAAGACACACATAGCCAATATTATCACAACTGTAAAACAACCAAATCCCGACATCCAGCCCAAGACTCAATTAGACAAATTGAAAATACGACATCTAGAGAGGTAGCAACTTTAATTCATAGGATGCGTCTAAATTCACTCCGAACCAAATACAGTAAAAAGTTACATGATGTGTGGGGAAACTCTTTTTGTACGTCACCTGCTACTAGATTGTCCAGGAGTAAAGAATACAGGCTCAAAACTGGTTCTAAATTTCACATAAATAATCGGGCTCCACTGACTTTACCAAAAAAATTAAAATAATTATGCTTTTCTTTGTTCGTTATGCCCCCATCTACTACGTAGTCCAGTAGGAAATTTTTTTTAACTTTCAACAACCCCTCATACACAAAAAGAAAATTTTACACACACACACCACACACACACACACACACACACACACAACACACACACACACACACACACCACACAAGCGCACACGCACACTCACTCATCCAAATACACAGGCGCGCGCGAGTGCGCTCTCTCTCTCTCTCTCTCTCTCTCTCTCTCTCTCTCTCTTCTCTCTCTCTCTCTCTCTCTCTCTCTCTCTCTCTCTCTCTCTCCACACACACCCCTCTGAAATCACCTTGTGTGGAAAGACGTTAAACTGAAGAACAACAACACACACACACACACACAACCACACACACCACACACACACACACACACACAACCACACCACACACACGCACGCACGCACGCACGCACGCACGCACGCACACAAAACCACGCACGCACGCACGCACGCACGCACGCACGCGCGCGCGCGCGCACACACACCACACACACACACACACACACACACAACACAAAACACACGCACACACACACGCACGCACGCACGCACGCGCACACACACACACACAACACACACACACACACCACGCGCGCGCTGCCCGCGCGCGCGCGCGCACGGCACGCCGCACGCACACACCACACCACACACACCACACACACCACACACACACACGCACACACACACACACACACACACAAGAAACAGCTTTCCCTGAAGCGATCAGAACGCTGTCTTTCTGACAGCCCAGAACAATGTGAGGAATAATAATGATGTTTTGTTCCAAAGACCCTTTCCCCTTTCACCCGTTCTGTGCTCTGGTCGTCTGTCACCGCCAGAGAATAACTAGCTACTCTCGTGTTTCTGTGCTCCTCTGATTCTCTCCCGCCGAGAATCTAGCTCTCCTGTTTCTGTGTCTCTGATTGTCTCTCGCGCCAGAGATACTAGCTACTCTGGTTTGTGCTCTCTGATGTTCTCGCCGCCAAAAATACTGCTACTCTCGTGTTTCTGTTTTTTCTTCCTCTTTTGTTATGTGTCTCTTTGCCCGCCAGAGAATACTAGCCACCCTCGTGTTTAAACCCCCCCGTGGGCCTTGGGGGGCCTTGGGGGTTTTTTTTTTT
>CM031626.1:14152510-14175010 GCA_018398815.1 Conus ventricosus
TTATGAACAGCCGAGTCTCTGATTCAACAAGTGACCCTTCAAGTCTTCTGACTGAAGCAAAAATACAAGTCTTGAAGGCTCCAGAATGAAAACAAAATTAATGTACTAATGTGTACGCCACGGTCTCAGTGTCCGGTATTGGCATGGAAGTGTGCACGCCACGGTCTCAGTGTGTGGCATTGGCATGGAAGTGTGTACGCCACGGTCTCAGTGTGTGGCATTGGCATGGAAGTGTGTATGTCACGGTCTCTGTGTGTGGCATTTACAATGAAGTGTGTATGTCACGGTCACAGTGTGTGGCATTGGTATAGAAGTGTGTATGTCACGGTCACAGTGTGTGGCATTGGTATAGAAGTGTGTATGCCACGGTCTCAGTGTGTGGCATTGGCATGGAAGTGTGTACGCCACGGTCTCAGTGTGTGGCATTGGCATGGAAATGTGTGTCACGGTCACAGTGTGTGGCATTGACAATGAAGTGTGTATGTCACGGTCACAGTGTGTGGCATTGACAATGAAGTGTGTATGTCACGGTCTCAGTGTGTGGCATTGGCATGGAAGTGTGTACGCCACGGTCTCAGTGTGTGGCATTGGCATGGAAGTGTGTTATGTCACGGTCACAGTGTGTGACATTGACAATGAAGTGTGTATGTCACGGTCACAGTGTGTGGCATTGGTATAGAAGTGTGTATGTCACGGTCACAGCGTGTGGCATTGACAATGAAGTGTGTATGTCACGGTCTCAGTGGCATTGACATGGAAGTGTGTACGCCACGGTCCCAGTGTGTGGCATTAGTATAGAAGTGTGTACGCCACGGTCTCAGTGTGTGGCATTGGCATGGAAGTGTGTACGCCACGGTCTCAGTGTGTGGCATTGGCATGGAAGTGTGTATGTCACGGTCACAGTGTGTGACATTGACAATGAAGTGTGTATGTCACGGTCACAGTGTGTGACATTGGCATGGAAGTGTGTATGTCACGGTCTCAGTGTGTGGCATTGGCATGGAAGTGTGTACGCCACGGTCTTAGTGTGTGGCATTGGCATGGAAGTGTGTATGTCACGGTCACGGTGTGTGACATTGGCATGGAAGTGTGTGTGTCACGGTCTCAGTGTGTGGCATTGGCATGGAAGTGTGTATGTCACGGTCTCAGTGTGTGGCATTGGCATGGAAGTGTGTACGCCACGGTCTCAGTGTGTGGCATTGGCATAGAAGTGTGTATGTCACGGTCTCAGTGTGTGGCATTTGCACGGAAGTTAATAAAACTGCACGGACGACGTTTAAGTGCCTCTCGTTACAGCCAAGGCGACCACCCATTCAATCCATACAGTAAACACACACACACACACACACACACAACACACACACACACACACACACACACACACACACACACACGAACGCACACACACACACACACACACACACACACACACACACACACACACACACACACACACACACACACACACGCACGCACGCACGCACGCACGCACGCACGCACGCACGCACACACACGCACCCACGCACTCACGCACGCACGCACGCACGCACGCACGCACGCACGCACGCGCGCGCACGCACGCACGCACGCACGCACACACACACACACACACACACACACACACACACACACACACACACACACACACACACACACACACACACATCAGACCATATAACAATAACCTGAAAATGAAAAAAAAAGAAAAAGAAAAAGAAAACGAAAAAAAAAAGACAACAGAAGAAGAAAAGTGGTAAAATGACAGGTGAAATCACCATTGACGGTCTCGCAGCACATAAAACTGGAATATGCTGAGAGAGCGAGGCATTCACTTTCATTGCTGCCAGATTTTTCAAATTAGTGAAACGATGAAAGAAACAAAAAACAACGTTTAAGAGCCACAACACACACACACACACACACACACACACACACGCACGCACGCACGCACGCACGCACGCACGCACGCACGCACGCACGCACGCACTTGCACGCACGCACGCACAAACAAACAAACAAACAAACAAACAAACAAACAAACGCACGCACGCACGCACGCACGCACGCACGCACGCACGCACGCACGCACACACACACACACACACACACACACACACACACACACACACATTGAGGAAAGAATTGGTCGGGTATGCTCTGGACAATGTATGCAACTTTCGCTACCTAATCGCTAAATTAAAAAAAAAAAGAAACACGGCATGTCATCAAATGCCATCATATGAAAAAATACGAATTTTCGGTAAGAGGACGGGGGAATTGTATACGTATCCAAATATACAAACACTTGTTGATAAATAAAAGAGATAGGAAAAAAAAAAAACAAAGACAAGTTTTAAAAAATCTAACATTAAAACAATTCTTCTTCTATTTGACTTCTGTGTGTGTAAAAGTCTTTTTATCCTCCACACACACACACACACACACGCACGCACGCACGCACGCACGCACGCACGCACGCACGCACGCGCGCGTGTGCGCCCGCGCGCGCGCGCGAGCGAGCGAGCGAGAGAGAGAGAGAGAGAGAGAGAGAGAGAGAGAGAGAGGAGAGAGAGAGAGAGAGAGAGGTATCACTTTAAAAGTAAAAAAAAAAATGATATTCCGAGCTCTATGTTCAGCCATATTTATTTACCCCACTGCACCAAACAGAGTAACGTCCCCTGAGTGGTGTGGGTAACAGTACCTGCAAGCATTCTAACTCTAGCTCGACTTTTCTCTCTCTCTCTCTCTCTCTCTCTCTCTCTCTCTCTCTCTCTCTCTCTCTCTCTCTCTCTCTCTCTCTCTCTCTCTCTAGGGGGACAGTGAACTGCGGGAATATTGTCAGGACGCTTTGTTTTGACCTCTGACAATCACTGCTGATTGTGGGGGCCAAGGACAGAATTGTACCCCCAGATTCTGCAGACGGGTGTCTAAATCACCTGCCGTCTGCTGCCTTTCCATTTTCCCGTTTTTGGGGGCCGCTTCCTTTGGCCCGTTTTTCATCGGTTTAAAACAAGAAGGGTTTAAAGAAAAGGCTGCTCCCCCCCGCACCCCCTTTGTCACCCCTTCGACACAGAGGGGATGGGTTAACCTTTTGGGAAATTGCTCCTGCGTATTTGTTCTGGGGCATTTTGGGCTTCTTCGGTGTGGCCCCTCGAAAAAAAGGGGGACCCCCAACCCTCCCCCACCCAGAGACCCCACGCGCCAACCGACTTCATAGTGGGAATTTTCCTTCCCAAGAGTCATCTGGAAGGTCAAGGGACTCTCACACTTCGGGGGCCCTTCACTGCCACCACAAAAACCTAAAAAATCCGGGATCTAAAGGGCCACCCTAAAACATAAAGAATTGACAAGAGGGACTCTAAAGCTGGACGGGGTGAAGCAGGAAGTCCACAGTCTTCGGAGGACCACGAAAACTCTTCACGCTGAGCTGAGAGAGCTAAAGGGAGGGGGTGACAGATTTTAAAAAGAAAAAAAAGGGGGAACTCCCGAAACCAACAAAAACCACCAAAGCGACAAACTGCGAGAAAGGGGTCGATAAACTGGGGCCTTTCCCAAAACCGGAACAACTTGATTTTACACGGCCCAAAACCTAGGGGGGACGGGGAGACCAGGGGAAGACTGCGAGGGCCGTTGGGGGATCTGCTGAGGGGAACAAGCGGCCTGAGGGATGACGTGGATTTTCGACCGTTCCACCGGCTCGGGTTCCCGACCCGCCAAAACCCCGGGTTGAATGGCCCGATGGGCCCTTTTTAAAAATAAACAGAAGATGAAAAATTCAAAAAGCTAAAGGAAAACTTAAAAAGGGCCTGAATCTAAAACGGGGGACTTTTTTAAAAAGGGGTCGGGGAGATCCAAACAAAGGCTGACTCCACTTTTAAAAAAGGGGAAAAGGGCAGGGGGGGGAAACGAGCCACGTTTGGGGTTTTTAAACTATTTTTTAATTGACGGCAAAAATTTTTCCCTGTTGGGGCTCGTGACAGACGGGGAGACTTCAAAAAAGGAAAATTTGGGGCCAAAGCCCATTTTGGGTTAAATTTTTTTGGGGGTTTGTGGGGAACCTATCCTAAAAGAGACACCGGTGTCATCCCCCAAGGTGACCAAAAATAAAAAGTGAGCATCCGGGGTTTTGAAGTGGATAAACAGCGAGGGGTGTTAAAAATGGGCGACAAACCCGGGTAAAGGTCAATTTTAAAATTGTTTCAAGTTCCGTGCTTGTTTTGGGGGTTTGAACAAAAGGGGGGCAAAAAAATTTTACAAGAAACCGAAAGAAACCAAAAACCAATCATTATTTTTTATTTAAAATTGGAATTTTTAAGGGCTGCTTTAAAAATTTACAAAACATATTTTGTCTCATTTTTTCCCAGTCTTTTTTTTTATTTTTTAAAGTTGAAACTTTATTTAAATTTAAATAAACCCTATATTTTCTGGTTTAAAATTTGTTTTTTAACCTCAAAAAAATTAAAACAGAAAAAAGGGGAGAAGATAAGGGGGAATTTTAAACTCGTTAAAAATACTTTTGTGCCCACATGTCAAGGGGTTGAAATAAAACCCAGATATTTTTTGGGTTTGCTTTTAATCCAGTAAAGAAAGGGGGTTTGGGGTAGACAAAGATATATTGAAATGTGTACCCATACTTCCCTCCAAAAGGGTTTTCTCCTTATTAGGCATGTTTTAAACTCCCGAAAAGGGTTTTGGAAATTTTTGGAAGTTTATTTGTCCTTTTGTTTTATTAGTCTTTAAAAGATTATAAAATTTTGGTTGTGGGGGGGATTTAAACAGCGACGGGGAGGGGTTTCCCACTTCTTTGCCCAAGGATTTCCGATATTTTAAATTTTTCAACATGCAACCCATCCATTGATTGTAAATGGGATTTTTCGAAACCCTGTATTTAAAATAATTATGGCAAACATTTTTTAAAAATATTGTACTGAAATTGTTTTGTAATTCTCAAACGTATTTTAATGGCAAACCAGAAAGGGTTGCTACCCCGTACAAAAATTTTCCGGATGCATTTTGGAATGATTCTTTGTTTTTCCCTGGAATTGTATCATTGTTGTTTGTTTCATCCCAAAAAACGAGTATCTGAGAGATTTACTCAAACATTTTGCCGTGGAATTCATTTAATTTTTGTGGGTTGAAAATTCAGCCCGGAAAAAAAATTTTCCTTCTGTCCAAAGTTTTACTTTGGAAAAATATGGGGGGAAATTGAAGAAAAAGCTAATGTTTTTCTTTAAAAAACATTGTTTCGCAACAGATTCATGGAAAAATTTCCCTAGGCCCCCTTCGGCCATTAGGAAATAAAAATAAAGCCTTGAATTTTTTAAAATTAAATGTGTTAAAAAACTGCAGAGTGAATGAAAAAAGAAATAAAAATTAAAAATTGTTTTAAATTTCCAAAGACTGGTTTGACCGGAAGGGCCTAAAAATAAAAGAAAAGTTCGTAATTTACTTAAAAAAATTTAAACGTAAAACCACGAAAACGAAGATCGTAAAATTACTGTGGGGCAGAAGAGAGTATAAACTTTTGGGAAAAGGATAAAGGGGAAGCATTTAACAAAACATTACTGACAGAACTGACCATCTATAAAAGAATCAAAAAGGGAATTTTTGGGAAGAACGTAAAATTGGGTTTTTCTTTAAAAAGAAG
The DNA here is from genome assembly GCA_018398815.1 of Conus ventricosus. NCBI lineage: Eukaryota > Metazoa > Mollusca > Gastropoda > Neogastropoda > Conidae > Conus > Conus ventricosus. The sequence continues at coordinate 14,158,158 of CM031626.1, forward strand.
ACAACCAGCGAACATTTATTAGTAGGGGAAAACCGGTATTAAAAATTTTACGCACTTTTTAACTAAAGATTTTTTTGAAAGATAATCGGGGAAATTTCAGTGGAACCCAAGACGAAGGGGGAAAAAATAAAATTTTTTAAACCGCCCCCAATATCCAAAGAAGGAGGTTTTAATTGCATTAAGGAAATTTAAAAAACCTAAAGCGCGGGCCAAAATGGTAAAATTTGGGTAAACCTGCAAAGTAGAAAGAAAAAAACAGCGTAATTTTGAACTTCTTTGTTACCTTTTTTAAATTTCTTTTTTTTTCAAAAAGGGGAATTTTTTCCGGATTGTTGGACTGAATGTATTGTTCAAAACCACTGAAAAAAAAAAGGGCGAGGGGAATAATCCTAACAATTATAAAAAGGAAATTTTTCTCAAAGGGTGACACGACCAGAAAATTTTTTGAAACAGGACTATCATCAATCAAAAAGCTGCGGGGATGGTTGAAGATAATAATATAACTGGCGAAATCGGGCAGGATTTTTAAACCAATTATTAAACATTTTAAACCAAAATGATTACTTTGATGGTTTTTGGGGTGCAAAAACATTTTCTTTAAATCGAAGTTTTTTTAAAGCTTTATAGATTTTGAAAAGGCTTTTCGATTCAGTGAATAGAACTCTTCTTTTTGGCCTATTCGGGTTTAAAAAACCCTGGCGTTCAGGGAAGCTGTTTAATTGTATAATAAGCATGTATTCCGTGTAAAAGCAAAAAGAAACGGTGTGGGGGAAAATAAACCTGATTTAATTTAAATTTAAAATCAGGGGGTAAAAAAAGGGGGAAGGGGGTAGTCCTTTTTTTATTTTCTCTTTTTTTTTAAGGGATTTTAAACTTTAGAATTTTGTTAAAACGGGAAAAACATGGTGAACAAATTTACCTGTGAAATTCTAGAATTGTTTAAAACTTTTTTTGGGCGGGACGAATGTTGTTTTTGATATTTAAACTGTTATAGGCTTGCAGACTCAACTAAATATCGGTTCCGATCTGAAATTTAAACTCCATTAAAAGTCAACAGTAAAAAAGGGCAACATTACGTGTTTAGAAAGGGGGGTATTTGGGAAATTTAAAGAGAAAAGGGGACTTACAATGGAGGGGTAAGGGCCGGGTAGTTAACGTATAAAAAATTTTTGGGGAATATTTTTTTTTCAAAAAATTTTAAGCTTAAAACTTGGGAAATGTAAAGATTTTGGGGGGAAAGGGAAGCCAAGCTGCATTACTCTCCCTTAAATGCAAAGCTATCAAAATTAGAAAACACATCTTTAAAATTATTTTTGAAATTGTTTTACTCTCAAGTAAAAAGCCCAAAACGCACGTATGGAGCGAAACTTTGGGGGCCTTTTTGAAATTTTGCTGCTTAATTTTGGGGAAAATTTTATTTTTTTCGCTGAAGAAGTTTTTACGAGTGACTTGGGGGAACACCTAACGATTTTAAACTATTGGGGGAAGTAAACAGTATCCCCATAATTTTGAATTCTGCTAAACAATTTTATACGTTTTGGGTAAAAATAACACAAATGGAAATTTTCAAGGTTGCCAAGGAACATAAAAATTGAAAAAGATTTGGTTGCGAGAAAGGAAAAATTGGGTTTCAAATTTTGAGGGGGGAAAAAAGGGTTCCCCTTTGGGTTTTTGGTTTTGTGTGATACCAAAACCCGGGGGCGGAAATAAAGGAAAAGATTTTCCTTCCGGGTATTTCGGAAAAGGACAACCGATTGCAGATGGCCAAAATGGTCATGTCTTTTTCAAGAAAGGGGACCGTTTTTTCTTTTTTCAGACAGTTCAGAAGTGGCTTTTGTTCCATCATACTATCCCCAAAAAAATTAAAAAGGGGCAATCATTTAAAAGGGATAAAAAAAGACAAAAAATTTAAATTTGGTTTTTTTCTGAAATTTTTGTTTTATTATTATTTGTTACAGGAAGCATAGCAAATTGATCTTCTCTGTCCCGTTTTTTTGTAAAAAGGAAGAAAATGGGGGTCCACTTTTTGGTTTCTGCTGTCCTATTTTTAATGATCTGAGGGTTTAATTGATTGATAAAAATATTTTAAGCAACCTTCTTTTTTTTCGACTCCATTACCCATGGGAAACCACAAACGAAAACCAAAAAAACGTTTTTTCTGTTTTCTTTTTACAAGGCGTTTAAAGGGTTTTAAAATATGAAAGCGTTTAAGGAAATTTAAATTTTTTGTGTACTGTTTGATATTTAGTTAGTCGAAATTTCCTTTTGCACTTTGATGAATATTTGATTTATTTTGGTTTCCCCGTTTCTTTTTTTCGAAAAGAAATTTTTTCACAATAAACCCCCCCTTCCCTTAGGGGAAAGGGTTTTATGAATAAAACATCCGTATCCGTTTCCCCTAACCGATCTCCCCTCTCTTACCCCTGTCCCCTTTAAAAGAAAAGTCTTCGATAGGTTTACCCCCTGGGGTGACGTTTAAAACTCTCAAAAGGGGTTTTTTCAGTGCTTCCCCCTTCCCCTCTTTGGAATAAAAAAAAGAAAGAAAGAAAAAATTAAAAAAAAACTGGGGGAAAAAAAATAAAGGGGAACCCCGCGTAATAGCGGCGGCAGACGAGTCTTTGGGGGATCTCTTTAAGCTTCCAGTCCAGTAGAAAGACCATAAAACGCTCATCCCGGGGTGGTTATCTTTCTACTAAAAGAAACCCCGAAAATTTTGACTACTGGGTTAAAACCCTTTCCCCCCCCACCCCCCCCCCCCCCCCGCCCCCCAAAACCCCCACCACCGGGGACCCCCCCCACCATCTTCCCCCCACCCCCACCCCCACCCCACCCCCTTTCCCCTTTTTCCCGCTCGGCTGTCCAATGTCCGAATCCCGGGGCTTTACAAACGAGTGGGCGAAAATAAAAAGTCAGTTTTTTCTACATTCCTCCGTCCCCCTTAAAATTTTTCCGGAAGCAATACATGTCCACGAGGACACGTTAGGGGCCACGTTGGGGCAGGTAAAAAATACACGCACCACGCGCCACACACACACAACCACACACACACACAACAAAACACACAAACAAACACACACACACAAAACACCACACACACACATACACACACACACAGAGGCACGCACGCCCCGCCCCGCACGCACGCCCCCCACGCAACCCCCCAAAGCACGCACGCACGGGAAAACACACCCCACACACACACACACAAAACACACACACACACACAACACACACCCACATAATAAGTTATATACACAATGGCACACATAAAAAAGAATACTCTCTCCTCCTCTCCTCCCCTCTCTCCTCTCCTCTTCCCCCCCCTTCCCTCCCCTCTCTCTCTCTCCCCTCCCGGGCTCCCTTCTCTCTCTCTTTTCTCTCCTCCTTGTTTCCCAAAGGGATATCAGCTCCAAAAAAGTTTTGCTGGATGGAAAAGTTTTTTGTTGATGTATTACATAACACTTTTTTTTTTTCATTGGCTGAAGCCCTTTCAATAAGTTCCCCCCCAATACAAAAAAATACAAAATGTACAAACGTGATTAGACAGTAATTATCAAAAATTCAAAAAAGAACAAAAAGAAAGGTGATACTGCTTTTTCCCTTTTTCAAATACACCCGGGTAATGAATATTAAAAAAAAAAATAAAAAAAAAAAAGGAAAAAGGGGGAGATTTACTAATGCGGAAATGAGGAGTAGGGGGGGGGGGGGGGGGGGTCGGGGGGAAAGGGGGAAGGAAAACCCGAAAGAGGGGAAATCAGAGGGGGAAAAAGATGAAGGTGAAAAGGAGGGGGGGGGGGGGAAAAAAAGGGAGGGTGAGGAGTTTAGTGAGTTTTATTTAGAGTATGTTCACACTTGGTGATATTAGACTTTTTTTTTAAAAGGAGCGAGGGGAAGGGGAGTGTTTTAAAAAAAAAAAAAATTTAATGCTTGGGAAAACACTTTTTTCTATTTTTTCCCATGTCTGGGGTTTTTTGAGTTAAATTTTGGGGTTTAAAAGAATCATCACAGCACCTCCACGGTTTCGATTCCTATATAATGAAGTTCATACTGAACAAAGGGGAGAGAAAAAAGGTCCCCTGATAGAAGACTTGAAAACCCTCGGGATGCTAAAATTTAAAACTTGAACCATCGCAGGCTAAAATTTTTGGGCTTTAACCATCCCCATTTCTAAAATTTTTTGACTTAACCATCGCATGCCCACATTTTTGGAAATTTAAAAAAAAAACCATGCAATGCTACTTTAGACTTGAACCCCAAACCCTGGGGTACAAATTTTGGGCTTGAACCAAAAACGCATGCTAATTTTTTGACTTGCCCATCGCGTGCTACATTTTTTGACTTTTAACCATTTGCATGCGACATTTGGAGAAAAAAAAAAAGGGAAAAAGGATGGGTCGTAATGAGGGGGACAAAGCCCGAAAAAAGGGATGGGGGGGGGAGTGGAGTGGGGGGGGGGGGGGGGGGGGTGGGGGGAGGAGGAAAAAAGGCTTTAGGGAAAAAAGGAAGAGGGAAAAGAAAAAGGGAGAGGGGGGAGGAAAAAGGGGGAGAAAGGGTAAGGGGAGGAAGGGGGGGGGGGGTAAAGAGGAAAAGACGGGGGGGGAAAAAGGGAAAGGGGGAAAAACCCCGGGGTTTTTGGGGAAGGGAAAGGAGGGGGTGGGGGAGGGGGGGGGGGGGTTGGTTGCTCCCTTCCCCTCTCTCCTGTCGGCTGTCCCCTCTTTCTCTCTCTCCTCTCTCCCCTGTTCCCCTTTCTTCCCCTTTTCTTTCCTCCTCCTCTCTCTTCCCCTCTCCCTCTCTTCCCCCTCCTCTCTCTCTCTCTCTCTCCCTCTCTCCCTCTCTCCTCTTCTTCCCCCCCCCTTTCTTTCCACCTCCGCTCATCTCCTTCCGCCCTCCCGGTTTCCCCCCCCCCCCACCTGCTTCCCTCCCTCTGTACTTACCCCACCCTCCCCTAAACTTCATCTCCACTCCCCCCCCCACCCCCCCCCCCGGGCCCCCCCTTTTCTCTCGTCCCCCTCCGTCCTCTCTCTCTCTCCCTCGCCCCTTTTCTCTCTCTCTCCTCCCCTCTCTTTTTTTCTCCCCTCTCTCCCCTTTTCCCCTCCTCCCCTCCCCCTTTCTCCTCTCTCCTCCCTCCACCGCCCCATCTTTCTCCCCCTTTTTCCTCCCCCCACCCTCTCCTCCTCTCTCTCTCCTCTCCCTCTCCCCTCTTTCTCCCCCCTCTTTCTCTCCTCTCTCCTCTCTCTCTTTTCTCCCCTCTTCCCTCTCTCTCCTTTTCTTCCCCTCCTCCCCTTTTCTCCTTTACCCCCTCTTCCCCTCCTCTCTCTCTCTTTTCTCTCTCGCCCCGTTTTTCCTCCCACCCCCCCGTCCGGGACTCCTGACTTTAAACCCCCCCCTCCATTTCCAAAAACCCCCCCCCCTCCATCCTTTTTAACCCCTAAAAAATGAAGAAAAGAGAGAGAGAAGAGAGAGAGAGAGAAGAGAGGGGAGAGAGGAAGAAAAAGAGAGAGCAAAGGGGGGGGGGGGGGGGGAAGGGAGGGGGAAAAGAAAAAGGGAGGGGGTGGGGGCAGGGGGTGAGGAGGGGGAATGGAGGGGGGGGGGGGGGGGGCAAACAGAAGTGGGAGACGAAGATACGGGGAAAAACTGGGGGGAAAAGGGAAAAGGTTTTGGGGGCGACGGGAAGAATAAAGGGGAAAGAGAAGAGGGGGGGAAGGAAAGGAGAGAGAGAGAGAGAGAGAAAAAGAGAAAGAGGGGAGAGGGGAGAGAGTGAAAAGGGGAGAGAGAGAGGGAAGAGAGGCCCGAGGGGAAAAAAGGGGGAAAGAGAAGGGGAAAACAGTTTGGGGGTGGGAAAAGAAAAAATTTAATCTAAATTGGGAAAATTTAAAACATACAAGTAGGCGAATCTCCTCTCTCCTCTCTCTCCATCGTCTCTCCCGTTTTCCCTTTTCTCTCTCCCCCCTCCCCTCCTCTCTCTCAAAACACACACACACAACACACACAAACACACACACCCACACAACACACCAAAGCACCCCACGCAAAGCCGGGGAAAGCACGCAGGCACGTAACGCACGCACGGGAAAGGGACCCACGCACGCGCGCGGGGGGGGAAGGGGCCCCAAAACACAACCCACACACACACACACACACCCACAACAACACACCCCACACACACACACACACACCACACACACAACACACACAAAACACACCACACCAATGTTGTTGCCCTACCAAAAAACCCCGTCAATAAATCTCTTTCCCCCCCTTTTTTTCACTCCTACTCCCAGACCCAGAAAAAGAAAACACACACACACGCACACGCCGCCCACACCCCACACACACACACACACACACCCCACACACACACACACACAACACAACCCCACACACACACACACAACACAAAAACAAAACCCCACACACACACACCGACGCAAAGGGACGCACGCACGCCACGCACACACCCCACACACCACACACACACACCCCCACACACACACACACACACCCCACCCACACACACATACACACAACAAAGAGGAAGAGTGTAAATCCCCTAGGAAAATCACCACGTTCACCGTTTTAAAAACCCTGACCCCTTTTTTCCCCTCGTCATTTTCCCCTCCCTTGGGCCCCCACCCTTCCCCCCTCCAAAAATCCATTTTCACCACCTTTATCTTTAAAATCTTTATCGTCAAACCCCCTTCCATTTTTTTCCCCTTCCCCAAAACCCCTTCACTGTCACCATCCTATCATCAACATCTTTATCGTCAACCCCCCTTTTTTACTATCCCCCCCCAATGCCCGAAGTCTGCGGAAAACGAGTGGTCGAATAAATGTCAGTTTACGTACATTCTCCGTCGCTTACATGTTTCCGGAAGCATATACATGTCCACGAGGACACGTTAGTGTGACACGTTGGTGCATGTAAGCACACACACACACACACACACACACCACACACACACACACAACACACACACAGGCACGCACGCACGCACGACGCACGCACGCACTCACACACACACACACACACCACACACACACACACACACACACACACACACACACACACACACACACACACACACACACACACACACACACACATAAATATGTATATACACAATGGCACACATAAAATAAGAATACTCTCTCTCTCTCTCTCTCTCTCTCTCTCTTCTCTCTCTCTCTCTCTCTCGTCTCTCTCTCTCTCTCTCTCTCTTCTCTCTCTCTCTCTCTCTCTCTCTCTCTCTCTCTCTCTCTCTCTCCTTGTCCAATGCATATCAGCTCCAAACAGTTCGCTGGATGGATGTTTTATTGTTGATGTATTACATACACTTTCTTTTTTTACATTGGCTGAAGCGTTTCTAATAAATCCTCATATACAATAATACAAAATGTACATCGTGATTAGACAATAATTATCATAATTCAAGTAGAACAAAATGAAAGGTGGTGACTGCTACTTTTCAAATACACTGGATAATGAATATTTTTAAAAAAAAATTTAAAAAATAGGAGGATGGGGGAGAGGTACTAATGCGGAAAGTGAGGGAGTAGGGGGGGGGGGGGGGGTCGGGGGGAAGAGGAAGGAACTAGAAAGAGGTGAAATCAGATGGGAAGAAAGATGAAGGTAAAAAGGAGAGGGGGGGGGGGTGAAAAAAAAGGAGGGTGAGTGAGTGAGTGAGTTGATTTAGAGTAAGTTCACACTTGGTGATATTAGACTTTTTTTTTTAATGGAGCGAGGGGAAGGGGAGTGTTTAAAAAAAAAAAAAAATTCAATGCATGGAAAGCACTTTTTGCTATTTGCACGATGTCTGGTTTCTGAGTTATTGTTTTGATAGAATCATGTACAGTCACATCCACGTTCGATTCTCTATATAATGAAGTTCATACTGAACAATGAGAGAGAAAATGGTCCACTGATAGAAGACTTGAACCATCGCATGCTACATTTTAGACATGAACCATCGCATGCTACATTTTAGACTTGAACCAACGCATGCTACATTTTAGACTTGAACCATCGCGTGCTACATTTTAGACTTGAACCATCGCATGCTACATTTTAGACTTAAACCATCGCGTGCTACATTTTAGACTTGAACCATCGCATGCTACATTTTAGACTTCAACTATCGCATGCTACATTTTAGACTTGAACCAACGCATGCTACATTTTAGACTTAAAACATCGCATGCTACATTTTAGACTTGAACCATCGCATGCTACATTTTAGACTTGAACCATCGCATGCTACATTTTAGACTTGAACCATCGCATGCTACATTTAGACTTGAACCATACGCATGCTACATTTTAGACTTGAACCACGCATGCTACATTTTAGACTTGAACCATCGCAATGCTACATTTTAGACTTGAAACCATCGCATGCTACATTTTAGACTTGAACCATCGCATGCTACATATTGAGAATGATAAGCAGAGGATGGCGTACATGAGAGAAAAAAAAGCAAGAATGGATGGGGAATGGGAGTGGGAGTGGGGGTGGGGGTGGGGGTGGGGGTGGGGGGAGGAGGGAAAAAGAGCTTTAGGAAAGAAGGAAGAGAAGAGAGAAAAGGGAGAGGGGTGAGGACAGGGGGAGAGGGGGGGGGTAAGGGAGGGGGGGGAGGGGGGGGGGGGAGTAGAGAGAGGAGAGAGGGGGGGGGAAGAGGAAAGGGAGAAGAGACGGTGTTGGTGAAGGGGAAATGGAGGTGGTGGTGGAGGGGGGGGGGGGGTTGGTTGCTCTCTCTCTCTTTCTGTCTGTCTGTCTGCTCTTTCTCTCTCCTCTCTCTCTCTCTCTCTCTCTCTTCTCTCTCTCTCTTCTCTCTCCTCTCTCTCTCTCTCTTCTCTCTCTCTCTCTCTCTTCTTCCTCTTTTCCTCGCTCACTCTTCCGCCCTCCGCATTTCCTCCCCTCCCGGTTTCCTCTCCCCCCCACCTGCTTCCCTCCCTCTGTACTTACCCCACCCTCTCTATCTTCATCTCCACTCCCACCCCACCCCCACCCCCGGCCCCCACCTTATCTCTCGTCCCCTCCGTCTCTCTCTCTCTCCCTCGCTCTCTCTCTCTTCCTCTCTCTTCTCTCTCCTCTCTCTCTCTTTCTCTCTCTCTCTTCTCTCTCTCTCTCTCTCTCTCTCTCTCTCTCTCTTTCTCTCTCTCCCTCTCTTCTCTCTCTCTCTCTCTCTCTCTCTCTCTCTCTCTTCTCTCTCTCTCTCTCTCGTTCTTCCTCCCCCTCTCGTCCGTTCTCACTTCTTTACCCTCCGCCTCCTATCCAACCTCCTCCCCCTCCATCCTTTCATCCGTAGATATGAAGAGAGAGAGACAGAGAGAGAGAGAGAGAGAGAGAGAGAGAGGAGAGAGAGGAGAGATAGAGAGAGAGAGAGAGAGAGAGAGGGGGGGGGGGGGGGAAGCAGGTGGAGAAAGAAGAGGGAGGGCTGGGGAAGGGGATGAGAGGAGAATGGGGAGGGGGGGGGGGGGAGGAAAGAAGTGGGAGACGAGATACGGGAAAGATGGGGGGAAAGGAAAGGTTGGGGACGACAGGGAAGAATAAGAGAGAAAAGAGAGAGGGGGGGAGAAGGAAGGAGAGAGAGAGAGAGGAGAGAGGGAGAGAGGGAGAGAGAGAGAGAGAGAGAGAGAGAGAGAGAGAGAGAGTGAGAGAGAGAGAGAGAGAGAGAGAGGCAGAGCGAAAAAGAGGAAAGAGTAGAGAGACAGTTTGGTCTGGAGAGAAAATTGAATCTAAATTGCAAATAATACATACAAGTAGGCGAATCTCCTCTCTCTCTCTCTCTCTCTCTCTCTCTCTCTTTTCTCTCTCTCTCTCTCTCTCTCTCTCTCTCACACACACACACACACACACACACACACACACACACCACACACACACACGCACGCACGCACGCACGCACGCACGCAGGCACGTACGCACGCACGCACGCACGCACGACGCGCAGGCGCGAGCACAACACACACACAAACACCACCACACACACACACACACACACACACACACGACACACACACACACACACACACACACACACTACACACACAATGTTGTTGCACCAAAAACCTCGTCAATACTCTCTCTCCCCCTTTCCTCACTCCTACTCCAGACCAGAAGAGAACACACACACCGCACACGCACCACACACACACACACACACACACACACACACACACACACACACACACAACACACACACACACACACACCACCACACAACACACCACAGCACCACGCACGCACGCACGCACGCCGCACACACAACACACACACACACACACACACACACACACACACACACACACACACACACACACACACACACACACACAAAGGGAAGAGTTAAATCTTGGAAAATCACCACTGTTCACCGTTCCAACCATGACCTGTGACTCCATCGTCATTCCGCTCCTTGCCTCCACCCTTCCCCATCTCAAAATCCATTGTACACCATCTCAACATCAACATCTTTATCGTCCAACCCCATTCACTATCACATCCATCGAATCATCTTCCACTGTCACCTCCATCTCAACATCTTATCGTCAACCCATTCCACTATACATCATCAAATCATCTTCACTGTCACCATCCTCATCATCAACATCTTTATCGTCAACCCCATTCCACCATCACATCATCAGAATCATCTTCACTGTCACCATCCTCATCATCGACCCCATCTTCACCAGCAGCACCATCGTTTGGCCCAGCATCTTCATCCTCGCCCCAGCCTGACCACTATCATCATCGTCACAAACATCCTACATACAAACTCCCCTGCCAGCGTCAAGTCTATGGACAAGGATAACAAGAGCAGTAATGACGTCATTGTCAATACTGACCTCAACGACATCGTCTATCAAACAGGCCACAATATGCCGAGTAGACAGCAATAACATCCTCCACAAATAAGTCAACAAGTAGCAAATAACGAAAACAAATCACACCGACTATGACTTCTCGCTGTGTATTTTGAACATCCTACAACAATACCTAACAGTTGTAGCCGCTACCCACAGCTTGGCTCCTAACAAAGCGCGGTCCACAAATGTCAACGAAAAGTACATAAAAACAACACGCAGAATGTTAGCCCTGCTCTTAATCTGTAATTCCCTGATGTGTATTATGAATATCGTTTATGGATGTCTTATGTCCCACGTAATTTTTGTTTTTGTTTTGTTTTTTTGTTTTTGTTGTTTTGTTTTTTGGTTTTGGTTTTGTTTTTTGGCCAGAATGATTTCAGATAACTGGTGTGTAATTAAAGCAACAGGAGGTCTGTATTTTCACAAATGATTGCCAATCAAGCAATGTGAAACAGATATACGGATAAGCTTTTTGATCAATTTAAGAGGAAAAATAACGTGTGCAGATAGCATTTGAAAACAATACATTTTTTTTTTGTTTGTTTTGTTAATACTAAAAATAAAACAACCCGCACACCTCTCGTTTGACAATTATACTGCCACTTTAAAAAGAAAATACTCCTGTACAACTTTCATTTGACAACAATACTGGCACTTTCTGAATTATACCAAAAAATCGTACCTATTATTTTTGTTTTTTATTGATGACACAGTACCCCTAGACACTTCTCATTTGACAACGATGCGTCAGGGGCGTCAATATTTTTTTTTAATCCTTAACTCTTACACAGATATGAAGATAAACTCTGTCGGTTTTGTGTGTATCATTTTGTTAAACAGAGACTTCTTTATTTTCCATCCACGTGAGTGAACATGCAAGATAAGGCTTGTTACATGTAAACGTGACCTTGACAGAGGTGATTTATACTGTATGGCGTGTTATACAGATTAAAGGAAATACGGCTTTCAACGCAGAGAGAGAGAGAGAGAGAGAGGAGAAGAGAGAGAGAGAGAGAGAGAGAGGAGAGAAGAGAGAGAGGAGAGAGAGAGAGAGAGAAGAGAGAGAGGAGAGAGAGAGAGAGAGAGGAGAGAGAAGAAGAAGAAACACAGCCTGCATAACGAACAAGTAACAGTCTCGTTTAAATTTCCGTCTTCAATATCTGGAAATTAAATTTCAGCTGAAAACGAATTTGGGATAAAAGATCATTCGTACATTTGCAAAATGAAAAAAAAAAATCAATACAAGGTCATGACGCGTTGACAAGATATTGGAGATGAGTGCAACAATTAAAAAAATTCTTATCCAACCAAATACGAACAAGAAAAAAAAAAGACAATCTTACTAAACAACCTGTCATAGCATTTCTTTCACCAAACCAACTACTATCAACCCCTCGAAGATCCTTAAAATAGCTCAGATCATTCCACGAAGTGAAGAGATGAGTGTGACACGAGGTTACTGGTGTGTTTCAACACTTAGTACAACATTCCAGTGTAGTGATGGGAGGAACTCTCTATGACAAATAGACACGCTTCACAAAGGGAGGAACATTGGGTGCCTGCAAGGATTCAGGCATTGGTCATTGTATCACTCATCAGCAGAGGCTAAACGTGTGCTGACCACTGTGACCAGCCGCAGAGTGAAAGGTCCACACATGCACGAAGCAGGCCTTCACAATGGAGAAACCCATCGCCATCCCACAGGCAGGAAAGAACCCCGTCCACTGCCAACATCAACACACCAAACTGCAGGAACGCTAGACACTGAGAAATGCCAGTCAAGAAAAAAAAAAGGATGGTCAATTAAATAACCTGAGATAAAACTAAACGTTGTTGTGAATAATCCTCGTTATTCTTCACCCAGTAGTAAACAGGAAACCCAGCTTTTCACCAAATTAAGAACATACAAAAGATGTCGACAGCCATTTATGAATGAAAACTGAATGTTTTGTTTTCGTTTTTTCCTATACAGGCGTCTGTATCTCAAACCGTCATCATAATTACTTTATCATTATCCTTGCTGTTGTTGTGATTGTTAAGTTGTAAATTTCATCGTTAGGGACATTGTTAAGTTGTAAATGTTCATTGTTAGGGACATATACACCCTCTTGACATTATGAAACAAATGAGAGCTTGGGACCATACAAAAATCCGCCGTGTAGACTTATAGGACGAAACGTGACGACACACACCAGAGAGAATTCATTCGTTCTTTCACGTGGGCCCCTTGAGAAAGCGATTAATTTGGCATCCGAAAGGGGCCAAGGAGGGCGAGGTCCCTCCACTATCGACCACAACAGGCACCACTAGACGTCACTGAAACTACCGAGCGATAATGCAGTGTCACCTCTGGCGGGCTGCCTAAGAGGTGGCTCTGTAGCCATTGCTGCTCTAGGAGCTTACAACAAATGCTATTGCCATTAGAGGTGGCTCTGTAGCCATTGCTGCTCTAGGAGCTTACAACAAATGCTATTGCCATTAGAGGTGGTTCTATAGCCATTGCTGCTCTAGGAGCTTACAACAAATGCTATTGCCATTAGAGGTGGCTCTATAGCCATTGCTGCTCAAGGAGCTTACAACAAATGCTATTGTCATTAGAGGTGGCTCTATAGCCATTGCTGCTCGGGGAATTTACAACTGCTATTTCCATATTATCACCAAAAGTGGTAGTAATCCTGTCTTTATTCATTTTTTTTTAAAATAGTTTGATCATCATCATAACCATTATCGTTTTTCCTATCAGTGATATAATCATTTCCATTACCACTTCGACTCACACATTGTCTCCCTTCTTGATAGCCTCGTTTTCATTTAACGCCCATCTTGTGCTGAAGTGTATGAAGATGAAGTGATTGCTCGTTCAATTCCGTTGTCCCGAGTGTTTTGGATCTAGCCCGAAGAAGACCTAAGAGGTCGAAACGCGTTGTGTTTTGTCTTGTGATTCGTTTGTCTACGTTGTCTTGGCGGTTTGCTATTGATTGTGTTTCAAATTTGTAAACAAAAGATGCCTAAGTGCACCGTAAGACAAGCAGAAAATTGCCATGCTGCTTTACCCATCCCCGTCACAAATTTTACTTCACAAAACATTTTCCTGTTGTTGTTTTGTTTTGGTTTTGTTTTGTTGTTTTCCCCACACAGCTGACAATGGTGTGAAGTTCGGTCAAGTTCCTGAGTTGCCCCCTTCGGTTCAGGAAGGCAAATTTGTTCCGAAATGTCGTCTCGTCTAGTTAATGGTGCCCCCCCCCCCCCCCCCCCTCCCCCCCCTTCCAATTCAAGGAGAATCTGCGTTAGTCTCGGTGAACACACACAGGATTGTGAAGTTTCACACCCTAAACACCAGTATTGGATTTCCACACTGATGTCTACCATGAATAGTCACAAATGACTGGTTGACCCCCTCCCTCTTCCTACCCCCCCCCCCCCAATCCCTCCATTATCCCCCTCCCTCTCCCTACCCCCCTCCCTCTCCTCTCCCCCCCCCCTCTCCCTACCCCCCCCCCCCCCAAAAAAAAGCCCTTTTTTATGAGAAAGTCAGCAAATCTGGAACAGTCGGGGGTAACCAAAACACTTAGTCTGGGTGTACAAAAGACATCAAACTAACAGAACTGTTCGCATCAACAGAGAACCTTTCTTGACACGAACTGACATCGTGCAGATCAGAAAGAAAAAACAAACAAACAAACAAAAACACTGGACGCTCAAAAAAATAATAATAGAGAGACAAAAAACAAAAAACAGCACACAAACAAAGACATAATATAACACAGAACTTCTGTTCTCAATTGCTTCATTTATTTGATTGCGTATGTCTGGGAAAAAAAAGAGCTGCCATACCCCGGAGGCTTCATTGTATGTGTCTGCACACTGTGCCAGCATGCGTACAACAATGCGCAGTCACAGTGATGTTTACACAAGTACCCGTCTGTGCTAGGCAACAAGGCTCTAAATACAGAACGAACCCGCTGTTCTGTCTGATGTGCTGTCATTCTCTTCACTGGGGTCTTGATGTGTGTCTATCTATTTCCGTAAAAAACGTAAATCATATATGTTCACATGTGATATATCGAATCACCTTAACATTCTTCGACGATGCCGTTTGATAGTTAAGGTCGCCATGGTGACGCTGTGTGATTGGGAAGATCGCCATGGTGACGCTGTGTGATTGGGAAGGTCGCCATGGTGACGCAGTGTGATTGGGAAGGTCGGCATGGTGACGCTGTGTAATTGGGAAGGTCACCATGGTGACGCCGTGTGATAAGGAAGGTCGCCATGGTGACGCTGTGTGATAAGGAAGGTCGCCATGGTAACGCCGTGTGATAAGGAAGGTCGCCATGGTGACGCCGTGTGATAAGGAAGGTCGCCATGGTGACGCTGTGTGATAAGGAAGGTCGCCATGGTGACGCTGTGTGATCGGGAAGGTCGCCATGGTGACGCTGTGTGATTGGGAAAGTCGTCATGGTGACGCTGTGTAATTGGGAAGGTCACCATGGTGACGCCGTGTGATAAGGAAGGTCGCCATGGTGACGCTGTGTGATAAGGAAGGTCGCCATGGTAAGCGCCGTGTGATAAGGAAGGTCGCCATGGTGACGCCGTGTGATAAGGAAGGTCGCCATGGTGACGCTGTGTGATAAGGAAGGTCGCCATGGTGACGCTGTGTGAGAGGGAATGTCACCATAGGGACGCTGTGCAATAGGATAGGTCGCCATGGTGACGCTGTGTGAGAGGGAAGGTCACCACAGGGACGCTGTGCAATAGGATAGGTCGCCATGGTGACGCTCTTTGATTGTTAAGGCCGCCATGGTGACGCCGTGTGATAGAGAAGGTCGCCATGATGACGCCATGTGATAGAGAAGGTTGCCATGGTGACGCTGTGTGATAGAGAAGGTTGCCATGGTGACGCTGTGTGATAGAGAAGGTTGCCATGATGACGCCATGTGATAGAGGTTGCCATGGTGACGCTGTGTGATAGAGAAGGTTGCCATGGTGACGCTGTGTGATAGAGAAGGTCGCCATGGTGACGCAGTGTGATAGAGAGGTTGCCATGGTGACGCCGTGTGATAGAGAAGGTCGCCATGGTGACGCCGTGTGATAGAGAAGGTCGCTATGGTGACGCTGTGTGATAGAGAAGGTCGCCATTGTGACGCTGTGTGAGGAAGGTCGCCATGTAACGCCTGTGTATAAGGAAAGGTCGCCATGGTGACGCCGTGTGATAAGGAAGGTCGCCATGGTGACGCTGTGTGATAGGAAGGTCGCCATGGTGACGCTGTGTGAGAGGAAATGTCACCATAGGGACGCTGTGCAAGGATAGGTCGCCATGGTGACGCTGTGTGAGAGGGAAGGTCACACATGGGACGCTGTGAATAAGGAAGGTCGCCATGGTGACGCTCTTTGAATTGGTTAAAGGCGCCATGGTGACGCCGTGTGATAGAGAAGGTCGCCATGATGACGCTGTGATAGAGAAGGTTGCCATGGTGACGCTGTGTGATAAGGAAGGTTGCCATGGTGACGTGTGTGATAGAGAAGGTTGCCTGTGACGCCATGTGATAGAGGTGCCATGGTGACGCTGTGTGATAGGAGGTTGCCATGTGACGCGTGTGATAGAGAAGGTCGCCATGGTGACGCAGTGTGATAGAGAAGGTGCCATGGTGACGCCGTGTGATAGAGAAGGTCGCCATGGTGACGCGTATGTGATAGAGAAGGTCGCTATGGTGCGCTGTGTGATAGAGAAGGTGCCATTTGTGCGTGTGAGAGGGAAGGTCGCCATAGTTACGCTGTGTAATAGGAAAGGGCGTCTGGTGCGCCGTGTGATAAGGAAGGCGCCATGGAGACGCTGTGTGGAGGGAAGGTCGCCATGGTGACGCTGTGTAACAGGAAAGGGTCGCCTTGGTACGCCGGTGACCAAAGGAAGCTCGCCATGGTGACGCTGTATGAGAGGGAAGGTCGCCATGGTGATGCCGTGTTATAAGGAGGATCGCCATGGTGA
>CM031626.1:14180010-14182510 GCA_018398815.1 Conus ventricosus
AGTTTTCATGGTTTAAACTTTAGTTTTCATGGTTTAAGCTTTAGTCTCATGGTTTAAGCTCTAGTTTTCATGGTTTAAACTTTAGTCTCCATGGTTTAAACTTTAGTCTTCATGGTATAAGCTTTAGTCTTCATGGTTTAAGCTCTAGTTTTCATGGTTTAAACTTTAGTCTTCATGGTTTAAGTTCAGTCTTCATGGTTTACGGTTTAGTCTTTATGGTTTAAACTTTAGTTTTCATGGTTTAAACTTTAGTCTTCATGGTTTAAACTTTAGTCTTCATGACAAAAAAGCAGAAGAGCACACAAAACAAAGTGTGAAGTAACGACGATTTAATGCACGACACAAAACAGGACAAGAAATTTTCGGCAAAATGCCTTCCTCAGCGACAAACAAAAAAACGTACAGACATAAACATGCACAATACTCCCTGTGAAGCCAAAGTGGTGAGTATTGTGCATGTTTATGTCTGTACGTTTTGTTTGTCGCTGAGGAAGGCATTTTGCCGAAAATTTCTTGTCCTGTTTTGTGTCGTGCATTAAATCGTCGTTACTTCACACTTTGCTTTGTGTGCTCTTCTGCTTTTTTGTCGTGTTTCAGTAACGCCGCAGTTTGTTTCATTTGCCGTTTAGTCTTCATGGTTTAAACTTTAGTTTTCATGGTTTAAACTTTAGTTTTCATAGTTTAAGCTTTAGTCTTCATGGTTTAAACTTTAGTCGTGATGGTTTAAGCTCTAGTTTTCATGGTTTAAGCTTTAGTCTCCATGGTTTAAGCTCTTGTCGCAAACGACCAATCAATAAACAGGAGTGTTGTGCGCAAGATGCATGCAGCCCGCATGGATAATATCCTATCGAGAGTGTGAGGGTGGGGTTGGGGGGTGGGGGTGGGGAAAGGCCCGGGTGTCGGGGGGGGGGGGGGGGGCTTGAGGGATAGTGGGGTTTGATGGTGGATGGATGGCGGTTGCAGAGCTAGCAAAACTATAGCGACACATTCTACCTGGACACAGAAATCAAATTTCATACAGATCAATAGGTGGTGGTCAACAAGTACACAAAAGAATAAACCACATACGTAAAACTAAGTTCATTTAAGTTATATCCAGTTACTTCTTAGGTATAACATGTTTATAAGCTTACTGCATAATGAGTACAATGTATAAGTTAGGTGTGTTAAAGCATACAGACGTTAAAAAAAAAACAACGTTATAAACAAAAACAAAAAGAAACAAAAGGACTTACTTAGATTCAAGCGAATTCTCGAAAGTCGTGTAATCCTAAACTAACTCAGCCACATACAAAAGGAGTTTATACATACATGTATATATTATAAACATTTAAAAAAAAGAAAATAACAGTTTTGACTTTCTGTTCGTTTCTTCGTTTTAAGCTTATTTACAACCTCCGTCACTGTGCACTTGTTTATTAGACACGCGTACATTGCATATATAACATGTCAACTATTAAATATATATATATATATATATATATATTATATATATATATATATATATATATATATATATATATATATATATATATATATATATATATATATATATATACAAGTTGGTTAACTGATCACAACGTGTCATATCAAAGCACGTATTATGTATACATTTGAATGAAATGACGATCTGATGACTACGAAGATACAGAAGAAAACTATTTATACAATTTGATGCCTCTCTCTCTCTCTTAATAAAAATCAGTTACAATCATGAAAAAGTCACCTGCAAACTGCACAACGGCTCGACATACACATAGCCATGTCCCCTCAAACGTGAAACAGTCCAGCCATACAAAAAAATCCATCATTCCTTACAAGACATTCCAGCACAGCTTTCTTGTTTGACCATCATTAACGATGCGTTAAATCATTGAAATATAACCATTGATGAGGTATGAAGAAAAAAAAATACAGTCTAGGTCCACTATGTCTATGGCCAAGTCACTGTGGTTTTCCAGGCAGTTCTTGGATTCATTTCCACTGCTGCTAAACCTCTGTCTACTTCAGCCGCTGTCAGTGGGCTGTTAGAACACACATGAACTCGTAGGGTGTACACATGGAAAGCTTCTAGAAACTCTGTGTTTGTGTGTGTGTGTGTGTGTGTGTGTGTGCGTGTGTGTGTGTGTGTGTGTGTGTGTGTGTGTGTGTGTGTGTGTGTGTGTGTGTGTGTGTGTGTGTGTGTGTGTGTGTGTGTGTGTGTGTGTGTGTGTGTGTGTGTGTGTGTGTGTGTGTGTGTGTGTGTGTGTGTGTACGTGTGTGTGTGTGTGTGTGTGTGTTGTGTGTGTGTGTGTAGGTGTGTGTGTGTGTGTGTGTGTGTGTGTGTGTGTGCGTGCATTGCGTGTGTGTGTGTGTGTGTGTGTGCGTGTGTGTGTGTGTATGTGTGTGTGTATGTGTGTGTGTGTGTGTGTGTGTGTGTGTGTGTGTGTTGTGTGTGTGTGTGTGGTGTGTGTGTGTGTGTGAAAGAGACACAGAGAGAGAGATAGAGAGAGAGAGACAG
>CM031626.1:14187510-14195010 GCA_018398815.1 Conus ventricosus
TACTTGTAGTATGCCACTGACAGTTTGCTTGTAGTATGCCACTGACAGTTTACTTGTAGTATGCCACTGACAGTTTACTTGTAGTATGCCACTGACAGTTTACTTGTAGTATGCCACTTAAGTCTTCGTGTGGGCCTCTAATGCTACACGTTGTTTAGAGCTTTCGTGTACTGACTTCCATAAAAAACGCGAAAATTTGAAAGGCTATTTTTTCGGGTGAAAAGGGGTGAATATACAATATTGAACCATTGTGGCAAGTTGTTTGGGTCCAAGACTCACGTGCAGTGAAAACATTGTGTGAGCAACACATCATTCCCGGCATTGGAGGGTCAACAGAAATGGCAAACTGGTTGCTGCATGTGAGGCACGTGCACACCATGCAGAGCAAAGTTAACCAGCGACAAGTACGCAGGCATGCAGCCTTTATAAAGCCGTGCTACAAGGTTCAGGTAACGACTTGCCGTCTGAGCGCTACAGAGATGCCAAGACTACGAGCAGAGGAACGCAATCGTGCCCTAGGCCATCTGGAGGCAGGTGTGGATGCCAGGCAGGTCGCCAACATCTTTAATGTCCACATCTCAACCATCTATCGTCTGCAGCACCGCATGCGAGTCACTGGTACCACTGATGATCGTCCCCGGCCAGGCCGTCCTCGGGTCACCACACAAAGAGAGGATCGCCATCTTGTTCGAACCCATCTGCGGGACAGGCGGCAAACAGCCGCTAACACTGCTCGACAGGTGCCTGGTAATCTCCAGCAACGAATCAGCCTCAACACTATGCGGCGGCATCTTCAGGAGAACGGGCTGGCATGTAGGCGTCCTCACAGAGGTCCGGTACTGACACCAAGACACCGGCAGGACAGGCTGCAGTGGGCACAAGCCCAAATCAACTGGCGCAGGCAGCAGTGGGGACGCATACTGTTCTCAGATGAGAGCCGTTTTTTGTATTGACATGGCTGACGGTCGTGTCAGAATATGGCGTCGACCTGGTGAACGCTATGCTGACTCCTGTGTGGTAGAGCGGAACCCCTGGGGAGGCCCGAACGTTATGATATGGGGTGCAATTGGCATTAACCACGCCATAGGACCAGTCGTCTTTCAGAACATTGGTCCTGGTCGCGGACAGGGTGTCAATGCACAGCGCTACATCAACCAGGTGCTCAGACCCCATGTCGATCCTTTTTTGCGCAACACCCAAACTGAACATTCCAACAGGAACAATGCAAGACCACACACCGCCAGCCCCTCAGTCCCGATTTAAACCCAATAGAACATTTTTGGGATGAACTTGGCAGACGGTTGGACCTCCTGCGTCCACGACCAGCAACAGCGGCTCAACTTCACCAGGCCATCGTCCATGTGTGGGCTGGTGTGCCAAGGGGACGCATCAACCACCTGGTCCACTCAATGAGCCGCAGGTGTCAAGCAGTTGTCCATGCAAATGGTGGCCACACACGGTATTAGGACTTCAAGCTGGTTTGTCACGTGACCTTGGATTTTCCACACAAAGACATATTGCTGATGACATTTTCACACATTATCGGTGTAATGAATCAAATCACGTTGAATTCTCGCTTCCACTCTGTACAATTGTGACCAATAAAATTCACCCCCAACCTTCAGGTTGTTTTGCTTTCGCGTTTTTTATGGAAGTCAGTATATTTGTGTAGGCTCTCTGCAGTCTTTCTGTGATCGCTAACAGTCTTCTTGTATGCGCCCACAGTCTACTCGGAGGCTGCGAGCAGTCTTGCAGTCTTGATGTAGTACGCTTGCGTTCTATTTGGAAGCTACTACTCACAGTCTTCTTGAAGGCCGCTTACACTCTTCTTGTAGGCTGCTGAAAAGACTTACAGTCTTCTTTGATGGCCACATACAGTCTACTCATGGGCCGCTTACAGTCTTATCGTAGGCCTTTAAGAGTCTTGTTGTAGGTCTCTTACCAGTTCATTTGAAAGTTGCTTACACTCTGACTGCAGGCCACTTACCTTTCCTTGTGGGCTTACCTCATGTCACTTGTTTACTTGTTTGTCTACAGATCATTTGCACGCAACCGTCAGTCTTCTCAAAGGCCGCTTACCGTGTATTGCGGACTGCGTACTGTCCCCTTCCAGGTCGTTTACAGTCTACTTTTAGGCCGCTTACAGTCTACTTTTAGGCCGTTTACAATCTACGTTTAGGCCGCTTACAGTCTACTTTTAGGCCGCTTCCAGTTTACAGTCTACTTTTAGGCCGTTTACAGTCTACTTTTAGGCCGTTTACAGTCTACGTTTAGGCCGTTTACAGTCTACTTTTAGGCCATTTACAGTCTACTTTTAGGCCGTTTACAGTCTACTTTTAGGTCGTTTACAGTCTACTTTTAGGCCGTTTACAGTCTACTTTTAGGCCGCTTACAGTTTACAGTCTACGTTTAGGCCGCTTACAGTGTACTTGTAGGCAGAGACTTAAACGGTGGTATTAGTCATCTCTTCGTAACAGCCATTCTATCATGATACAAGAGAAAGTGAAATGAACGATAAGATGAGATAAGATAACGTTGCTTATAGCTTAAAGGCCACATCAGGGCTGTAACCATGTTAAAATCAACTCATAAGTCATTCATTCACACAATTCTTTAAAACACATCTTTAAAAAACCCATCCGATAGTTTGTTAAAAATCTTTTCCACTGTAAAATCTCAGATCCGATGAAAATTGTTAATCTCTTTCAAGAGCTGAAAGATCGCATCGGGCGGAACATCTCTGAACAAGGTTTTCATGGAATCTGCTGTACATTGTTTGTGTCTCACATCATGCAAGTCCCAACACTCTAAAAGAACGTGTTTCATTGTGAGTGGCACATGACATGGAATGCACCACGGAGCTTCTTCACTCTTTAAAAGGTACGAATGAGTAAAATACGAACGGCCGGTGTGCAGCCAGCAGAGAACCGTTTCTTCTTTACGACCACCAGACGTAGATGAGAGGAACTCCTTTAGGTTTGGACGGATCTGAAAGTGTTTGTTTATCCGTCTGTGTATTCTAATCCTCCTGCAAGAGGTCTCTGACATAATCATACATTAGACAATTTTCCTGTTGTGTCACAAAACGAACAAACAAACAAACAAACAAACATAACTGCAGTGCGCCGAGAGAACTCACAAGGCGGCAGGCGGATCGTGATGTCGTCGAACAAGCCCTTCTCCTGCACCCTCCCCGGCAGGGCACAGCGGTACACCCTGCCCCCTGACTTCCGGCTCACGTGCACCTTCAGCGCGCGCTCTGACGTCACGCGACATCCGGGCTCGTGGTGGTAGATCACCTTGCCTTGAATCTCCACCACCTGCGCGTTGTTTTATTTTCTTTCTTCATTTATGTATTCATTTATTTGTTTGTTTTTATTTATTTATTTATTTATTTATTTCTTATTGATTTGATTGATCGATTGATTTATCTGTTATTCATTGATCGATTGATTGATTTGCGTATTTATTTATCTATTTTTCCTTTTTTTTTTTTTTACTCTTCATTTTTCTTATGGATGGCGATGCATGACATCGTCAGCCACAGTTGTAGATCTTGGCTGTATATCTTCAAGAGGAATAGAATGAAAGTGCTATATCTCAATTAAAGTTATGGAAGTGAAGATCAGAATTGAACCCAGGACCGGTCATTCTCCAGTCATTTGTCGTAACCACTGGCATACACTTCTGTCCTACATGTGGCCCTATGAACCAGACCCCACCTCACACACACACACACACACACACACACACACACACACACACACACACACACACACACACACCACATCACACACACCACACCACACACACACCTACCCACACACTTGATCTCTCTCTTTCTCCGTGCTTCTCTCTCTCTCTTGTGTCTCCTCTCTCTCCTCTCTCTCTCTCTCTCTCTCTCTCTCCTCTCTCTCTCTCGGGGTCTCTCCCTCGTGTTCTCTGTCTCTGTCTCTGTCTCTGTCCCTCCTCTCTCTCTCTCTCTCTCTCTCCTCTCTCTCTCTCTCTCTCGTCTCTTCTCTCTCTCTCTCTCCTCTCTCTCTCTCTCTTTCTCCTCTCTCTTCCCATTTTGCTCTCTGTCTGTCTCCGCCTGCCTGTCTCTCTCTGTCTCTGTCTCTTCTCTTCTCTCCCTCTCTCTCTCTCTCGCTCTCTCTCTCTCTCTCCTCTCTCTCTCTCTCTCTCTCTCTCTCCGTCGATCGATTGCTCTCTCTCTCTCTCTCTCTCTCTCTCTCTCTCTCTCTCTCTCCTCTCTCTCTCTCTCTCTCACTCCTCCTATCCCTCTCTCGTCTCTCTCTCTCCTCTCTCTCTCCCGTCTGTCTGCTGCCTGCCTGTCTGTCTGCTGTCTGGCCCTCTCCTGTCTGTCTGTTCTCTCTGTCTGTCTGTCTTGTCTGTGTCCCTCTCTCTCCTCTCTCTCTCTCTCTCCTCTCTCTCTCTCTCCTCTCTCTCTGTGTGTGCTTTTGCCTCCGATCTCCTCTCTGTTCGTGTCTCTGTTTTTCCTGTCTGTTTGACTCTCACCCCATTGTATTCCCCCCCCCCCCCCTCCTTTTCTCTCCTCTCATGCCATCCCAGTCAAAAAGCTGCTCCGGCTTCTTAAGACTGAACTGCGCATGAACTCTTCCTTCACCTTCAAGTACCAGCCCCTTCGCTCCATCCCTAACAGCGTCACTATAATGCCAAACAGCACTTGTACAATGATGGAGATTTTCAGCAGAAAACGAAATAAACACAAAATTTAAATGCAAGTTAAACATGTGTCTGCACACATGAGCAATGCATCCGTGAGTATATCTCAGTGATTTAACTGATGTGTGGGACCACGTAGTCACTGTTTCACAGTCAGTAACACACAAACACACACAAAACACATTCAACTGTCTTTCGGATTTTGACTGCAAGCAAAACATTTAAATGTCTTTCAGATTAGGACTGCAAACAAAAGCATTCAACTGTCTTTCAGATCACGATAGTAAGCAGGAACATTTAACTATCTTTCAAATTATGACTGCAAGTAAAAACATTCAACTGTCTTTTCAAATTATGACTGCAAGTAAAACCATTCAATTGTCTTTCAGATTAGAATGCAAGTAAAAACATTCAACTGTCCTTCAATCCTGAAAGTAAGTAAAATTATTAGATTTATGACTGCAAGCAGAACCATTGAACTGTCTTTCAAATTATGACTGCAAGTAAAACCATTCAATTGTCTTCAGATTAGACTGCAAGCAAAAACATTCAACTGTCCTTCAGATCCTGAAAGTAAGTAAAACCATTAGATTAGACTGCAAGCAGAAACATTGAAACTGTCTTTCAGATTCTGACAGTAAACAGAAACATTCAACTGTCTTTCAGATTCTGACAGTTAGCAGAAACATCCAACTGTCTTTCAGATTAGGACTGTAAGCAAAACCATTCAGCTGCCTTTCAGATTATAACTGCAAGCAAAAACATTCAACTGTCTTTCAGATTATAATATGACTGCACGCAAAAACACTCAACTGTCTTTCAGATCATGACTGCAAGTAAAAACATTCAACTGTCTCAGATTATGACAGCAAACAAAAACATTCAACTGTCTTCAGATCAGACTGTAAGTAAAAACATGCAAGCAGAAACCATGAACTGTCTTCAGATTCTGACAGTAAGCAAAAACATGCAATTGCCTTTCAGATTATGACTGCAAGAAACACACACACACACACACACACACACAACACACACACACACACACACACACACACACACACACACACACACACACACACACACCAATTCAACTGTCTTTCAGATTATGACGTGTCAGCAAATACATTCAACTGTCTATTACATTTTAACTGCAAGCAAAAACATTCAAGTGTCTTTCAGATTAGGACTGCAAACAGAAATATTCAACTGTCTTCAGATTGTGATAGTAAGCAAATACATCACCTGTCTTTCAGATTATGACTGCAAGTAAAAACATCAACTGTCCTTCAGATCCTGAAAGTAAGTAAAACCATTAGATTTATAACTGCAAACAGAAACATTCAACTGTCTTTCAGATTATAACTGCAAGCAAAAAACACTCAACTGTCTTTCAGATTCTGACAGCAAGCAGAAACATCCAACTGTCTTTCAGATTATAACTGCAAGCAAAAACACTCAACTGTCTTTCAGATCATGACTGCAAACAAAAACATTCAACTGTTTTTCAGATTATGACTGTAAGTAAAAACATTCACCTGTCTTTCAGATTATGACTGTAAGTAAACATTAGATTTATGACTGCAAGCAGAAACATTGAACTGTCTTTCAGATACTGACAGTAAGCAAAACCATTCAACTGTCCTTCAGATTCTGACAGGAAGCAAAACATGCAATAGCCTTTCAGATTATGATTGCAAGAAACACACACACACACACACACACACACACACACACACACACACACACACACACACACACACATTCAACTGTCTTTCAGATTATGACTGCCAGCAAATACATTCAACTGTCTATTACATTTTAACTGCAAGGAAAAACATTCAAGTGTCTTTCAGATTAGGACTGCAAACAGAAATATTCAACTGTCTTTCAGATTAGGACTGCAAACAGAAATATTCACCTGTCTTTCAGATTAGGACTGCAAACAGAAATATTCAACGTTCAACGCCCAGACACATGAATAAGTGAACGAAGGGAAGAAACTCTGGTCCGTTTCTGAACAGGGGCGACAATTCAAGCTGGTCAATCGAGCTGACCCTGGCGTGCCTGCCAGGCGTGACGTCACCAGAAAACGTTGTCTCTCTCATTTTGCAGTGAAGATGAAACCCACGCACCGCAGTACCCATCTTCTAAGGATGCCTATCCAGAGATGAAACCCACGCCACCGGCAGTACCCATCTTCTAAGGACGCCTATCCAGAGATGAAACCCACGCCACCGGCAGTACCCATCTTCTAAAGACGCCTATCCAGAGATGAAACCCACGCCACCGGCAGTACCCATCTTCTAAGGACGCCTATCCAGAGATGAAACCCACGCCACCGGCAGTACCCATCTTCTAAGGACGCCTATCCAGAGATGAAACCCACGCCACCGGCAGTACCCATCTTCTAAGGACGCCTATCCAGAGATGAAACCCACGCCACCGGCATACCCATCTTCTAAGGACGCCTATCCAAGATGAAACCCACGCCACCGCAGTACCCATCTTCTAAGGACGCCTATCCAGAGATGAAACCCACGCCACCGGCAGTACCTATCTTTTAAGGACGCCTATCCAGATGTAGACGCAGACCTTGGTGAAAAGTCCAGACATTCCAGAGTAAACGTTCGGATGGATTCTCGGCATCTCAGAACGTGGAACCTTAGACTATATCGGGCAGGGAGTGAGCAAAATGTCATACAATGGCACGCTACAACTTCTTCTCGTGGTTACTAAACACCGTAGGCCTACCTAGTACAGACATGTATCTCCCCATGACTTCCTGTCCCTGATCATTCTACAGGGTACAGTGAGGGT
>CM031626.1:14200010-14202510 GCA_018398815.1 Conus ventricosus
ACACAAACAAAAACCAGGGGGCTGACGATCAGGGAAAAAAAGGGGCATTCAGAACTCCACCACAAAAATTTTTTTCCTAAATTTCCCTTTCCCTTTTCGGGCGATCCGCGTTTTCAGCTATGACGAACGAAAACCGGGGTTGGGAAGGGAAAACAAAGGCATGTGTGTGTTTTGTGTGTGGTGTGTGTTTTGGAGTTTTTGGGGTGGTGTGTGTGGGGTTGGTGTTGTGGGGTGTGTGGTTGTGTAGGGGGGGGAGTGTGTGTGGGGTTACTTTCAGTGTGTGTGTGTTTTGGTGTGTGTGTGGTTTTGTGTGGGGGGGTGTGTGTGTGGGGTGTGTGTGTGTGTGTGGGGTGTGTGTGTGTGTTTTGTGTGTGTGTGTGTTTTTGTGTTTTGTGTGTGTGTTTGGGGTTGTTTTGTGTGTGTGGTGGGTGGGGGGGTGGGTGGGGCGTGCGTGGTGGCGTGCGGGGCCGCGGCGACTAAAAAAAAAAAAAAAAGGGGAGAGAGAGAAACAGAGGCAGAGAGACAGAGAGGGAAAAGAGAAGAGATAGTGGTGGTGGTGTGGGGGTGTGTGTGTTTGGGGGTTGTTGGGGTTTTGGTGTGTGTGGGGGTGTTGTGTGTGTGGGGTGTTTTTGGTTTTTGTGTGTGTGTGTGTGTGTGTGGTGTGTGTGTGTGTGGTGTTGTGTGTGTTTGGTGTTTTGGGGTTGTTGGTTTTCATGGTGTGTGTGTGTGGTGTGTGTGTGATGTGTGTGTGGGGTTGTGGGGTTTTGGGGTTTGGTGTTTGTGTGTGGGGTTTGTTGTGTGGGTGTGTGTTGGTTGTGTTGTGTGTGGTGTGTGTGTGTGGGGGGGGGGGGGGGGGGGGGGGGGGGGGGGGGGGGGGGGGGGGGGGGGGGGGTGGGGGGGGGGGGGGGGGTGGGGGGGGGGGGGGGATAGCCCAAAAAGGGGGGAAAAAGGGCAACAGAAGATAAAGGGGTAAGGGGTCACCTAAACGCCATCTAAATCTACATTTTTGCGCTTTTTTTCATCACCCGAAACCCCAAAAAGCCAAGACCAGGGTCGTAAAGTTTTTTCACCCAAAAATCATTGCCCAACCCCCCTGTCATCAGGACAAGAGGGCAGAACAGCGACAACCGCCCATAACAAGAAAAAAAACCAGCGAGTGACAGCAGTGGCACCGAAACGCCAAAGGATCGTCACTGTGATGATTAAGCGCATTTTTTCCCCTGTCACCCCGATTCGTCTGGATATCCGTTTTTTAAAGGGGGGGCCCCCCTGCGCGCGCGCACACACACACACCCCCACACACACACACACACACAAAACACACACACCCACACACAACACACACACACAAAACACCCCACAAAACACACACTCGAAAAAAAGAAAAAACACACACAACACACACACACCCCACACACACACACACACCACCCACACACCCCCACACACACAAAACACACACACAAAAACATTTTTTCCTTTTTCCCCCTTTCTCTCCTCTCTGTTTTTTTCTCTCTCCTCTCCCCCTCTTCCCCCTTTTCTCTCCTCTCTCCCCCCTCTCATTTTTTTCTCATTTTTTTTTTTTTTTTCTTTTCCCCTTTCCCCCCCTTTTTCCCCTCCTTTTGGGTTTTTGTTTTTTTGTCCCCGCGTGCCAAAGGGAAAGCCCCGCAACCCCGGGTCGCACGCACGACCCACACACCAATACACCAAAACAAAACACACCCCCACAAAACACACACCCCCCACACACACACACACACAAAAAACAAGGTTTAAAAATTTGTATCAAGAACATTCTTCTCCCCTCCCCTTCTCTCCCCCTTTTCTCTCCCCCCTTTTCCTCTCTCTCCCCCTTCCCCTCTCTCTCCCCTCTCTTCACGCGTGTGTGTGAGAGAGGGCGTGCGCACACAAACCCCCACACACACATCCGAAAAGAAAAGAGAGAGAGGGGGGGGGAGAGAGAGAGAGAGAGAGAGAGAGAGAGGAAAAAGAGGGGAGAGAGAGAGAGAGAGAGAGAGAGGAGAGAGAGTTGTAAACGCGGCCTGAACATAATCCCTGGGGCCCTTGTGAGAATTTTTCTCACCGTTAAAGTTTTTCAGGGATTTTTCCGCAAAGACTTCACCAAAAGACCGAGAGAGACGTAAAGGTCACCAGGTCACAAGGAATGGGAATTCTTCTTCAAAAATTAAAGAACAATATTTTTTTTGTGTTTGGTGTTTTTGCTCAGAGGCAAAGCCTTTCCCCCCACGTTTTGGACAAACAAACAAACAAAAAAAAAATAAATAAATAAAAAAAAAGCGAAAGAAAGAAAAAAAAAAAAAAAAAGAAGTTTTGAAACAACGCGAAAAAAAAAAAGGCCTTTTACCAAAGGGTAAAATCCGACTTTTTACAAACCCACTCTGATTTTTTCCCCCCCCTTTTTCCCCTTACCTCCCTTCCCTGAAAGACCCAGGGCCCCTAGGAAACCCAAAAACCCCTGGGGCTCCTTTGGGGAAAATCT
>CM031626.1:14207510-14225325 GCA_018398815.1 Conus ventricosus
CCATACACCATGTTTTCAGGACGTTTAACCTTCTGTTGGATGATATATTGGATAAGTGGATAATAACGGGCCGTTAACAAACCTCCATAACTTTTCTACCCCCCCTCCCCTCCCCCCCCCCACAACACACAACACATTCTTTCCCTTCTCCAGGGTACAGTCTGCTGAATCGCGTACCCAGCGATGTCGATGTTGATCCGAATTTTCTTCAGTCCTCTTTATGACAATACACTGGGGAATTTCATGGTTTTATTTGCCGAACAAGCAATGAACAAACTGACACATAGCCATAGCGAACAACCATGTGAACAACATGGACACATAGCATACATTGCGAAAACAGTGAACAAACATGACACATTGCGCATAGGCACAACAGTGCAACAAAACATGACACATGCACATAGCGAACAACCAGTGAACAAACAGACCATAGCGAAACAACAGTGAACAACAAACATGACCATCGGAACACCCATGTGAACAAACATGACACATAGCGAAAAACCTGAACAAACTGAACACATAGCGACCAACCAGTGCACAAAAAAACCGACACATCGCGCATAGCGATCAACCAGTGAACAACAAATGACACATAGCACATAGCGAAACACACCATGTGAACAAACATGACACATGCACTAGCAAACAACCAGTGAACAAGCAAGACACATAGCAATCAGCGAAAACAGTGAACAAACAGGGACCCACATAGCGAACAACAGTGGACAAACATGACACATCGACCTAGCGAACAGCCAATGAACAAAAACATGACACATAGCACATAGCGAACAACCAGTGACAAACATGACACATAGCGAACAACCAGTCAACAAATGACACATAGCCACTTAGCGAATAACCAGTGAACAAAACATGACAATTGCACACAGCGAAACACCAGGAACAACACATGACAATAGCCATAGCAAACAACCAGTGAACAAGCATGACAATAGCACATAGGAACAACCAGTGCACAAACATGAACATGCGACAACCAGTGAACAACTGACGGCATAGCACCATAGCGCACACCAATGAACAAACCTGAACATAGCACATAGCGAACAATCCAGTGAACAAACATGACACATAGCGAACACCCAGTCAACCAAACATGACACACGCACATACCGAATAACAGTGAACAAACATGACACATAGCACACAGGAAAACCAGTGAACAACATGACACATAGCGACAACCAGCAACAAAACAATGGGACACATAGCACATAGCGAACAACCAAGGAACCCAACATGACACATAGCGAACAACCAGACCCCCCCTGCCCACATAGCGAAAGTGAAAACCAGTGCACAAACATGACACATAGCACATAGCAAAACAACCAGTGAACAAACATGACACCTAGCAATAGCGTACAACCAGAGAACAAACCTGGACACTAGCGAAAAACAACCAGTAAACAAACATGACACATAGCACATAGCGAACAACCAATGAACAACATGAACACATAGCTCATAGCGAACCACCCAGTGACCAAACATGACACATAGCGACACCCCGATGAACAAACATGACAATAGCACATAGCGAACAACACCATGTGAACAAAATGACACATAGCACACAGCGAACAACAGTGAAACAACATTGACCACCTAGCGAACAACCAGGTAAACAAAATGACACATAGCGAACAACCAGTCAACAATACATGACAATAGAACATAAGCGAACAACCAAGGAACAAACAATTGTCACATCCGAACACACAGTAAACACAAACATGGACACATAGCGATAGCGAACAACCAGTAATACAAAACATGACACATAGGAACAACCAGGAAAACAAAAATGGGACCATCGGCCCTAGCGAAAACCAGTGAACAAACATGACACATAGCGAACAACCCAGTGGAACAAACATTGCACACATCGGGCATAGTGACCAACCATGTGAACAAACATGACCAAAGCACCATATCGAAACAACAGTGAACAAACATGCAACATAGCGCCCCCAGGTGAACAAAAAGTGCACATAGCACATTAGCGAACAACCAGTGAACAAACATGACCCACATAGCACATATCGGACAACCGTGATCAACATGACACATAGCGGAACCAACCAAGTGAACAAACATGGACCCATAGCGCATTAGCGACAACAGTGAACAAACCTGACAATCGCGCCAACACCCAGCTGAACAAACTGACACTAGCGAACACACAGTGAACAACATGACACATGCACATAGCGACAACCAATGAACAAACATGGCACATAGCACATAGCGTACAACCAATCGAACCAACCCTGACACCAGTGCCCATAGGGAACAACCAACCGTGGAACAATACATGACACATAGCGAAAACAATGAACAAACATGACACATGGCACATAGGGAACAACAAGGAACAAACATGACAAATTAGCAAACAACCAATGAACAAACATGACACTTAGCCATAGCGAACAACCAGTGAACAATACCATGACACATAGCGACAACCAGAGAAGGAAACTATGCACATAGCACATAGCGAACAACCAATGAACAATATGACACATAGCACATAGCGAACAACCAGTGAACACACATGCACTAGCGAACAACCAGTGGGAACAAACATGACACATAGCACATTGGCGAACAACCAGTGAACAAACATGACACATAGCCATAGCGAACAAACTAGTGAACAAACCATGACACATAAGCGAACAACCATGAACGAAATGACAAATAGACATTAGCGAACAACAATGAACAAAACATGATAATAGCACATAGAGACACAACCAGGTGAACAAACATGACAATAGAACAGCCCAAAACACCCACTGAACAAACATGAAACATAGCACATTAGCGAACAACCAATGAACAAACATGAACATAGCGAAAACAGCACAATGAACAAACATGACACCGTAGCACATAGCGAACAACCAATGAACAAACTTGACACCACAGCGAACAACCACTGAACAGACATTACACATCGCACATAGCCGAAAAACAATGGAACGATCATGACACATAGCGAACAACTAAGTGAACAACCATGACACATAGCACATAGTGAACAACAGTGAACAAACATTGACACATTACGCAATAGTGAACAACCAAGAACAAAATGGACACAACGGACACAAAAGCGAACAACCATGAACAAACCTGGCCTAGCGAACAACCAGATGAACAAACATGACACATAGCGAACAAACCCAGTGAACAAAACATGACATAGCACATAGGAAAACCAATGAACAAACATGACCCAAGCGAACAACCAATGAACAAACATGACACATAGCGAACAACCAATGAACAAACGGACACATAGCGAACAAGCACTGAACAGACATGCACCATAGCACATAGCGAACAACCAGTGAACAAACATGACACATAGCGAACAACCAGTGAAAAAACATGACACATAGTGAACCACCAGTGACCAAACATGACACATAGCACATAGGGAAAACGTGAAACACAACATGACACATAGAACATAGCGAACAACAAGTGAACAAACATGACAATAGCGAACAACCCATGTGAACAAACATGACACAATGCACCATAGCGAATACAGTCGAACAAAAATGACACATAGCACCTGCGGAACACCGTGAACAAACATGACACATTGTGAAAACCAAGTGAACAAACATGACACATAGCGAACAACCAGTGAACCAACGCACATAGCGAAACAACACAGTGAACAACATGACACATCGCACATTAGCGAAAAAACCAGTGAAACAAATGACACAATAGCGAACAACCAGTGGCACCCAACCTGACACATTAGTGAAACAACCCGTGAAAACAAACACGAACATAGCTGAACACCCCAGTGAAAACATGAACATAGCGAAAACAACCAGTGAAACAAACATGACACACAGCACATAGCGAAAACACCAGTGAACCAAAACATGGACACATCGCACATAGCGAAAAAACAGTGAACAAAACATGACCACATAGCACATAGCGAACAAAAACCAGTGAACAAACATGACACATAGCGAACATCCAGTGAACAAAACTGACACATAGGCACCATAGGGTAACAACAGTGAACAAAACATGGACACATCAGCACATAGCGGAAAACCATGATCCCCCCCTGACAAAAGCACATAGCGACACAACCAGTGAACAAAACATGACAATAGCACATAGCGACCAACCCGTGCACACACATGACACATAGCGAACAACCATGTGAACCAAACCTGCCACACCCTAGCCGCAACAACCAGTGAAAACAAAATGACAATCGCACATAGGGAACAACATGTGAACCAAAATGACACATAGCAATCGAACAACCAGTGACACAAAACATGACACATTGCACAATTTTTAAGCGAACAACATGTGAACAAAACATGACACATAGCGAACAACCAGTGAACAAACATGGACACATCGCACATATCGAACAACAGGAACCCCACTCCCCTCGCCGAACAACCAGTGAACAAACATGACACTTAGCACCATAGCGAAAACACGTGAACAAACATGACACAAGCGAAAACAGTGAACAACACAAGTACACATAGCACTATAGCTGAACACCAGTGAACAAACATGAACACCTAGCGCATAGATTGGTGGGAGGGAGAAAAGTGAAAAAAACGGCGTGCGTAATGGGAGACAAGTCCCATGCACACAGTAATGGGAGACAAGTCCCATGCCAACACACTTAATGGGAGACAAGTCCCATGCACACACGTAAGGGAGACAAGTCCATGACCACACGTAATGGAGCAAGTCATGCCCACACGTAATGGGAGACAAGTCCCCTGACACAACGTAATGGGAGACAAGTCCCATGCCACACACGTAATGGGAGACAAGTCATGCACACACGGTAATGGGAGACTAGGTCACTGCACACACGCAAAAACATAGTGCACAATATCCACGCCCTCAACCCCACCCGCCACCTACTTTTGCAAAGCGAGAGAGAGAGAGAGAGAGAGACGAGAGAGATGAGGAAGGAACGAGAGAGATCGCGAGAGAGAGAGAGAGAGACAGCACACTCACACCCACACCTCACCACACACACACACACACACACACAGTTCACAGACACACACACTCACACACACACACACAACACACACACACACACACACACACACACACACACACTCCTTCCGCAATGTGACCCCACTCCACCCCAACTTCCCCCCCCACGCGCCTTTCCTCTTCATTATTATCCCCCCTCCCTTCCTCACCATCTGTCCCGACGGTAGGCTGACGAGAACCGATGGTGTCGTTGTCATGAGACGGGACCAGGAAATGACGTTCCAGCGGCTTGGGTTGCAGCGGCAGGGCAAGGTCACCCTTTGACCTAGGTCAGCCTCATGCTGGTGGCACGGACAGGTGCGCGGGGCCGGAGATCCTGTTGACAGAGACACTGACACTGAGGAGTGTGGGAGATGTGTGTGTGTGTGGTGTTTGTGTGTATGTCTGTGTGTTGTGTGGTGCGTTGCGTGCGTGCGTGCGTGGCGTGCGTGCGTGCGTGCGTGTGTGTGTGTGTTGTGTGTGTGTGGTGTGTGTGTGTGTGTGTGTGTGTATGGTGTATCTGTGTGTGTATATGTGTGTGTGTGTGTGTGTGTGTGTGTGTGTGTGTGTGTGTGTGTGTGTGTGTGTGTGTGTGTCGTTCGTCTCCGTGTGTGTGTGTCTGTGTGTGTGTGTGTGTGTTTGTTCAGTACAACACTATGTTTCTTTTGTTTTTTTGTTTTTTTTGTTGTTGTTTTTTTGGCATCAGTTATCGGAGCAATGAGCACCTAGGCGGTGATTTTTTTTTTTTTTTTTTTTTTTTTCCTAAGGGCCGAAATCCATCTTCATTTTTTGGTTGTCACACTGTCTTACATCTGCCCCCCCCCCCCCCCACCACAAAAATAACCAAAAAAACCAACCTTATTCGCCCTCGAGCTTTTTTTTTTTTATCTCTCTCTTTTTTTTTCTTCTCAACGTTCCCTTACATACCATGCGTCGTCTGTATGATCTCTTTAAATGGACATAGTCTTGCCGCTGTTTTTTTTTAGTTTTTGGCGTTTGATACAAAATGTCAGGGTTTGTTAATGTTCTAATGGTGTGGTGTACTGCACTCTCAACTGAAAATGTGTGCATATACAAAGGACACAACATAAGTTGATACAAAAAATTTAATACTTAATTCATTTCTTTTTTTCCAGCATCCCCGTAGAAAAAAATTGACGAGAGAGAGAGAGGTGAGAGAGGAGAGAGGAGAGAGAGCGAGAGACGGAGAGAGAGAGAATGGAGAGGAGAGAGAGGGCGAGAGTGAGAGAGTACAGACAGGACTGACAGAGGGGCGCGGGGGGGGGCCATCATAGGTGTACGTAGAATTTTTTACAAATCGTCCCACCAAGTTGGCTAGTCCCCCATAGGCCGCCTTGTAGCGAACGAAAGGGTCCAATGGGAAGCCTGAGGCAAGCAAGAAGCGTGAACATTTCCCGCCCCCCCTTTTTTTTTTTTTTTCCCTCACTTCCCCTCTCCCCACCGTCGATCCAACCCTCCTCCCTCCACAAATCTCCGTTTCCCTCTCCAAAGCCCACTCTCCACCCACCCCACACCCTCTCCTCCTTTGTGTTGAGTTTTAGTAGTTGGGATACCAAAGCTTTGGGTTCATGCAGGAATTGTGTTTTATGGCGCTTTTGTTAGTTACAATTAATTCTTTCAACCAAAAATAAGGGGCTATCATAAAAAATAAATAGCATACCAATGTATTACATTTTTGTGTGTGCTGTGTTATGGCCTACGCATGTGATCGGCACTAAGGTTGCGACTGAGCAACTGAGGAAGGAGAGAGCGGAGAGGAGAGAGAGAGAGAGAGGAGAGAGAGAGAGAGAGAAGCAGAGAGATGAGAGACGAGAGAAGACAGAAGACAACTGACAGACTAGACAGAAGACAGAGACAGAGAGAGGAGCTGAAGAAGACCGACAAAGAACATGACGCTACTTTGGGGCAAGTTGTCGAGGATCACGAGGAACGATATTTCATTTGGCATTCTTATATTAAGTAATGGGAGAGAGAGATTTGGTTTTTTGCTATACTGACACTCATTTTACCGATTAAGATTATGTTGTTTTCATTTTCAAGGGTTCTGCCTTAAGGTTCGCTTATCTACACCAGCAGGACGTCACGTAATGACAGTTGTAGCTGCATTCCAAACAGACCTTTGAGTGTAATTTTTCGACCTTTTCCAAAAAAAATAGAATAAGGGCGGCATCGTAAAAGGAAATGTTCGATATATCAATTTATCCTCCACAGGAGGAGCATCTGTTATATTCACTTAGCTTCATTTTTGTGTAGTCTGAATATTTGTAGGGTAGATTTGTGCATTATTTTCCATTGTAGTTCCTGTAATCGGAACTTCTCTTTGTTGCAACGTGAAGGGGAGTGTCCCCACACATTTTGATCAATTTCAATGTTCAGTTTTCTTTGCCAGAAACCAATAGCAACAGGGCTTTATATCTGTCCTTCCTTCATTTTTATTACGTAAAAAATTGTAGAATGTTCTTTGGTTTGGTACAAAAATTATATACTTCGATTTGTTCTGTGATTCCGAATTAATCGTTTCCGGTTTCGTTGATATCCATTTTTCCATTGCTTTGGGAGAGCGTTAATGTACCGGCTTAGTTCGAAAATAGTGTGGCAGGACTTTGGTCTAGTTTTTTGTTGTTAATTCTTCTATGTTTGAAGTGTCTATGATTCGTTCAGGTTCATAAATCTTTTATTCCTCTCTTTCACTAAATTTTTCCACACATGCAAAAAGACAGATGAATTTCAGCTTGTATTAACTGTGTATTCCATATTAGTGAGTTTTGAAGGTGTTTTTAAGTACTTCTTTCCATTGCTTGTAGCGTTTTGTTTCCAAGTAAGTGCAAAGAACTTTTTTTCCAGAATTCGCCTTTTGTTTTACAAGAGCTCTCTGCATTTCCTCGGCGTACAGTCTATTCATATTTAGTTGCGCTTGCTATCTGGTGGTAATACCATTGGAATAAGACTCAGCTATCATCATCCCTGACATGTATAGTTTACCTATCCACTGGAAGATAAAACACGTTTGTAGTTGACTATGTTGGTCATTTTAAGACCACCGTCTCATAGCTGTTGTCTTGTCATCCACTTTTCTCATGGACTTTTCGAATGCCACTTTTATTTTGGAGTACTTCCTTTGCAAATGAATTTATACTGAGTACGGTTTATCTCAGTGAGAATATTTTCTGGTAATCAATTGATTGCATTACGAATATAAACTGGCTTACTAAGAAACTCTTACTATGACTATTTTTCCACGTACACTAAGATCTCTTCGGCTCCTCCATATTTTATAAGACTATGCATTTTATCCAATCTTTTTATCCAGTTCTCTTCAATATATGGCTCTTGTATTGTTTTTAAAAACTAGCCCAAAATCTTGATTTTGTCTGTAAGTTCCACCGGTATGTTTTCTTCGTCGTTGTGAATACCAATCCGCAAGGCTTTGGTTTTCGTGTGATTCAACAGAAGACCTGAAAATTTGAGAAATTCTGTGACAATCGAAGAGGGTTTACATGTCTTCTTTGTTTTGAAGAAAAAGTGTCGTATCGTCGGCAAATTGTTTTATTTTCAGTTTGTCAGTTGTTGTCCATTCTGATTACACTTAGGTGAACTTTTCCGTTTATTGCTACTGTCCTAATTTTAGCGCTCAACAATTCAACTGACAGTATAAAAGCGAGGGGCGAAAACGGGGACATCCTTGCTGATTCGACATTGTTACTGGGATGGTTGGGTGAACTCAGCTCCATGATTACACTACAAAAATGTATTGCTTAGTAAGAATTGCTTATCCATTTAATAAAACTGTCGCCGAAACCAAAGGATCATGGAAAGCATATTTAACATGAAAGTATGTGATATTGAATCAAAGGCTTTTGAGTAGTTAGAGCTAAAGATAACCAGCTTTTTGTTGGTGTTGTTTAAGTACTAATGACATCGTCGATTGTTCTTAATAACTTGTTGATATACTCCGACCTTTAAGATATCCAAACTTGGTCTTCATAATTAATTTTGATAATTACTTTGCTTAATCTTCCTGCCAAGGCTTTTGCTAGTATCTTAGAATCAGTGTTCGTCGAGTGTAAATTGGTTCAGTTACTCAACTGTTCACGCGCTTGCCTCTTTACCTTTTATGTACAGAAATTATTCTACCTTGTTTCTGTGTGTATGACAAGTATCCTTTTTCAACCGACTCGCTTGAAACAGGACGTTAACAGAGTTTTTATTTTGCCCCTGAAGGAATTTCATGAATTTACAGTTAAGCCGTCACACCGGGAGCTGAGCCATTCTTCATTGCTTTCAGAGCAAAACTGACTTTTTCTGTAGGAGATTAGTCCTTAACAAAAGCTGCTTCCTCATCATCTAGCGTAGGGAGTTGTAACCTGCAATGAAGTTATTATAGGTTCTGTATATTTTCTGTATCGTGCTCTGGGTTTATATAAATTACGGATAATAATGAGTTTGTTTTCCAATATCTTTATTTGTCGGTTATAACTCGCCATCTTCTCTTTGTAACTTGTGTTACTTTTTTTACCCCTTACTTTTTTTCTAGTTTACAAATATTTTGTGTTTTTTTCCCTTCCCTTATCCATTTTACAGAGATCTACCTGTGCCACCCTAGCTTTCTCAAGCGCCATTATTTCTAACTGCTGCTTCAGTCCAACATTTTCCCGTTGCGTTTGAAGATTAGTTGGATCGCTAATATTTGTTCTTCCAGAGTTTTTTTAAAGCGACACTTGTTGTTCAGTGTGTTTCATTTTTCTTTAGTAGCTTTATATTACCATACTCTGTACAAACTCTCTTATTTTAATTTTGCAAGATTCCATATTTCTGTGGGGTTATCTTTGTTTGGCTGGTTAATTTTTACAAGAGATTCATCTAGTATTTCGTTCTTACGTGTTGAAAAAACGTTGTCTTGGTAAATAGGAATGTTTAAAGCGCCAGTAACTGGACCCTTGTATGAACTGGTTAATATTTAGTTCAGTAAAACGGCTTATGGTCAGTTGTTTGGAACATGGTTACATCACACGCGACGCAAAAGGCAATAGTTCTAGGTTGACGATGCAGTAATCTATTTCTACGTGCGATGAAGGGATTGCTGTTTGCCCCTGTGTTTCTTTTTCTTACGTGAAAAGGATCCCCAAAACATCATGTTAGGTTGGAACTCGTTATCAGTTTGTTAAAGATGTCTACCTTCATTTTTTGAAATGAAATTAAGGGTGACCTGATTTTAATTTTGACATCGTGTTTCGCTGTTCTGTGCAGTTGAAGTCACAGTTACCATAGTTTGTTATCCCGAGTACTGACGTTTGATATTTGTAGTTCTTGTGAAGAAAGCATCTATCAGATTATCGTTCGGGTGCGTAAATATTTATGTGATGACGTTGAGCTCTTGGGTTTTGACTGAGCTTCAGAATTCTATCGTATTTGGTTTTCTATCTGTACTTCGCCGGAAAAATGGCATTGGAGATAAAAGACTTCCCTCTACTGTGCTTTGTGTCCTACATTATGTATGATTTTCCCTCCACTGCTTTTCCCAAACATCACTGTCTTTTTTTTAAAGGTGTGACTCTGGGATACTATGATGTACATTTTCGTCTTTGAAATAGTTAAACATCGCTTTCTTTTCTGTTGTTTTCTTAGCCCTCTGGCGTTTGATAGACAAATACTTTCTCAAGCCTCCATCCATAAAACAAATATGTTTCCGCATTTGAAACACATTTCAGGAGCTCTTAGTCCATTGACATAGCTGGGTCCGTCAAACGACAGAGGCAATGAGGGGGAAGGGGGGGGGGGGGGGGGGGGTGGCTAGCCTATGTGGTCTTCATTTATTGAAATCGGTGTCATCGTCGTCAGTGTCTCAGTTCGGTGTTCCGCTAGTTCGGTCGTTTGTCTGTCTGGTCCAACGGGGAATCCTTGGACTGGGGTCGTTTTTACCGATCCGGAGCCGTTCCTTCTATAAGTTTTTCGTGTAGTCTGTCTTTGCTTTTTTTGCTCCTGTGCGGTCCAAGGAATGTCTGTATTGTTCTTGGTTTGTCCTTGTCACTTGTCGGCCATCGGGGTTCGGTCATGACATGTCTTTCAACTGTTTCAGTTTCGTGTGCCTTTGCATTGGTTCTGTTGTCGTCGAGGTTGGTTGTTAGCATGACTTGTAGTTTCGGCATGCATGCCACACACAGGATCTCCAGCCTTATGTCCGTCTTGAAGCACTGTCTTGCATTTAATTGGGTTTTTGAGTCTCTCGTGCTGTGCCCGTTGAGGACAGTTGCGGGCATTCTTCATCCTGCTGCTTGTCTGACAAAGCTTTTGTTCTTTATGGTACAGAAGGCTCGGGCACGGGCCAATCTGGTAGGTTTTGGGAGGGGCTCGATCGGAACTACTTGTAGAGAAGCGTCTCCCTGTTTTCCAGTGAGTCAATCTTCTCTTGTCTCTGTCTCTTTTCTAGGATGAGTTTTGCGCGGGACCGAGACACCTAGTGTTTTAACGGACTGGCAGCAGCTCGTCGTAGAGAAGGAAAGCGGAAACGTCCCAAGACGAGTTTAGTCGCTGGCGGTGATCCTCTCTCACCCCTGATGTGTCCGTGATCGAGGTCTTGATGAGAAATGGGTTTGGCTTTTCACGTTGATGTGAAATGCCACGAAGAGAACAACCCTGCGTTAACGTTTCTGTCTGCTGGTTAATTGTTTACGGGATAAATCCTCCACAAGGAGCCTATTCGCTTGAGCATCCGTCCATACTGTTGTGACCGCAGACTTCTTCGCAGCGGCACAAAGTTCGTGCGTTGTAATGATTTTTTATCTCTCGAAAGCTGGCAGCTCATTGTTAATTCGAAAACAGCAAAACGTCACCTTCGCTCTCCGCGAAATCTAGCAGCAAACACCGCGGAATGTCAACAAAGTCAAATCCAAACGACGGGGGGGGAAGAAAAAAAAAAAGAGTGAATGGAGGTTAAAAAGGTTTGTGGTGAAAAAAAACAATTACACAACCCACACTAGCTGGATATTCTTAGAAAGAAGATACAGCAATTCTGCTGCCCCCCCAAACTTCAAGTGAACTACGTTACCATAGCTTCATTGAAACAATGTTCTCACAACTATGTTAATCTGACAGTAAATGGCTTCAGTCAGTCAGTCAGTGTGTGTGTGTGTGTGTGTGTGTGTGTGTGTGTGTGTGTGTGTGTGTGTGTGTGTGTGTGTGTGTGTGTGTGAGTACAACACTATGTTAATCTGACAGTAAATGGTTTCAGTCTGTCAGTCAGTCAGTGTGTGTGTGTGTGTGTGTGTGTGTGTGTGTGTG
This sequence comes from Conus ventricosus, assembly GCA_018398815.1. Taxonomy (NCBI): domain Eukaryota; kingdom Metazoa; phylum Mollusca; class Gastropoda; order Neogastropoda; family Conidae; genus Conus; species Conus ventricosus. The sequence continues at coordinate 14,219,904 of CM031626.1, forward strand.
TGTGTGTGTGTGTGTGTGTGTGTGTGTGTGTGTGTGTGTGTGTGTTTCAGATTTTACGTCTATCCACTCTAGGTGATATTAGACGGAAAAAACCCACCCTCATCATCAAACAATAAATAAACAAACAAACCAAACCCTCATGTAAAACCTAGAAAATTACAAATGGTTTTGATATGGAAGAGAACAGTGAGAGGTAGGGGACGGATGAAGAGTGGTCGTTTCGTATATTTTATGTAGATTTAGTAACAGGTAAACGATTAACTCACTTAAAAGTAACCTCATAAGAATGAGAAAATAAATGTAAGACACTATAAGTACTTACTTATTGGACTCTTTAATAAAGAAAGAAAAAATTCATAGGTTAATATGGTGATTCAAAAATATTTCTAATTGTATATGTAAAAGCATGGGTATGATTTGTTTGATAGCAGCACATGAGATAATATGATCAACTGTGATGCTCTGTCCACAAAACCATGAGGCATTTTTACTAAATGTTGTAAAGCATCGACTTTCCACCTATACAAAAGGGACGATAACTTTCTGCCGATGTGGTAATGTGTTTTTAAGTTTGCAATATTGAAATCTGTGTAAATAAACTTTTTATGAGACTTTTTAATAGAATTCTGGAAATGTTTCCAAGCAAATGATTCCACTATACTATATTGTTCTTGAACTGAAAGTGGAAAACTCATCCTGAGAGACTCTGAGCTACATTTTGCACCTTGTTTTGCAGCTCTGTCTACTTTATCGTTATAATAAAACGAACAGTGTGACGGTATCCAGCAGAAAGTAATTGTCGTGCCTTGTATAGAAAGAGCATGAATCAAATGGCTAATTTCAATTATCATTTCCGATCTATTCTGCAATTTTAATGATTTCAGTGCTTGAAGCACAGACTTTGAATCAACACAAAAAAGTACTTGAAATATAGATCGCGTGCGTGTGCGTGCGTGCGTGCGTTGTGTGTGTGTGTGTGTGTGTGTGTGTGTGTGTGTGTGTGTGTGTGTGTGTGTGTGTGTGTGTGTGTGTGTGTGTGTGTGTGTATCTGTGTGTGTGTGTGTGTGTGCGCGCGCGTGTGTGCGTGCGTGCGTGCGTGCGTGCGTGCGTGCGTGTGTGTTGTGTGTGTGTTGTGTGTGTGTGTGTGTGTGTGTGTGTGTGTGTGTGTGTGTGTGTGTGTGTGTGTGTGTGTGTGCGTGTGTGTGTTTGTGAGTGAGAGAGAGAGAGATGGGGGTGTATATTATTGGAGGAGTGTGTAGTAGTAGTAGTAGTAGTAGTAGTAGTAGTAGTAGTAGTAGTAGTAGTGTCACGACCTGTCTGACACACAGACAGGCGTGAAGGCCTCGACCTGAAACTTTTTCACTGTCAGGTAGTTTTTTTTGTTTGCACTCGAAGACTCTGTGTTCACCCAGAAACAGTGTCATGTTCAGGTTGAGGCCTAAGAAATCCTCGTGCTTTGCGCGCATCATTCAATTCAGCTTTCTGTCGCCCGTCTCGAGGGCATTTGCTAGGGGAACTAACTCTAGTAGGCCTGGCGGAGTTCTCCTCCCTGTTAGTATTTTAAGACGATAACGTGTTCTAGAATTGGGGAACTCAGCTACGCGAAGCGGGTTACGTCGGGCTCTCGTTGGTCGTCCCTCCGAGAGGGGCCTCATATACTACTGATGTCTCGTCGAACAGTGGTAACACCTTTCGATAGGTCTTGAGGCCACCACTGTGAAGTTGTCTCATTCCGACTTCCTCCACGAGCCGAATGGGGTAAGCATTAAATTATCATTTTTCTTGGTTTATTCATTCTTCACCCATCTTTGTATTAATGCTTACGGTTTTTGAGGACTAATGCGGGGGTTTGCGGCTGGGATTCCCCCCCTTGTTCCTTGGAATTGGTTTTTGGGGGTTTTTTTGCGTGACGACGGCTTTGCTTTTTAAAGAGGCAAAGCAATATTTGTGTGTGTTGTGTGTGGTGTGTGTGTGTGTGGTGTGGGGTGTTTGTGTGTGTGGTGTGTGTGTACTGGGGGATGTGTGTACAGGGAATTTTTTACACCCTAATATGCACGGTATGGGTTAGACTTATCTTTTCCCCGGGTTATAGCTCTCTTTTCCCCGGGCTTTGAACCAAGGGGCCCCGCACCCTTTTTGGGCCGGGGAGTGCGAGCGTCTTTAGGTCGTGGGGGTCCTCGCTCCAGGGAGCAGCGTCACCAGGGGCCGTCGGGAGAAGCTGCACGGCCCTGCCTTGCAGCGGTTCTACTCCTGTCGGGAAAAAGCCACCCGGCACTTCCGTCCCGTTTTTTCCTTTCCTTTCCCCACCCCCCTTCCCCCCCCCCCCCCCCCCCCCCCCCCCCCCCCCCCCCCCCCCCCCAGCCCCGAGAGCCCCGCTTAAAGGGTTTTCCCGATGCAGCGGCGCGGATTGGGGCGGGGAGTCGCGGGGGGGGTGCCAAAATCACCATCCCCATCTACCCCCCATAGTCTCGGTCACGCCCCGAAACGTTTCATCGTTCGTGTTCGTCATTTCATGTGATCGTCCCCGTGAATCAGTGCGTCGTTAAAAAAAAAAAAAAAAAAAACATCCAGCGTGCCTAGTCATGGACGCCCCCCTAAGTCTAAGCGCCGACGCCTGGCGACAAAAAAGAGACCGTTGCCCATTCTGTGCCAGCTGCGACTTGAATGTTGGTTTCTAAGGCAGCGAACCCTACTGGGATTTAAAACACACAACACACCCCGTAGTTCACACCCCTTTATGCAGTTTGGAGGTATCTTGTTTTTTTTTGTTTAAATATGTGATTGCTTTGATTTTTATTTAATGTCCATTGGTTAAAGTTGATGAGGGGACCCCCCCCCCCCATGGTTTCCTTGCCCGTTTTTCTTATCGTTGCTACAGGTCCCTGGCCGCGGCCCCCGACTGAGGTCCCCCCAATTTTTTTTTTTTTTTTTTTTTTTTTTTTTTTTTTTTTTTTTTTTTGGTTTTACCCCAGCTTCTACCCGGGGATCTGTATTTTTATATCTTATCAAATATTCCCCGGGGTCGGTTGGGGGCCCCTTTGGGGCGCTTAGAATTTAAAATTTAATAGCATTTTAAAAAAGGTTCCCCTTTTGGATTGGGATCCCGGAGAGGCATTGCTGTTCTCGTTTTGCTGGAGGGTGATGGTGTGAGTCAGTGTGCAGTTGGGGGGTGACTGGGGGTCGTATGCAGTCTGGAGGGGTGATGGTTGTGAGTCATGGTGCAGTCTGGAGGGGTGATGGTTGTGAGTCGATGCAGTTTGGGGGGGTGACTGGTGTGGTCAGTTGCAGTTGGAGGGGTTTCTATTGTGAGTGTGTGGAGTCTGGAGGGGTGTTTTTTTGGTCGTGTGGAGCTGGAGGGGGGTTTTGAGTCGTGTGGGTTGGAGTGGTGATGGTGGGAGTCGTTGGGGGCTGGAGGGGGGACTATTGTCAGCCAGTGTAGAGTCTGGAGGGGTGACTGTGGAGTAGTGAGGAGTCAGAGGTGAGACTGGTGTCAGTCAGTGTGCAGTCTAGAGGGGTGACTGTGTGGAGTCAGTGTGGAGTCTGAGGGGTGACTGGTGTCAGTCAGTGTGCAGTCTGGATGGGTGACGTGTGAGTCAGTGTGCAGTCTGGAGGGGTGACTAATGTGAGTCAGTGTGCAGTCTGGAGGGTGACTGGTGGTGAGTCAGTGTGGAGTTTGGAGGGGTGACTGTGTGAGTCCAGTGTGGAGTCTGGAGGGTGACTGGTGTGAGTCAGTGTGCAGACTGGAGGGGTGACTGGTGTGTCAGTGTGGCAGTCTGGAGGGGGACTGGTGTCAGTCAGTGTGGAGTCTGGAGGGTGACTGGTGGGAGTCAGTGTCCAGTCTGGAGGGGGACTGGTGTCAGTCAGTGTGGAGTCCTGGAGGGGTGACTGGTGTCAGTCAGTGTGGAGTCTAGAGTGTGACTGGTGTCAGTCAGTGTGGAGTCTGGAGGGTGACTGGTGTCAGTCAGTGTGGAGTCTGGAGGGGTGACTGGTGTCAGTCAGTGTGGATCTGGAGGGTGACTGTGTCAGTCAGTGTGCAGTCTGGAGGGGTGACTGGTGTGTGTCAGTGTGGATCTGGAGGGGTGACTTGTGTCAGTCAGTGTGGAGTCTGGAGGGTGACTGGTGTGAGTCAGTGTGAGTCTGGAGGGGTGACTGGTGTCAGTCAGTGTGGAGTCTGGAGGCGTGACTGTGTGAGTCAGTGTGGAGTCTGGAGGGTGACTAGTGTCAGTCAGTGTGCAGTCTGAGGGTGACTGTGGAGTCAGTGTGCAGTCTGGAGGGGTGACTGTGTGCAGTCATGTGGCAGTCTGGAGGGGTGACTGTGTCAGCCAGTGTAAGTCTGGAGGGGTGACTGGTTGTAGTCAGTGTGGAGTCTGGAGGGGTGACTGGTGTCAGTCAGTGTGCAGTCTAGAGGGTGACTGGTTGAGTCAGTGTGGAGTCTGGAGGGGTGACTGGTGTGAGTCAGTGTGGAGTTTGGAGGGGTGACTGTGTGAGTCAGTGTGGAGTCTGGAGGGGTGACTGGTGTAGTCAGTGTGCAGACTGGAGGGGTGACTGTGTGTCAGTGTGCAGTCTGGAGGGTGACTGGTGTCAGTCAGTGTGGAGTCTGGAGGGGTGATTGGTGGGGTCAGTGTCCAGTCTGGAGGGTACTGGTGTCAGTCAGTGTGGAGTCTGGAGGGGTGACTGGTGTCAGTCAGTGTGGAGTCTAGATGGGTGACTGGCGTGAGTCGTGTGGAGTCTGGAGGGTGACTGGTGTCAGTCAGTGTGGAGTCTGGAGGGGTGACTGGTGTCAGTCAGTGTGGTATCTAGAGGGGTGACTGGTGTCAGTCAGTGTACAGTCTGGAGGCTGACTGGTGTGTGTCAGTGTGGAGTCTGGAGGGGTGACTTGTGTCAGTCAGTGTGGAGTCTGGAGGGTGACTGGTGTGAGTCAGTGTGGAGTCTGGAGGGGTGACTGGTGTCAGTCAGTGTGGAGTATGGAGGGTGACTGGTGTGAGTCAGTGTTGAGTCTGGAGGGTGACTGGTGGGAGTCAGTGTGGAGTCTGCGGGGTGACTGGTGTCAGTTAGTGTGGACTCTGGAGGGTACTGGTGTCAGTCAGTGTGCAGTCTGGAGGTGTGACTGGTGTGAGTCAGTGCAGTCTGGAGGGGTGACTGTGGGAGTCACTGTGGAGTCTGGAGAGTGACTGGTGGGAGTCACTGTGGAGTCTGGAGGGGTGACTGTGTGAGTCAGTGTGCAGTCTGTAGGGGACTGGTGTGAGTCAGTGTGCAGTCTGGAGGGTGACTGGTGTGAGTCAGTGTGGAGTCTTGAGGGGTGACTGGTGTCAGTCAGTGTGGAGTCTGGAGGGGTGACTGGTGTCAGTCAGTGTGAGTCTGGAGGGGTGACTGGTGTGAGTCAGTGTGGAGTCTGGAGGAGTGACTGGTGTCAGTCAGTGTG
>CM031626.1:14225425-14235735 GCA_018398815.1 Conus ventricosus
AGTCTGGAGGGGTGACTGTGTCAGTCAGTGTGGAGTCTGGAGGGGTGACTGTGTCAGTCAGTGTGCAGTCTGGAGGGGTGACTGGTGTCAGTCAGTGTGCAGTCTGGAGGGGTGACTGGTGTCAGTCAGTGTGGAGTCTGGAGGGGTGACTGGTGTCAGTCAGTGTGCAGTCTGGAGGGGTGACTGGTGTCAGTCAGTGTGGAGTCTGAGGGGGTGACTGGTGTCAGTCAGTGTGCAGTCTGGAGGGGTGACTTGTGTCAGCAGTGTGCAGTCTGGAGGGTGACTGGTGTCAGTCAGTGTGCAGTCTGGAGGGGTGACTGGTGCAGTCAGTGTGGAGTCTGAGGGGTGACTGGTGTCAGCCAGTGTCCAGTCTGGAGGGGTGACTGGTGTCAGTCACTCTGGAGTCTGGAGGGTGACTGGTTTCAGTCAGTCTGGAGTCTGGAGGGGTGACTAGTGTGAGTCAGTGTGGAGTCTGGAGGGGTGACTGGTGGGACTCAGTGTGGAGTCTGGAGGGGTGACTGGTGTGAGTCAGTGTGGAGTCTGGAGGGGTGACTGGTGTGAGTCAGTGTGGAGTCTGGATTGGTGACTGGTGTCAGTCAGTGTGGAGTCTTGAGGCGTGACTGGTGTGAGTCAGTGTGGAGTCTGGAGGGGTGACTGGTGTCAGTCAGTGTGGAGTCTGGAGGGGTGACTGATGTCAGTCAGTGTTGAGTCTGGAGGGTGACTGTGTGCAGTCAGTGTGCAGTCTGGAGGGGTGACTGGTGTCAGTCAGTGTGGAGTCTGGAGGGGTGACTGGTGTCGGTCAGTGTGGAGTCTGGAGGGGTGAATGGTGTCAGTCAGTGTGGATCTGGAGGGGTGACTGGTGTCAGACAGTGTGGAGTCTGGAGGGGTGACTTGTGTCAGTCAGTGTGGAGTCTGGAGGGTGAGTGGTGTCAGTCAGTGTGGAGTCTGGAGGGGGACTGGTGGGAGTCAGTGTGCAGTCTGGAGGGGTGACTGGTGTCAGTCAGTGTGGAGTCTGGAGGGTGAGTGGTGTCAGTCAGTGTGCAGTCTGGAGCGGTGACTGGTGTCAGTCAGTGTGGAGTCTGGAGGGGTGACTGGTGTCAGTCAGTGTACAGTCTGAGGGGTGACTGGTGTGAGTCAGTGTGCAATCTGGAGGGGTGACTGGTGTGAGTCAGTGTGCAATCTGGAGGGTTACTGGTGTCAGTCAGTGTGCAGTCTGAGGGTGACTGGTGTCAGTCAGTGTGCAGTCTGGAGGGGTGACTGGTGTGAGTCATGTGGAGTCTGGAGGGGTGACTGGTGTCAGTCAGTGTGGAGTCTGGAGGGGTGACTGTGGAGTCAGTGTGCAATCTGGAGGGTGACTGGTGTCTGTCAGTGTGCAGTCTGGAGGGGTGACTGGTGTCAGTCAGTGTGCAGTCTGGAGGGGTGACTGGTGTCCAGTCAGTGTGGAGTCTGGAGGGGTGACTGGTGTCAGTCAGTGTGGAGTCTGGAGGGGTGACTGTGGAGTCAGTGGTGCAATCTGGAGGGGTGCTGGTGTGGAGTCAGTTTGGAGTCTGGAGGGGGACTGGTGGGAGTCAGTAGGAGTCTGGAGGGTGACTGGTGTGAGTCAGTGTGGAGTCTGGAGGGGTGACTGGTGGGAGTCAGTGTGGCAATCTGGAGGGGTGACTGGTGTCAGTCAGTGTGCAGTCTGGAGGGGTGAGTGTGAGTCAGTGTGGAGTCTGGAGGGGTGACTGGTGCGAGTCAGTGTGGAGTCTGGAGGGGTGACTGGTGGGAGTCAGTGTGCAGTCTGGAGGGGTGACTGGTGTCAGTCATGTGCAGTCTGGAGGGGTGACTGGTGTGAGTCAGTGTGGAGTCTGGAGGGGTGACTGGTGCGAGTCAGTGTGGAGTCTGCTGCCGGTGATCGGAGGGGGTGTTGCTGTCTTCTTGGTGACCCTAGGGTCGCTGGTGGTGCACGTGACAAGTAGTAGTAGTAGTGGTCGTAGTAGTGTGGTGTGGTGGTAGTAGTAGTAGGAGAGGAGGAGGAGCAGGAGGAGGAGGACTTGCATTTTACTTCTTTTAAAACAAATGTGATATCGGACGAAATCTGTCATATTAGACCACAGGTGTGTGTGTGTGTGTTGTGTGTGTGTGTGTGTGTGTGTGTGGTGTGTGTGTGTGTGTGTGTGGTGTGTGCGGCGCGCGCGCGTGCGTGCGTGCGTGCGTGCGTGTGTGCGTACGTGTCTGTGTGTGTGTCGTAGTAGTGTGGTGGTGTGGTGGTAGTAGTAGTAGGAGGAGGAGAGGAGCAGGAGGAGGAGGACTTGCATTTTACTTCTTTATAAACAAATGTGATATCGGACGAATCTTGTCATATTAGACCACAGTGTGTGTGTGTGTGTGTGGTGTGGTGTGTGTGTGTGTTGTGTGTGTGTGTAGTGTGTGTGTGGTGTGTGTGTGGTGTGTGCGCGCGTGCGTGCGTGCGTGCGTGCGTGCGTGTGTGCGTACGTGTCTGTGTGTGTGTCGTAGTAGTGTGGTGGTGTAGTAGTAGTAGGAGGGAGGAGGAGCAGGAGGAGGAGGACTTGCATTTTACTTCTTTTAAAACAAATGTGATATCGGACGAAATCTTGTCATATTAGACCACAGTGTGTGTGTGTGTGTGTGTGTGTGTGTGTGTGTGTGTTGTGTGGTGTGTGTGTGTGTGTGTGTGTGTGTGTGTGTGAGACACCATGTCTGACGGAGACATTGACACTGAGACAAGGGGGAGGGAGGGGGGGGGGGGGTGATAAAAAATGGGGATGCGTTTGTACCCGTGGTGTTCAGCTGGTTTGGTGGTGGTGTGGGTGGTGGTGGTGGTGGTGGTGGGGGGTGGAATGGAAGGAAGAAGAGAGAAGGAGAGGTGGGGCTTAGGGAGGAGTGGGGGGGGGGTTTAGGAGGGAGCGTGTTGGGGGTGTGCTTGTGGGTAGTGGACTTTTTTTTTTTTTTTTTTTCAAAACTCTGTCTTTGGCTGGGGGTGTTGGTGCTGCTGGGGGGGAAGAGAGAAAGAGAGAGAGGAGGAGAGAGAGGAGAGAGAGAGGGGAAATTTTTTTTTTGTTTTTTAGGAAAATGGAAAATCATTTAAAATAAAATACGGAAAAAAAAGGGGGGCTCCTTTTGGTTTTATTGGAAAATTAAAAAAAAAAAAAATAAAACCCAAACACCCCCTCATAAAAAATAAAAAAAAAAAAAACATAAAAAAAAAAACCACTAAAGGCCCAAAACCCGCAACCAAAGCCCCGAAAAAAAACAAAAAAAACAACATAACAACACCAATCAGCCACAAAACCACAAACACACACACACCCCACACACACACCCACCCCCCAACCCCAACAACCCCCAAAACCCCCACCACCCCCCACCCCCAAAAACCCACCACGCATCCCCCAATAACACACCCCCACCGCACAACACCACCCCCCCACCCTCCACCCCAACTCCCACCAACACCCACCACACCAACACCCACCACCACAACACACACACAACACACACAACACACACACACACCAACACACCCCACCCCCCCACCACCACCACCCCACCCACCACCCACGCACCCAAAAACACACACCCCAAAAACACACGGCAGCACCCCCCAAGGCACGTGCGCACTTTAAACCCCCAAACCCACCGCACCAAAGCCCCCCTCCCCTTCCCCCCCAACCTCCCCCCACCCCCCCAATCCCCCACCCCCCCCCCCAAAAAGGGGCCCAAACCCCCCCCCCCCGGAGAATCCCCTCCCCAAAAAAAAAAAACTGTAAGAACAAAGAAATTCCCAAAAAAAAGAATTTCGAAAGACAAAAAATTAATCTTTCCCAAAAAATTTCTTAAAACAAAAAACTTTCCAAAGAAAAAAAAAACCCCGGAAAAAAGTTTTTTGGAAAAAGGAAAGAAAAACCCGAAAGAAAAAAAAAAAAAAAAAAAACAAAAAAAAAAACAAAACACAATAAAAAGAAGAAAAAAAAAAAAGTAGAAAAAAAAAAAAAAAAAAAAAAAAAACCAAAAGAAAAACAAAGGGAAAAAAGGGAAGAGAAGAGGAAAAAGAAAGAAAAAAAGGGGAAAAAGGGGGGGAAAAAGGAAGAAAAAAAAAGAAGAAGGAAAAAGAGAAGGGGAGAAAAAAAAAAAACCAAAAAAAAACAAAAGAAAAAAAAGGAAGAAAAAAAAGGGAAAAAAAGGAGAAAAAAAAAAGGTAAGAGAAGGCGGGGGAACGGGGGGGGAAAGGGGAAAGCAGGAAAAAGGGGAAAAAAAAGGCCACGGGAAAAGGAAGGGGGGGGGAAAAGGAAAAAAAGAAAATAAAAAAGAAAAAGAATGGACAAAAGAGGAAAAAAACAGCAAAGACCAAAAAAAACCAAACCCAAACAAGAGACACCCACCCAAACAAAAAAAAAACAAAAAAAACCCAAAAAAAAAAAAAACCCCACCCCAAATAAAAAAAACCACAACCCCCCCCCAAAAAACCCCCAGCCAAAAACCTCAAAAAACCAAACAAAATACAAAAACCCCAAACAAACAAAAACCCCAAAAAACCACACCCAAACCCCCCAACCACACCACACCACAAACCACCACACCCCACAACAACCACCCACCCCCACACACACAACACACACACCAAAACCACGCAACAAACACCACACACAAACCCACACAACACAAAACCCAAACACACACCCACACGAACCCAACACACACAAAACCACAACACACCCCCAACACACACACAACAACACCACCCCACACACACCCCACAACCCACCACACCCCCACACCCCACACACACACACACACCCACCCCACACCACACACAACACACACACACCCACAACCACACCACACACCACACACAACCACACCCCCAAAACACAAACACCCACACACACCCACACACACACACCCCCCCACCCCCACACACACCCCACCCCCCCACCCCACCCACACCCAAAACGCCCACCCCCCACCCACCCCCCCCCCCAACCCCCAAACACCCACCCCAAACCCCCCACACCCCTCAAACCACACAACACCACAACACCCCCACCACACACACACACCCACACACACACACACCCCACCCCCCCCCCCCCCACCACACCCCCAACACAACACACACACACCACAAAACACCCCACACACCCACACACACCCCCCCAAAAAAACACACACACACACACACCCCCCACACACACACCCACAAACACCACCCCACCCCCACACACACAAAACAACACACAAAACAACACACACACACCAAACCACACAAAACCCCCACCCCCCCCACACCCCCCCAAAACACCCACCCACAACCCACACCAACACCCACACAAACACCCAACCCCCAAAACAACCCCACCCACCCACAACACACCACACACACGCAAAACCCGACACCAACACACCACACACACACACCCACACACACAACAAAACACACACCCCACACCCACACAGCAGACACAACAAAACCCCCCAACCACACCCCCCCACAAAACACACCCCCAAACACAAAACCACACACACACACACACACACACAACAACCAGAAAAACCCCACACACACACACACCACACACCCCCCCCACACACACACACGAACCACACACACACACACACCCCACACCCACACACACCCCCCACACACAACCACACACACACCCCCCCAACACACACCAACCCCCCACACACACACACACACCACCCACACACACACCCCACACACAACCCCACACACATCACAGCACCAAACACGCACACACAACACCCACACACCACCACACACACCCACACACCCCCACACACACACACTACACACCACACACACACAACACACACACACACACACACACACACACACACAACCCACCCACACACATGCCCGACGACACCACACATCACACGCAGCCACACCCACACACACCACACACCACACACACACACACACACACACACACACACCACACACACACACCCCCCACATGCACACCCACCCCACACACACACACACAACACCACACACAAACACAACACACAACAACCCACACACACAAGAAAAGAGATATCAGAAACAAAAACTAAGAAGAAAACAAGGAGGAAATACAGAAAATAAACAAAAAACCAAAAACAAAAAAAAAAAACCCGGAATGGGAAAAAAAACGGAAGCAGAACAAATAATAAAAATAATAAAAATAATAAAAATAATAAAAATAAAAAATAAAAATAATAATAATAACAAAAACAACCCCAAGAAAGACAAATGAAATCATGACCTTGTTGGTGGCAGTCCCCCAACAACGCTCCACAAAAATTTAGTGGGGAGGGGAGGTGAGGAGGGGGGAAAAGGGGGGGGGGGGGAGGGAGGGTGGAGGGATAGAGGTTAGGAGAGGGGGAAGCAAAAAGGTGGCCGGGAGGGGGGGGGGGGCAGGAAGGATCACACGGGCGGAGAGAATTTGAGGGATACAGCAGGGGGGGGGAAAAAGGGGGTGGGTGGGGGGGTGGGGAAGGGGTTTGGGGGCCACCTGGGTATCACGATCAATAAGCCCTACACTCCGCTGCTCGTTTGTCTCTTTTGGTTTTTGGGCCCCTCTCGGGGTCCCGTTTTCACTCCGGTCCCCGATTTGCTGCTGGATTGCTGTCCCCGTCTCTGTGTCCTCTCTATTCACGTCCTGTGTCACGTCTCTGTGTCACGCTCGTGTCACTCTCGGTCACGTCCGCCTCCAGAGGCCCAGGGGACTGACACCAGAGGGTGCGTCTTTTTATGGGACCCCGTCACAGTATCAAAAAACCCCACCACACCACACACCACAACACACCCGCACACACACGCACCACACACCACACTGCGCGCGCGGCACCCACACCACCCCCCACACCACCCCACACACACACCACAAAACACACCACACACCACATGCCAAAATGCGCACACATACCACACACAAAACCAAAACCCGACACACCACACACACACACCACAAAACACCCCCACACCACACACCACACACCCACACCACCCTACACACACCACACACCCACCACACACACACCAAAAACCCCCAACCCCCACACCCACACCACAACCCCCACCACACACACACACACACCCCCAAAAACACTCGCACCCCCACCCACCCCACACACACCCACGCACACCCACCTGCCCCCGCACGCACCAAAACACACAACACACCACACACACACACCCACACACACACACCACACCACACATGCCAACGCACAAACCCCCCCACCACAAAACACACACACACACACACAACACAACCCAACAAAACCCGCGCACACGCCCCACACACACACCCACACCACACACCACCACACCCCACACACACACAACACCCAACCACACCACACACACGCACGCGCACACGCACACACCCCCACACACACACACACAAGCCGCCACACCCCCACATACACACACGCTCATACACCCCACGCATGCACGACGGACGCCGTACTCCGCCCCCCGCAAACACCCACAAAGAGAGAGAGAGAGAGAGAGAGAGAGGAGAGAGAGAGAAAAAGAGAAGGGGAGAGAGAGAGAGAGAGAGGAAAGGGGAGAGAGAGGAGAGGGGAAAAGAAGAGAGAGCCCGAGAGAGAAAAGAAAAAGAGAGAGAGAGAACAGAAAGGGAAGAGAGAGAGAGAGAGAAGAATTGAGAGATTGATTGATTGTTTATTTTGATTGATTGATCTTTAATACCCCAAAGGGTGAAAATTTTGGCCAACCATCTTTCAATCTGTCCTTGCATGTAATTTTTCGGGACGCACCTAAGAGGGAGGGAGAAGAGAGAAGATAGAGGGGGGGGGGGGATAAACCCCCGCTGTTGTCAGGAAAACGCGGCGCCACTTCAAAGAACCCCCCCATTAAGCGGTGAAACCCCATCGTGTAGGCTCCCCCTCCAGCTTTAAGGACGTCCGCCCTACCCACAACACGCCAGAGAGCGGGGGGGCTACCCCCACTCCATAGTGAGGAGATCCGAACCCACGACCTCCCGATGAAATTTCTGACGTCACAAAGATGTTGAAGTCAGGCTAGGAAAAACACACTCATCGTCTTGTCTTTATTACCCTCAACGCCCCTTTGCCCGTTTCCGGAGAAGAGGGCCCTAAAGGCTCTACAGTTCCTACTTTTCTTCTGTCAAGTCAGTACCTTTATCAATTCATTTGCCGAAAATCCCCAAAAAATCCCAAACAAAAAACCCCCAAAAAATTACATCATCAAATAGCACTGTTTAACCCCCGCTTACAGGGAACGTGTATTTTGTGTTGGTGTGTGTGTGTGGGTTTTGTGTGTGTTGGTGTTTTGTGTGTGTGTGTGTGTGTGTTGTGCGTTTTGTTGTGTGTGTGTGTGTTGTTGTGTGTGGTGTGGGTGTGTGTGTGTGTGTGGGTGGGTGTGTGTGAACAGTTCTCCATAATATTGTGCCCGTCATTTTTTGATCTTTTCCTTCCTTTTTTTTTTTATCCCCTTTTAAAATTCATCGCATAAATCAGCCTACCAAGGCAGACGGGGAAAATTAACCCCCTCCTTTAAAAAATCCTCCTTGATCGAAAAAAAAATTGTTTTCGTGTTGCTCTGTCTTGGACTTCCCTACAGCTGCCCCCTTGAGTATCCCCACCTCTATGGCACCCGCTCCAATGCTAAAGGACAGGTGCGCCAAACAGAAAACCCTTTTTCAGGACAAACAGCAAAAGAAAACTACCACCATGGGGCCTTTCTGGGGGAAATTTGTCATAAGTAAGCTCCTCTTTTACCATACAAGGTCTGTCCCATTGTATACTCCTATTTCACCATATCAAGGGCTGTCTTTGTATAGCTGCCCCACTTTCCCAAAAACAAAGGGCTGTCTAACGTATACTGCTTACTTTCACCATACGAGGTCTGTCTATTTAAGCTTCCTACTTTCACCATACAAGGTCTGTCTATTAATATGCTGCCCCTTTACCAATCAGGTCGTCTATATATTTTAAGCTGCCCACTTTTCACCCAAAACAAGGTCTGTCTTTAAAAGTTTTAACTGCCTACTTTCACCATATCAAAAGGTCTGTCTGTCAGTATAGCTGCTTACTTTACCATATCAAGGGCTGCATAAAAATAGCGCTTACTTTCACCCCCAAGGTCTTTTATAAGTAAGCTGCCCACTTTTACCATTCAAGGTCTGTCTATATATTTAAAGCTGCTTTCTTTCACCCCTCGAGGTCGTCTTATAGTTTTGCTGCCTACTTTCCCCTATCAAAAATCTGTCTAAAGTATAGTCTTACTTTCAAACCATTTAAAGGGTTTTCTATTATATAGCTGCTTACTTTCACCATACAAGGTCTGTCTATTCAGTTTAGCTGCTTACTTTCACCTATCAAGGTCTGTCTATACAGTATAGCTGCCTGCTTTCACCATATCAAGGTCTGTCTATACAGTATAGCTGCTTACTTTCACCATATCAAGGTCTGTCTATATAGTATAGCTGCTTACTTCACCATATCAAGGTCTGTCTATACAAGTATAGCTGCTTACTTTCACCATATCAAGGTCTGTCTATACAGTATAGCTGCTTACTTTCACCATTATCAAGGTCTGTCTATATAGTATAGCTGCCTACTTTCACCATTCAGGTCTGGCTATATAGTATAGCTGCTTACTTTCACCATATTCGAGGTCTGTCTATATAGTATAGCTGCCTACTTTCACCATATCAAGGTCTGTCTATAAGTATAGCTGCTTACTTTCACCATTTCAAGGTCTGTCTATATAGTATGCTGCTTACTTTCACCATATCAAGGTCTGTCTATACAGTATAGCTGCCTACTTTCACCATATCAAGGTCTGTCTATATAGTATAGCTGCTTACTTTCACCATATCAAGGTCTGTCTATATAGTATAGCTGCCTACTTTCACCATATCAAGGTCGTCTATATAGTATGCTGCTTACTTTCACCATATCGAGTCTGTCTATTAGTATAGCTGCCTACTTTCACCATATCAAGGTCTGTCTATATAGTATAGCTGCTTACTTCACCATTTCAAGGTCTGTCTATATAGTATAGCTGCTTACTTTCACCATATCAAGGTCTGTCTATACAGTATAGCTGCTTACTTCACCATATCAAGGTCTGTCTATACAGTATAGCTGCCTGCTTTCACCATATCAAGGTCTGTCTATACAGTATAGCTGCTTACTTTCACCATATCAAGGTCTGTCTATATAGTATAGCTGCTTACTTTCACCATATCAAGGTCTGTCTATACAGTATAGCTGCTTACTTTCACCATATCAAGGTCTGTCTATACAGT
>CM031626.1:14235835-14243335 GCA_018398815.1 Conus ventricosus
CTCCTGGCGTTTAAATAGAGACACGCCACAGTGTTCTTTAATGTTGCTGGTTATGTGTTGGTCTCTCCTCTTTCGTTCAGCGTTGTCAGGGTTCAGTGACACTAGAGGTTTGTTCTCTACTTGTTTCTGTCCCGTCTTCTTAGTGAGTTTTAACCTCAAACGACCAAGCTATTTTACCTACGAAAATAACCAAGTGGGGTCCGTGTGGACCCAGTAGATTTTCTGCTGAAATGCTAGCTTTACTGAGTCAGTTTTTATTTAATTATAGTTTTTATTCCTTCTTTCAAGTTTGATAAATATTGTCTAATATTCAAATGCAATTATGGTTGAAAAAAAAAGAAGAAAAGATTGTGGACCAAAAAGGTTAAACAACAAAATGAAGAAAAAAACACATAATGAAAGAATTACCGTTTATTTAAACAGATTTTGCCTGTTTAAAAAAAAAATCTGTTTTCAAAAAAACACAGTAAAAGAACCAAAGGAAATTCAACCGAACTATGCATTCAGCGCGTCATGTACAAATTAGCAAAACGCTTTGATTCTTTGATATCAAACACAATATCTTGTTTCTTCCATCCATGACAGGTAATAATAAAAGAACGAATGAAAATTTAATCGAAATTGGCATTTAGTGCATCTTTTTATTATTGTACAAAATCAAAACTAATAAGAAGAAACAACAGTGATTTCACTCACTTTGAATCTTTCTTATAAAACAAAATATCTTCTTTCTTTCATAAAACAAGAAATAATAAATAAAAGAACCTAAATCTAGTTCTGTTGTCCATGGTTTACTGTAACACAATACGAAACATTCAGTAGATGTGAAAAGTTTGATAACATTGAAGACAATAACATTACATAACATAAAATTATATTATTGTTGGGGTCCATTTGGACCCCAAAGAAATTAACACCACAGTTGTCATACCCTTATGCCGATTTTTTTTTTAAAGCGTGTGAAGTTCAAAGAGACACAGATTGACAAGTTCATGGGTGGAAACTTTTTTCTTACCAAGTCTCAAAAACGGCACATGGAAATATGCTGCTGGGTTCCAACTGGACCGCACTTGGTCGTTTGAGGGTTAAAGCTAACGTTTTGACCGTTCCTTTCATTGATTTCAGTCATTCGTTTTACGGTTCAAAACGGAGCAGTTTGTCAAAGGAACTGGCTTCCCTTTGTTGCCTCCCTGACTCAAGATCACTGCTCGCCCCTTTTCCTTTTAAAGTGGGAGTCGCCTGCAAATTGACATCAGTTTTGAGCTTGACGTTTTTGTTTGTTTATTTGTTTTTGACGTATGATAACAATTTTGTTTCGTACTTCTGATCCATGTCATTACATACGGACAGATCGGTCTAGTTTGAGACTTTTACACAGACGAAGCGGTGTCGACAAGTGAAATACTAATATTTTCCCCAAACCCCTTTTTTCCCCCGGTTTTTTTTTTTTGGGGGGGGGTTTTGAAAAGGGCCCCCGGGTTTCCGGGGAAATTTTTAAAAAATTTTTGGGGGTTTTTTTTACCCCCCCTTTTTTTTTTTTTTTTTTTTTTTTTTTTTTAATTGGGCCCCCCCCCTTAACAAAAGGGCCCCCCCAAATTTTTTTGGCCGGGGTTTTGGGGGAAAAAAAGGGGGTTTTTTGGGGGGGGGGGGTTTTAGGGGGCCCAAAATTTAAAATTTTTTCCCTTTTTTTTTTTTTTTCCCCCCCTTTTTTTTTCCCCCCCCCCCTTTTTTTCCCCCCCCAAAATTTTTTTTAAAAAAGGGGGGGGGGGGGTTTTTTTTGGGGTTTGTTTTTTTTTTTTTTTTTTTTGGGGGGGGAAAAAAAAAATTTTGAAATTTAAAAAGGGGGGGGCCCCTTAAAAAAACCTTTTGGGGGGGTTTTTTCCCCCCTTTTTTAAAAAAATTTTTTTAAACTTAAAACCGGGAAAAAAATAAAAAAAAATTTTTAAAAACCCCCCTTTTTCCTTTTTGGGGAAAAAAATGAAAAAAAAAATGAAAACCAAAAAATTTTTTTTTTTTCCCCTTTTCCCCCCCCCCCCCTTTTTTTTAAAAAATTCCCTTTTTTTCCCCCCCCCCTTTTTTTTTTTAAAAAAATTTTGGGTTTTTTATTTTTTTAAAAAAGGTTTTAGGGTTTTTTTGGGGGGGGCCAAAAAAAATTTTTTTTTTTTTTCCCTTTTTTTTTTTTTTTTTCCCTTTTTTTCCCCCCCCCCCTTTTTTTTTTTTTTTTTTCCCCCCCCCCCCCAAAAAAAAAAAAAAAAAATTTTTTTTTAATTTCCCCCCCCAAACCACAAAAACCCAACAAAAAAAAAAAAAAAAAAAAGGGGGGAAAAGGGAGGGAAAAACCCCCCAAAAACTGAAAAAAATTTTTAAATTTTAAAATTTTGGGGTTTTTTTTTTTTTGGGGGTTTTTTTTTGGGGTTTTTTTAAAAAAGGGGGTTTTAAATTAAAGGGGAAACCGGGGTTGTTTTTTAAATTTTTTCCGTTTTTTTTTTCCCCCCTTTTTTTTTCCCCCCCCCCCCAATTTTTTTTTTCCCCCCCCCCTTTTTTTTTTTTCCTCCCACAAAAAAACACAAAAAAAAAAAAAACCCCCCCAAAAAAAAAAACCAAAAAAAACCAAACCCCAACAAAAAAGGGGGGAAAAAAGGGGAAAAAAAACCAGGGGAAAAAAAAAATTGTTTTTTTTTAAAATTTTCCAAAAAAAAGGGGGGGGGGGGGGGGGGGGGGGGGGGGGGGGGGGGGGGGGGGGGTTTTGGGGGGGGGGGGGGGGGGGAAAAGGGGGGGGGGGGGGGGGGGGGGGGGGGGTTTAAAAGGGGGGGGGGGGGGGGGGGGGGGGGGGGGGGGGGGGGGGGGGAAAAAAAAAGGGGGGGCCCCCCCCCCCGGGGGGGGGGGGGGGGGGGGAAAAAAAAAAGGGGGGGGGGGGGGGGGGGGGGAAAAAAAGGGGGGGGGGGGGGGTTTGGGGGGGGGGGGGGGGGGGGGGGAGGGGGGGGGGGGGGGGGGGGGGGTTTTAAACGGAAAAAAACCCCTTTTAAAAATAAAAAAAACCCTTTCCGGGGGAAAAAACCCCTTTTTCCGGGGGCCTTTTTGGGGGCCCCCCCCGGGGGGGGCCCCCGGGGCCCCCCCCGGGAAAAGGCCCCGGGGTTTTTTTTTTTTTTGGTTGGCCCCCCTTTTTCCCTTTTTTTTTTTTTTTTTTTTTCCCCCCTTTTTTTTTTTTCCCCCCCCTTTATTTTTTAAAAAAAAATTTTTTAAAAAAAAGGGGGGGGGCCCATTTTTTTTTTAAAAATTTTTTTTTTAAATTTTTTTTTTAAAATTTTTTAAAATTTCCCTTTTTTTTAAAAAAAAAATTTTAAAAAAAAGGGGGAAAAAAAAAAAAAAAAAAAAAAAAAACCAAAAAAAAAAAAAAACCTTTTTTTAAAAATTTTTTTTAAAAAAAAATTTTTTTTTAAAAAAAAAAAAAACCAAAAAAAAAAAAAAAAACCCAAAAATTAAAAGGGGGTTTTTTTTAAAAAAATTTTTTTTTTTCCCAAAAAAAAATTTTTTTAAAAAAACCCAAAAAATTTAATAAAAAAAAAAAAAAAATTTTTTAAATTTTTAAAAATTTTTTTTAAAAAAAAAAATTTTAAAAAAAAATTTTTTTTTTTTTAAAAAAAATTTTTTTTTTAAAAAAAAAAATTTTTTTAAAAAAAAAAAAAAAATTTTAAAATTTAAAAAAAAGGGGGGTTTTTTTAAAAAAAAAAAAAAAAAAAAAAAAAAAAATTTTTTTTTTTAAAAAAAAAAAAAAAATTTTTAAAAAAAAAACCCCCCCGGTTTTTTTTTTTTTTTTTTTTTTTAAAAGGGCAAAGAAAAATTGGGGGGTTTGGGGGGTTTTTTTTCCAAAAAAAAACCCCCAAAAAAGGGGTTTTTCCCCCCCCTTTTTTTTGGGGGGGCCCCCGGGTTTTTTCCCTTTTTATTTTTTTTTTTTTAAAAAGGGGGGGGGTTTTTTTTCCCCCAAAAATTTGGCCCCCTTTTTTTTTGGGGGTCCCCCCTTTTTTTTTTTTTTTGGGGGTTTTTTTGTTTTTTTTTTTTTAAAATTTTAAAACAATTTTTTTTTTTTTTTTCCCAAAAAGATCGGTTTTTTAAATTTTTCCCCAAAAGGGGGGAAAGTGAAAATATTTTTTTTTAAATTTTTCCCCCCCCCAAAAAAAAGGGGGGGAAAAGGAAATGCAGCAAGTTTGGTTTTTTCTGTTTTTCCCAAAAATTTTTTTTTTTCTCTTTTTTTTTTTTTTTTTTTTTTTTAAAAAATTTCCCCCAAAAAAATTTTAAAATTTTTTTTCCCCCCCCCCCCCCACACACACAAACCCCCCCCCCCCCCCCCCCCCACACCCACCCACACACCCCCCCCCGCCCCCCAAAAAAAAAAAGGGGTTAAAACTTTGGGCCCCCAAAAAATTTTTCCAAAAAAAAAAAAAAAACCAAAAAAAAATTAAAAAAATTTTGGGCGAAATTTTTTTTTCCGGGGTTTTTTAAAAAAAAAAAACCCCCCCCAAAAAACCCCCCCCACAACCCCACACCAAAAAAAACCCCCCCCCCCCCCGGGGGGGAAAAAGAGAGGGGGAAAAAAAAAGGGGGGGGGGGGGGGGGGGAAAGGGGGGGGGGGGGGGGGAAGGGGGGGGGGGAAAAAAAAAAAAAGGGGGGGGGGGGGGGGAAAAATTTTTTTTTTGGGGGGGGGAAAAAGGGGGGAAACCCCCAAAAAAAAGAAAAAAAAAAAAAAAAAAAAGAAAAAAAAAAGACCCAAAAAGGGGGAAAAAAAAAGGGGAAAAAAAAAATTTTTTAAAAAAAAAAAAAATTTTTTTGGGGGGGGGCCCCCCCCCAAAAAAAAAAAAAAGGGGAAAAAAAATTAAAATTTTTTTTTTTTTTTAAAAAAAAAAAAAAAAAAAGGAAAAAATTTTTTTTTTAAAAAAAATTTTCCCCTTTAAAAATTTTAAAAATTTTTTTTTTTAAAAAAACAAATTTAAAAATTTTTAAAAAAACAAAAAAAAAAATACAAAAAAAAAAAAACAAAAAAAAAAAATTTAAAAAAAACAAAAAATCAACCCCAAAAAAATTTTTTTCCCTTTTAAAAAAATTTAAAAAAAAAATAAAAAAAATTTTTTTTTTTAAAAAAAAAAAAAAAAAAAAAAAAAAAAAAAAAAATTTAAAATTTTTTTTTCCCCCCCTTTCCCCTACATACATAAAAATACTTTTACCCCCCCCCCCCCCCCAAAAACATACATACCCCCCCCTTTTTTTTTTTCAAAAAAAATTTCATACTTTCCCCCCCCCCCAAAAAAAAAAAAAAAAAAAAAAAAAAAAATTTTAAAAAATACTATTTTACTACGTAAAACGTAAAAAAATTTTCCCTTTAAAAAAAAGAAAAATTTTTTAAAAAAAAAAAAAAAAATTAAAAAAAAATTTTTTTTTTTAACCCTACCCACCCCCCTACGTTCCCCTTTTTTAAAAAAAAAAATTTCATAAAAAAAATTTTTTAAAAAAAAAAACCCCTCTTCTTTTTAAAAAAAAAAAAATTTTTTTTTTTTTAAAAAACAAAACCCCCCAAAAAAAAAAAAAAAAAAAAAATTTCTACATACATCTACATCTACTACTACCTAATTTTTCCCCCAAAATTTAAAAAATTTTTTCATTTTTTTAAAATTTTAAAAAAAAAAAACCCCCAAAAACCCCACTACTACGGGTTTTTAAAAAAAAAAAAAACCCCCAAAAAAAAATTTTTAAAAAAAAACCCCCCCAAAAAAAAACAAAAAAAATTTTTTACCCAAAAAAAATTTTTAAAAAAAAAAAAATAAAAAAAAATACATAAAAAAAAAAAAATTTTTTTTTTTTTTCCCCCCCCAAAATTTAAAAAAAAAAAAAAAATTTTATACCAAAAAAAAAAAAAAAACCCCAAAAATTTTTTTTTTTTTCCCCCCCAAAAAAAAAAATTTTACATTACATACATTTACAACATAATCCCCAAAATAAAAAAATTCAAAAAAAAAAAAAACCCCCCAAAAAAACCCCTACCTTTAAAAAAAAAAAAAAAAAAACCCCCCCCTACATACAAATACATCATCATCCTTTTTTCCCCCTACAAAAACAAAAAAAACCCCCTTTTTTTTTAAAAAAAAAAAAAAAAAAAAAAAAAAAAAAAAAAAAAAAAAATTTTTTCATACATACTTTCCAAAAAAAAAAAAAAAACCTTTCATAATTCATAAAAAAAAAAAAAAAAAAATTTTTCATTTACAAAAACCCCCCCCAAAAAAAAAAAAAACAAAACAAAACCCCTACATACATACATTTTTTTTTTAAAAAACTTTTTTTTTTAAAAACTTTAAAAAAAAAAAAAAATTTTTTTCATAAATACATACATACATAATTTAAAAAAAACAAAATTTTTTTTAAAAAAAAAAAAAAAACCCCCCCTACTTTTCCCCCAAAAAAAACAACATACCAAAAATTTTTTCCCCCCTACCCCATACATCATAATACCCAAAAAAAAAAAATTCATAAAACCAACATACAAAAAATTTTTAAATTTTTAAAAAAAAAAAAACCCCTTTTCCCCCCCCTAAAAAAATTTTTTTCCAAAAATTTTTTTTAAAAAAAAAAAAAAAACCCAATTTTTAAAAAAAAAACATACATACCCTTTTCCAAAAAAAAAAAATTTTAAAAAAAAAATTTTTTTTTAAAAAAAAACTTTTACAAAATCATCATACATTTTAAAAAAAAAAAAAAAAAAAAAAAAAAAATAATACATAAATAAAAAATTAAAATATAATTTTAAAAATTTTTAAAAATTAAAAAAATTTTTTAAATAATTTTAAAAAATTTTTAAAAATTTTTTTTTTTTAATAAAAAAAAAATTTTTTTTTAAAAATTTAAAAATAAAAAAAATTTTTTTTTTAAAAATAATAAAAATAATAATAATAATTTTAAAAAAATACATGCAAAAAACCCCCTAAAAAAAAATACATAATACATAACCAAAAAAAAAAAAATTTTTTTCCCAAAAATTTCCCCCCCAAAAAAAAATGCAGAACCAAAACCTTTTAAAACAACCCGATTTTAAAAAATAAAATTTTAAAAAAATTTTTTTAAAAAAAATTTTTTTAAAAAAAAAAAAAAAAAATTTTTTTTTTTTTTTTTTTAAAAAAAAAAAAAAATTTTTTTTTTTTTTTTTTAATTTTTAAAAAAAAAATTTAAAAAAAAAAAAACTTTAAAAAAAAAAAAACAAAACCCCAAAAAAAAATTTTCCCCCCCCAAAACCCCAAAAAAAAAGTCCCCCCCCCAAAAAAAACCCCCCCGGGGGGCCCTTCCCGGGGGTTTTTTTTCCCTTTAAAACCCCCCCCCAAAAATTTTTGGGGGGGAAAACCCCCCCCCTTTTTGGGGGGGAAACCCCCCGGGGGGAAAACCCTAATTTCCCCTTTAAAAAAAATTGGCGGGGGCCCCCCAAATTTTTTGGGGAAAATTTGGGGAAAAAATTTTTTTTTT
>CM031626.1:14248335-14265835 GCA_018398815.1 Conus ventricosus
TTGAACACTGTTTACCGGCATGCTTTATAGAAAGGATGCTTGTCGGTTTGGGGTAAGGGTCCTCGCACAATGCTTACGATGAGCCAAACTTTGCTGGTTTCTGTACATAGTGCTTTATATCTACTGTACCTAATTCTTTCTCTCATTCTTCCTACTTTGGTAAGAAACCCGAAGTTCACCAACACTGAGTGTTGCGTATACGACCCGTTTCTAATCCCATCATGAAAGGAGCCATATGCCGTCTTCGGAGATGAAGTCAAGAAGTCTCTATTTGACACCAAGAGCACAACCACAATCAGCCGTGTCTCCCTGATGAGTCCGATCCAGTGGACGAAAGGCCTAGGAGCAGGCAATACAAACAGATCTGCCTTCGAAGGGGAGTATGATTGTTCCCTCAGGCAGCTAGTGAAGGCTTTCTCATATTTATGATATATATATATATATATATATATATATATATATTATATATATATTTATTATATATATATATATATTATTTTCCCCCCATTATCTTCATCTTCATTTTATTTTTAAATTCAAATCTCTGCCAAGCCATTACTATAATGACTGAAGAATTGTTAGCCTGCACTTGATTTCTCCCACTACTTAATTGTTCAGCATTATGAAGTCAAAACAGAAGACCAATGTGCATAATGTGCTATTTAGCCATATTCCGTCTTCACAGATGAAGTCAAGATAGAAGACCAATGTGCATAATGTGCTATTTAGCCATATACCGTCTTCACAGATGAAGTCAAGATAGAAGACCAATGTGCATAATGTGCTATTTAGCCATATACTGTCTTCACAGATGAAGTGAAGATAGAAGACCAATGTGCATAATGTGCTATTTAGCCATATACCGTCTTCACAGATGAAGTCAAGATAGAAGACCAATGTGCATAATGTGCTATTTAGCCATATACCGTCTTCACAAAAAGTCAAGATAGAAGCCCAAATGTGCATAATTTTGCTATTTGCCTATGCCTTTTTCACAAAGAAGTCAAGATAGAAGACCAAGTGCATATTTGGGCTTTTTAGAAATTGCCTTTCACAGACGAAGTAAGATAGAAGACCGGGCATAATGTGTATTTACCCTATGCCGTTTTCCAGAAGTCAAGTGAAGACCAATGTGCATTTGTGCTATTACCATATGCCTCTTCAAGAAAATTTCAAGTAGAAGACAATGTGCATAATTTGCTGTTACCATATGCGTTTCCCCCGGGGTCAAGATAGAAGACCAAGTGCATAATTTGCTCCCCCTTCCCATATGCCGTCTTCCGATAAAGTAAAGCACCGGACCAATGTGCATGTTTTGTTTTTTCGTGTCGTCCGTCCTAAAGCACGCTAGGGGCCCTATCCCTTTAAAAAGGGGCGGGGATTTAAGTGCGCGAGGGGATTTGTGTGGCCTTCAGCGGGGGACTTCCGTCTAAAGCTCAGCCAAAGGACTGGGAGGCGATGCACTTTTGATTCCGAAGAATTTTTTATTTTTATTTTTTTTTAACCAAAACCAAGGGTCCAAAGTGAGAATCAAACCCTGGTTCTTTGGACACGGTTCGCCGGGAGCCCTTCCCACCAAAAACCTTTTCTAGGATTATTCAACCTATGTTGGGCTAAGATTATTTTACCCTATGTATGGGCTAAGTTATTCAATCCATGTTGGGAAAAGTTTATTTTTATCCTTTGTGGGGTTTTGATTATTTATTCCATGAAGAGGCAAGATTATTTATATCCTATGTATGAGGTAAGATTTTTTTATATCCTATGTGTGGGCTAAGTTTTTTATTTCCTATGTGTGAGGCAAAAGATTTTATATTTTGGTGAGGCTAAGTTTATTTATACCCTTGTGTGAGGCTAAGATTATTTTATCCTATGGTGGGGGCTAAGATTATTTATTTCCTATGTGTGAGGAAGATTTTTTTATTTTGTTGGGCAAGATTATTTATATCCTATGTATGGGCAAAATTTATTTTATCCTTTGTGAGGCTAAGATTAATTTTCCCAATGTTGAGGCTAGATTTTATAGCCAGCATGAGGTAAAATTTATACCCTAGTGTGAGGCAAAGTTATTTTTTCCCCTTGTTTGAGGGCAAGATTATTATATCCTTGTATGAGGAAAGATTATTCATAGCCTATGTTTGGGCAAAGATTTTCTTCTATGTGTGAGGTAGTTTTTTTTAATCTTGTTGAGGCTAAGATTTTTTATTTATGTGGGGGGTTTGTCG
This sequence comes from Conus ventricosus, assembly GCA_018398815.1. Lineage (NCBI taxonomy): Eukaryota > Metazoa > Mollusca > Gastropoda > Neogastropoda > Conidae > Conus > Conus ventricosus. Next base: position 14,250,561 of record CM031626.1, read on the forward strand.
GCGATTACCTGTGCCCGTGTTGTACGCGGTTTCTACCAACATGCCGACCGTTTATACCCATCGCACAGTTGTCGCCACCAACATCTTATGACGAACGTTGAACCCACAATAACAATTGTTTTTTGTAAACTTGCTGCCTTGTGTTAGCTATCAATCAGATGTTGGGCAAAACATGTGGCGAAACGGACACCCCCTAACAACGTTGTTTAAATAGCTTGTATTATCTGCCCCCCGCGTTTCCCGGTTTTGGTACCAAAACCATTCTCGCGTTTGCGGGGCAAAATGAAGATTTGGGAAAAAACCGCCGATTTGTCGCACACGCCGATTTTTTTACGTGCGAAAAATCAGCGGAAAAAGGGGTGTGCTGAACGGCCGATTTGTCGCAAAACGATTTGTGTACGTCGCCCCAACTCGGGGTTTCCCCCCCGTGTTTTGTCGCAATGTATAGGTTGTGTGTGTGTGTGTGTTTTGGTGGTGTGTGTGTGTGTGTGTGTGTGTGTGTGTGTGTTGGTGTGTGTGGTGAATGGGGAGAGAAAAGAGAGGAGAGGGGGAGGGATGGGGAGAGAAAAGAGGAGAGGGAGAGAGGGAAGAGAGGGAGATAAAATGAAAATGAAATGAAAAATGAAACAAAATAAAATGAATGAAATAAAAGATTTTTTAATCTTTTGCAAAACCTTCAACTGGTCGCTTCCAGATAAAAATTATACCCAAAAGATGGGCTTTGCTGCTGGCGAGAGAGAGAGGGGAAAAGGAGGGAGAAAAGGGGGAGAGGAGAGATGGAGAGGGGAGGGGAGAGAGAGAGAGAAGGGGGGAGGAAAAAGGAGAGAGGGGGGGAAAAGACATCGACAGTGTGTTTGTGTGGTGTATGTTTTGGTGTGGTGGAGGAAGAGGGGGAGAGAGAGAGAGGAAAGGGAGGGAGAGGAGGAGAAGGGGAGCAAAGAGAGAGAGAGAGGAAGAAAAAGGGAGAAGGAAGAGAGAGGAGGGAGAGAGGAGAGAGGAGAATGCGGGGCGCCCAAATACTACTATAGTTTCCCCACGGTCTCCTAAAAGTATTTGAAATTTTGCAAAAAAAATTTAAAAAGATTTTATTTTTTCATTTCATTTCTTTTCTTTTTTATTTATATTCTCTCTCCCCAAATCTCTCTTCTCTCTCTATCTCTCCCTTACCACCACACACAACACACACCCCCCAACCACACACCACAAACCCACACACCCCCCCGCGTGGCGCGCGCGCGGCGCGCGCGCCCCTTTTCATGTGCGAGAAAGCACTGAGGGGTGAAACCGCCGATTTGTGCATCGACAAATGGCGTGTCGAAAAAAGGGCGGTTCCGATTCCACCTCTGCTCTTTGACGGTCCATGCAGTGTATCGAACCCCGAGGTGATGGGGTGGGCAAAATTTGGGGGTTCAACTTTGCTGCTTGATCCCCCAAGCGCGGGTCAGGACTCTGGTAAGAAATGGGAAATTTTAGTAACGAAAGAAGATTAGCTTCAATACCCAAGATCATCGCAACGGACGAAAAACAAGAATGTGTCTTTTCAAAACACATTCCTTTCAATTTCAAAATTACAATCTTCAGTTTTTCAATTTTGCAATTTTAATACTCATCAATCGAAATTCCAGAAAACAGGGTGGATCTCGGAACGATGATAGATGTTTAGAAAAGTTCAAGAATGTGACCGGCACGGCCCGTCAATTCATGGACTATTTAATGAATCATCTGGGGCGTTTTGTCCTTTTTGGTTTTCCCCCTTTCTTTAAAGAGTCCCCCGGAAAAAAAAAAAAAAAAAGTACCCCTTTGTGCCGGTTCCTTTTTTTAGTAGCAAAGCGTAAAACACTGTGAACATAAAAAAACAAAAAGGGAAAATCTGTGTTTAAAAACGATTGTTTTGGCCGATCTGAATGAAACCGACTTGTTTTTTAAAAACGCATGTGGTTCCAATATATTGCGAAAAACTATGCGAAAAATTATACCAGTATGCCGGGTGTGTGTGTGTGGTGGTGGGGAAAAAATAGTGACGAAGCGAAAAGAAAGGATGGTGATGAAGATGAGAAAAAGAAGGAAAAATAAGTTTGAAAGACAAGGAGCAAAAGAGAGAAGACGAAACACTATTTAATGATCTAGGCCATTACCCGACAAATTCCTCCGCCCCGAAGACAATTTCACGTGAAGTAAGGGGGGGGAGGTTCCCGCCACTTGCTGTGTCTGTCCCTGTGGCCCCTATTTACTCGGCCCGGAAAAAAAATCCCAGCCAGGGGGAAATCTAATCGTCGTGTTGATAGGTAAGGGAGATGGCATGATTCTTGATTGCCAAAATTCCCAAGCAGGGCTGTGTTTCCCCCCCCCCCTTATCCCAGCCCCTTTTTCCCGGGTTCCGAGGGTTAAAAATCTAAAAAAGCCCTGAAAAGTATTCGGGGTTGTGGGTAGACAACGATTAAAAACACGCTGAAAAACATATTTGGAATGAAAATTACAATGTATGACATGTGTCCACAAACTCTCTCCTCTCTCTTCTTCTCTCTCTTCCTCTCTCTCTCTTCTTTCTCTTCTCTTCTCTCTTCTCTCTCTCTCTTGTGTGGTGTGTGCGCGCGCGCGCGCGCGTGTGTGTGTGTGTGTGGTGTGTCTGTGCGTTTTCTCGGCGTGCGTGCGGGGGTGTGTGGGGTGTGTGTGTGTGTGGTGTGTGTGTGTGGTGTGTGTGTGTTAGGAAAGAGGAGAGAGGAAGGAGCCGTAATGTGAAAAGTTTTGGGAAGGATTTATGTTGATTTGGATGAGTTGGGAGGAGGGGGTGAGAGAAAGGGGGGGAGAGAGAGAGGGAAAAAGAAAAAGAGAGAAAAAAAAAAAAAAGAAAAGAAAAAGACAGAGACGAGGAAAGGGAGACCTACGTTTTGAGAAAGACTAACGACCTCGCACGCCCCCCGAACCCCACCCCCCCCCCACCCCCCCCACCCCAAACCTTCTCCTCCCTACGTCCACCACCCTTCCCCGTCCCCCCGTTCTCCGTCCCCAATTATTTTTAAACGCCTAGAAAAAGGCCAGGAACGTCCAAAAGGGTTTGACAGACAAAACCCGTAGGGCTCCCGTCGGGGTACCCCATCGTGACGGTGAAAAGTCATTAGGCGGGGGAGAAGTGGGGGTGGGGGGGAGGGAGAGGGGGGGGGGGGGGGGGGGGGGGGGGGGGGGGGGGGGGGGGGGGGAGGGAGGGGAGGCACGAGAGTGGGGGCAAAAATAAAAGGGGACCCGAATGAGGTGTTCCAAGAACTTGGGGGCCAACTATATACTCCCAACCCCCCCCCTTTCCCAAAAATAGTTACGTTGTGGTTTCGGTAAGTTTAGTACGGTTTCTTCAAACTCGAGGGGGGCAAGTTGAAAAAAGAAAATTAAAAAGAAAAATCCGAGAGGATAAAAGTGAAAAAGCGAATTAAAACAACAATAGAAGAAAAAGAAGAAGAAGGGAAAAACGTGAATTTTGAGAGCTTTATCGAAGGGGGGCAATGGCCAAAGGCGATCTTCTGTCACATATTGTTGGCAATTTTCTGGGCAGCTGCCTTGCCCGATTACAAGGGAGTTTTTTGTGGTGTTGTTGTTTTGTTGGTGTTTTTCTTTGGTGGTTTGGGGGTGGTGGGGTACTGGTGTTGACTTATTGATGTGATGTTAAGCATGTTTTTGGGAAATGTCCTGGATTTGTTGGGAATTGATTTATTACTTTAAAGTAATGGCGTAATGGTGTTGATGATTTTTTTTTTTTTTTGAAAACTAAAAATATTTAAAAAAGAAGACAAGGATTGGGTTTCTGAAAAGAGATCTTTTTTTCCCCCCCCCCCCCCCCCCCCCCCCCCCCCCCCCCCCCCCCCCCCCCCCCCCCCCCCCAGCCTATCCAGTTTTTCCTCTTGGTCTTAGTATTTGTTTTTTCTTTTTTTCAGAAATTTCCCGTTAATGCACAATGTGAGTTGCTATCTGTGTTTGTGTTGTGAAAAAGTCCGTTGTTTTCAGTTCCGGAAAGTTGTGTGTGTGGTGTGTGTGTTGTGTTGGTGTGTGTGTGTGCGTGTGTCGTGTGTGTGTGTGTGTGGTGTGTGTGTGTTGTGTGTTGTGGTGTTGTTGCAATAAAGCGGAAAAGTGCCCCCCAGAGTGAGAAAGAATGAAAGTTGTTAACAATTTCGTCATTGCAGTCCCCAAATTTTGTCTGGGGATATCGATCTTTTGTTCTCGTTTGTTGTTGTTGTGATGCTGTTGGGTTTTTTTGTTTTACTTGCTGCTGCCATTGTGACTTGATGGTTTTTATGGTGGCAGGGTTTGATAGGTCCCCCCCGGGGGGCCCAATTGGGACCCTTTTGGTTTCGTGGTTTTTTGGGCTAACCCCCGGGGGTTTTTTTTTGGGGGGGGAGTTTTCTTTGGGGGTTTTTTGTAACCCCCAGGGTGAAAGGGAAGGGTGAAGGGCGAAGGGTAAAAGGGTGAGGCTGGTAATGACTGGTCGCAGCGAGGACCAACGTCCTGACAGGTTCGAGTCTCTAGGCCATCTGCTGGGTTTAAAACGATTCTTTCCTCCCTCCTCCTAGTGATTGCATACTCAGTGTTCAAAACACATGACCACACCTTACCAGCCCTTTTAAAAACTATCCCCTCATTTGGTCACTTTCACCAATGACCACGTTTTTTTCCCTTTACCGAGTCATACCACAATTATTTGGGGACGCCCGCTACACTAGTCAAGCCACTAAATATTCTTTCTTTTTAGTTTGTCATGGGAAAATGATTCATATCACTAACTACATGTGATTGAGCGTCACATGCCTTGATGTGAGGCTACGCACATGACAATGTGTCTTTCTCAAAACACTTCACTTTCAATTTCAACATTACAATCTTCAGTTTCTCAATCTGTCAATTATTAATACATCATCAACTCGAAAGTTCCAGAAAACACAGGTTTGAGATCGTCAGGAACCGATAAATAGATGATTCTAAAAATTTTTCAAGAATGAGACATCGGCACGGCCGATAAATTCATGGACTATACAAATGAAACTAACTGGCCGTTTTTGTCACTTTTGGTTTCCCCTTTGCTCTTTAAAGAGATCCCCGGAAAAAAAAAGAAGAAAAGATACCCACTTGTGCACGGTTCCTTTATATTGTACAAAGCGCAAATCACGTGAACACTAACAAAACAAAGGCAATTTCATGTAGATCTGATCGATTGATTATAGGCCTGATCTGAATTGAACCGACTTGTTTTGTAACACGCATTTTTGGTTCCAATATATATGACGAAAAACTATGACGAAAAATATACCACGAAATGCCGTGTGTGTGTGGTGTGTGTGTTGTGTTTTGTAGGAAAAAGTAGTAACGAAGACGAAAAAGAAAGATGATGGTGAAGAAGATGAGAAAGAAAAAGGGAAAAAAATAAGTTAGAAAAGACAAGGAGCAAGAAGAGAGAAGACGACACACTATTGACGATCTATGAGCCATTACCTCCACACACATTCCTCCGCCCAGAAGACAATCTTCACGCTGAAGTTACAGAGAGGAGGTTTCCACCCCACTCTGCTGATGTCTGTCCCTGTCGGCCATCTATATTCACTCCGCCTGGAAATAAATCCTAGACCAGGGAAGTCTAATCGTCGCTGTTAAATATGGTAAGAGGAGATGTGACATGATTCATTGATTAGCCAACTTCCCAAGCGAGGGCATGTGTGTTCCCCCTTCCCCATTCTTTTTCCCAGTCCCTTTGCCCGGTTCCGAGGGGTTAAAAATCTCAAGTGCCATGAAGAGTCACTTCGGGGTTATAGTTTTAGAAAAACGATTAAATCATCGCTGAAAGACAAATTTTGGAATGAATACTACAATGATGACATGTGTCCACAAACTCTCTCTCTCTCTCCTCTTTTCTTCTCTCTCTCTCTCTCTCCTCCTCTCTCTCTCTCTCTCTCTCTCCTCTCCCCCCCCTCTGTGTGGGGTGTGGCGGCGCGCGCGCGCGCTGTGTGTGTTGTGTGTGTGTGCGTTGCGTGGTGCGTGCTTTTGCGTGTGTTGTGTGTGTGGTGTGTGGGGTGTGTTGTGTGTGTTGTGTGTGTGTTGTTTGTGTGTGGGGTTAGAGAAAGAGAAGGGGGAGTAAGAGAGCCGGGTAATGTGAAACGTAGGTTAAGGGGGGATTTGATGTAGATTTGGAGAGTAAAATGGGAGAGAGAGAGAGAAGAGAGAGAGAGAGAGAGAGAGAGAGAGATGAGAAGAGAGAGAGAGAGAGGGAGAGAGAGAGAGGAAAAAGAAAAAGAGAGAAAAACAAAAAAAGAAGAGAAGACAGACAGAGACGAGGAAAGGCAGACCTACGCTTTTGAGAATGCTAACGACCTCGCACGCCCCCCTGACACCCCACCCTCACCACCACCCCCACCACCCAATCCCTTCTCCTCCCCTACGGTCCACACCCCCTCCCCAGTCCCCATGTTCTCCGTCCCCAATTATTTTTTAGACGCCCCAGAAAAAGGGCCCGGAACGTCCGAAGGTTTGACCAGACAATACCTGAGGACTACCAGTCGCGTACCACATCGTGACGGTGACGAAGTCATGTAGGCGGGGAGAATGGGGCTGGGGTGGAGGGAGACGGGGGGAGGGGAAGGGGGGACGTGTTTGATAGGGAGTGCTAGCGAGAGTCGAGGGAACGAAACTATAAAAGAGGGACCGAACTGCCCAGGTAGCTTCACAAGAACATCTGGCCAACTATATAACTACCAACCCCCCTTCCAAAAGTAGTTACCGTTCGTGGTTCCTTTACGTCACGAGTTCTTCAAAAACCCCGAGGGGGGGACAAGTTTGAAAAAAAAAAAATTAAAAAGAAAAATCCGACGAGGATAAAGTGAAATAGCGAATTTAAAACAACAATAGAAGAAGAAGAAGAAGAAGGGAAAATCGTGAACATTTTGAGAGCTTTCAATCGAAAGGGGGCCAATGGCAAGGCGATCTTCTGTCACCTCATCTGTTGGCATCTGTCTGCTGCAGCTGACACTCTGCCTGATTTCAAAAAGGGGAGTTTGCTATTGCGGTGTTGTTGTTGTTGTTGGGGTTGTCGTTGGTGGTTGGTGGTGGTGGTGGTACTGGTGTTGACATTATTGATCGTGATGTTAAGACAGTGTTTTGGAACTGTCATGGATTTGTTTTGGCAAATTTATTTATTACTTAATGTAATGGCGTAATGTGTGTTGATGATTTTTTTTTTCGGGAAACTAATAATATTTTAAACAAAGCAAGACAAGGATTGGCTTTCTGAAATAGAGAGTACTTTTCTCCCCACGCCCCCCCCCCCCCCCCCCCAGCCTACTCCAGCCCTTTTTCCTCTTGGTCTTAAGTCATTTGTTTTTTCTTTTTTTTTAGATATTCCAGTTACTTGCACAATGTGAGATGCTATCTGTGTTTGTGTCTGTGAACAGTCCGTCTGTTTTTCCAGTCTCCAGTGAATGTGTGTGTGTGTGTGTGTGTGTGTGTGTGTGTGGTGTGGTGCGGTGTGCGTGTGTGTGTGTGTGTGTGTGTGTGGTGTGTGTGGTGTGTGTGTGTGTGTGTGCAATAAAACGGAATTGCCCTCAGAGTGAGAAAAAATGAATGTTTTAACAATTTCGTCATTGCAGCTCCCAATATTGATGCTCTGGCATATCGATCTTTTGTTCTCGTTTTGTTTTTGTTTATGATGCTGTTGTTTCCTTTTTGACTTGCTGCTGCCATTGTTGACTTGATGGTTGTGATGGTGGCAGGGTTTGATATTTCGGTGCCACTGGAACCCCTGTGGTTCCGTTGTTGCTACAGCAGTTAGTAGTTTCTGACATTTCGTCTTGCTGTATTGTTGTCGCTGTTGTTGTCTTTGTTGCTGACGTAGTTTCCATTGTTGTCGCTGTTGTTGAATTGTTGTCGCTTTGGTGGTTGTTGTTGTTGCCGTGGTAGTCGTTGTTGCTGCTGCTGTTGTAGTTCTTGTCGTTGTGACTGTGCATGTAGTTGGTATTGCTGTTGTTGTTGTTGTTGCTGCTGCTGCTGCTGCTGCTGCTGCTGCTGCTTCTCTTATCGTTGATTGATTGCTGCAGTGGTGGTTGTTGCTGTTTGTTGTTTTTGTTGTTGTTGTCGTCGTTGTTGTTGTTACTGTTGATGTAACTGCTACTGGCTTTTGTTATTGGTAAGTTGGTTCTTTCCTTTTGTTGCTTTGGTGTTGTTGTTGTGTTGTTGTGTTGTTGTTGTTGTTGTTGTTGTTGTTGTTGTTGTTGTTGCTTCTGATGCTGTTTGGTTATTCTTTTCATCGTGCTACTGCGTTGTTGTTGTTGTTGTTGTTTGTTGTTGTTGTTGTTGTTGTTTTCGTACTGTTCCTTGCTGCTACTGTTTCTGCTTATTTGTTTTTCCTGGCAAGCGCTGCGTGGCTCTTTTGTTGTTGATGATGCTATCGATGTAACTGCACAGTGGGGCGACTGCAGGCGGAAATCTGCACACTTTTTACATATCGATGTTAGCGCAGCGCCAAAAACAAAAAAAAACACAAACGTGGACAAACGAATCACAAGACAAAACACGGCGCGTTTCGACCTCTTAGGTCTTCTTCAGGCAAGAACAAAACAATGACAAACGAAAATGAAAATGAAAATGGAAATGGAAATGCTATCGATATTTAAGATTGCGGTGCTGGTTTTGTTTTGTCTTGTTCGTGTTGTTGTTGTGGACGTAGATGACGTTGTTGTTTTTTATTCCTTTTTTATCAGAGTCCTTAAAATGGAAGAGGTGGTGGTAATTTTTTTTTCTTTTTTTCAGCGTTCACTGGCACCATCGGCCATGCGTTGTTCGATTTTTTCAACCCGAACCCTAATTCTCCACCACCCAATGAGCCAACACCACCTCCCCCCTCCCCGTCTTCCCACCAGCCCTCCTCTTTCGGGGCCTCCTCCGGCGGAGAGTCCTTTAACAACTTTGGGCATTTCTTTCAGCAGCACCCCCTCCTCCTCCTCCTCCGCCCCCTCACACTCCCCCACCACGGAAACGCCCGCGTCTGGTCTGCTCGATACTCTGGGATCCTTTGGGTCCGGATCTCCGTCTGGATCCCCCTCCGGATCCGCCGGATCTTTGCCTCCAAGCAACGTGGAAAATCCCAGCCAGCCCACAGTCCCTCCACCTCCTGTCCAGCCCGAGTTAATGGACTTGTTCTCTCCCTCCGGCGGTCAGTCCTTCTATGATTCCTCCCCGTGGCAGCCTTCGCCTTATTCCCCCTCTTCCTCCTCCTTCTTCTCCTCCTCCTCCTCCTCCTCTTCGTCGTCGTCGTCCCCCTCTTCCCCAGACCTTCAATTCCCGCTGACGCCCTCTCCAGTGACCACGGAGGCCCCGGTCGTCACCCCTCCGTCCAGCTTCCTGCAGAGTCTGTTGAACGCCATGGGGTCGGGCTCCTACAGCGGGGCTGCTCCCCCCTTCCCCAGCCACAGCTACTCAGGGACCACGCCCCAGGTCCATGGCCACGTCCCCGCTCACTCCCACATCTCCCACACCCACCCACACCCACACCCCCCTCACCCTTACCACCCCAATCCCTCCCCCCTCGGCACCTCCAGCACCAGTCCGGCGCCGGCGGTGGCGGCCAACCCTTTCCAGCAGCCTCACGGGCATGGGAGCAGCAGCGCGTATGGGTCACCTTTCTCCTTTAACCCCTGGGCGTCGTCGTCGTCGTCGTCGTCGTCGTTGTCGAGTCTGGGTGGAGGAGGGCACAGTCACATGTCCGGCCACCAGCCCATGGGGCTCCTGGGGCAAGAGCACCACCACCCTCATCACCACCTTCCTGCCCACCCGCCGACCCCGCCCCCCACCCCATGTCGCCCATGCTGGCGTTTCCTCCCTTCAGGAACATGATGAGGCAGCAGGCGCGGCAGATGGGCGATCTGGCCTACTACCAGCAGCACGGCTGCGTGGACCCCGGCCCCCAGCCCCTCCCCCACTGCTCCGCCCCCGTGGCCAACACCGTCTGCAAGGCTGCCGGCCGGCTGCACGGGGCGGAGGGAGGGTCGACCCTGGCCACCTGATGGGCATGATGAACCCCTCCCTCGTCACCACCCTGGAGAAGTGCCTGACGCCCAAGAAGATGACCCAGATGATGATGCAGGGCATGTCGGGAGGAGCAGGCGGAGGCGTGAACCCCATGATGATGATGGCCATGAGCGGGGTGGGGGAGGAGGAGGGGCGGCGGCGATGATGCCTCTTATGATGATGATGATGAACAACCAGCCAGGCTCCCAAAGCCACCTGCCTGGAGGACCTCAACTTCCAGGGGGTCCGCTGTCTGGCGCCGGCAGCTCCATGAACGCCAACCCCTACACCTCCCACGGCAGCCATGTTCAGCCAGGCGGCGCGGATCCCTCAAGGGGCTGCCAAAGATCCTCAGGGCATCCTGGCGGCCCCATCCCCACCTGGAGGTCCTCCTCCGCCCCCTCCTCTCACTCCTCGTCTCACCTGTCTAATTCTCTGTCCTCCCATCTGCCCTCGGGGCGGCTCAGGCACCCGGCACAGCGTCCTCTGCACCTGTGGACTGCTCCAGCGTCATGTTCATGCTGATGTCAGAGGTGAGGATGTTGATGATGATGATGGTCGTGCTGGTGGTGGTGGTGATGATGATAATCGTTATCACTGGGTTCGTAGGATGCCATGACATTGATGGATCGATGTCTACTGTACTATGCAGCTGTTATTGTTCGAGTCCAAAAAAAAAAAAAAAAAAAAAATTGGGGATTTTGTCATTCGAGGTCTAGTTGTAAACATGATATTCACAGTAAAGCAATATTTGAAAAGGATCTCCCTTTAATAGCTCTGTTTTGAATCAAACGTGGTGCATGCAATTTTGTTTTACATCATTTTTTTCCATGATATGAAAACCAATCCATAAGTCACTTAAATGGGATACATGTAAACGAAAAGTTAGTATGCAGAAAGAGCATCAATACCATTAACAGTGTTTGCGTGCAACAAAATCAAACCTGTCTATCTGTCAATGTCTGATAGTGATAGAATTGAGATTTTACATCAACGCATTGATTCATGCTTTTTCTTTTCCTCCCGTCTGGGAAGGGAAGGGCACGTCTCTCGCCTCGCTCCCAGAGCATTAGTTGAGTCATGTCGTTCGCTCAGTCACAGTCACGTCCGCCCATATCACCACGCTTTGAGGGAACTGTTCACTCGCTGTGCTGCCCTCTCACACGACTCGTTTGCCAGTGTTGTTCCGCTCCACACGCGGTCACCATCGTCTGCACGTAGCCTTGGTGGCGTGCACTCACGCCGTGTTCCCATGATCAATCTATTAGGCAGTCTTTTCGATTCCATCAGGGACAGTCACGAATCCAGCAACAGATCAGCCCCCGTTTGAGACATGATTCAGACATAGCGACAAGCAATACCAAACGACTCTGTGTGAAGTGCGAGGTTTTTCCTTCACAGCGCGTCAGACAATCTTCTCACGTAGCTTGAAAGACGGCGTGAGACAGTGTTGTCAAAAATGCTAGTCTATTCATTCAGGTAATCGGATCGAGAGCAAAGCACTTCCTCATGTGGTGAAAAGCGAAGAATCCTCTGTGCATTTTCCAACAAATGCTGAAGGTCTTTCAAGTAGGTAAAAAAGCGTAAGGAACCTCTCGGCCATGTTGTCAGTCTTCTCATGTAGGTGAAAAGCGTAGAATCCTCTGTGGCATGTTGTCCACAAATGCTGAAGTCTTCTCATGTAGGTGAAAAGCGTAGAATCCTCTGGGGCATGTTGTCTCATGTAGGTGAAAAGCGTAGAATCCTCTGTGGCATGTTGTCCAACAAATGCTGAATCCTTCACTCATGTAGGTGAAAAGCGTAGAATCCTCTGTGGCATGTTTGTCTCATTTAGGTGAAAAGCGTGAATCCTCGTGGCATGTTGTACATTTGTCTCATTAGGTGAAAAGCGTAGAATCCTCTGTGGCATGTTGTCTCATGTAGGTGAAAAGCGTAGATCCTCTGTGGCATGTTGTCCAACAAATGCTGAAGTCTTCTCATGTAGGTTAAAAGCGTGAATCCTCTGTGGCATGTTGTCCAACAAATGCTGAAGTCTTCTCATTTAGGTGAAAAGCGTGAATCCTCTGTGGCATGTTGTCATGTTGTCTCATGTAGGTGAAAAGCGTAGAATCCTCTGTGGCATGTTGTCTCATGTAGTGAAAAAACGTAGAATCCTCTGTGGCATGTTGTCTCATGTAGGTGAAAAGCGTGGAATCCTCTGTGGCATGTTGTCTCATGTAGGTGAAAAGCGTAGAATCCTCTGGGCATGTTGTCTCATGTAGGTGAAAAGCGTAGAATCCTCTGGGGCATGTTGTCCAACAACATGCTCGCAGTGCACTTCTTCAGCATCGTACGTAGCTGATGACTGAGGTGGGGGACGGGGGGGGGGGGGGGGGGGGGGGAGGGTGGACAGCAAGAGAGTGTGCATGGACAGCTCGCTTGGCAGCAGAGAGGTGTGGACAGAGGGGGAAGGGAATCTCCATGCGCACCATTCTAGTAGAACTGCCCATAAGAGGTAGGGGATGAGGAAAGTCGGATTGGGAGAGGGGGGGGGGGGGGAAGAAGATTGAATGAAGGGCGGAAAGAAACATTCGTGTGACTGAAACTCGTCGGGCGTTATATTTTGCCGAATCTTATACATGGATTATCTGTTCTTTTCAAAGGGTCAGAACAACCGTGATCGGCGTAGAAGTCTTTCTGTACAGGCACACTTTTGAGACGATAACTTGGGATCAAGACAATACCTGACTTCTGCTATATATACTGCGCACGCAGCAAAGAGACTTTTTTTTTTTCATAAACATGATTTGTGCCGCACTCTGTATTTGTGCCGCTCAAAGGTGTTTAATTCTGGAAAACAGCGACGGGTGTGACTGGCCAGCCACACCCGTCGCTGTACCAGAATAGACACCCAGAGCGCAACTCCATAGTCTTTTCCGAGCTGAAGGATGCCTACTGTGCACGCAGCAAAGAGACTTTTCTTCATAAACATTGATTTGTGCCGCACTCTCCTCTTATTAACAGACATTTGGTCGGTTTTTGACTCCAGTCTGCATCACATTTAATCACTTTCTCCATCTTCTATATCGCCCCAAACTGGGTACGACTTCAGGGTGCGATACCGCTCTAACAATAATATTCTGAGTGCGGTTGTGTATAGGGAGAATAAAACGAAGCAAGAACTACAATAGTCAGTATCATGGTACCTGTGGCATGCACCATAAAACATGACAGTCTGCAAAAGCATCCTCGTACATCCCACTGGGGATCACACTATCTTCTGAGCTCCAAACACTCCAAACCCCCATTTTAAAACACCATCGCAGAAACATACCATAGGTTACGGAAATAGACGTTGTTTGAATTAACTTTCGCAAGTTGCAGTATTTTCCCTTTAATGTACTGTTCTTTGACTTCGCCCAAGCAACCCAATTTCAAGGGCCTCAAAACTGTATATGTATACATAATTATTACTGAGGATAAAATGAATGTGTCCAAATTAGTGGTTGGAAGTCAAGATAAAGACTGTGGGAAATGTCAGTAAGGAACTCCTAACAAACTCCTGCGTGTCATCATATTGCATGTAACATGTGATATCCTTTTCACGGAGTGACTCTTTATTGTACTGTTTGCATTCCTTTTTCAAAGCACCCCCCATAATCTACAGTGGGCGTCTATTGTCAGATTGTTGTTTGGGAAAAAAATCCGCAAGCGCTCTTTTTGTTAATATAATATTTTACCCCCCCCCCCCCCCCTTTTTTTTTTTTTAAAAATGTTTTTGATATGTCATTTTTTTTTCTGTATAATATTAACAATCTTGCAACTTTCACACTTGTAGTTAACTGATTGCCAGGTACCTTGTTGTTTTCTTACGTGCCGCAAATGAAATGTATCTTTTGTTGATTCTCGGCGTGATTTAGTACTCCTGTTTCACTACGATACCTAATTTGTGAACAGCCTGCCCACTTTTCAACCCTCCCCCCCTCCCCCCACTCCCTGTTTCCCGTCCTTTCCCTCCCCTACCTCCCCTCCCTCCCCCCCCCCCCCCCCCACTCCTTTCCCCCCCCCCCCATCTCCCCCTTCCCTCTACCTTTCCTTTTCCCTTTTTGTCTGTCCCGGGGCCCGGCACCCCTTCCCACCCCCATTCCCCTTGCCCCACACGTTTAATACACTCCCCAAATTTTCAAAAAATCCAACTGGGCCCTTTTGGGGGGAAAACAACAGCCAAAGCCCACTTTTAAAAAGGGACAAGAAAGACAAGACTTCCTGGATATCGTCATAAAAGCCATGCCAAGGTGGAAACAAAAAAAACCAAAATAATGGGACTTTTTGTTGGAGGCCCGAAAACAAAATTCGGATAGGGGGGGCAAAAGATGGTTACTCCCAATGGCCCGGGGGTCTAATTCAAAGGGGTAACCCTAAGGAGTGCCTGTGTCGGGCAAAAGGCCATGGCGAACAAGACCCGCCAGGCCATAGCGGGGGAGATGAGGAGAGGAGAAAAGGTAGAGGAGAAGTTAAGGAGAAGGAAGTGGTGGAAGAGAGGGAAAAGAAGAAAGATAAAAAGAAAGAGAGAGAGAGAGGAGTGAGAGGTGGAAATGTGTGTTGAGGGGGGGGGGGGGAGAGAGAAGAGGAGAGAGAGGAAAAGAGAGAGAGAGAAGAGAGAGGGGAGAGAGAGATTATTAAATTCAACGGTTTCACACCGAACCGGGTGTCTGGACACGCCGACTTTTCCCTTCTTCCACAATAAGCCTGTGCGTGGGGGGTTGTGCATTTCAAGAGGTATGCAGTTGCTCTGCAGTTGCCCCCAGAAAAAGGGGAAGAGGGGGGAAAGAAGTTCAAAAAACAAGCGGGCCCTTTACCTCTTACCCCATAACCCAAATCAGAAAAAACCTTTCCATAAGGATTAGGAACGAAAGCCTTCCCTTTTGGCAACCCCACCACAAACCTACACCATTCACAAAGTGTACATTTTATTTTTTTATCAAATTTGGGTACGACTTATGGTTTGCGGGCGTTTTGTTTGGTAAATTGGTTGACCCCAAAAAAAATAAGTAATTATGTCCCTTTGGTTCGCCCCTTTCCTACTTCAAAAAGACGAATGGCCGCTGAGACCCCTAGATAACCCACTAAACCTCGTACTACAGCCATCAAACAGGTGCCTTTCTATAACTTTCCTTTTACAAGGAATTTTCCCGGAAAAAAAACCCCACCCACCCCAAAAACTTCCCAACCTGTTCCGTCCTTACTTTCGTCAAACGTTTAAA
>CM031626.1:14275835-14279921 GCA_018398815.1 Conus ventricosus
TGAAAAGGGAAGACAACCAATGCCTGACACAGACCGAAAAACAAACAAACAAACAAACAACAACAACAAAAAAAGTTCTGACTGGACGAAGGAAACAACTGGACTGGTGAAAATAACGCCTCTGTTCTCTCGCTCTCCACTAAAGATGTAAGTTGTGGAAAGGCTTGAAAACCAGAGAGAGGAGAGAGAGAGAGAGAGAGAGAGAGAGAGAGAGAGAGAGAGAGAGAGAGAAAAGAGAGAGAGAGAGAGAGAGAGAGAGAGAGAGAGAGAGAGACAGAGAGAGAGACAGAGAGAGAGGGGCGGTAGTTTTGGGATGGGGATGGGGTGGATGTGGTAGTGTGTCCATTTCGAGGTCAAAATTGTTGAAACCGGAGGATTGGCACCAACCACTAGAATAAACAAGTGTTTGATACAGCGCAGTGTATAATAAACAAGTGTTTGATACAGCGCAGTGTATAATAAACAAGTGTTTGATACAGCGCAGTGTATAATAAACAAGTGTTTGATACAGCGCAGTGTATAATAAACAAGTGTTTGATACAGCGCAGTGTATAATAAACAAGTGTTTGATACAGCGCAGTGTATAATAAACAAGTGTTTGATACAGCGCGGTGTATAATAAACAAGTGTTTGATACAGCATGGTGTATAATAAACAAGTGTTTGATACAGCGCGGTGTATAATAAACAAGTGTTTGATACAGCGCGGTGTATAATAAACAAGTGTTTGATACAGCGCGGTGTATAAATAAACAAGTGTTTGATACAGCGCGGTGTATAATAAACAAGTGTTTCATACAGCGCAGTGTATAATAAACAGGTGTTTCATACAGCGTGGTGAATAATAAACAGGTGTTTCGTACAGCGTGGTGTATAATAAACAAGTGTTTCATACATCGCAGTGTATAATAAGCAAGTGTTTCATACAGCGCAGTGTATAATAAACAAGTGTTTCATACATCGCAGTGTATAATAAACAAGTGTTTCATACAGCGCAGTGTATAATAAGCAAGTGTTTCATACAGCGCAGTGTATAATAAACAAGTGTTTCATACAGCGCAGTGTATATAAACAAGTGTTTCATACAGCGCAGTGTATAATAAACAAGTGTTTCATACAGCGCAGTGTATAATAAACAAGTGTTTGATACAGCGCGGTGTATAATAAACAAGTGTTTGATACAGCACAGTGTATAATAAACAGGTGTTTGATACAGCGCAGTGTATAATAAACAGGTGTTTCAGACAGCGTGGTGTATAATAAACAGGTGTTTCATACAGCGCGGTGTATAATAAACAAGTGTTCGATACAAAGCGGTGTATAATAAACAAGTGTTTTGATACAGCGCGGTGTATAATAAAAGGTGTTTGATACAGCGCAGTGTATAATAAACAGGTGTTTGATACAGCGCAGTGTATAATAAACAAGTGTTTGATACAGCGCGGTGTATTAATAAACAAGTGTTTGATACAGCGCGGTGTATAATAAACGGTGTTTGATACAGCGCGGTGTATAATGAACAAGTGTTTGATACAGCGCAGTGTATAATAAACAAGTGTTTCATACAGCGCAGTGTTTAATAAACAGGTGTTTCATACAGGCAGTGTATAATAAACAAGTGTTTGATACAGCGCAGTGTATAATAAACAAGTGTTTGATACAGCACAGTGTATAATAAACAAGTGTTTGATACAGCGCGGTGTATAATAAACAAGTGTTTGATACAGCGCGGTGTATAATAAACAAGTGTTTGATACAGTGCGGTGTATAATAAACAAGTGTTTGATACAGCGTGGTGTATAATAAACAGGTGTTTCATACAGCGTGGTGAATAATAATACAAGTGTTTCATACAGCGTGGTGAATAATAAACAAGTGTTTCATACAGCGCGGTGTATAATAAGCAAGTGTTTCATACATCGCAGTGTATAATAAACAAGTGTTTCATACAGCGCAGTGTATAATAAACAAGTGTTTGATACAGAGCGGTGTATAATAAACAAGTGTTTGATACAGCGCAGTGTATAATAAACAGGTGTTTGATACAGCGCGGTGTATAATAAACAGGTGTTTGATACAGCGCGGTGTATAATAAACAGGTGTTTCATACAGCGCGGTGTATAATAAACAAGTGTTTGATACAACACGGTGTATAATAAACAAGTGTTTTGATACAGCGCGGTGTATAATAAACAGATGTTTGATACAGCGTGGTGTATAATAAACAGGTGTTTGATACAGCGCAGTGTATAATAAACAAGTGTTTGATACAGCGCAGTGTATAATAAACAAGTGTTTGATACAGCGTGGTGTATAATAAACAAGTGTTTGATACAGCACGGTGTATAATAAACACTACTTGAATCTCTGGCTCTGTTTTATGAAGGAAAGCGCTGCGTGTGTGTGCGTGCGTGCGTGCGCGCACGTGTGTGTGTGTGTACGTGCGTATATATATATATATATATATTGAATTATAAAACAAAGCTTGCTCTTATGTCTTAGATTGAAGAAATAGGGGGAGATAAGCATTCATATCTGCAGTGGTAGATGATTCTGCCTAACTAACAGTATGTGCTTGAGTGGGTGAATGGAGAAAAATAAAATAAATGCGACCGCGGAAAGTGGTAATTTGACTCTCTGCCTTTTCGGTTTTAAGAAGAATGCTATCACAGAAAAGGCTGGTGTGCAATACCGTAGTATGTTTGTTGAGTTTTCAAAAAACCAACCAAAGGTGCCACCCAAGAAGCAAAAGAAAATCATGAAAGAGCGAAACAAGCTACATTTTCTTGTGAAAAGTAGAAAATATAAAAAATAACCTCTTAAGACACAAGTGCTGAGGGCCAGTTCTTGGAATGAATCCGCAAGGGGCTAAATTACAACAAACTAATAAATTCCAAGGATACGTACTGAGCACCATTCCAGCAACTTACAGAGCAGCTCAGTGTTGCAATGACTGCAAGAAACATTGAATTATAAACAAAGCTTGCTCTTATGCCTTAGATTGAAGAAATAGGGGGAGAAAAGCATTTATATCTGCAGTGGTAGAAAATTCTGCGTAATTAACAGTATGTGTTGGAGTGGGTGAATGGGGAAAAATAAAAATAAATGCTTCTCAAAATGAGCCTTCAGCAAGTTTATAGTCTCCAAGGGGAGACAATCCCCAATAGGGAGGGAAACTCACTAACATATAACTCCTGGTCAGATACCGATATTTCGAAACCTGACTGTTTCTCCTCAGTGACCGCGGAAAGTGGTAATTTGACACCTCTGCCTTTTCGGTTTTAAGAATGCTATTTCTTCTTCTACAGAGTAATATATATATATATGTGTGTGTGTGTGTGTGTGTGTGTGTGTGTGTGTGTGTGTGTGTGTGTGTGTGTTGTGTGTGTGTGTGTGTGTGTGTGTGTGTGTGTGTGTGTGTGTGTGTGTGTGTGTGTATATGTGTGTGTATGTGTGTGTGTCTCTCTGTGTGTGTGTGTGTGTGTGTGTGTGTGTGTGTGGGGTGAGGGGGTTGGGGGAGGGGAACATGGCAACGTCAGACAATCTATCTTCCTTTCCCCAAAGCTGCTGCCTTCACCTTTCCACTTCCTGATGAACTGTCGCTCTACTGCCCCCTTTCATATTTATGTCCGCTGTTTACAGACTAAAGTCTTCTGCCTTGTTTATCATTTCTAATGGAAAGAGGAGTGTCAAAGTGTCACGCATATGGAAATTAGCTTACAACCAAAGAAGGAACTTATATACACACAAACGCCGCGTGCGCGCACACACACTACACACACACACACACAACACACAACACCACACACACACAACCACACACACACACACACACACACACACACACACACACACACACACCACAAAACACACACATGCGAGCGCGCGCAAACACAAACACACACACACACACACACACAACATGTGAAAATATAACATAATACCCATAATCAGGCTGGTTTCCAGAAAGGTCGATCCCCTACAGAAATTTTACTGAAATTATCAACAAATATAAAGAAACATTTGAGACGAAAATGTGTTCTTGCTCCTTTTTCGACATAAAATTAAAAGGTTACGATCCAGGTTT
>CM031626.1:14285921-14310921 GCA_018398815.1 Conus ventricosus
CATTCTTAATCCCAGACTTGAGGGTGGTAGAGAATCTTTTTACATTGGATGTAACATATCCATATTCACAGCTGAATTAACAGCAATACTCATGGCTTTGAATTACCTTTTAATTTTCCCCAAAACAATATTTCAAGCTCTATTTTGTGTAGATTCAAAATCAGTCCTTCAGGCGCTAAAAGATTTTCATTTGCATACTAGACCTGAAATGATTATTGAAGTAAGCTGTTTGATCCACATGCTTATTGAAGGAGGCACCCAGTTATCCTTTTGTTGGATTCCTTCACACTGTTCCTTTTATTTATAACGATAAAAGTAGATAGGGCAGCTAAATGTGGAGCAAAACATATCTCTGGTTCTGAATATCTTAAACTAGCCTTATCGGTACATGAGCAGTGCAACCTAGTTAAAACACATATTTCGAAAAATTTCAAAGATAGAATGATAGAACATGACAATCAAAATCAGTTTGATACTTTTGATATTAAAATCATTCAACATAACTTTAGTTTAAATAAAAATATACTTTCGTTGATGTATAGGTGGAAACTTGATGCTTTTAAAACAAAATATGTTAAAAACATAGTGTGTTTATGTAAAAAGAAAATAACACTGAAACATATTGTTACATGTCAAGGCATGGAAAAAATAATTCCAGTGTTGAGACAAAATAGTGCACAGGCCATCTTTGAGTCACCAGCTCTAACACATGAGTTTTTTGTATGCTTAGAGCGCACTCCATTGGGGGAGTATTTATAGGTTCCTTTTTGGTTGTATGTGGGGCGGGCATAAGTGTGGGGAGGGAAGATGGAATAATGTACAAAGCTTAAAAGTGACAAAGACGGAGAAAATTTAAGGTTCTGTGCCTTGATGGTTGTTAAATTGATTAGTTTTGTTAATTGTTTTTTCTTTTCCTTTGAAATTTTTGTTGTTGAAAAATTTAAATGCTTTGTAATTACCATTGTTATTCATATAAGCACTCATATAAGCACACACATATGCACACACACACGCACACACACACACACACACACACACACACACACACACACACACACACACACACACACACACACACACCACACACACACACACACACACACACACACACCACACTCAAACACACTCGCATATGTATACACACACGCGCACACGCACATGCACTCATACGTGTGCGTGCACAAGCATAAGCACACACGTAAGAACTTGTAAATACTTTCATTCCAGTTTTGTTGCAAAATAACTCACACATATATACAATTCACCAGCTTTAACCTAAGATTTTTTTTTGTAAGTTTAGATATCATTCCAATTGTTCACTACAGTATCTGAATTTTTTTCTAATATAAAAGTGATGGAGGGGGGGAGGGATGGGGAGAGGATAGAGAGGGAAGGAAAGGAAGGGGGTGGGTGGGGTGGGGCGGGGGTGTTCACTGATTTTGTTGTTGTTATATATATATATATATATATATATATATATATATATATATATATATATATATTATATATATATATATTAATATATATATATATATAATATATATATATATATATATATCTGTCAATGATGTTAAAAAGGAAGGTTAAAACTCGAGGTTAAAACTCTACAAATTTGTTTCGAGCTTGCTGCGCTGTCATCAGGATGTTTTTGGTTTGCCCACCGCCGATGTTATATAGCGCCGATGTTATGTTTGCCAGTAACCACACAGACATAACAGGGTCAGAAATGGAAATCATTCTCCACACCAAGAAAAACATTACTACACAGCAGAAATGAAACCTGGATCAGGAAAACCAACAGAAACTCAACATTTGACGTAACCATGGGTTCATATGATGGTGCAGAAACATGTGAACTGGTCGGACTATTCATGCTGTCCAACATCAAGAAAAAACTCGGAAAACAAGTCGGACTGTACAGAGACGATGCCTTGCTGCACTAACAAACAACCCAAGAACCATCGAAACAAGAAGAAAGAACTATGCAAAATCTTCCAAAACCACAACTTAAAGATCACCATTGAAGCAAACAAAAAGGTAGTGAACTACTTAGACATAACACTGGATCTCAACAACCATATATATAAACCATACAAGAAACCCAACGATACACCTCTTTATGTACACACCAAAAGTAACCATCCACCATCTGTATTAAAGACCATACCCCATGGCATAAACAAGAGACTATCAAACCTGTCATGCAATGAGAGAGTGTTCAACAATGCAGCAGTGGAATACCAGGAGGCACTACAAACAAGTGGATACAATTACAAACTACAATACAACCCGGACAACAACACAAATAAAAGCAAGAAAAATAGGAAAAGAAAAATCATATGGTATAACCCCCCATACGACGGGAAACTCAAAACAAACATAGGAAAGAATTCTTCAAAATCCTAGCAACTTCATTTCCAAAAGAGCACAAACTGTCCAAAATATTTAACAAAAACACTGTCAAACTATCGTACTCATGTATGCCCAACCTCAAAACCTGATTGACGCATCCAACAAAATGAAAACCAACACAGCAAAGAAGGGTGAAGAAAGGAAATCTTGCAATTGCACGAGAAAGGAGCAGTGCCCACTAAAACAATAAATGTCTCCACAAAAAACATTGTATACCAGGCTACTGTAACATCAGAAAATGAAAAGAAACATACATAGGGATCACTGAAAACCACTTCAAAACCAGATATGCAAACCACAAACAGTCATTCAATAAAGAAAAATATAAAAACCAAACAGAACTGAGCAAATATATCTGGAAACTTAAAGATGCAAAAACAAGCTACAATATATCCTGGAAAATCATAAAAAGAGCATCACCATACAGCAATGTTTCAAAAAGGTGCAACCTATGTTTAACTGAAAAAATGGTTAATACTATGCAAACCACACTTAGCAACTTTAAACACCAAAACAGAAATAGTAAACAACTGCAGGCATAAATGGAAATCGTTGTTAGTGAACACACCCAAAACAAAAACCTAAAAGCCCCAAAAACACGTGCAGCCAACCCGCACGTGCAAACAACCGCAAACGGGAACCCACACGCTATATAACATCGGCGGTGGGCAAACCAAAAACATCATGATGACAGCGCAGCAAGCTCGAAACAAATTTGTAGAGTTTTAACCTCGAGTTTTAACCTTCCTTTTTAACATCATTGACAAATGTTGCTCCCAGGGGTCGAGCACTTTTAAAATCATTTTAGGCTCTTTGGTTATATTCATCTATATATATATATATATATATATATATATATATATTTATATATATATATATATTATATATATATATAATATATATATATATATGTTGGTTTTTTCTGTTTATTATTTCTATAGTGTAGTTATATTCATATTTCTTTAATCAGATGTATTTTAAATAACCGCCTAAGCACCAAATGTGTACACACATTCAACACATACATGGATGCATACTTGGAACTCTATAACTTTCAGTCATGCACTAGTCTTATTCTCTTATACACTCCTTTTTTTATCGTCTAATATCACGATTAGTGGAAAAGACGTTAAATGAATGACACACAACACACACACACACACACACACACATACACACACATACACACACACACACACACACCACACACACACACACACACACACACACACACACACACACACACACACACACACACACACAAACACACACCACACACACACACACACACACACACAACACATACACTCACACACACACATACACACACATGCGCGCACGCGCGTAGCCACTTAAAAAGAAAAAAAAGGACCCACTTCTGGCCTCACTGGCGTACACAAGGTCTACTGTTTACAGTTCTTGCTTATACCGATGCTCGTCTGGCATTTATGAGATGTGATATCAGCTCTAACACGGAGGAAATATGAAGGTCAACAGCTATACAGGGAAATAGCGTGATGTCCACACTGGACACACTGACGTTGCGCTTTCTGCCGCAAAGCAAGCTGAATCTGCCATGAAATCCTTTCTCGAGAAATTTCACAAAAGATGTGAAGCAAAGCTGCTAATATCGTTTCAGGACTCGGGAGATGAGGTTATAGAATCAATACGTTAAAGTACTGTTAAATAATGCTGCTACGTAGAGCCCAGCTGACCGCAAAACGCCATTCAGGGCTGTCACCTCGTTGAAGTCAACTCACAGGTCATTAAAAAGAGAGAGAAAAAAACACATTCACGCAGCCCTTTAAATACACCTTCTAAAAAGACACCAGAAATGGTGTTAACATAATTCAAAGATCACATCAGGTGGGATTCTCTGAACAAGGTTTACATGGAGTCTGCTGTAAAAAAAAAAGGTATGTCTCACATCATGTAAGTCCCAACTCTCTGTAAAGAATATGTTTCACTGTGAGTGGCACATGACATGGAATGCACCACGGAGCTTCTTCACCTTTTTAAAAGATAGTAATGGGTATAAAAAGGACAGGCCAGAATGCAAACGGCACAAGACTTTTTCTTCTTTACAGCCGCCTCAGGAAACAAATACAATCATGTTTCAGACTGGCAGCATATGGATAAAAATGGTAGGTAGGCACTCAAAGGTCTGACAAGCGCGTTGGGCTAATGCGTAGGTCAGACATCCGCTGAATCGTAGCCACGAGACCCTCTTCTTCAATTGTCTCTTCTCTGTTGTTCATTCATTTATCCATCAGCTTCAAATCATGCGTAGTGTGGTCTCAAAACTTAGCGGATGTGTGTAGCGTATATTGACTAGTCTGCACGCAGTTGACGCCCCCTTGATGAAATTGAAACTGAAACTGGATATCTCAGAAGGCGATGGACGTGGGAAAGGAAAACCTCAGAGGAATAAACAGGACAGATCAGAGGAATAACAGGACAGATCAGAGGAATAACAGGACAGGTCAGAGGAATAACAGGACACACACACACACACACACAAAACAACAGACTGGGACTGGAGTCGACAGAAATGAAGTGGTGCCCAAAGGTTGAAAAGAAATCAAAGAGAGACGAGATGAAACAGGTGTTTGAGGGAGATGTCAGAGGAACCCAGAATGCAGTCCAGGAGGGTCCACAGAGCGGTGGACTATGCGGGAGGACGCACAGGGACTGGAGTGGACAGAAATGAAATGGTGGCCAAATGTACAAGAGAAAGCCAAGAGAGACAATGATGAAACAGGAGTCGAGGGAGAATGCAGTCCGGAGGGTCCACAGAGCGGTGGACTATGGCGGAGGACGCACAGGGACTGGAGTCGACAGAAACAAAATGATGGTCGAAGGCAGAGAGGAGAGCAAAGAGAGACAAACTATAGAGGAATTCAAGAAGAGAGAGATGTGGAGAGAATCCAGAAGACAGCTGCAGCAAAACCAACAGGTGCAACGGACTACGTGATAAAACGCACTCCAAAAATGTCTGACTGGCATGATATATGGCACATGACACGTCGTACGATCAGCGTGATAATCCGATCTATATGTGGCCTCCTGCCCTCAAATTAAGAACTGGTGAAATGAGGCAAATCAGATGACACTTCGTGCCCCGTATGTCTTGTTTAAGTTTCAGTTTCAGTTTTAACAAGGAGGCGTCACTGCGTGCGTACTAGTCCATAATGTCACACCACATCCGCTAAGTCTTGAGAGCACACAACCAGGACAAGCAAACAGTGGAACATGTTCTTCACTGCAAACGAAGCAGAGCTGACCCAGAAAATGCACACATGGAGACACACCCAGTGCTTAAGGAGATAACCCAGGAATCATACACAAGGAGACACAACCCCAGTGCTTCTTTCTTAAGGAGATCACACAGGAAACATAACACGGATGACACAAAGCCCAGTGCTTATCGGAGATATCAACCAGGAAACATACACATGGGAGGACAACAACCCAGTTGCTTAAGGAGATCACGCAGGATACATTTACACACGGTGACAACAACCCAGTGCGTAACTTAAGGAGCTTTAACTCATGGAATTATTACAATTGGAGACACAACCTGGTGCTTATTAAGGAGATCACTCAGGAAGATAAACACATGGAGACTCTACCATTGCTTAAGGAGAAGTTCACACAGGAAACATACACATGGAGACACTACCCAGTGTATTAAGGTGTTCACACAGGAAACATACACATGGTGACACAACCCAGTGCTTAAGGAGATCACACAGGAGGCGAAACTTACACACGGTGACACAACCTGGTGCTTAATAAGGCTGGAGGTTCACACAGGAGGGAAACATACAAACGGAGACACAACAGTGATTAATGGTTTAACTGCTGTGTGCTTTGCCGGTCACGTTCTGCATGGGACAAAGGTCAAGTTTCTACCATGGTCCGCCGCGACAATAGTTCTACTTGGCCGGGACATGTTCTACATGGCAGGACAGTTCTACTTGGCAGGACAAGTTCTTTTTGTGGCCGGGCTAGTTTCTACATGGCCGGACATAGTTCTACAAGGCCGGACAAGTTTTACATTGCCGGGCCGCCTCCAAATCGGAGCAGGATTTGTGGCATCTAGGGTATGAAAAAGCGAATGCTATATGGTTGGAGCTGATATGATGGGACATGCCCACAAGCTAACGGGATGGTGCAGTTTGACTGGGATTGCACAGCCTAACTGGATGGAGCAGATGTCTGGGGACTGCTACTGATAACTGGACTGGAGCTTGTTGATCTGGGTAGGGAATGCACAGCTAACTGGATGGAACCCAGAAGAAGATTGACTGGGGCAATTGACACAGCTTTACTGGATGGAGTCAGTGTCTGGGATTTGCACAGCTAACTGGTTGGAGGCAGTTGACTGGGATTTGCCACCAGGAATCTGGTTGGAAGCAGATGATCTGGGAATGCTGCAGCTAAAGGGGATGGAGCAGATTGTACTGGGGTGAATGCCCTCAGATGGAAAGTCCAGTATAGGTTCAAACATCATACAACAGCCCTTCTTGCGCGCTGAAGGAAGTTTATCCGTGATTAAAAGACATAAGTGTCTGGGAGTTCATTGTCGTTTTGACTATGTGTTTTGGTAATCTTGCCCTTGAAGATAAGTAAGTATTATGAAGGCGATAATCGAATACCGCGTGTGTTTTGTCTTTGTGATTTGATTGATTGGGTTTTCTTGGCGGTTCGCTGTGTTAATTCCATTTATTGTTGGGTTTTCTGATTTTTCGCCCGCAGTCGGCATACGCTTTGCAGCTGGACCCTGTGATTGGTAGAAAGAGTTGCTGTCGCACGCCAATACTTTGCAGCTTGTTACTGAGATTGTTCAGAAGCAGTCGCCACACGTCGCCTTTGCAGCCAAGGACTCCTGAGTTTTGTCAGAAAGAGTGGCATGAGACGGGAACTCTTACCGTACTCGCGTTATCATAACTATGTTTCTTAAGACCCACTTGTGCCATCATGTAGCAGAATGCACGCGTGCTCACATCATTCAAGAATGTGAAGTAAGCCTCTCTGAGGCCTGCAGCTTGAAGGAATTCGGATTATGATGGGAAGGCTCATCTCGCTTGTTATCTCTCGACACCGCTGTCCATTTTCTGAGCGGGATCAGGATTTTGCTTGCTTAGGCAGGGGCAAGAGACGCGGGCAATGCAAAGTGCTCGTGCGGGGTCGAACGAAAGAGAAGTCACCAGGCAACAACGTCCTACAGCATGGGCTTATGGCTGTTGCTGTGGCACTGATAATTGCCTAAGACTCCGAGGTCTCTTCATCAAAATGTTGTCAGCTCTGCATAGATATGCAGGGGTGTGTCTTCAGTGGTGACAAAGATCATGGCCATATAAAACCATTTCAGTCTCCAAAATCCCCCGAAGTCAGAGTTGTGGCTGTCAGGTGAGGCGGGGGGTCATGGGAAAAAATACGGTTCACACACCGGTTTTTCTTGTTTCACTCCATTAGTTGCATGCATTTGCACCTTATGTTAAAAAAACATCATACTTCGGCTCTGTTCGGATGATCCCGGGTGGTCCTTTGGCCCAAGTGTCCGCGACACAACAACAACAACTTGTCCCAGATCTGGGCAAGTGTTCAAATAGCGGTATGGGTAAGAACTTGACGTAAGTCTTTGGTAAACTGGGCTTTGTCTGCGACGGGCCCACCCGTCCAAAAGGTGGGGCATGGTATAATTCTGGCTAGTGCCAGGTGTAATTATTTAGGCAGTAGTGTGGGGCGTTCTAAGGACATGAATTATCTTACACTGCATAAGTTAAGGCTGCTGAATACATAGATCTCTACATTAGTTTGGCAGGAGTGGGGCGTTCTTCGAATTAATCTATCACGTTATAGTTAAGGCTGAGTATACTTGGGAATCTATTCAGTATTTAGGCATGTAGAGGGGCGTCTAAGATTAGTCTAACACTGACATAAGTTAAGGCTGAATTAACTGGGAACACTACATTATTTAGGCTGTAGAGGGGCGCGTCTAAGAATTACTCTAACACTGCATAAGTGTAGGCTGGAATACATGGGAACAATAAAATATTTAGGCACTAGAGGGGCCGTTCTAAGAATTACTCTAACTTCTGCTTAAGTTATAAGGATGTCATACAAACTTGGAACACTAAAATATACAGGAACTAAGTAGAGGGGCGTCTAAGAATTACTCTAACCTGCATATGTTAAAGGCTGTAATAACTTGGGAACAACTCAAAATTATTTAGGCCAGTGGAGGGGCGTCGAAGATTACTCTAACTCCGCATGACGGGTTAAGGTGAATACATGGAATACACATAATATTTCCACGGCATTGGCTTGGTGTTGCAGAGGGAAATACAGTTCTGTGCGTAAATCTTTTTGTTTGGATGCTCTGTGTTTGACCTCGCTCAATCGGAGGAAGGTAGTAGATGATTAACTTTGTTAATGTCATTACGGTCTAATTGATAGTTGGGTTTTTTTTGATGCTGAAACTGACACTGCGGTATTTGGCAGTATTATCACAGGCTGGCAATATGCTTGTAAGATATACCAATTTTGTGGTACCCATAGGTATTTCACTTATGTAGTATATGCATTATATCAGATGTGTGTTTGAATGTACTAACATGGATGATACATTGAATGTGGTCGATGTTGTCATTTGTTAAGTGTCTAATGTCACCTGTCGAGGAAAAAACCATTCAATGAACACTGATGTGACGTGGGCGTCCAAGCATCTTGACCTGGGTGCGGCTAGCTCCAAGTAACAGAGGAGTTCCAGAGCCAGACACTGGTCTGAGGGGTGGTGACTGGAAGTCAGTGGGTTCGGGTCTGTGGGTTGGAGACAGGAGTCCAAGTGGGTGCTGGTCTGAGAATCGTCCGACCGTCCATGCTCTCCGAGAGTCTTCCTACGACATAAAATCAACATTCGCGAGAAACAACAGACGTCGACGAAGCGACTAGACACAAAACTACAACAAAACAACGACAACACTACACTAACACACACACACACCACACACACACACACACCACACACTCACACTACACAAACACCTGCTCGCAAGCACGCACGGCGCACGCACGGACGCACGCAAACGCACGCAAGCACGCACGCAGACACACACACACACACACACTCCACACACACAAACACACACACAAACAACACACACACAGACAAACACACACACACACACACCACACACAAACACCACACTCACTCCACACACACACACACACACACACTACACAAACAACACACGCTCACACACTCACACACACACAACACAACACACCACACACCTCCACACACACACACACACGCACGCAGCACGTACAGCACGCCTACGCACGCACGCACACACACACCACAACACACACACACACACACAAACACACAGCACACACACACACACTACACCCACACACACACAACACACAACACACACACACACACACACCTCGCGCTGCGCCGCCGCGCTGCGGCGCAGCACAACACACACGGACCCACCCCCCCACACACACTACTCACAGAATCACTCACACTCACACTCACACACATCACAAAAATCACTTCACACTCACTCACACACTCACACCACACAGAGGAAACACACACACACAGAAAACACACACACAAACACACACACAACACCACACACACAACACACACACACCACCACTCACACACACACACACACACACAAAAAACAACACACACACTCACACACACACACACACACACACACACGCCCACACATAACACACTCACACACACACACCACACACACTCCACAACACAAACACCACACTCACAACTCACAACTCACACCACTCAATACTCATCACACACCACCTCACCACCACACAACAACCTCCACCACCATCATTCACCACCGACTCCAACAATTACTGTCTCACTATCATTCTGTTGTGACAGCCAGTAGCTAACATTCTTTAGTACATCCTTTTGAAAAAGGTTTTCTTTTCGATATTAACTTCCTGATTGATTCGCTGTCCGCCCCCCCCCCCCCCCCCAGGTTGATAAAACTACCCTCTTCCTCCTCCCCTCCCCACCACCCCCCCCCCACCCCCCCCCCCCAAGCCTCATAATCTTCCACCATTTTCCTGGTTCTCCCACTTCTCCTCTCTCTTATCGCCTATCCAGCGTTGATGTGTTCCGCCCATTTCTGCGTGTCCAATGTTTCTTTCACACCGATAGGTTGTGTCACAATGTCAGCTGATACGAAGTTATGGTGGTTGTGGGCTTGAAACACGTTCGTAAGGGATTTCTTCTTATTTGTTTTTATTTTTCATTTTTGTTTTTTTTTATAGTTTCATGAAGAAGAATACCATCACGCACACACACACACATATGCTGTGTGTGTGTGTTGTGTGTGTATGTGTGTGTCGTGTGTGTTGTGTGTGTGTGTGTGTGTGTGTTGTGTGTGAGTGTGACTGTGTGTTGTGTGTACATACATATATGTGTGTGTGCGTGCGTGCGTGATTGCGCGCGCCCGCGCACGTGTTGTTGATGTGTGTGTGTGTGTGTGTGTGTGTGTGTGTCTGTGCGTGTGTGTGTGTGTGTGTGTGTTGTGTGTGTGTGTGTGTGGTGTGTGTGTGTGTGTGACACGAGAGAGTGAGAGAGGAGAGACGACGAGAGAGAGAGAGAGAGATGAGAGAGAGAGAGAGAGAAGAGTGGAGGTTTGTTACGTTTGCTGTTTTTGCATGTGTATGTGCATATATATATATATATATATTTATATATATGTATATTTTTATATATATTTTTATATATATATATATTTCTTTAATATATTTTTAGATATCTATTTTTTTATATATATTTATATATATTTTATATTATATTAATATATTTATATTCTATATATATATATGTGTGGGTGTGGGATGTGTTGTGTGTGTGTCGTGTGTGTGTGTGTGTTGGTGGGTGGGTGTCTGTGTGCCGCGCGCTGCGGCCCGCGTGTGGTGTGTGTGGTATGTATATCGCCTGGGCGGCGCGCAGCGCTCGTGTGTGTGTGTGTGTGTGTGTGTGTGTGGGTGTTGTGTGGGTGTGTGTGTTGTGTGTGTGTGTTGTGTGTGGTGTGTGTTGTAGGTATTATACGTTCGGTGCACGCGCGTGCTGTGCGTGCGTGCGTGCAGGTGTGTGTGTGTGTGTGTGTGTGTGTGTGTGTGAGTGATTGTAGTGTGTGTGTGTGTGTGTGTGTGTGTTGTGTTGTGTGTTGTTGTGGAGTGTGTGCGCGCGCGCGCACGAGCGTGCGTGTGCACGCGAAGGCGAACACGTTTCTCATACATTTAAGGAGGATCTCATACCAATTCCTAGCACAATGCCAAGCATGAACAAGAGGAGGGGGGGAGGGCGGGGGGGGGGGCAGGGGCGGGGGGGGAGAAAAGAATTGATGTCGCTGTCGGAAGTCAGGTTGGAGTGGTGACGGACTCAGCCACCCATGGAGGTCATAGGAGGGGTGCGCTGCGGAAAGAAGGCAAAAGAAGTGTTCCGAATTATTACGGCTTTCTGCCAAACAGGATATTACTGTTCCTCTCCCTTTCTGCGCGTCCTACGTTGGCCACGGCTTCCTTTTCACTTTTCAACCAAGTCACGTTCACACAGTCAGACAGACAGACAGAATGACAGACAGACTACAGACACACCACACACACACACACACACAACACACTTACACATCACCACACAAATCAAAATCGGGATCAGTACTAACCGCCCCAGACTCGCACGAACGCTAGATACGCAACACGCAGAGTATGCTCTCTACTCTCTATCCACAATCTCTCTCTCAATCACACACACTACCAATCAAACTCTCTCACAACACACACACTCAAAACAACACTCCGCGCTGACGCGCACGCTCTAGCAGGCACGCGCGCACGCACCACAAATCAACTCACTCTCTAACACTCATCACAACACACTCACACACTCTCCTCTAATCACACACTCTCCACTAACACACTCTCTCACTTCTCATCAATTCACACAACACAATATCTCATCTCAAACTCACTACATATAAATACGAACTCACACACATCTACACTCCTCTCACGGTGCTCTCTCTATCTCATCCTCTCTCTCTCTCTCTCGCTTCTCTCTCTCTCTATCTCTCTATCCTCTCTTTTATTTCTCTCTCTCTTCTCTCTCTCTCTCTCTCTCTCTCTCTCTCTCTCTCTCTCTCTTCGCTCTCTCTCTGTCAATTGTCCCTCCTCCCCCAAACCCACATCCATCCCACCACACACCATCGTTATCAACAGAGTTACCAACCTTCAATGGCGTAGAGTTTGACAAGAACTATCGTGACGTACGACGGTTCTATCACATTTGACGTCATCCCGGATCAGACGTAGACACTGGCCTCTGAGCGGCGCCGGTAGGCTGATCTTGTCAGCTGGACACGAATGGAATCGGTGGGGTGCGGGGAGGGTGGGCGTTTTGTGGGTGAGGAGGTTCGGGGGAAGATAGGGTGGGGAGGGAGAGTGGAGGGGGGGGGGGGGGGGGGGGGGTGGGATGATCGAGCCTACTTCCTTCTCGAGAGTCTTTGTTTAGAGATACGTTTGGGGGCCCTCGGACCAAAGTCCAAGTGTGCTGTTTTTAAAGCGTGAGAACATCACATTGGGCGTGAAATCACGGGCAAGAAGGGATGGGGGTGGGGGTGGGGGTGGGTGGGGGAGGGGGAATGGGGAGGAGGGGTGGGGTGGGCTGAGTCAAGGTTTCCCCACCCCCCCCCCCCCCCCCCCCCACCCAACCCACCCCCCTCCGCCAACCCCAATGGGAATTATGTGTTGCCCGCGGTCACTAGCATCCCCCATATCTGAGGCCAGGTATTAAGACATCGACAACTAAACGAGAGGAGAGAGAGAGAGAGAGAGAGAGAGAGAGAGAGAGGAGAGTATGTGTGTTGGTATGAGACAGAGAGAGAAGAGAGAGAGAGAGACAGAGTTGTGTGTTTGTATGAGAGAGATAGATTAGATAAGATAGATAGATAGATAGTGAGAGACGATGAGAGAGAGAGAGAGAGTGAGAGAGAGATGGAGAGAAGTGAGAGAGAGAGAAGAGAAGTGAGTGAGAGAGAATGTTGTTAGTATGAGAGAGAATGTGTTTGTATGAGAGAGAGTGGGAGATCAGAGAGAGAGAGGGGGGAGGAGAGATAGACAGAGAGTGAGAGAGAGGTGTATGTGTGTTTGTTGAGAGAGAGATAGAGAGAGAGAGGGGTGGCGAGAGAGAGAGAGAGAGGAGAGTGAGTGAGAGAGAGAGAGGACAGAGAGAGAGAGACAGAGTAGACAGAGAGAGGGGAGAACATGTGTGTTTGTATGAGACAGAGAGAGAGAGAGAGAGAAGGAGAGGGAGAGAGAGGAGTGAGAGCGAGATCGAGAGTGGAGGAGGAGGAAGGAGAGAGAGAGAGAGTAGAGTGAATGTGTGTTTGTCGGAGCGTGAGAGAGTGAGAGATGAGAGTGAGGAAGGAGGAGGAGAGAGAGGAAGAGAGTGAGAGTGAGAGAGAGAGGAGAGAGAGAGGAGAGAGAGCGAGGTGAGAGAGTGGGAGGAAACCTCGACGGCATGTGGTGTCTTCCTCAATGGCATTGTGGAGGGGTTTGTTAGGGCCATTGTTGGTGTCTTCTCAATGGCATAGTGGTGGGGTTTCGGTTAGGCGGCATTGTTGGTGTCTTCCTCAATGGCATTGTGGAGGGGTTTGTTAGGGGCATTGTTGGTGTTTCCTCATGCATTGTGAGGGGTTGTTAGGGCATTGTTGGTGTCTCCTCAATGGCATTGTGGGAGGAGTTTAGTTAGGGGCATTGTTGGTGTCTTCCTCGAGGGCATTGTGGAGGGGTTTGTTAGGGGCATTGTTGGTGTCTTCCTCAATGGCATTGTGGAGGGGTTTGTAGGGGCATTTTTTGGTGTCTTCCTCAATGGCATTGTGGAGGGGTTTGTTAGGGGCTTTGTTGGTGTCTTCCTCAATGGCATTGTGGGAGGGGTTTGTAGGGGCATTGTTGGTGTCTTCCTCAATGGGGCCATTTTTTTTTGTGGGGGGTTTGTTAGGGGCATTGTTGGTGTCTTCCCCTCAATTCTTGTGGAGGGGTTTGTTAGGGGCATTGTTGGTGTCTTCCTCATGGCATTGTGGAGGGTATTGTTTGTTAGGGGCATTTGTTGTGGGTCTTCCTCCATGGCATTGTGGAGGGGTTTGTTAGGGGGCATTGGTGGTGTCATCCTCAATGGCATTGTGGTGGGGTTTGTTTGGCGGAATTGTTGGTGTATTCCTCAATGCCATTGTGGTGGAGGTGTGTTAGGGGCATTGTTGTGTGTCTACCTCAAGGCATTGTTGGAGGGGTTTGTTTGGGGCATTGCTGGTGTCTTCCTCAAGGCATTGTGGAGGGGTTTGTTAGGGGCATTGTTGGTGTCTTCCTCATGGCCATTGTGTGGAGGGGTTTGTTGGGGCATTGCTGGGTGTCTTCCTCAATGGCTTTGTGGAGGGGTATGGTTAGGGGCATTGCTGGTGTTCTTCCTCAATGGCATTGTGGAGGGGTTTGTTTCGGGGCATTGTTGGTGTCTTCCTCAATGGCACTTGTGGAGGGGTTTGTTAGGGGCATTGCTGGTGTTTCCTCAATGGATTGTGGAGGGGTTTGTTAGGAGAATTGTTGCGTGTCTTCCTCTATGGCATTGTGAGGGGTTTGTTTGGGGCATTGCTGGTGGCTTCATCATGGCATTGTGGAGGGGTTTGTTAGGGGCATTGTTGGTGTATTCTCATGGCAGTGTGGAGGGGTTTGTTAGGGCTTTGATGGTGTCTTCCTCAATTGCATTGTGGCGCGGGTTTGTTAGGTCATTGCTGGTGTTTCCTCAAATGGCATTGTGGAGGGGGTTTGTTAGGGGCATTGTTGGTGTCTTCCTCAATGGCATTGTGTGGAGCGAGGTTTTTAGGGGGCATTGTTGTGTCTGCCTCAATGCATTGTGGAGGTGTTTGTTAGGGGCATTGTTGGTGTCTTCCATCAATGGCATTGTGGAGGGGTTGTTAGGGGCATTGTTGGTGTCTTCCTCTATGGGCATTGTGGAGGGGTTTGTTAGGGGCATTGTTGGTGTCTTCCTCAATTGGCCATTGTGGAGGGGTTTGTTAGGGGCATTGTTGGGGTCTTCCTCAATGGCATTGTGGAGGGGAGGGTTGGTTTGGGCATTGTTTGGTGTCTTCACTCAATGGCATTGTGGATGGGGGTTTGTTTGGGGCATTGTTGGTGTCTTCTCATTGGCATTGTGGTGGGGGTTTGTTAGGGGCATTGTTGGTGTCTCCTCAAGGGCATTGTGAGGGGTTTGTTGGGGCCATTGTTTGGTGTCTTCCTCAATGCATTGTGGACGGGGGTTGGTTTGGGGCAGTGTTGGGGTCTTTCTCAATGGCATTGTGGAGGGGTTTTGTTAGGGGCATTGCTGGTGTCTCCTCAATGGCCTTGTGGTGGGCGTTTGTTAGGGGCATTGCTGGTGTCTTCTCAATGGCTTTGTGGAGGGGTTTGTTAGGGGCATGCTGTGTCTTCCTCCAATGGCATTGTGGAGGGGTTTGTTAGGGGCATTGTTGGTGTCTCATCAATGCATTGTGGAGGGGTTTTTTAGGGGCATTGTTGGTGTTTCCTCAAATGGCATCTGTGAGGGGTTTGTTAGGGGCATTGGTTGGTGTCTTCCTCATGGCATCTCGTAGGTGGGGTTTGTTAGTGGGCATTGTTGGTGTGTCTTCCTCATGCATTGGGGAGGGGTTTGTTTAGGGGCATTGTTGGTGGTCTTCCTCAAGGGACATTGTGGGGGGTTGTTAGGGGCATTGTTGGTGTCTCCTCAATGGCATTAGTGTGAGGGGTTTGTTAGGGGTATTGTTGGTGTCTTCATCAATGGCATTGTGGAGGGGTTTGTTAGGGGACATTGCTGGTGTCTTCTCAATGGCATTGTGGAGGGTTTGTTAGGGGCATTGCTGTGTCTTCCTCAAATGGCATTGTCGAGGGTTGTTAAGGGCATTGTTGGTGGTTGTCCTCATTGATTTGTGGAGGGGTTTGTTAGGCGGCATTGTTGGTGTCTTCCTCAATGGCATTGTGGTCGCGGGCTTCTTTTGTTAGGGGCATTTTTGGTGTCTTACTCAATGGCATTGTGGAGGGGCTTTGTTAGGGGCATGCTGGTGTCATTCTCAATGGCATTGTGGAGGGGTTTGTTAGGGGCATTGTTGGTGTCTTCCTCAATGGCCATTGTGGAGGGGTTTGTTAGGGGGCTTTGATGGTTGTCTTCCTCAATAGGATTGTGGAGGGGTTTGTTTTAAGGGGGCATGTTGGTTGTCTTCCTCAATGCCTTTGTGGAGGGGTTTGTTAGGGCTTGCTTGGTTGTCTTCCTAAATGGAATTGTGAGAGGGGGTTTGTTTGGGGCATTGTTGGTGTCTTCATCAATTGGCATTGTGGAGGGGTTTGTTAGGGGCATGCTAGGTGTTTCCTCACATGGCATTGTGGAGGGGTTTGTTAGGGCATTGTTGGTGACTTCCCTCAATGGCATGGTGGATGGGTTTGTTAGGGGCATTGTTGGGTCTTCCTCAATGTGGCATTGTGGAAGGGGTTTGTTTGGGGCATTGTTGGTGTCATTCCTCAATTGGCATTGTGGAGGGGTTGTTTAGGGGCATTGTTGGTGTCTTTCCTCAATGCATTGTGGAGGGGTTGTTAGGGGCATTGTTGGTGTCTTCTCAATGGCATTGTGGAGGGGTTTGTTTGGGGCATTGTGTATGGTGTCTTCCTCAAGGGCATTGTGGAGGGTTAAAGGGGTTTGTTAGGGGCATTGTTTGGTGTATTCATCAATGGCTATGGTGGAGTGGGATTGTTACGGGGCATTGTTGTGGTGTTTCCTCTATGGCATGTGGAGGGGTTTTGTGAGGGGCTTTGTGGTGTCTTCCTCAATGGCAGTGTGGAGGGGTTTGTTAGGGGCTTTGTTGGTGTCTTCCTCAATGGCATTGTGGAGGGGGTTTGTTAGGGGGCATTGTGGTGTCTTCCTCAATGGCATTTGTGGAGGGGTTTGTTAGGGCAGTTGTTGGTGTCGTCCTCAATGGCATTGTGGAGGGGTTTGTTTAGGGGCATCTGTTGGTGTCTTCCTCAATGGGCATTGTGGAGGGGTTTGTTAGGGGCATGTTGGTGTCTTCCTCAATGGCATTGTGGAGGGGTTTGTTAGATGGGCATTGTTGGTTGTCTCTCCTCAATGGCATTGTGGAGGGGTTTGTTAGGGGCCATTGTGGTGTATTCCTCAATGGCATTGTGGAAGGGGTTTGTTAGGGGGCATTTTGGTGTCTTCCTCAATGATTGTGGAGAGGGTTTGTTATGGGCATTGTGGTGTTTTCTCAATGGCATTGTGGAGGGGTTTGTTAGGGGCTTTGTTGGTGTCTTCCTCATTGGCATGGTGGAGGGGTTTGTTAGGGGCTTTGTTGAGTGTCTTCCTTCAAAATGGCTTTGTGGAGGGGTTTGTTAGGGGCATTGGTGGTGTTCTCCTCAATGGCATGGTGGAGGGGTTTGTTAGGGGCATTGTTGGCTGTCTTCCTCAATGGCATTGGGGGAGGGGTTTTTGTTAGGGCATTGCTGTTGTTCTTCATCCAATGGAATTGTGGAGGGGTTTGTTAGGGGCATTGTTGGTGTCTTCCTCAATGATTGTGTAGGGGTTTGTTGGGCTTTGTTGGTGTCTTCCCTCCAATGGCATTGTGGGGGTTTGTTAGGGGCATTGTTGGTGTGTCTTCCTCAATGCATTGTGGAGGGGTTTGTAGGGGCATTGTTGGTGTTTACTCATGGCATTGTGGAGGGGTTTGTTTGGGGCATTGTTGGTGTCTCTCCTCAATGCAATGTGGAGGGGTTTGTTAGGGGCATTGGTCCTGCCTGCGTTGCTTTAGGTTTTCTCATGTTTCCTCTTTGGATTGGACACACACAGAAAAAAAGGACCTTCTAGCTGTTTATAGGGTCTCCTCCTCCCTCCTACGTTCCGCGTGTTTCCCCCCCCCCCCCCCCCCCCCCCCCCCCCCCCCCTCACACTCCGAATCACGCGAAACATCTTTCCTTAGCATATTGGGTGCGTAAACTTTGGAATGCAATCCCTTGTGAATAAGAAATAAAAAATAGCTTATCTACGTTTAAAACACATTATTCATAAAAATATCTATGTTAAGTTATAGCTAACCTTCTGTGGTATTTTTGGTTCGTAATCTCTGTATCCAAATTTCCTAAATGTTTTTTTTTTTTTTTTTTTTTTTTTTTTTTACTCATCTCTGTCTTTATTCACTGATGCTGCTTCGACTTCTCTGCCTATTTGTCTATCTGTTGATGTCAGTCTTTCTCTCTCTACTCTCTCTCTCTCTCTCTCTCTCTCTTCTCTCTCTCTCTCTCTCTCTCTCTCTCTCTCTCTTCTTTTCTCTCTCTTCTTTCTCTCTTCTCTCGCATATGGAGTATGGCTTGCACGGATTTGTCGTTTGCTTTTGTAGTATTAGTCTGTTAATTCTTACAGTTTGCAAGTTGATGGTGTATTTACTTTTTCCTTCTTTGTTGCCATATTGATTGTGTGTTGTCAATGTGGGTTTTTTATTTTTTTTTTTATTTTTTTTTTTTCCCCCAGGGCGGGTGGAAAAAGAGCATTGTAATTTGTTATCTCATTACCATGGTGAAATAACATTTCGTTCTTCGTTTCGTTCGTTCGTTCCCCCTCCCCCTCCTTTCCTCTTTCCTGCTTTTACAATTCAGAGGAAGGGACCTGTATTCTCTTTGCTTTTGCTCCCTCGCCCCCCCCCCCACCCCCCCCCCCCCCCCCACCCCCCCCCCCCTCCCCCCCCCCCCCCCCCCCCCCCCCCCCCCCACCCCCCCCCCCCCCCCCCCCCCCCCCCCCACCCAGCCCTCGCTGTTCCACGTTTAATGAATGTGGATGATTGAAGATGGAGCACCCTCCCATCATCTTCCCCACCCCCACCTCCCTTTCTTTCTTGCTTCTTGCCCCCCCCCCCCCCCCACGACCCCCCCACCCCCCAGCCATGGTTTTTCTAGAATTTGGAAGATAAGCAGCCCCCTCCCTCTCCCATTCCGTTTTTCATGAGAGAGAGAGAGAGAAAAAATGGAGATGTGGACCCCCTTTCCCCCCCCCCCCCCCCTCCCACACAACACACCTTGCTTTATGTTGGGAAAAGAAGAAGAAGAAAGAAGCGAAGAAGAAGAATGAAGAAGAGAAGAAAAGAAGAAGAAGAAGACAGAAAACAAAAAACACAAACAACAACAACAACAATCAACAACACAAACAACGGAGATTCTGTCGTGAAGTTCGTGTTTCGTCAAATCCCGGTCTCAGATTCAGGCTGGCCCTTGCCCCCCCCCCCTCCCAACCCCCCCCCCCCCCCACCCCTCCCCCCTGTACAATGCATATTCCGACGCCTGTGCAACACCTATGCAGCTAATACCTGGCATCAAAAGCGGAGAGGGAGAGAGAGAGAGAGAAGGAGAGAGAGTGTAGAGAGAGAGGAGCAGAGAGAGAGAGAGAGTGAGAGAGAGAGAGAGAGAGGAGAACAGACAGTAGACAGGAAGAGAGAGAGAGAGAGAGAGAGAGAGAGAGTGAGAGAGAAGAGAGTAGATGAGAGAGAATGAGAGAGAGTGGAGGAGAGAGAGAGAGAGAGGCAGACAGACAGACTGGACAGTAGAGAGAGAGAGAGAGAGAGGGGGGAGAAGAGTGAGGGTGGGGTCACCACGCTAGCTTAAGGTGCCAGCTTCAGGTCGATGTGTGTGTGTGGTGTGTGTGTGTGGTGTGTTGTGGGTGTGTGTGTGTGTGTGTGGTGTGTGTGTGTCTGTGTGTTGTGTGTGTATGTGATTGTGTGTGTGTGCGTGCGTGTGTTAGTGCGTGCGCTCGTTGCGTTATGTATGTGTGCGCGGCAGGCATGCGTGTGCGTTTGTTTGTTTGTTTGTTTGTGTGTGTGTGTGTGTATGTGGCGTGTGTGCGTGCGTGGTGCGTGCGTGCTGTGCGTGGCGTGTGTGTGTTGTGTGTTGTCGTGTGTGTTGTGTGTCGTGTGTGTGTGATGTGTGTGTGTGTGTGTTTGTGTGTGTGTTGTGTTTGTTGTGTGTGTGCGTGTGTCATTTGTTCAGTTTGTGTGAGCAACGTATCTGCATATAGGCTACATTGTTGGTGTTCGTTTGTCTTCAAATTTAACGTCTTCACATAGATGTGATATTAGGACGAAGGGAAAAGGATTTGCGGGATGGGGGGGGGGCGGGGGGGGGAGGGTGGGGGGGGTCGGATGAGGAGGAGGTGTGGTGGGTGGGTTATTTTATACAATCAACAACAACAAAACAAAAAAACAAAACAAAAACCGCATCTTTTACAATCTTTACAATACAATGGGGGAAAAAAAGAGAAAAGAAAGGTATGAAAAGCCAAGTTTAAATAACTATTTTGAATCATAACACAAACTATAACAAACGTCCCATAGGACTGCATAGTAAACAGGTCGCAAAACCAAACAACAAAGTTCTCAAGAATGCTGTCAAGAGAACTTTCAGAGATAGCCGGTAAAATAGGTCTTAATCTCTGGCATTCTAGAAGAATGTGTTGGTTTGACAGTGGGAAAGACTACAACTTTGGATTCTCTCTTGAGGCACATAAGACGTATGGCGAAAGCTTGGCTGTGTCTGGAGTGGCACTGTCTTCATCTGTCCGTGGGCAGGGGTGGTTGGGTCTGTGGGGTGTGCTCGGCAGCTGGAGGGTGGTGTTCTTCGCCGGTGGGCTCTGCAGTCATGAAATACGGGCTGGTACACCCTGGGGATGCTACTTAAGTGTTATGAGCTGCATCCTGTAGTCTAATTTACCTCTGTTCAGGAGCAGTTATGTCCCTTGATATCTAAGGAGTGTCCTGTGCGTGCCTGTACCCATCGTCAACACAGCGCAGGCCTCCAAGGGTGGTACAGGACTGCTCTAAGGGCAGGCGAAGACAGTGCTTGTCTCGGTCCTCCCCAGCACCTTCGGGTGTTTCTTTTCTTCTGGGCATTCCAGAAGAATGTGTTGGTTTTAAATTTGTTCACCACACAGACATTTTAACATTCTTGCTGAAGTTTGTTTTGAGGCATTAAACTTTATCCTATAAGACAGCGAAGTAATGTGTCTAAATTTGAAACTGTTGCTATAATTCACAGCTATTTTGTTTGTTAAAACCAACCGAATTCAGTAAGAAACCGGAGAATGTCTCCTTCCTATGGAGAGATTTTGAAACTTTGTTCCACGATGCTTGCTCCAGTAAATGATACCCATCTGTAACGGATAATGGGTTGTTTATTTCTATTGATTCCCTGTCTTGCCTTGCACCTTTTTTTGCGGCTCTATCAGCACAATCGTTTGAATATAATCCAATATGTGATGGAACCCAACAAAAGGTGATATTGGTTCCCATTAAACTTAAAATGTTAATTCATTTGATTGATTTCTATGATAATTTTGGATTTGTTCTTGTAATCAAATGAACGTAAAGCATACAGTACGGACTGAGAATCGACGCAGAATAGAATTTGAAAAATGTTCAACGGAAGATCAACTATGTAATTAAGAGCCATAAGTATAGCAACGAGTTCGGCGGTAAATATTGATCGATTTTACCTGAACCAGCACGGTGATCATCTAAGAGTGAGCCATCTGTATATACTTTAAATGGTTTGGGGTATTTATTCTCAGGTAAAATCGGACTTCACTTTGCATAATATTTGGATTCTCATTCTTCTTCACATCTTACACATCATTCTCATTCATGTTACACATCAGTGTAATTGATATATGTGTACATATCTGTGTGAATGTGTGTGTCTTTGTATGTGGGCGAATGCACATGTGCGTGAGTGTGTGCATTTGTGCGCTTATGTGTATGCGTGTGTGTGCGCGTGTATGTCGGTGTGGACGTGCACATGCACACATGTGTATATGTGTGTGGTTAAGAGCGAGCGAACATACGCACACACGTTCGTGTATGTGTGTGTGTGCGTGCGTGCGTGCGTGTGCTGTGTTTGTGTGTGTGGTGTGTGTGGTGTGTGTGTGTGTGTGTGTGTGTGTGGTGTGTGTGTGTGTGTGTGTGTGTGTGTGTGTGTGTGTGTGTGTACACACACACACGCACGCACGCACGCACGCACGCACGCACGCACGCACGCACGCACGCACGCACGCCACACACACACAACACACACACAATTTACCAAATGCAACACTCTGCTGGTCAAACCGTTACCATGAAACAAAAGTTGTCGTTGGACCCCAAACCGAAGCCAGTCCTAGACCTCACAAAGACTCAATCGAAACGATCGACACAACAACATGAATCTCACACACCACATCGACAGCATGTGTCAATTCTAGCCAGTTTGATGACGATATTGATGACCTAACTGGTCAAACACACGTGTCACTGTACGTTTTCCTGCCATTGACGACAAATGACCAGAAGCAGAACAGGCTTTTTCTTTTTCTCTTTTTCTCAGGTGAATCTATAAATTACAGTTTGTAAGGTATTGAAGATGTGAGTGGATACAAGATCGCTGGAAACATCTGTCCTCTTCTTTCAGACAGACCTGTTTTCTGAAAAGTTGGAGCCTGAAGGTCATTACCAGTTTGGTTTAGCCTGTGTCAGCCGCTACGTCCGTACAGCATGTATCGGAAACCATTCATTCCTCTGTACGGCTGTCTGAAACTGCTAGGCTGAACGTTGGAAAGATTGAACTTTGTTTTTCAACATTTTCACCTCGCTTTTGTTTTCTGTATAACATAGATACAGGAACTTAACACTCACACACACACACACACACACACACACACACACACAACACACACACACACACTACACACACACACACACACACCACACACACACACACACACACACACACACACACACCACACATACACACACGCACACGCACGCACGCACACACAGACACGCACCACACACACACACACACACCACACACACACACACACACACACACACACACCACACACACACACACACACACACACACACAAACTAGTAACAGCAACAACAACCAAAAAACCAGCCGCCGTGGCGAAGTGGTTAGCGTCGCGGACTCCGGGCTGGGAGGTCGTGGGTTCGAATCCCATCAGAGTCATGTGGGTTTTTCTGCCCGACCGGCTCCTACCCAGAGTTTGAGTTTGCTGCGGACTCAGTTGGGAAGACTGGGACCACACAGTCGAGTTTCATCCACTTAATGGATGCGTTTCTGAGAGTGTTTCTCAAATTTCCTGACCAACACTGCAGGTGCCTGTATCTCTCGGGCCTGGTTGACGCCGGGATATATTATGAAAGGAAGCGTAGGGTGCAGCCCTGTCATGTTGTCTCAGACCGAAATGGAAATCCGTAGCATCATCTTAATCATCCTCATTCTCATCGATCAGCATTAAAAAAAAAAGTCTCAAATTCTGTGGCCCTTCATGCCCTGCTCTCATGGTGACCTCAGTTTCGATGTCCTCTCTACGTCTGTGGCCTTGGTTTGGTTCCGTCGGGTCACCGGTATCGGCAAGTCCATGGGGGCTGTCGTTGGACGGACGTGGTGGCGCCCTCCGGAGGGAGAGCTCACTCACGC
Organism: Conus ventricosus; assembly: GCA_018398815.1. Lineage (NCBI taxonomy): Eukaryota > Metazoa > Mollusca > Gastropoda > Neogastropoda > Conidae > Conus > Conus ventricosus. Next base: position 14,309,955 of record CM031626.1, read on the forward strand.
CGGCTCCGCGACTAAGCAATTATTGTCGTCAGTAGGGGGCTTAGTAGGTGGTGTCCTGCGTATGTTAGATCAGAACAGGCGCCACTGAACACCACCGAAGTGACTCGGCAGCAGTGCAGTGTCTCCTCCCGTGGGTTGCCTCTTGACGACTTGACATTGACTGCTCCCTGTGGATTGCCGGTGCCGGGCTGCGGCGGGGCGACCGAGCTGTGGCTGTGGACGGGGTGTCGGAATGAGCGGCGTGGGTGCAGTGCCTCTGAGGTGGCGTAGAGGTTAGAACAGCAAAGATAAACAAACAAACAAACAAACAACAACAACACAACAACAACCGAAATTATGTTATAAGGAAGCAACAACAAACAAAATAATATTAATAATAATTTTAAAAAAAAACAATAATAGTAACAAACAAAACAGATAAAAATATGAAAACATAGGAACTATTGCTAAACCAGTATACATCGTATTATTCTGATGGGGAGGATTCAACTTGACACGGAATCCCAATGTCACAGGGGTGTCTGGACGCCGGGCTCTTGGTCTGGCAATGGAAGTCAAAAACTCCCAGCATGTTACCGCCAACTGTCCTAGCTCTACACCACTGCCAGACATGGCAGGTTGATGTACAGCCAGCATGTCACCGTCAACTGTCCCAGCTCTACACCACTGGCAGACATGGCAGGTTGATGTACAGCCAGCATGTCACCGTCAACTGTCCCAGTCTACACCACTGCAGAATGGCAGGTTGATGTACAGCCAGCATGTCACCGTCAACTGTCCAGCTCCTACACACTGCCAGACATGGCAGGTTGATGAACAGCCAGCATGTCACCGTCAACTGTCCCAGCTCTACACCACTGCCAGACATGGCAGGTTGATGTACAGTCAGCATGTTACGTCAACTGTCCCAGCTCTACACCACTGCCAGACATGGCAGGTTGATGTACAGCCAGCATGTTACCGTCAA
>CM031626.1:14330900-14335900 GCA_018398815.1 Conus ventricosus
TGTTTGTGTCTTCTTCTTCTTCTTCCTCGTTCGCCATCTCGTTAGATGAGCAGCCCGGTGTCCTCGATGAAGGCTGCTGTCCGTCGCAGTTCCTCCAGGGTGCCGTACAGCTTGGCTTCCACTGCTGTCGGTGTTGGCTAGTACTTTCTCCTGGATGCTGCATACGTCGTACAGACTTGAAGGATGTGGTCAGTTGTCATTGGTCCTCACCACAAGGGCACTCTCCACTCTGTCCAATGCCAAATTCTGTGTGCATGTGGTGGAGCAGGCGATTGTGTCCAGTCCTCAGGCGGAAGATCTTTACCTGTTCCCGTCGTCCCAGCAAATGGTATGTGTCTTCTGGGTTGTATTTGGGATGCAGGAGGCGCCATTTTATTCCTTGTGCCTTGATGATTGTCCTAATTTCATCGTATGACACCAGCTTGTTGGCCTGCTCCTTCTGTGCACTGTTTTTTCCCCAGAATGTCCGCTTTTTCGTTGCCTCTGATGCCACAGTGTGCTGGTACCCATTGTAGCACCACTTTCGCCACTCTCGCACTCAGGGCAACAAGGGCTGAAGTGAGATGGTTCTGTTCTTTGCAGCGGGAGTTCTTGAGGGCTTGGAGCACGGAGAGAGCGTCAGAGAACACCACCACCTGCCCTGTTGTTCTTGTGGAGTTCTGCGAGACGTTGTGGTTGCCTCACAGAGGGCCTCTCGCTCAGCTCGGAAGTTGGTGGAGTATTTTCCTGTTGGAATTGCAATTTCTTCATCTCCGTCTTTGTATCGGAGGAAGATTCCAGCTCCACCATCCCTCGTTGCCTCTGTGGCGGAGCCATCTGTGAAGACATGGGTCCAGTCTTCCTGGGGATACTGGTTGCAGATATACTCCATGGCCAGGGCGTTCCTGTGGGTGTCTGACTGTGTTCCTCTCTTCTCCACTCCGGGAATGCTGGTGACGACTGTTGGGAACACCTGCCTTTTCCAAGATGGGTGGGTGACATTTGCCGGGATAGGCTTTGCCCTGTGGTGTGCTGTGCTCTGCTGGGTTGTGTTGTATTGCGCTGTGTTGTACTGTGTTGTGCCATGTTGTGCTTTGTTGTGCTGTGCTGTGCTGTGCTGTGCTGTGCTGTGCGTGTGTGCGTGGTGCTGTGCTGTGTGTTGTGTTGTATTGTACTGTGTTGTGTTGTGTTGTGTTGTGTTGTGCTGTGCTGTGCTGTGCTGTGTTGTGCTGTGTTGTGTTGTACTGTGTTGTGTGGTCTGTGTTGTGTTGTGTTGTGTGCTGTGCTGTGTTGTGCTGTGCTGTGTTGTGTTGTACTGTGTTGTGCTGTGCTGTGTTGTATTGTGCTGTACTGTGTTGTGTTGTGTTGTGCTGTGTTGTGTTCTATTGTGTTGCGTTGTACTGTGTTGTGTTGTGTTGTGCTGTTTTGTGTTGTGTTGTGATGCCGCTGTGCTGTACTGTGCTGTGCTGTGCTGTGTTGTGCTGTGCTGTGTTGTGCTGTGTGGTGCTGTGCTGTGTTGTATTGTACTGTGCTGTGCTGTGCTGTGTTGTGCTGTGTGGTGCTGTGCTGTGTTGTGCTGTTTTGTGCTTTGCTGTGCTGTGTTTTGCTGTGCTGTGCTTTGCTGTGTTCTGCCGGGTTGTGGTGTGCTGTGCTGTGCTGTGTTTTGTCTGTGCTGTGCTGTGCAGTGCTGTGTTGTGCTGTGCTGTGCTGTGCTGTGTTGTGCTGTGCTGTGCTGTGCTGTGTTCTGCCGGGATGTGGTGTGCTGTGCTTTGCTCTGCTGTGCTGTGTTGTGCTGTGCTCTGCTGTGCTGTGCAGTGCTGTGCTTTGCTTTGCTCTGCTGTGCTTTTCTTTGCTCTACTGTGCTGTGCTGTGCTGTGCTGTGTTGTGCTGTCTGTGCTGTGCTGTGTTGTGCTGTGCTTTGCTTGCTGTGCTGTGTTGTGCTGTTGCTGTGGGTGTGCTGTGTTGCTGTGCATGCTGTGCTGTGTGTGCTGTTTTCTTTGCTCTGCTGTGCTGTGCTGTGCTGTGTTTGCTGTGCTGTGCTGTGCTGTGCTTTGCTTTGCTCTGCTGTGCTTGTGTGCTTTGCTCTATCCTGTTGCTGTGCTGTCTGTGCTGTGTTGTGCTGCTGTGCTGTGCTGTGCTGTGCTGTGCTTTGCTGTGCTGTGCTGTGCTGTGCTTGTTGTTGTTTGTGCTGTGCTGTTGCTGTGCTGTCTGTGCTGTGTTTTCTTGTTGTGTGCTGTGCTGTGCTGTGTTGTGCTGTGCTGTGCTGTGCTGTGCTGGTGCTGTACTGTGTTGTGCTGTTGTGTGCTGTGCTGTGCTGTGCTGTGTGTGTGTGCTGTACTGTGTTGTGTGTGTGTGTGTGCTGTGCTGTGCTGTGCTGTGCTGTTTGTGCTGTGTTGTGCTGTGTTGTTTGTTTGTTGCTGTGCTGTTTTTTGTTGTACGTTTCTTGTGCCTATGCGTGTGGTGTCTGTGCTGTCCCGTGTTGCTTTGTCTTGCTTGTACTTATTGCATTGTATTCTATTGGATTATATTGTGTTGCTTTGTCTTGCTTTCATCATTGCTTGTTTCTATTTTGGGTTATATGTGTTGCTTTGTATTGTTGTACATTATTTGCATTGTATTCTATTGGATTATATTGCTTGTTGCTTTGTATTGCTTGTACATTATTGCATTGTATTCTATTGGATTATATTGTGTTGCTTTGTATTGCTTGTACATTATTGCATTGTATTCTATTGGATTATATTGTGTTGCTTTGTATTGCTTGTACATTATTGCATTGTATTCTATTGGATTATATTGTGTTGCTTTGTATTGCTGTTTGTGTCGTAGTTAGTGCTAATGTTTGTACGGTAAAGTTGGTACGTTATTGTATTGTATTTTTGCATTGCATTACATTGCATTGCATTCATTGCATTGTATTGTAGTTTTGATTTATTTATTGTATGTTCAATCGCATCGCGTGCATCGCATGGATCGCATCGTACGTATTGCATTGCATTGCATTTATTGCATTGTATATATTTCATTCATTCATTGCATTGTGTTGTATTGCATGTCAGTATTGCATTGAACTGCATTGCATTGTAAATTTTATCGCTTGTTATTATATTGCATTGTATTGTGTTATTGCATTGTATTATATTGCATTGCATGTATTTATTGCATTGCATGTGTATTGTATTTTCATTGTATTTATTGTATTGTATTTACATTCTTGCATTATATTGCTGTTGGTTGCATTGATTGATTGTATTGTATTGCATTGCATTGTATTTATTGTGCATTGTATATATTGTCATTGCATTGCATTGCATTGCATTGATATTGCATTGGGATCATATTGCATTACATTGCATTGTATTGCATTGTATTGCATTGCATTATATTTTATTGCGTGGCATTGTATTTTTTGAATTGCATTGTACGTATTGCATTGCATTGTATGTATGGCATTTTATACATTGCATTCCATTATATATTGCATTGTATTTCATTGTATTGCATTATATTGCATTGTATTGTTTGTATTGCATTGTATTTATTGTATATCATTGCATTGCATTGTGTTGCATTGTTTTGGCATTGCATTGCATTGCGTTTGGTTTGTAATTTGTATCACTTGCATTGTGCATGCATTGTATTGCGTTGTCATGTATTTGGGATTATATGCATTGCATTTCATGCATTGCTTGTGTTGATTGATGATACTCTTTAGTGTGTGGTGGTTACTTAGTTTGAATTCATTGAACTGTGTTGCATTCATGTATGTATCGAGAGTCATGCTATCCAGTATTCTTCCACATGATTCAAGATGACAGTATCACTTGATACATTCACACACATCTAATCATGTACACACCACACTGACCATGTGACACACACGCATCACACACACACACTCAGCACATGAGCACTGATGCAACTACACTCACTGCACTGCATTCACGCACGCCACTACACCACACACATACGCACGCTCGCACGCAACGTCACACACACAACGCCGCCGCCATCATCGTAGCACGCAGCAGCGCACGCAGCCGCAGCACGCACTCTCACACGCACGCACACACACAAGCAACACACACACACACACACACACCACAGCAACACACACACACACCACACACACACACACACACACACACACACAACCACACACACACACACACACACACCACACACACACACACACACACACCTACCCCCACCAAACAAACACACAACAAACACACACAAACACCACAACTATCTCTCTCTCTCTACTCCTCTCTCTCCTCCCTCTCTCTCACTCTCTCTCTCTCTCTCTCTATCTCATCTTTATCTAGATAGATGGACACAACGAGATACTGGCTTTTGGCAGTCAAACCTTCCATATTCCTAACACTGTATTCCCGTTGTGCTCTTGTCATCTATGCCATTGGACGATGATTGTTGCGTACACAATAGTGACCAGTGTCTTTGTTCTGTGGTATAGACGTTTCGTTCTTTTAGAGTGGAAATCTCTGTAGAATGGTTAAGCTCAGGTCTCTGCATATTCCTGGATGTCCTCCCACTTACCCCGTGTGGTACATGCTTGTCCGTGAGTTAACGGAAAGTGAAGAAAGAGAGCGAGTAGCGGAGGGCAGTAGAAGGGATAGGGAGGGGGGGACTCTAGAGAAACGTTGTGTTTGTGTGTGTGCATTGAGTGTGTGTGTGGTGTTATGTGTGGTGTTGTTTGTGTTTGTGGTGATGCGTGGTGCGTGGCGTTTGTTGGTGGTTTGTGATGGTGTGGTGGTTTGTGTTGTGTGTGTGTGTGATGTGTGTGGTATGTGTGTGTGATGTGGAAGTGAAACGTGGAGCGGCGCGCGGGTGGTATGGGGATGGGAGGTGTGGTGGTGTGTGTGTGTGTGTGTGTGTGTGTGTGTGTGTGTGTGTGTGTGTGTGTGTGTTGTGTGTGTGTGTGTGTGTGTGTGTGTGTGTGTGTGGTGGTGGTGGTGTTGTGTGTGTTGTTGTGTGTGTGTGTGTGTGAGGGGGGGGAG
>CM031626.1:14340900-14358400 GCA_018398815.1 Conus ventricosus
CTTATCGTCAGTCCCCATGAACTCATTGTCAGTCCCATGAACTTGTCAGTCACCATGAAGTTATTGTCAGTCCCCATGAACTTATAGCCAGTCCCCATGAACTTATAGCCAGTCCCCATGAACGCATCGTCAGTCCCCATGAACTTATCGTCAGTCCCCATGAAGTTATTGTCAGTCACCATGAAGTTATTGTCAGTCCCATGAAGTTATTGTCAGTCCCAATGAATTTATTGTCAGTCCCCATTAATTTATTGTCAGTCCCCATGAAGTTATCGTCAAGTCCCCATGAACTTATCGTCAGTCCACATGAACTTATCGTCAGTCCCCATGAACTTGTCAGTCCCCATGAACTTATCGTCAGTCCCCATGAACTTATCGTCAGTCCCCATGAACGTATCGTCAGTCCCATGAACGTATCGTCAGTCCCCATGAACGTATCGTCAGTCCCCATGAACTTATCGTCCATGTCGCATCCCCATGAACTTATCGTCAGTCCCCATGAACTTATCGTCAGTCCCCATGAACTTATCGTCAGTCCCCATGAACTTATCGTCAGTCCCCATGAACTTATTCGTCAGTCCCCATGAACGTATCGTCAGTCCCCATGAACTTATTCGTCCCGAATGTCACCCCATGAACTTATTGTCAGTCACCATGAATTATTGTCAGTCCCCATGAAGTTATGTAGTCCCCATGAACTTTATTGTCAGTCACCATGAAGTTATTGTCAGTCACCCATGAAGTTATTGTCAGTCCCCATGAACTTATTGTTAGTCCCCATAAAGTATCGTCAGTCCCATGAACGTATCGTCAGTCCCCATGAAGTTTGTCAATCACCATGAAGTAATTTTCAGTCACCATGAAGTTATTGTCAGTCCCCATGAACTTATTGTTAGTCCCCATAAAGTATCGTCAGTCCCATGAACGTATCGTCAGTCCCCATGAAGTTATCGTCAATCACCATGAAGTAATTGTCAGTCACCATGAAGTTATTGTCAGTCCCCATGAACGCATTGTCAGTCCCCATGAACTCATTGTCAGTCCCCATAAAGTATCGTTAGTGCCCATGAACGTATCGTCAGTCCCCAAGAACTTATTGTTAGTCCCTATAAAGTATCGTCAGTCCCCATGAACTTGTCTGTCCCCATGAATTATCGTCAGTCCCCATGAACTTATTGTCAGTCCCCATGAACTTATAGTCAGTCCCCATGAATTATCGTCAGTCCCCATGAACTTATTGTCAGTCCCCATGAACTATTGTCAGTCCCCATGAACTTATTGTTAGTCCCCATGAATTTATTGTCAGTCCCCATGAATTTATTGCCAGTCCCCATGAATTTATCGTCAGTCCCCATGAACGTATTGTCAGTCCCCATGAACTTATTGTCAGTCCCCATGAAATTGTTAGTCCCCATGAACTTATTGTTAGTCCCCATGAATTTATTGTTAGTCCCCATGAATTTATTGCCAGTCCCCATGAACTTATTGTTAGACCCCATGAACTTATGTTAGTCCCCATGAACTTATTGTTAGTCCCCATGAACTTATTGTTAGTCCCCATGAATTATTGTCAGTCCCCATGAACTTATTGTTAGTCCCCATGAACTTATTGCCAGTCCCCATGAACTTATCGTCAGTCCCCATGAGCTTATTGTCAGTCCCCATGAAGTTATTGTCAATCACCATGAAGTTATTGTCAGTCACCATGAAGTTATTGTCAATCACCATGAACTTATTGTCAGTCCCCATGAACTTATTGTCAGTCCCCATGAACTTATCATCCGTCTCCATAAAGTATCGTCAGTCCCCATGAATTTATTGTCAGTCCCCATGACCTTATTGTCAGTCCCCATGAACTCATTGTCAGTCCCCATGATCTTATTGTCAGTCTCCATGAACTTGTCAGTCCCCATGAACTTATTGTCAGTCCCCATGAATTTATTGTCAGTCACCATGAAGTTATTGCCAGTCCCCATGAATTTATTGTCAGTCCCCATGAAGTTATTGTCAGTCCCATGAAGTTATTGTCAGTCCCCATGAACTTATCGTCAGTCCGCATGAACTCATTGTCAGTCCCCATGAACTCATTGTCAGTCTCCATGAACTTGTCAGTCCCCATGAAGTTATTGTCAGTCTCCATGAACTTGTCAGTCACCATGAAGTTATTGCCAGTCCCCATGAACTTATTGTCAGTCCCCATGAACTTATCGTCAGTCCCCATGAACTCATTGTCAGTCCCCATGAACTCATTGTCAGTCCCATGAACTTATCGTCAAGTCCCATGAACTCATTGTCAGTCTCCATGAACTTATCGTCAAGTCCCATGAACTTATCGTCAAGTCCCCATGAAGTTATCGTCAGTCCCATGAAGTTATCGTCAAGTCCCCATGAAGTTATCGTCAGTCCCCATGAACTTATCGTCAAGTCCCCATGAAATTATTGTCAATCACCATGAGTTATTGTCAGTCCCCATGAACTCATTGTCAGTCCCCATGAATTTATTGCCAGTCCCCATGAATTTATCGTCAGTCCCCATGAACTTATCGTCAGTCCCCATGAACTTATTGTCAGTCCCCATGAACTCATTGTCAGTCCCATGAAGTTATTGTCAGTCCCCATGAACTTATTGTCAGTCCCCATGAACTCATTGTCAGTCCCATGAAGTTATCGTCAGTCCCCATGAACTTATTGTCAGTCCCCATGAAGTTATTGTCAGTCCCCATTAATTTATTGTCAGTCCCCATGAACTTATTGTCAGTCCCCATGAACTCATTGTCAGTCCCCATTAATTTATTGTCAGTCCCCATGAACTTATTGTCAGTCCCATGAACTTATTGTCAGTCCCCATGAACTTATTGTCAGGCCCCATGGATTTAGTGTCAGTCCCCATGAACGTATCGTCAGTCCCCATGAACTTATCGTCAGTCCCCATGAACTTATTGTCAGTCCCCATGAACTCATTGTCAGTCCCCATGAAGTTATTGTCAGTCCCCATGAACTTATTGTCAGTCCCCATGAACTCATTGTCAGTCCCCATGAAGTTATCGTCAGTCCCATGAACTTATTGTCAGTTCCCATGAAGTTATTGTCAGTCCCCATTAATTTATTGTCAGTCCCCATGAACTTATTGTCAGTCCCCATGAACTTATTGTCAGTCCCCATTAATTTATTGTCAGTCCCCATGAACTTATTGTCAGTCCCCATGAACTTATTGTCAGTCCCCATGAACTTATTGTCAGGCCCCATGGATTTAGTGTCAGTCCCCATGAACGTATCGTCAGTCCCCATGAACTTATTGTCAGTCCCCATGAACGTATTGAAGAGTTTGTAACGCGCCCCAGAAGAGTTGCCAATCCATCGATGTCAAAAAGAGCAGCGAATAATGACAGTTGCAATTTCTTTTACAATACCTTTGAATGAAGTACGAAAGCAGTATTTGCCGTTCTGAAATGGACTTTCCTTCTCAAATAGGGAGCATACTTATGAACGAAAGCAATGAAACAGATCAATAAAAGCTGAAAATACAAATGACATAGTGTACATACCAACCCTTAGGGGTAAAAAAAAAAAAAAAAAAGTGGTACCGTGCGATGTAAGCAAGTGTACCGTTGTAGGGATGACACAACTGAGCAATGATTAAATTAACATACTGAAAAGTCATTGAATACGCAAGTGCAAAATGAGCACATAAGGACAGGAACCATCTGCATGCCAGAAGATTGGCATGCAAGTAAGAAAACTAGGACAGCAATGAAGTAATATATTACGATTATTCAGAATAAAACAGTCTTCCTTAGAAGAACAGTCATTTTCGGCTTCCTGTGCAGATGAAAACATATGCAGGTCACGACAGAGTGATGGCAATGTCCTAAAAACTTTAAATACATGCTCCTCATTTTCATCCGACTGTCCAAAAACGTTGACTTACGGTCGCGAGCGAACAGTGGGTTTATGAAGGTAGCACTTTTCCTTTTACCCGGGGAAGCAGACGACACTTCTCTCACGGTAACACCGCACTCACTGCGAGTGGCCGCATCAATTTGAGCAACAACAACAACAAAAAAAAGAAGAAGAAGAAAGCACTGATCTTTCATTATCTCTGCGACTTTTCTCCTGCTTGCTTCTATTTCTGATATTAGATACCTATTTCTCTCTTCGTTTTTTTTTAATGAAAACACATCTGTTCTGAAAAAGGGAATCTTGACATATTCTGTCCACTTTGCGACATGTCGTAAACAACATTGCTCTGTTTCAAATTTGTACATCATATCAAAAGAAATTTAGTTGCGTAATACTTGGTGATTAACATTTGGCTAAACGTTTAATAATGTCGTCGTCGTCGTTCTTCTTCTTCTTCTTCTTCTTCTCTCTTCTTCTTCTTCTTCTTCTTCTTCATCATCTTTCATCATCTTCTTCATCTCATCATCATCATCTTCATCTTCTCTTCATCTTCTTCTTCTTCTCATCTCTTCTTCATTCTTCATCTTCTTCTTCATTTCTTCTTCATCCTCTTCTTCTCCTTCTTCTCTCCTTCTGTTTGTTCTTTGTTATCGAACGTAAGTGATGAATGGAGTGCTGCAGTGGAAAGATATGATCTGCAGTGCACTCTGCTCTGATGTCCTGTGTTCTCACGTAGGCCCTCTCCTCGTGGCCGATTTCCGATTTCTGTGCAGATTTCTAGGATTTAACAGCGATCATCTCAACAAATCACGAACGGAAATATAAGCACATATTCCATTTTCAGTCTTCTTTTTTTTTAATCCGCTATACTGAGCTTATCAAAAGACAGATTTGGTTTGTTTCCTGAAATGTGACATTCGGTGTGTGTTTTGTTTCTGGTAAAGATGTTTCGGTTCTCTCTGTATAGCCTAAAGGTTGATATACATTGTTTGAACTCCTGCATATCGAAACGCGTTGCTTAGGGTTTGTCGTGTGTTTATCCCTTTCGCTCTGGTAAATCAGCTTTACTCTGCTGCAACTTCCGTTGTCAGTCACTCTCCTTTTAGTTTAGCTCTGTTAACTTTGTGCTATTCTACCTTAAAGCCACACACACACACACACACACACACACACACACACACACACACACACACACAGACACACACACACACAGACACACAGACACACACACACACACACACACAGACACACACACCACACACACACGACACCACACTACACACACACACACACACACACACCCGAAGGTTATTTTCTGATGGCCTGGCATCGATACTCCCTTGAAGACAGAGCGGAAGGCCTGACTTTGTCGCTTCATGGCTTCCATCACCAGCTGAGGCATCCTGCTCGGAGTCAGGCACACCTCGGCCAGCCTGCCCATGCGGGGTGCAGGTAGGAGGATGAAGAACCCACGGGACCCACGCCAGCTGCGAGGCCACGCTGTCGCACAGGAAGTCCGCGTCCGGGGCGGAGCACGTGAACCGGCCGGCCTCGAAGGGCATGTTCTCCGCCAGGGAGGGCATAGGGTCGATGCAGCCGTGGTTCTCGTAGTGGACCCGGTCCCCGTACCTGGAGGCTTGCGCCATGGCCATCTCGTTGTAGACCATTGCGGAAGCTGTGGGGAAGTAGCGCGGGGTGTGGGCGAAGGCAGGGCGGGTGTGGAGCGATGTGCGGGTGGTCGGTCTTTGGGGAAGCCGACTGACTGGCGCCCGACGGTCCCACTGCTTAGGGACAAAGGAGATGACCTTCTGCCCGGGGCGGTGGGCGAAGTTCACCTGTGCAGGGCTCTGGCGGTGATTGTTAAAAGGCACCGAGGCAGGTCTTGTCTGGCGCTGGACCTGCTGGTGTCGGTGTACCTGCACGTTCCTGCCTGCCCCGCTCTGGCCGTGTCTGGAGGCCCAGGACTGGGAGGAGGGATGCACCGCGTTGCGTCTGGCCACCCGCGGCACGCCTGCTGCTGTGGAAAGCAACGGCCTGGCCATGGGGGGATGACTCTGGATCGGCCGCCGGCTGTGTCTGTACGCCAGGTTCCCGTTCTGCGCGTGAGTCGGGGTCCGCGGGCGTGTGTTGGTCACGGCGTGTCGGGGACCGGTGGAGCGGCTCTGCCAGTGAGCGTGGCTGCGATATAAGGCGTTGCTCTGAGGTCGCTGGAACGTGTGGCGCTGAGTTGGGCCACGGTTCGGGTGGCTTCCATACGTTCGGGATGCCGTCTGGCCGTGACTGGAGAGAGGTCTGTAGGGCTGAGGCCTATTCTGCGCATGCTGTGGAGTGTACGCCTGCGTCCGTGGACGAACCCGGGCGACGTTTAAAGTGTTTTTAGCAATTCGGGGTTGAGCGGATACGCGACTGTGGGTCGGGGGACTGGGACTCGGGCTATTTTCGTCGGAGTGAGGTGCGGTGTTGGATCGATGGTTACGGAAGACTGACGGGAATGGACGTGGCGTTGTTGCTGAAGTTGGGACCGCAGTCTTCCTTTGAGATGACGGAGGTGGAGCCTTCTCCGCTTCTGTCAGCTGATTCAAAGCGTCCAGCAAAGACGTCGACAAAGGAGACGACGGTGGTGATTCTGTCGTCTGCTTCTCTACAGAGGCTGTAGCAGGAGAGGAGGAGGAGGAGGAGGGGGAGGAGTGTGGGATGGGTGCGGCGATGGAAAAGGAGAGGGCGACACAGAAGGTTCTGCAGGAGACTCGGACTTGGGCTGGAAAGGGACGGCAAAGGAACGGGCGATGTTGTGGCAGGCTGGGGCTTGAAGGAGGACAGGGACTGTGGCAGGACTATGATGAGAGGCTGGCCCCCAGGACCCCCTCCCTGCGTTAGGGTTGGCAACGCCTTCATCAGATGGGCCGCCAGGCCTGCGGGTAGGGTGGGTAGACTCAGAGAACGTGAAGGCCTCTGGTTAGACGGCTGTGATGAGGTAGCTGGCGTGTTGGACACGCTAGGAGTTCGCGCAGCCTGAACTCCGTCTCCAGGGACACTGGTCAAGGCGGCGTTGGTTCCCGAAGAGCCAGTTCCGTCTCCGAACAGCAGGTGTAGAGGAGGGCTGTGTCCCTGTGCTGGCCCGCCCCCAGCGCCGTGAGAGGTCCCTGCCGTGATTCCGCTGTCGAACAGGACGGCCAGGGAGTCCATGGAGGACTTGTCTATCACCGGGGAAGACGACTGCAGATTGTTTGGGGGCTGGGGTTCGGACCCGCCGTTCACGTAGGTATACGTTTCTTGCGGTGACCCACTGGGATGACCCCGGTGAGGGGGGATGAGCGTGGCCGGAGGGGGGCGGGGGTGCTGCGGTTGTCTGATCCAACCAGGAGGACAGGTCTGTCAGGGAGAAGGACGATGACGATGCTGAGGAGGAGGGGTGGGGAGAGGGCTGTGGCTCCAGATGGGACAGTATCTCGTCCAGTGTCATCTGCTGTGCTGCCCTGGCCTCTGTGGGCGTGGCGACATTTTCAATGCTATCATCATCATCACCATCATCATCATCGTCATCATCGTCATCATCATCATCATCATCATCATCATCATCCCCATCATCATCGTCATATCATCATCATCATCATCACATCATCATCATCATCATCATCACCACCATCATCATCATCACCATCATCACCATCACCATCATCATCATCACCATCATCATCATCATCATCATCATCACAAACATCAGCAGCCTCCACAGCAGCAGCAACAGGAAAGAGCATTGTCATTTGTGTCGTGATCGTGATCATCAACACCAACAACAGCAGTATGAACTACTCTTTCAGCCGTTATCACAAAACAACATCATCCCCAAGATCACACAACAGCATCAACCGGTCTTTAAAGCATGACCACAGAAGTCATCTCTCTCTCTCTTCCACACAGAAGTAGTAACAGCAGCAGCGGCAGCAGCAGCAACAACAACAAAATAACAACAACAACAACAACGACCTCAACAGGCCATCGTTGTCAACAGTAACACAGAAAAAAATAAACAAACGAAAAACAATTCGATATTGCCTGGCCTGACAAGAAGCTAATGCTCCCAACAAAGCAGCAGCAGCAGCAACAGCAGCAGCAGCCACAGCAACAACAAGATCACCTGGTCTTTAAACCGTCACAAGAAGTCAACATTCCCAAAGGCAGCAGCAGCAACAGCAGTATTAACAACAGCAACAACAACAACAACAAAATAACCTGGTCTTTCAACCGGCCTATGAAGTCAACACTCCTTACGGTGGTAGCAGCAGCATTAACAACAACAACAGGATAGGAAACACAGGAACAGCAACAACGAAAACAACAACAACAACAATAACAACAACAGCAACAAAATAACCTGGTCTCTAAACCGTCATATGAAGTCAACACTCCTCACGGCGGCAGCAGCAGCATTTACAACAGGACAACAACAACAACAACATTCAACAGGTTTGTAAACCATCACAACAATCAACATTGTCCGCAACACAGCAGCAGAAACAACAACCACTGGGAGTGGTTAACAAGCGGAAGAACCCAACAACAGGGGGAACAAACACAGCGCCTCTCTTCATCCTACCCTAACAACAATCAGCGAAATGTAGGTTAAGCGGACCCTATTTTACAGTAAATAAAAGGGGTAACGTTTGCTCCCATGAGAAAACCTAACACAGAGTAACTTTTATTCAAGACTGGCACAGCCTTTTAAACTTGAATAAAGACAAATACATAGACGAACAATCTAATAGTGGGGGAAAAAACAAGCGCAGGCCAACAAAACTGAACTGTTTTCATAGATACGACTTGGCAAAGTTTGGACTTAAGGGGAGGGGGGGGGGGGGGGGGGAGTTTGAAGATGGAGAAACTGGGAACATGAAATTAAGAAAATATATTACAAATATGAAAACTCTTCACTAGCTGCATAAGGGAACCATCGCAAATTCGTTTTGAAGGCAGAAATATTTGTATTGCCTGCTCCGAGGCCTTTCGTCCGCTGGGTCGGAACTCATCAGGAAGGCACGGCTGGTTGTGTCTGCTCTCCTGGCGTCAAATAGAGACACACCACAGTTCATAATACTGTGGTGTTCTCACCACCAAGGGTGCAAAAGAGAATCCAATAGCACCCCCAAAGCAGCCAGTGAAGGGTAGTAAATGAAACCAAACGAAAGTGGGGAGGAAAAAAGTTGCTGAAAAACTAAAGACATATTTTGTTTTTGTTTTTTTTTTTTTTTAATGGCGATTGTCATTTTTATCAGACACTTTTTTCAATTTGTCGTAAACTCAAGGTAACGAATGCTTCGCGTGAAACTGTTTGCTCAACAAGTGCGTGAGTTTATGATTCTTATTTTCAACATCCACTTTGTTTTTGGTTTCTCAACGTGTGCGTGAGTTTATGATTGCTTCTTTTCAACTTTCACTTCGTGAATCACTTCATGATTTCTCAACATGTGTGTCGCATGCTAGGTGAGCCCGTTAAGTAACATAAAGTTCTGAGTATTGTACTTTTAGCTGGAAGTTTTCTGCATGCGGGTGGACAATTCTAAACCACATTGTTCTTAACGACTACCGGATTTAAACAGGTCACTCAGCTAAGAATAGCACTTACTTGGAGCTTTCGACTTCCCCAGTGAGTGCAACCTTGCCGTTGGTTGGGGAGCTTGCTTGTCTCTATGACCCTGAGAGCTATGCTGGCGAGAGACTCATCTCCTGGTAGGGCCACCCAAGCCAGACAGGTCAAAGGGTAGAGACCAGACAAAGAGCACTCAACTGGCCCTCCAGGTTGGGGGGTTGAATTGGGCTAACAACCCGGCCCTAGAAAACAAACTTTGCTACAGAAACCGCAATGACATTCTCTGAGAATAGCATGGTTGAGGAAGAGTTCTCTCTAGCAGAGCCCATGACACGGGCTGGTGAAAGCCGTCAGGAAGCCAGTGCGCCGACAACTCTTCTGACGACCAAAGCCAAGACTAGGATAGGTACCTGGAACATCAGAACCCTATACGAGACTGGAATAACAGCACAAGTGAGTAGTGAGATGCACAGGTACAACCTAAAGATCCTTGGCCTGTGCGAGACTAGATGGACAGGAACAGGAAGAACAAGGTTGACAAGTGGAGACACCATCATCTACTCTGGACGAGAAGAAGACCAGCCAAACATGCACGGAGTAGCGCTGCTGATGACACCCGAGGCGACGCGAGCACTGCTGTCCTGGGAACCAGTGTCACCAAGGATCCTCACTGCAAGATTCAATTCAAAGGGCAGGAAAACCACCATCTTACAGTGCTATGCCCCCCAAACGTAGCAGACCCAGAGGAAAAGGAGTTCTACAATCAACACCAAACAGTCATGGATAGAGTACCGACGAGAGACCTTAAGATCCTCATGGGAGATCTCAATGCCAAAGTGGGAACTTACAACAAGGACAGAGAGCAGACTATGGGCATACTAGGTACAGGAACACAAAATGAAATGGAAAACTTTATGGAATTCTGTGCTTTCAATGACATGGTCATCGGAGGCACTGTTTTCCCACACAAAAACATTCACAAGATGACTTGGAATTCACCTGACCCAGAACCAAATCGACCACATTACCATCGGCAGAAAACGGCGCAGAAGTTTACATGACGTGAGAGTGAAACGAGGAGCAGACGCAGCATCAGACCACAACCTTGTGATAGCTGTGCTAAAGACCAAATTGAAAGCCTACAAAGACCAAGCAGGCCGACTATCACATAAGTACAATGTACACAGTCTGAAGGAGAGAGCAACAACAGAGGAGTTCAAACTGGAACTGAGCCACAGATTCAGCATACTTGACCAACTTACTGAAGAAACAATCGAAGACCACTGGTGTGGCCGGGGGGAGGTCTGGCAGATGACCTGTAAACAAGTGCTTGGAAAGAAGCGAAGAAAACACAAAGAATGGCTGACAGCTGGAACATAGACCCTCATCACAGAGCGGAAGCACCTAAAAGACCAGATCAACCAGACCCAAGACCAAGACCACAAGCAAGAGTTAAAAGCACACTACCGGGAAGTCAACCGCTGTCACACACCCATGTTTGTGAACAGACACACTTGCATTCACAACCACAGTATGCTAACTTCGTACACAACACACACATCACTCCATTCACCCAAAGGAGCACTATCACAATTGAATTGAGTTTTCTATAAAACCTCCTTTACTCACAAAGAAAAGGGTCTTAATTCTTGTTTGTACTTCACTGCATTTTCCAACACATATTTCTTCTCTTGACAAGATAATTCCCCACATACAAACAATAATACCATATTGAAAGTTTTATCAAAAATCAAACACACTCACACACATGTTACATTATCAGTTCTTATATTAAATAGTATCAATAAAGACAAATCATCTTGACTTGCCGAGGAGCCTTCTCTCACTAGGCTGTACCACCTCTGGACCACCACAGCCTGGACTCTCACTAGACTCGTACAGCTCAAGCCTGGGCCACCACTGGACGCTGAGGGATTCTGTAACGAAACCCTGGGTCCAGGGTTAACCTCTACAAATGAACTTTATTTTTTCTCTTCCTCTCATTATTATTCATAACTCCTTTTTAACTCCTTTCACATTCACTCCAAGATCAATATAGTATATTCACATGGGTTTTGTTCCGCCAACCTATTCCTACCTACAGTTGGGGTACAGAACAAAATCTTTATACAACAATATTTTATTTGTTTATTCTTTTTTCGTTTCGCGTTCAATGTTCATCTTTCTCTTTTTCCCAAATAGCGCAATATCATCAAATCTTTAAAATTATCAAACTCTTGTTATCATTACAATTACACTTTTACTGTAATTGCTTTAACCAGTTTACAACCCCAGCTGGTACTCACCTTCTAGGGATTAAGCGACAAGCCTACCCTGGTAGACTTCCAGTCTACATCTACACTCTATACTCGAGTGAACTTGCCACGCCAGGCATATTACACCCACCAAGGGTTAAGCACACCCAAACCAGGGTTGGATCGGACAAACCAGTCCAATCATATAGCACACCCAACGCAGGGTTGCATAGGACAATCCTAGTCCTAACTATGTTAAACCCAACGAGGGTTACAATCAGACATCTTCAAATGTCTGTGTCCAGAGCTCCTCTGAAGTAACAATAGCCTTCCACCCTTCCTCGTATTGGGTAAACACAATTCACAATCCACTCAGCGTCCTACTCTTCCGCATCACTGGCGGTTGCACTCCATGGATGCAAAAAAGCATCAAACCCGTAGGTTCCATTCCACAATTGCAAAAATTACAAAATCTCTTAATTGATATGAAACTTTTCCATTCACATCACTTTTCCTCATTCACATGACAACCGCCAAGTTAAGAAAAGTGCTAGACAAGACAAGAAACAATTCATCCATGAGCTCACAGAAGAGGCAGAAACAGCGGCAGGACAGAGAAACATGAAAAGGCTGTATGAGATTACCCGAACACTTTCTGGAAAGACCAGCAACCCCAGTCGCCCGGTCAAAGACAAGGAGGGAAACACCATCGCAGGAGAAGCTGAGCAAAGAGCAAGGTGGGCAGAGCACTTTAAAGAGACACTGAATAGACCTGCACCACCTGTCCCCCAGACATTCCACCACCAACCCAGCTTCTGGACATCAACACAGGCCCACCAACCAAGACGGAAGTTACCAAAGCCATCAAGTCACTGAAGTCAGGTAAAGCAGCGGGTCCAGACGGAATTCCACCTGAAGCACTGAAAGCCGACATCCAGACGTCAACAGAGATGCTGCATCCACTCCTAAGCAAGATCTGGGAGCAGGAACGAGTGCCAGAAGACTGGAAAAGAGGCCACCTGGTGAAGCTGCGAAGAAAGGGGACTTGTCATCCTGTAACAAACTGGAGAGGGATGATGCTGCTGTCCATCCCGGGGAAGGTGATGGCCAAGATCATGCTAGAGAGACTAAAGACCGCCCTAGACAAGACCCTCTGCCAAGAACAAGCTGGATTTCGCCAAGACAGATCATGCACAGACCAAATCGCCACCATGAGAATTATCATCGAGCAGTCTTCGGAGTGGCAGACCCCCCCCCCCCCCCCCCCCCCACCCCACCCCGTGTGCAGTATTTGTGGATTTCCAGAAGGTGTTTGACAGCGTCGACAGACATACCATCTGGAAACTCATGCACCACTACGGCTTCCCACCCAAGTCTGTTGCCATCATCCAGCAACTCTATGAGGGTGCCACATGCCAGGTCATTCACGATGGGAAGCTAACGAAGCTCTTCACTATACAAACCGGCATCTGTCAGGGGTGTCTGCTATCACCGACAATTTTCCTGATGGTCGTTGACTGGATAATGCAGCAGTCTACAGACGGCAAGAGGACAGGAATCCAGTGGACTTTCACCAAGCAACTGGAAGACCTGGACTTCGCCGACGACATCAGCCTTCTGTCCCACAAACAGCAAGACGCACAAGAGAAGCTGTGCGCGGGTAGCAGAAGAACAGGAAAGACAGGCCTCAAATCAACATAAAGAAAACAGAAGCCATGAGAGTCAACAACCAGCAACGAGACCCACTACGACCACAACAGCAAGACATCATTGAAGTTGACAAGTTTGTCTACCTCAGCAGTGTGGTCAGCAAAGATGGAGGTACATATGAGGACACCAAGAGCCCATCAATAAAGCCAGGCACAACCTTTACTACGCTACGGCAATCTGGAACTCCTCTGCCCTCTCACTACACAACACGATCAATAAAGCCAGCACACCTTTACTACGCTACGGCCTATATGGAACTCCTCTGCCCTCTCACTCCACAACATCGATCCGAATCTTAAAGCCAGGCACACCTTACTACGCTACGGCCTGTCTGAATTCTGCTGCCCTCTCACTCCACAACAAGATCCGAATCTTAAAGCCAGGCACAAACCCTTACTAGCCGCTAACGCCTGATGGAATTCCTCTGCCCTCTCACTCCACAACAAGATCCGAATCTTAAAGCCAGGCACACCTTTACTATGCACGGCCTGTCTGGAATTCCTCTGCCCTCTCACTCCACAACAAGATCCGAATCTTAAAGCCGGCACACTGTATACGCTACGGCCTATCTGGAATTCCTCTGCCCTCTCACTCCACAACAAGATCAGAATCTTAAAGCCAGGCACACCTTACTACGCTACGGCCTATCTGGAATTCCTCTGCCCTCTCACTCCACAACACGATCCGAATCTTAAAGCCAGGCACACCTTTATTACGCTACGGCCTATCTGGAATTCCTCTGCCCTCTCACTCCACAACAAGATCAGAATCTTCAACTCAAATGTGAAATCTGTCCTTCTATATGGTTCTGAAACGTGGCGAACAACAAACACTCACAAACTCTAAACATTTATCAACAGATGTCTGCGAAACATTGTGAACATCAGATGGCCAGATGTTATTGCCAATACAGAACTGTGGAACAAGACCAAGCAAGTTCCAAGAGAATCAGAAATCAGAAAACGGAAGTGGAGATGGATTGGCCACACCCTCAGAAAGCCTCCATCCAACATCACAAGATAAGCCCTTGAATGGAACCCTCAGGGCAAAAGAAAAGTGGGAAGACCAAGACAGACATGGCGAAAGAGTACCGATGCAGAAGTGAAGGTCGCCGGAAGACGTGGGCCCGAGCTGAAGAGGATCTCCCAAAACCGTGTCTGCTGGAAGAGTGTGGTTGCGACCCTATGTTCTCCAGGGAATTCAGAGGACTAAGTCAAGTAAGTCAAGTGGAGCTTTCGACAGATCTCCGTCCGTCTTCTTCAGTGGTGGTGTTGCTACTAGGTGAACTGGAATTCAGTGCACACGACCACGGATCGAACCCTGGTCATGTGACTGAACAATGAGGGTGTTGTACACCAATGGCAAGGTGTGTCTGCCCCAGTCCCGGTTGAGTGTGGGGTTGTTGGCGGCAATATGTATAGCCTCCTTCACCCACGCTGAAACCATCTATTGTCACAGTCGAGAACGCTGATGTTGTCATAATCGAACTGATGTTGCTGGGCATGTAGGAGGGCGCCTACTGATTCCCTTTTGTGTTCTGTCAAGCGTTTTCGAAGGTTTCTCTCAGTTTCCCCGACATAGTTCTCTTCACAGTCACGACAGTTTATTCGGTAGATCACTCCAGACTTGTCCAGTTTGTCAGTTTTGTCCTTGGGGGCGACCAGCTGGCTGTGGATGGTGTTGATAGGTTTGGGATGTACAGAGACGCCAGTTTTCCTGATCTTCCTGCTCAAGGCTTCAGTCACACCACGGACATAAGGGATGGTGACATGTCCTTTACGCCTGGTTTGGTATTGTTTGGTGGTAGGATGCGGTGTGATCTTCTTGCTAGCTGGGATGTTCCATGACCACTTCTCATAGCCTGATATGGTGAGAACCAGTTTGAGGTGTTCCATGTCCTGGTCTTTGGCATCCTGAGTAGAGCAGATGGTGTTGGCCTGATGGTGAGGTGCAAATCACTTCGAGTTTGTGTCCCAGTGGCTGGTGGCTTTCGAACTGTAGGTACTGGTTGGTGTGGGTAGGTTTGCGGTACACACTGAAGGAGAGGCTGTCATCTGTCCTTGTAATGAGTGTGTCTAGCATGGCAATCGAGTTGTTCTTCTCCACCTCGTGAGTGAATTCGACAGCAGGGTGTTGACTGTTCAAATGGTTAGTTAAGTCTTCCACCAGCTCCTCTTGAGGGTGGTCATGGTGTCGTCCATCGTAGCTGCCCCAGCAGCGTGGAGGAGAATGATAAGACGCCTAGGCCTTCTCCTCGAAGTCCTCCATGAAGAGGTTGGCTACAATGGGGCTGACTGGAGAGCACATGGCCGCTCCTGCGGTCTGCTGGTAGAAGTTGCCTTGGAACGGAAGTAAGTGGTGTTAAGACAGCAAGCCAGGAGCTCGCAGAGGCTGTCCACGGAAAGCGTAGTACGCTGGGGCAGAGTGTCATCAGCCTGCAGTCTTGCTTTGATGATGTGGATGCTTTCTTCGACAGGGACCTGTGAACAATGCCGAAAATCATATGATACCAGGCACTCGTCAGGAGAAAGGGTGTAGTCTGCCAGTTTCTGAACCAAGTCCCACTGTTGATGATGTGGTGTTCTGTGTGCCAACCAAAGGAGACAGGATGTCTGCCACAAATCTCGCCATCTCATACATGAGGGAACCGCTGGAAGCGACTATGGGGCAGAGAGGGGCGTATTTCTTGTGCACCTTAGGAAGGCCATAGAAACTTGGGGACATCAGTGGTTGATGGGTACAGTTTTCTGTAAAGGTCAGGGGATAGTCAGCCCGTCTCCTTGAGACGTTTGAGCAGATCATTGAGCTTGGTGGCATACCTGTTGGTGGGGTTTTCTTGAGAGGCTGGTAGGTTTTTCTGTCATCTAACAGTTGACTGGCCTTGTCATAGTACATGGACTTGGGGATGATGACCGTGGACCGACCCTTGTCGCTGGGAGTATCAAAATCGCGTCGTTTTTCCTAAGTCGGGCCAACGCACGCCTCTCCTCAACAGGAATGTTGGGTTCCGGCGGTTGTGCTTGTATCAGGATGTTGACACATTCGACCTCAGGTGGGACGCCTCTATCTGTCTGCACATGATGTAGTCCACGATGGGGAGTTTGTTCCGGGTCACGGCAAAATTGAGTCCCTTTTCCAGCACTCACTGTTCAGAGTCAGAAAGTTCACGTTCCGATAAGTTCACAACCCATCTCTTCTTCACCATGTGCGTCTCTTCTTCAGTCACAGGTACAATTGGAATGTGATCGTTCTTGTCACGCTTCGATCTCGCCATTTGTTTCTCAAACTTGCTTCTCTGGCGCATGCGCACTTTGTTCCATTTCAAGTTTTGAGTTGACTCGAGCCAGTCCTTCACTTCCGCTAGTATCTCAGTCGGTACGTTTGCACTCAACCTGTCCGAACAGAGATGGCTATGTTGTTCTAATCCCTCGATCCTCAGATTGATCTGCTTTACGTGCACCTTCATCAGGGCCCGTTCCGTACGGAATAAAATGTTGCCTGCAGCTTTTCCTTTGACTGAATGACTTGATTTTTAAGGCTGGCCGGTATGACACGTGATGTTTACAGTGTAGCGTGAAATGCAGATGGTTTCGGAATCTCGCTAAGGCTCGTGCGCTCCTTCCAGTTCACGAAAAATTTGATGACCGTCCGGTCGAAATCGCGTACGAGACATCGTGGAAGTTTTAACTGCTGAGGGGTAGATAGAATGTCTACCAGATTTAAACAGGTCACTCAGCTGGGAATAGCACTTACTTGGAGCCTTCGACAGACCTCCGTCCTCTTCTTCAGCGGTGGTGTGGCTACTAGGTGAACTGGAGTTCAGTGCACACGACCACAGGTCGAACCCTGGTCATGTGACTGAACGATGAGGGTGTTGTACACCGATGGCAAGGTTGTGCACCTTAGGAAGGCCATAGAAGTTGGGGGCATCAGTGGTTGATGGTACAGTTTTCTGTAAAGGTCAAGGGAAAGTCCGCCCGCCTCCTTGAGACGTTTGTTCTCTGTTAGGTGAAAATATTCTAAACCACATTGTACTTTCAGGTGAAAT
>CM031626.1:14363400-14375900 GCA_018398815.1 Conus ventricosus
TCGCCATCGTCGTCGTCACCAGCATCGCCCTCGAAGCTGAAGTAGAAGTAGTAAGAGAAGTAGCGGCAGCACTTTTGTACTCCCAGTTCTTATAGAATAGGGAGTACGTTACAATGGGAACGAAGAAATGCTCTGTGTGTGTGTGTGTGTGTGTGTGTGTGTGTGTGTGTGTGTGTGTGTGTGTGTGTGTGTGTGTGGGTGTGTGTGGGTGAGTGGGTGTGGGAGGGTGCGTGCGTGCGTGCGTGCGTGCGTGCGTGCGTACGGATGATGCCCGATGTGTTATTTTATCGTTATAGCTGTTACTAACGGCCATGACGGCCCATATAGATTTGCCTTCTTTATGGAGTATCTCAGAAAGTACTCTTGGCCAATCTGTCTGAAAATTTGTAGGTATGTTTATTATGGGTCACGGATGATACCCGAGGTGTTATTTTAACCGTTAGAGCCGTTACTAGCGGTTATAGCGGCCCATAACTGTTTTTCCTTTTATGGTATATCTTAAAAAGTACTTGGCCGATCTTTCTGAAAATTTGTAGGTATGTTTATTATGGGTCAAGGATCATAGACTAGGACAAATTTAAGAAAAACAAACACCCCCAGACAGTTCTTGTTAGGAGCTGTCAGACAACATTTCTTTTGTCTGACAAGACTGAAATTGCTTAGATGGCCTGGAATATTATGTTTTTTAAAATGGCCGACAAACGAAAGTACGGAACCGGTTTTGATTCAAACACACCTTATTTGCTTATGTTTTACACCGCTTGTGCTAAACTTTAATATTTTTTGGTTGTAATTTTCTACCTGTATAAATCTGTTTCTGACATTTGATTTAAATTATTTTAAGATAAGTGTCAAAAACAGTATAAAAACACAAAAACGTAACAAGAAACCTTATAGTGGCCTCATACCTTCACACTTTTACCGAAATTGAATGCTTCATACAAGCTCCAGTTCATGAATTGGACTCCTGTTACCGCACAAAATGTCACACTGCACAAAATGTCACAATTGTGACATTTTGTGACGGTTGTGACATTTTGTACGATGAAGGACTGCACAAAATGTCACAACTCGCAATTGTGTCAATTTGTGCACCTATGCCCCATTTTCGAATTCACTCTTGCACAAAATGTCACAACCTCTGTCAGTCTTGTTAGTCCACCACTATTAAGAAAGCGAGCAGACTATTGAGTTCGTTCGTGTCTGTTTTTTTCGTTGTGTGTGTGTGTGTGTGTGTGGTGTGTGTGTGTGTGTGTGTGTGTGTGTGTGTGTTGTGTGTGTGCGTCCAACGTCGGCCAAAACAGACATTTTTGGCAATGTCTCTTCAACCACTCAAGACAGCCTTCTCAAATTTGTTTGTTGATTAGGTAAGGTATGCTGATACTGCTCGCAAAAAAATCAAGGACAAAGGTCAAGGTCAAGGTCACTCTAATTGTTGAACACCCATTGTTTCCTGCAATATTTTCCACATCTTTCAAGCCACATTTTCCAAATTTGCTACACCAGTGCATAGCTTTGGGCACAACAAAAGAGATGAGCATGCGAATCAAGACAAATCGTGTTGTTTCTATTAACCTTATTAACCAACATCGGCCATCTTGTCTGGGTTGTCACCTCGTAAACATGTGCAGTGAATACAGACTAAAAGTATATATTTAATATAAAATTAAGAATCATAAATTGCAAGCCAAATTGAAAAACGCAAAACAATACAAATACATCATAGAGTATATCCACCCATCCATCCACCCACCCACATGCACCCAAACCCACACAGATAAGGGATAGAGTAGCGACAATTTGTGGAGCAGCGATTTTAAAAAAGGCATACAGGTGCACAAATTGTCACAATTGTGACATTTTGTGCAAATTGTGACAATTTGTGCAGTGGTGAAATTTTGTGCGGTAACAGACTCCCTCAACACTGTCATTCAGAGATGCAAGCACATTGCTAACAAACTAGGGCAACACTATGTTGTGCTAACAGTTGATGAAGCCTTGTTCTGCAAAGTGATAGAGTTGAAATGGGCGAAAAAAGAATACCAGAACCTTCTGGTTGTCAGGCTTGGTGGTCTTCATATCTCACTAAACTTCATGAAGGTCATTGGAAACACAGGGAATGCTCAGAACTTGGAGTTGTGGGTAGAAAGCAATCTCCTTGGACCAAAGACCGCGGAACAAGTTCTGACAGGAACGTCGTGCATCAGAGGCATGAGATCTCACAAATTAACACTTCAAGCCATGTGGAGAATCCTGCTTCCTCAGCTGTTGCAATTCATCAATGAAGAAAAGAGGACTGAAAGAGGAGACTGAAAATAATGTACAGAAGGACGACACAGGCGCGCTGCTGTCTCTTCTTGCTTCCAACCAGTTCAGAGATCTTGTGGATGACTTTGTTGCATCCCATGGTGATGCCAACTTTCAGCTTAGGTGGACTGACATGCAAATGGTGGAAATCATGCTAATGTTTGTCAGAGCAAGCAGAGATGGTGACTGGAAGCTGCATATGCGCGCATTCACGTCCATGCTTCCATATGATGCGATATGACTACACCAGCTATGCACGCTGGGGCTGTGTGTACGTGAGCGAAATGCAACAACTGCCAGAAGAGGTCAAAGCTGAATTTGAAGCTAGAAACTTTGTGGTGAAACGTGGGAAGCAGTCTTTCAACCAAGTTGATCCAGATCAAAGCCAGGAGTGGCTCAATGGGACAGGGAAAAGGTGTGGCGGAATCGTGGGTATCACAAAACACCATTAGCTTTGAGCAGATGGACGCCGTCGTATAACATGCGATCCCACATTTCCTGTGAAACCAGAGAAGCTTTTGACGCTGGTCTAGAGGATACTGTCAACCATATTGAGCGCAACAGAGGAAGAAGAAGGCAGGACAGGAAAGATGAAGATAGTGTGTTCACTACTCTGAAGAACTTCAAACTGTTCTCCAGCGATGTTCCTGAAGAACTGCAAAACATTGCAACCAAGGATCTCGCCCACGAGAGCATTGAGGAGGACTTGCTAACTGCACAGCTAAAAGGTCAAAATCAGTTGAACACGTTTGTTGATGAGAGATTACTCCCTCTTAGTGAAAGGAAGATAAAGTTTCGTGATGCCTTGACAAAGAACACGCCACTAACTTTTGCAATTCTGTAGGAAGTAAGCCAGCAGAATGTGCACAGTACCAAACAGAAAGCACGAACTGATGCCAGTACCCTCTGCACTAGCAGAGATGAACGGGACGCTATGTTCTAGTTCAAAGTGCTTCTGCTTCAGGCACTCGCTCATGAAGTACCCTGTCCACCACACCTAGATGAGGCTGATCTTGGTGACAATACCACACTTCTTGTTGAAGGACAGGCACTCATCTGCAGCATTGGAAAACACGAACAAGCGACTACATTTGGAGGCCTGGCAGACGTTTTCATCAATACTCTTCATCAAGCTGGGCGAGGTTTCAAACGCATTGATGTAGTTTTCGACAGATACAACCAGACTTCCATCAAGACAGAAACACGGAGAAGACGGGGTAAAGATTCTCAGCCAATCAGAAAAAAAAACATTGATGAAGGCAGAGACGTGCCCCTACCAGCAAAGTGGGAGAACTACATTTCTCACCCTGATAACAAGGCTGACCTGGCGAAGTTTCTGTCAAGACAGACCATGCTGCATGCTCCAGTTGACCAAACTACTGTTGCAGGTGGTGGCTTCAGTGATGTCACACAGGTGGAGTCTTCAAACCCCAACACAGATGTACGTCCTCTGGAGGCTTCACACGAGGAGGCTGACACGAGGATAATCCTGCACTGTGCATACGGTGAGGCTGAGGCAAGCAGCATTGTTGTGTCCTCAAGGGACACGGATGTTGCAGTTCTGCTGCTGGTGCATTTTCATCACATCAAGTGTCCCAAAGTCTGGATAAAAGCAGGCACTGCCAAATCCAGAAAATACATCCCCCATCCATGCTTTAATAGAACCTACAGCCATTGAAAGAGATAAGCTCCAAAACCTTGCTGGATTTCATGCTTTCACGGGCTGTGACACAACCCCGTACTTTGCTGGACATAGTAAGACAACTTGCTTGAAGGTTTTCCTGCAGCAACCTGATCTGTTGAGTTCACTGGGAAAAGAAACCCTCACAGACGAGACACTGCGAAATGCTGAAGTCTTCATTTCCAGTGTGTATGGAGTACAAAACTGTGACTCGGTGAACATGGCTCGGCCAGTCCTCTTTCGCAAAGCCCATGCACCACAAACACTGCCTCCAACACGTGATGCCTTGTTTTTCCACACACAGCGGGCACACTATCAGACAGCCGTCTGGCTACAAGCTCACCTGCAGCTCCCCTGCCTTCCCCTCCCCCCTCCCCCCCCCCTCCCCGCCAGAAACCATGGGCTGGAAACTAGAAGGCGGCACCTTGATTCCTGTTCTCAAGTCACTCCCATCAGTTCCTGAGGCATGCACTGATGTGATCTTCTATGGATGCAAAAAGCAGTGCACTAGTCCCCGGTGCAAGTGCAGAGCAGCCAGTCTTCCTTGCACAGTAGCATGCAAGTGCAGTGACACCACAACAAATGAAACGAAGTGTATGAGTTCTAGACAATGTATCAGTGATTGTGACGTAAGTAACGAGCAAAAATGATGACTATAATTTTTACAGACTCGTTTGGCTGGCTTGAATAAAAAATTACAATAAGATGGAAGAATTCACTAAGAAAGCAAAAACGACTGAAGTTATTTAAGAAGTACCAATACATTTGATTTACTTATAATGACCCATTAACTTTAACTAACAAACACTAAGTCTTATCAGTATTCTTCTCCCTTTCTTTCAATCCCTCCTCCCTCCCTCATTGACACCCCGATCCCTCTTGAAAGTACAGAAACAGCTGTTTCTGATAGACTGTGAATGTTTTGTTTTTAATGGTAAAGAAGTATTGACTATAAACAACTCGAGTGCTTGAATGCTCTCTCTCTCTCTCTCTCTCTCTCTCTCTCTCTCTCTCTCTCTCTCTCTCTCTCTCTCTCTCTCTCTCTCTCCTCTCTCTCTCTCTCTCTCTCTCTCTTCAACTATTTCGTAAAACAAAAAAGAACAAATGTTTTTGTTTCTAATTAACAGATTGTTTTGTTAAGGCAAGGTAAGGAGAGAAATAAACTGTGGCTCCGTTTTGATTTTGTTTGTAACTGCTGTCATGTTGTACTGGCTTGTCGTTTTGTGCATTTATGATTTTTTTTAAAAATTGGTTGAATATGTTAAAAAAAGGAGTACGTTTTTTTTCTCCTTTCAAATATAAACTACAACAATAATTAGTCAATAACAAAACTTTTTGTGTCTCAAACAATGGAAGTTTGGTTACAGAATCCTTATGTCAGTGTTTATGGCAGCCATTTTGAATATTTATTTTTTTAGTGCAAAAAGTACGCTTTTGCGAGATTGTCAGACAACAAAACTGAAAAGAGCGTGGTCACATTCTTTAGAATCAGTTGTCTAACAATTCCTAACATTTGCCACCTAATTTTTATTTTGGCCTTTTTGTGAAATCTTTCCTAGTCTGTCATGCCCAATGTGTTATTTTACCGTTATAGCCGTTACTGATGGCTATAACGGCCCATAACGGTTTTTCTTCTCTATGAAATGTCTTAGAAATTACTTGGCAGATCTTTCTGGAAATATGTAGGTATGTTCTTTATGGGTTATGGATCATGCCCGATGTGTTATTTTAGCGTTATAACCGTTATTAACGGCCATAACGGCCCGTAATGGTTTTACTTCTTATGGAATATCTCAGAAAGTACTTGGCCGATGTTTCTGAAAATTTGTAGGTATGTTCATTATGGGTCACGGATCATGCCCGATGTGTTATTGTACCGTTATAGCCGTTACTGATGGCTATAACGGCCTATAACACTTTGCTTCTTTATGGAAAATCTCAAAAAGTATTTGGTCGATCTTTCTCAAAATTTGAAGATATGTTCATTAATGGTCACAGATGATGGCCGATGTTTACCAGAATAGCCGGTACTGGCGGCTATAACGGGCCAAAGTGGTTTTTCCTCTTTACAGAATATCTCACGCGTTTTCAAGATAAACTGCGAGTACCTTTATATGCTTTGCATCTTGTTAGTAATTCTAATGGCACCAGCAACAGTGGTAGCAGTAGCCGTGGCGGCAGCAGCTGTAGCAGTAGTGATGTGAGCAGTAACAACAGTAACAGCAGCAGCAACACTAGTACAAGCAGCTGTATGGTAGTATTATGTGTAATGACAGCCGCTGTATTTCGTCACTTTAGCTATGACCTTTTGCTTCTTAAACACGTGTGTTTGTTTACTATTTGAATGCGAGGAGGAGGAATAGGAGGTGGAGGAGAGAAGGGTGTTTCTGTGTTGGTGATAGTGCTGATGCTGGTCGGTGTCGTCTTCATCGTTGTTGCAGTGGTGTGTGTGTGTGTGTGTGTGTGTGTGTGTGTGTGTGTGTGCGTGCGTGCGTGCGTGCGTGCGTGCGTGCGTGCGTGCGTGCGTGCGTGCGTATGTGTGTGTGTGTGTGTGTGTGTGTGTGTGTGTGTGTGTGTGTGTGTGTGTGTGTGTGTGTGTGTTTCTCTCTTCTTTTTTTTTTAATTCAGCCAAAGCTTGCATAGATACAGATACCAACAACAGGGACAACCTTATAGACCAGCCGCCATGGCGAAGTGGTTAGCGTCGCGGACTCCCGGCTGGGAGGTCGTGGGTTTGAATCCCATCAGAGTCATGTGGGTTTTTTTCTGCCCCGACCGGCTCCTACCCAGAGTTGAGTTTGCTGCGGACTCAGTTGGGAAGACTGGGACCACACAGTCGAGTTTCATCCACTTAATGGATGCGTTTCTGAGAGTGTTGCTCAAATTTCCTGACCAACACTGCAGGTGCCTGTATCGTTCGGGCCTGGTTGACGCCAGGATATATTATGAAAGGAAGCGTAGAGTACAGCCCTGTCATGTAGTCTCAGACCGAAATGGAATACCGTAGCATCATCTAATCATCCTCATTCCCATTGATCAGCATTAAAAAAAAAATGTCTCAAATTCTGTGGCCCTTCATGCCCTGCTCTCATGGTGACCTCAGTTTCGATGTCCTCTCCGCGTCTGTGGCCTTGGTTTGGTTCCGTCGGGGTCACCGGTATCGGCGAGTCCATGGGGGCTGTCGTTGGACGGACGTGGTGGCGCCCTCCGGAGGGAGAGCTCACTCACGCCGGCTCCGCGACTAAGCAATTATTGTCGTCAGTAGGGGGCTTAGTAGGTGGTGTCCTGCGTATGTTAGATCAGAACAGGCGCCACTGAACACCACCGAAGTGACTCGGCAGCAGTGCAGTGTTTCCTCCGGTGGGTTGCCTCTTGACGACTTGACATTGACTGCTCCCTGTAGATTGCTGGTGCCGGTACTGCGGTGGGGCCAGCCGGCTGTGGCTGTGGCTGTGGACGGGGTGTCGGAATGAGCGGCGTGGGTGCACTGCCTCTGAGGTAGCGCAGAGGTTGGGACAGCAAAAAAAAAAAAAAAAAAGGAACAACCTTATAGTGATTCTTACGGCACGATACACCGATGTATCGCAGCAGCAAACTCAACTCTGGGTAGGAGCCGGTCGGGCAGAAAAAAACCCACATGACTCTGATGGGATTCAAACCCACGACCTCCCAGCCGGAGTCCGCGACGCTAACCACTTCGCCATGGCGGCTGGTCTATAAGGTTGTCCCTGTTGTTGGTATCTGTATCTATGCAAGCTTTGGCTGAATTAAAAAAAAAGAAGAGAGAAACACACACACACACACACACACACACACACACACACACACACACACACACACACACACACACACACACATACGCACGCACGCACGCACGCACGCACGCACGCACGCACGCACGCACGCACGCACACACACACACACACACACACACACACACACACACACCACTGCAACAACGATGAAGACGACACCGACCAGCATCAGCACTATCACCAACACAGAAACACCCTTCTCTCCTCCACCTCCTATTCCTCCTCCTCGCATTCAAATAGTAAACAAACACACGTGTTTAAGAAGCAAAAGGTCATAGCTAAAGTGACGAAATACAGCGGCTGTCATTACACATATACTACCATACAGCTGCTTGTACTAGTGTTGCTGCTGCTGTTACTGTTGTTACTGCTCACATCACTACTGCTACAGCTGCTGCCGCCACGGCTACTGCTACCACTGTTGCTGGTGCCATTAGAATTACTAACAAGATGCAAAGCATATAAAGGTACTCGCAGTTTATCTTGAAAACGCGTGAGATATTCTGTAAAGAGGAAAAACCACTTTGGCCCGTTATAGCCGCCAGTACCGGCTATTCTGGTAAACATCGGCCATCATCTGTGACCATTAATGAACATATCTTCAAATTTTGAGAAAGATCGACCAAATACTTTTTGAGATTTTCCATAAAGAAGCAAAGTGTTATAGGCCGTTATAGCCATCAGTAACGGCTATAACGGTACAATAACACATCGGCATGATCCGTGACCCATAATGAACATACCTACAAATTTTCAGAAACATCGGCCAATTACTTTCTAGTTTTCCATAAGTTTTAAAACCCATTACGGCCTTTTAGGGCCGTTAATAAGGGTTATAACGCTAAAATAACCATCGGGCATACCCATAACCCAAAAAGAACATACCAACAAAATTTCCCAGAAAATCTGCCAAAAATTTCTAAGACATTTCATAGAGAAAAAAAACCGTTAGGGCCGTTATAGCCATCAGTAACGCTATAACGGAAAAAATAACACATTGGCTGACAGACTGGGAAAGATTTCAAAAAAAGGGCCCAAAAAATAAAAATTGGGGTGGCAAATTTGGGATTGTTAACAACGATTCAAAAGAAGTACCACCTCTTTTCATTTTGTTGTCTGACAATCTCGCAAAAGCGACTTTTTGCACAAAAAAAAAATTTTCAAAATGGCTGCCATAAACACTGCATAAGGATTCTGTAACCAACTCCATTTTTGAGACACAAAAAGTTTTGTATTGACTAATTATTGTTGAGTTTATATTTAAAAGGAAAAAAAAACGTACCCCCTTTTTTTTTAACAAAAAACCCAAAAATTTTAAAAAAAAAAATCAAAATCAAAAAACGACAACCAGTAAAACCCTGAAAATTTTCAAAACAAAATCAAAAGGGAGCCCAGTTTATTTCTCCCCTTCCCTTTGCCTTAACAAAACAATCTTTTAATTAAAAAAAAAACATTTGTTCTTTTTGTTTTACGAAAATTTGAAGAAGAAAAGGAGAGAGAGAGAGAGAGAGAGAGAGAGAGAGGAGAGAGAGAGAAAGAGAGGAGAGAAGAGAGAGAAAGAGAGAAATTTTAAAGCACTCGATTTGTTTTATATAAATACTTCTTTACCTTTAAAAAACAAAACTTCACAGTCTATCAGAACACTTTTTCTGTACTTTCAAAGGATCGGGGTGTCAATGAGGGAGGGAGGGGGTTTTGAAAGAAAGGGAGAAAATACGAAAAGACTTAGTGTTTGTAGTTAAATTTAAAATGGTTTTAAAAGTAAATAAATTTATTGGTACTTTTTTAAATAATTTTCAGTTTTTTTTTGCTTTCTTTAGTGAATTTTTCCTCTTTTTTAATTTTTTTTTCAAGCCACCAAACGAGTCTTAAAAAATTATAGCATCATTTTTGCTCGTTACTTACGCAAAATCCTGAACATTGCAGAACCTACATTTCTTTTTCATTTGTTGGGGTGCACTGACTTGCATGCTACTGCAAGGAAGAGGCTGCTCGCACTTGCACCGGGCTATTTCACTGCTTTTTCTCCATAAAGATCCATCAGTGAAAAGCCTCAGGAACGATGGGATGATTTGGGAAAAACGGGAATAAAGGTCCGCCTTCTATTTCCAGCCCAGGGTTTCTGGCGGGAGGGGGGGGGGGGGGAGGGGAAGGCAGGGAGCTCGTGACTGTAGCCAGACGGCTGTCTGAAGTGTGCCCGCTGTGTGGGAAAAAAAAGGGCATCCGGTTGGAGGCTGTTTGTGGTGCAGGGGCTTTGCAAAGGGGACGGCCGAGCCATTTTCCCCGAGTCACATTTTGTACTCCAACACACGAAATGAAGCTTCACATTTCGCAGTGTCCGCTTGAGGTTTCTTTTCCCAGTGAACTAAAACAGATCAGGTTTGCGCGGGAAAAACCCTTCAACAAGTTTTTTAAACTATGTCCACAAAGTAGGGGTTTGCACAGCCCGGAAACAGAAACCCCAAAAGGGTTTTTGGAGCTTATCTTTTTCAATGCTGTAGTTCTATAAAGCAGGATGGGGGGATGTATTTTCTGGATTTGGCATGCCTGCTTTATCCAATTTTGGGGACACTTAGTGATAAAAGCACCACACAGAACTGCAACATCCTTTCCCCTTGAGGACACAACAATCTGCTTGCCTCAGCCTCCCGTATGCACAGTGCGGGAATCCCGTGTCAGCCCCTCGGTGAACCTCCAGAGGACGTACACTTTTTGGGGTTTTTGAAGACTCCACCTGTTGACACACTAAACCCACCACCTGCAACAGAGTTTGGTCAACTGGAGAGCAGCATGGCCCTTCTTGACAGAAACTTCCCCCAGGTCACCTTTTATCAGGGGAAAAAGAGTTCTCCCACTTTGCGGGTAGGGCACTCTCTGCTTCATCAATGTTTTTTTTTTTGATTGGCGAGAATCTTTACCCCCGCTTCTCCGTGTTTCTTCTTATGGAATCTGTTTTTATCGTCGAAAACTCATCAATGCTTTTAAACCCGCCCAGCTTTATAAGGATTGTGAAAACGCGCCCGGCCTCCCAAAGTACCTTGTTTTGTTTTCCAAGCTGCAGATGAGGCCTGTCCTTTAACAAAATGTGGATTGTCACCAAGATCACCTCATCTAGGTGGTGGACAGGGGACTTCATGACGAGGCCTAAGCAAAGACTTTTAACTGAACATAGCGTCCCCTTCTCTCTCTATGCAGAGGGACGGGGTCATTCGTGCTTTCTGTTTGGTACTGTGCACATTCTTTCGGGGTTACTTTTCCTCAGAATTGCAAAAGTTAGGGCGTGTTCTTTTTCAAGGGATCACGAAAAATTTATCTTCCTTTCACAAGAGGGGGTAATCTCTCATCAACAAAAGGTTCAACTGATTTGACCTTTTTTGCTGTCAGTTAGCAAACCTCCTCAATGCCTCGTGGGGGAGATCCCTTTGGTTTTCAAAGTTTTGCTTCTTTAGGAACATCGCTGGGGAACTTTTTTAAGTTCTTCGATATAACACACACTTCATTTTTCCCGTCCTGCCTTCTTCTTCCCTGTTGGCCCCAAAATGGTACAGTACCCAACCGCGTCAAAGCTTTTCGGTTTTTACAGGAAAAAGTGGGATCCAGTTTATACCCGGCGTCCATCTCTCAAAGCTAATGGTGTTTTGTGTAAACCCCCATTCCGCCACACCTTTTCCCTGTCCCATTGAGCCCCTCCGGGTTTATCTGGATAACTTGGGGTTTAAAGACTGCTTCCCACTTTTCACCACAAAGTTTCTGCTTCAAATTCACTTTTCCTCTTCTGGGAGTTGTTGCATTTCGTCACAAAACCCCACAGCCCCCGCGTGCAAGCTGTGTAGTCAATCGCATCATATGGAAAACATGGACGTGAATGCGCGCATTGCACTTCCAGCACCACTCTGCTTCCTGCAAAAATTAGCATGATTTCCACCATTCATTCACCACCTAAAACTGAATTGGGATCACCATGGGGGCAACAAATTCATCCACAAGTCTCGAACTGGGTTAAAACAAGAAGAGACAGCACGCGCCTGTGTCGTCCTTCTTACATTTTTTTCAGTCTCCTCTTTCAGTCCTCTCTTTTTTTCATTGAAATGCAACAGCTAGGAAACGGGTTCTCCACGCTTAATGTAATTTGTAATCCCCCCCATGCCTCTGATGCACGACGTTCCTGTCAAACTTGTTCCGCGGGCTTTGGTCCAAGGGGATTGCTTTCTACCCACAACTCCACAATTCTGACATTCCCTGTGTTTTCCAAAGACCCCTTTATAATTTAGTGGAAAAATGAAGACCACCAAGCCGACAACCAGAAGTTCGGGATTCTTTTTTCGCCCATTTCAACTCTATCACTTTTCAGAAAAGGCTTCACAACTGTTTTTCACAACATATTTTGCCCAGTTTTTTACAAGGCTTGCATCTCTGAATGAAGTGTTGAGGGGGCTGTTACCGCACAAAATTTCACCACGCACAAATTGTCACAATTTCACAAAATGTCACAATTGTGACAATTTGTTTCACCTGTAGCCTTTTTTAAAATCGCTGCTCCACAAATTGTCGCTACTCTATCCCTTATCTGTGTGGGTTTGGGTGCATGTGGGTGGGTGGATGGATGGGTGGATATACTCTATGATGTATTTGTATTGTTTTGCGTTTTTATTCTTCGGTTGTTTTCTTTTGAAAGATACTTTCCGAGCAGTCTCCCA
>CM031626.1:14378400-14398400 GCA_018398815.1 Conus ventricosus
AATTAAAAAGAAAAAAAAGTTTTAATATTAAGAGTGGCACCTTTCTTCACCAGATTCGACACGCCGTCATTTCGTGATGGCTACTCCACTCTTAGTTACATGCCCTGTGGCGAAAGGGAGGCGCGGAGGGGGTGGGAGGGGGGGTGCGAGGGGCGGAAGGGGGGCAGGAGGCTTTTTTTTTTTCCCAGTACAAATAGCTCCACAGGCATTCAGGAAACTCGGTGCAGAAGAACTTCCTCGTTTCTGTCTGTCGCTCCGTTTTTAATGCTTTAATCTTTTTTGTTTTCCTTCTTTTTTTATTGTCTTTCTTACTGTCGTTTACTGTTTAACTGCCTTTGTTAACCTTTCTCCTCTTTTGTTCTGGAATCTCTCTCTCTCTCTCTCTCTCTCTCTCTCTCTCTCTCTCTCTCTCTCTCTCTCTCTCTCTCTCTCTCTTTTTTTTTTTTCTCTGCACTTTTTAGACATACAACAATTTATGACATGTCCGCTGTTTTTAATATGTTTTTGCTGTAATCTAGCGATTGGAGGGTACCAGTTATACACATGTCTGGAAGGGACATTACTCACCTATTCTTTAGCATCTGCTTCCTGATACAGCCATAAAAAAGACATATATATTATATATATATATATATATTTTTTTTTTTTTTTTTTTTTTTTTTTTGGTGGTCTTCCTGTAGATCTTTTTCAACAAACGTAATGAAAAAAAAAATCAACAGCGGTGACCTTTTTTTTATTGCCTGAAGATGGAAAGGACTTTCCCTGGTGGACCTGCAGAAAATGACTTTATGAAGTTGGCCTCGCATCATATTTACAGGCTGACAGGGTAGTGCCCCCACCGCCCCCTCCCCTTTGTGGGAAAATGTCTTCAACTGTCACCTAGAGTGATGAGGTATCTTTTTCCTGCCTCTGTTCAGCGCCGGCTTTATCGCAAGTGAATTCACACCTGTGTGAATGTGTGTGTGTGTGTGTGTGTGTGTGTGTGTGTGTGTGTGTGTGTGTGTGTGTGTGTGTGTGTGTGTGTGTGTGTGTGTGTGTGTGTGTAACACGGAGAGAGTGAGTTAGAGAGAGAGTTTCAGTCTGTCTATCTGTCTGTGTATCTGGTTGTGTGTGTGTGTGTGTGTGTGTGTGTGTGTGTGTGTGTGTGTGTGTGTGTGTGTGTGTGTGTGTGTGTGTGTGTGTGTATAACACGGAGAGAGTGAGTTAGAGAGAGAGTTTCAGTCTGTCTATCTGTCTGTGTATCTGGTTGTGTGTGTGTGTGTGTGTGTGTGTGTGTGTGTGTGTGTGTGTGTGTGTGTGTGTGTGTGTGTGTGTGTGTGTGTGTGTGTGTGTGTGCGTGCGTGCGTTCGTGCGTGCGTGCGTGCGTGTGTATGTGTGTGTGTGTCTGTATGTGTGTGTGTGTGTGTGTGTGAGAGAGGAGAAGAGGAGAGAGAGAGAGAGAGAGAGGGAGAGAGAGAGAGAGAGAGGAAGAGAGAGAGAGAGAGAGAGAGAGAGAGAAAGAGAGAGTACATGTGTATACGTGTGATGGTCAGCTCAAAAGTGAGTGTGCGCGAAAAGGCGCGGGCATACTCTCTCTCTCTCTCTCTCTCTTCTCTCTCTCTCTCTCTCTCTCTCTCTCTCTCTCTCTCTCTCTCTCTCTCTCTCTCTCTCTCTCTCTCTTCTCTCTCTCTCTAACAGAATCAATGAAAATTAGCTGTCGTACTCATGATCCTCAAGGTAGAGTGGCTTATTGTATTGCAAGGCGAGAATACAAAAAAATTGTTAAAAAGAAAGGAGAAAGAGTATAATAAGTTCTTAATAGATAAGTTGATTTCCTCAGTTAAATGCCAAAAAGACTTCTGGGGGGACTGCTCGGAAAGTATCTTTCAAAAGAAAACAACCGAAGAATAAGATAACTAGCGATATTTGGTTTCATCATTTCCAAAATTTGTTAGAACTGAATGTTAGTGACAGTGTTAATGAAGAAGTGGTGGATGCTGATGTAGATAGTTCATTTAATCGTCCAATATCCATAGAAGAGGTTACTTTAGCTATTAGAAAACTAAAAAATGGCAAGTCAGCTGGCCAGATGGTCTTATTGGAGAACTATTTAAACACGCAACACAACAGGCTGTGCAATTTTTTCATAAATTATTTAATAAGTTATTTAATGAGGGCTTGTACCCTGATAATTGGTGTGAATCTATTATTTTGCCTATATTTAAAAAAGGAGATGTGGACAATCCCAATAATTATAGAGGAATTTCCCTTAGTGACATTAGCAGTAAACTATTGGAATTATTATTAATAGGAGAATACAAGAATGGGTTGATGAGAATAATATAACCGGGGAACAGCAAGCAGGATTCAAAAAGGGTTATTCGACCGTGGATCACATGTTTACCTTGTTGGCACTTATCAAAAGCAGTTTTCTCGTAATCGTAAGCTATATGTTGCTTTTATAGATTTCCAAAAGGCATTTGATTCAATCAATAGAAATATACTTTGGCCAATTCTACAAAAAAATGGTATATGCGGTAAACTCTATAGGTGTATTAAAAGCATGTATAATGTTGTTAGAGCTAGAGTCCGTTGTGGAGGTAAACTGACAGATTTCATTAACTGTACAGCTGGAGTCAGACAAGGAGATGCATGTAGTCCAGTTTTATTTTCTTTGTTTATAAATGAACTAGCTATAGAAGTTATCAATAATGGTAGACATGGTGCCTTGTTGTCTCTTGATACCTTAGAGTTGTTTATTCTTTATTTGCTGATGATATTATTTTGATATCAGAAACGCCTGTTGGTCTACAGACTCAGTTGAATAATTTACGACGTGCTGCTGGTACACTTCAATTAAAAGTTAATATGTCAAAAAGTAATATCATTGTGTTTCGTAAGGGGGGCTATCTTGGTGCAAGGGAAAGATGGGTTTATGATGATGTTAATATGCCAGTTGTTAATGCATACAAGTATTTAGGTATAATGTTTTCCACGCGGTTGAGTTGCACAGGTGCTTGTAAAGATTTGGCAAGTAGGGCAAAGAATGCTTACTATGTATTATGAAAAAGTTGTTTGTTTTGAATAATACATCCTTTAAGGTATTTATCAAGTTATTCGATACCAAGTACAGCCCGTTGTACTTTACGGCTCTGAGTTATGGGGCTTAGACAAAGCTGCAACTTGTTGCGAATCTGTTCATTTATTTGCTCTAAAAAAGTTTCTTGGTGTAAACAGACGTACGCCGAATGATATGATATACGGAGAAAAAACTAATCGCCACCCAATATTTGTTTTATCTGCTGTTAATTGCATTCGATATTGGCTTAAGTTATTGCAAATGTGTAACGATAGAATTCCAAGAAAAGCCTACAATATGCTTCTTGATATGGACTCTAAAGGTAAAAAATAACTGGGCCTCCAAAGTTCGTATTTGTTTGACAGAATATGGGTTTGGATATGTCTGGTTAAATCAGGGAGTGGGAAATATCAAAGCATTTATAAGTATTTTCAGACAACGATTAATAGATTGTACATGGCAAAAATGGTCTGACCATATTCACAATAGTGATAGATTTAGTTTCTATACCAATGTTTGCAGTGTGCATGATTTGAAACCATATTTGACCGCTGATATTGATAGACATTTACAGTATGTTACAACACGGTTTCGATTAGGAATATCAGAATTAAAAGTGCACCTTTACAGATACAGAATGGCTAACAACGAGGATCTGATTTGTCCATTATGTAAAGTAGCACAAGAAGATGAAATACATTTTGTTCTTTGCTGTCTGCTCTTAGTAGTATTCGTGAAAAGTTCATCAAACCTAAGTATTATAGTCAACCGTGTTTATTTAAATTGTGTTTATTAATGTCTTCTCAATCAGTTGAAGTTATTAGAGGTCTTTCAATGTTTCTTTCAAAAGCATACAAGTTCAGAGAAACTGCCACATCTTGAGAATTTTGTTCGTATCGCCATTGCTATGTCTTTGTTAAGTCATAACTAGCGCTGCTTCAATGCTCTTTTGTTGTTTACATTCCCTCATAAGGGGCCTTGGCCTAAATGAAATTAAACGGGATTCTGAATTCCGAATCAGAATCAGAATCAATGAAAGTCCCTGTAAATGTTCTGTTGAAAACAACAAGTATGAATCATCGGCACAATGATTCAAGAAAGTGTTCCACGCTATTAACAAAAGAAACTAAGGTTATATCTTAGACGAAAATGACTGGCTGATTATTATACGCCTCGTAGCTTTGATACTTAACTTTGTGCCTCATGCTATATAGATCTTCACCATTCACTCATGTAGCGTAGCTTTGTTTGCTAAGATACGTTCATTTACAATTTCTACTACACATTTATGTTTAGAAGAGATTGTCAAGATTGTGAAATGTGAAACTGGAATATATTTATCTTTTTCACCTCCTCCCCTCACCCCCCCCCCCCTCCTCATTCCTGGCTCGCCCCCATCTCCTTGACTCCCTTCCCAGCCCATCACTCCCGTTTCCATTTGGTACCTCCATGTATTGTGGCCAAAGGCCAACATACATTAAAGTTCTGAGTTCTGAGCTCTCTCTCTCTCTCTCTCTCTCTCTCTCTCTCTCTCTCTCTCTCTCTCTCTCTCTCTCTCTCTCTCTCTCTGTGTGTGTGTGTGTGTTGTGTGTGTGTGTGTGTGTGTGTGTGTGTGTGAGCAGCAGGTAACATTCGACAACAAATATGTACATTTGCACCACTGTAAATAAAGTGTGTTCGCAGGTTGAACGTATTCCACGGTGTACTCAAAAGATTGCCGTATTATCCTGGACAACGATTAAAAGGATATGCTTACCATTTTATATGATGGGACAGTACCTCACGGTGATCACCGCAGAGATGATGATTACATGTCAGTTATTGTTATGAAGGTCACGCATCGGACGACGAATTCCCAAAACCTTGCCTACATGGAGGCTAATTTCATACGTATGCCACAGGTACATTTTTTTTTTTTTCGTTTTTATTTTTACTTTTTATTTTCACGTTTGCCTTGCAGAAAAACGAGCAAGTTCTCCCCTTTATTCTTCCCTTAGTGTGGTACGAGGGCGTGTGACGCAAGTGTAATAAAACATTTGAATCTGGACCTCTCCCATTCTCTCCCCCTCCCCCACCACCCCCGTCTATTTCCTTCCCCTTCTTTTCCTTTTATAGACGTTGCTTCTGTGTATATTGTGTAACATGCCTTAGCTCATAGTTTCTAATTAAACATGCGGATTTGTATATCGAATTCTGCAATTATTAAACACGTTTTGTCTCTTTTTTTTCACCTCCACCACCCTCGTCTTTACAATAGTTTTTTTTGTTTGTTTTTTTTGTTGTTGTTTGTTTGTTTATAAAGACGGTCTTTTTTGTGGGGCTTATATTTTTCCCCATTTCTTCTTCTTTTTTCTTTTTTTCTGCAAAGGGTCACACATCATGCATTGTCTGTGTGTTTCATTACTGATGGACATTCGCTTGCTGTTTTCATACTTTTTTCGACTTTGATATTATTTACTTATATATATATATATATATATATATATATATATATATATATATTATATATATATATATATATATATACATATATATATATATATATATATATATATATATTTTACAATATACAATATATATATATATATACAATAAACTAATAAATTCCAATGGTAAGTACTGAGCGCTATTCCAGGAACTTACAGAGCAGCTTGGTGGTGCAATGACTGCAAGAAATGTTCAATTATAAACAAAGCTTGCTCTTATGTCTTAGATTGAATCTACTTTTCATAAGAAAATGTAGCTTGTTTTGCTCTTTCATGATTTTCTTTTGCTTCTTAGGTGGCACCTTTGGTTGGTTTTTTGAAAACTCAACAAACATACTACAGTATTGCACACCAGCTTTTTCTGGGATAGCATTCTTCTTAAAACCAAAAAGGCAGAGGAGTCAAATTACCACTTTCCGCGGTCACTGAGGAGAAACAATCAGGTTTCGAAATACCGGTATCTGACCAGGAGTTATATGTTAGTGAGTTTCCTCACCATTGGAGACTGTCTCCCTCTTGGAGACTATAAGCTTGCTGAAGGCTCATTTTGAGAAGCATTTATTTGATTTTTCCCCATTCACCCACTCAAGCACATACTGTTAGTTAGGCAGAATTATCTACCACTGCAGATATGAATGCTTATCTTCCCCTATTTCTTCAATCTAAGACATAAGAGCAAGCTTTGTTTATAATTCAATTTTGGCCTCATATACTGTACCATGTCAGACAATAGCATTCACGGCAGTTAGTCAGCTCTGCCAGGCGAAGTTTTTGTGTGGCTAATGCAGTAATAAGACAGTCACGTGATGCCCAACCCGCTTCCGCCGTAAGAAGAAGCCCGTGTCAACCTCCCGTACCCCATTCTCTCTCGGCCTGCCGTCCAAGCAAGATAAGTCTTGTGCTCTGTCTCGCCTTCTCTTTGCCGTTGTGTTAAGATAGCTTTGTGTTTGCTTCTTTGCTTGTTTGTTGTGGCTTGCGCACTTCACCCTTTTACTCTTGAGCCGTTGGGGGCTTTGGTTTGGTGTGCTTTATTAATCTATTTAACCATGCCATTTTTCGCCTTTGTGCCTTTGTCTCGGCAGTCATGACTTCGTCTTCCGTTCTTTTCGATCTTCGAAACTCGGAACTCCATCGCCGGTTTCACCTCTTCTCACCCCTTTTTTGCCTTTACGGCCCCTTGTTCTCCGAGTCCCAGTCCCTTCTCCTTCCATTCGGACTCCCGATTCGACTAATTTCCACGTCGTCCAGTCGGTTTCCATTTTTTCACTGGTCGTTCCGCCATTTTGTTTCGACCGGCCAAAACCGGCGTCACTTACGATCGACCTTCCTCGATCTAACACTGAGATCTCGTTACATTTAGTACACTTCCAGTGTCTCTCCGAGGTTGGTCGAGCTCTTTCTATCCCTTGATCACCCCTTTGTCTCCCCTTTGCGATCGTGCGTTCCGTGTTTGTTCCCCACCACCAGTGCCCAACATGGTGAAGGACACTAACGGCTCGAGACGCTCCATTGTTCGGCAGTCGCTCTCTACCCGGAGGAGCCGCATATCGATTCCATGGGACAAACCGCTCACGCACACGATGAGCGTACGATCGGCGTAGAGGAGGGTTCTGCGCAGGGGACGCGCGACCATCATTACGATTCCCCCTCTACCCGATCGGCGGACACACG
The DNA here is from genome assembly GCA_018398815.1 of Conus ventricosus. Lineage (NCBI taxonomy): Eukaryota > Metazoa > Mollusca > Gastropoda > Neogastropoda > Conidae > Conus > Conus ventricosus. The sequence goes on from CM031626.1 coordinate 14,385,616, forward strand.
ATCGTCGCAATCGAAGTCTAACAGGCAGTCTCAGTCGAACGGGCAATCGGCCGTCATCGCCGACTGTTTTTCATTCCAAACTTACCCTAAGTCCAAATCCAAGGGCAAGGCCCCCATTGAAAGGACCTGCCCATTCTAAATCTTCCCGTTCCCCGACTGGATCGCCTGTTTGCCTTCGATCGTGTAAGGAGACCCTCTCCTGTCATGCCGCGTCCAGCGATCATCGGCCCCTGGGGACCCTTGCCGAGACCCGGACCGGCACGGGTGACCACTCGCGGCCGGAATCACCGCACGTCACCCGATCTAATGAGACTCGTGACGCTAGCACCCCCCCCCCCCCCCACTAACGTCACCCCGTCTCATCGCCATCTCCCCAACCGTGTTCGGGTTCAGCCACGACTCGGACACGAGGAGCGTCAACACTCCGGTGGAGGGGCTGTGGACAGTCTTTGGTGGTTACCTCCCCACTGCCCACAACCCCGGGTCAGGTACGCAGGCATCGACTAGCTCGGATCTGCGCCCTCACCCCCGACGGTCGAACCACCCCGATCGATCGTTTCAATCTCCCCTAGGGGTACAGGACGTTGGGGAGCGGACTTCTTCCGCTCCCCTATTGGGCAATGTCCGCGGTCCCATTCCTCCGGGGGGAGGATCGACCAGTGGGACCAGGGGTAAACCTTTTGTCCCTTGAGGCTTACGCATCGACTCAGCCATCCCCATCCGCTACCACACGGCCAGGAGGCTCGGCGACCGTAACACTCACCGACCCTTCTGCCACGCAGGGGCCGGTACGGACCCCACCCGGGAGATGCAGGAGGCAGTGCTCTCCCTTGGTGCTCAAGGTTACCCAGGTCCCCGAGGAGACTCTGCCTCTGGGCTGTCACAGCCCGTCTTTCTCCACGGGGACCGGTGGCTCCATTCCCCCCGAGAGGAATCAGTGGCTTAGCGCTGACTCTTCCCTGACTCCATCTTAGGTCTCATGAGCTTACGCCTTCCCTCCCTTCCCGATCCTCCACAAGGTGATCAGGAAGGCGAGACTCGAGAGACCAGGCTCATTCTTGTAGCCCCATGGTGGCCCACTTAGTCCTGGTTCCCGGACCTCAAGTCCCTCACTCACGCACCCCTCTCCAGTTGAACACCAGGTGGGACATGCTCAGGCAACCCCGTTCGGGTTGCCCTCACTCCAATCCCCAGATGCTTCGCCTCCACGCCTGGCTTCTGTGCCAGCCCGGTTGCGAGCATCTAAATCCACCTCTCGAACGGACAGGTCCCAGTCCGTCCTCAATATCCTCTCCGTCGCGGGGCCTTCAGGAACTCCGACTCCTAGCCATGTCCTCTCGCAGAGCTAGCACAGAGTCCCTTTTACGATTACAGATGGAGGAAATGGGTCTCATGGTGCAAAGACATTTCTGTCCCTCACAATCGCCCCTCCAATATCCAGATAGGAAATTTCCTGTCCCACCTTAACCTCTCTGCTAGCTCCATCCGGGGCTACAGGTCGGCCATCTGCACGACCATCCGCCAAATGGGCAGACCTTCCTTTGAAAATGACTTCCTTCTCAGAGAGATCTCAGAGGGGCTGCTCTTTGTGAGGCCCGATCCCCTAGGCGTGTCCCCCTTTGGGACCTCTTCACTGTACTTGACGTCCTCAGGAAACCCCCTTTGAGCCTGTCTCCTCCATTCCTTTCGACCTTCTGTCTATGAAGACTACCTTTCTCCTCGCCCTCGCTTCCGCCAGAAGGCGAGGCGAGATCCATGCCCTTAGGGGACCCCAGAGACATTGCCTTCCACAGAGACGGCTCGTCTCTCTTAAGTTCCTTCCGAATTCCTAGCTAAGAACCAGGAACCCGGTAGTTCCTCCCCTTACCTCGTCATCCGCCCGCTGGCGGATACACTAGGGGGAGACACCTCTTCGGACATAGCCCTTTGCCTTCTCAATGTCTAAAACACTACTGGGAACGCTCACGCCCCAGGCGCGTTTCGCAAAGACGTCTTCTTATTTCCATCAACCCCAGTACCACGAAAGACATCTCAGCTGGCACTGTCTCTAGGTGGCTCTCCAAGACGGTCAGAACGGCCTATTCCCAGGCCTCCAAGGACCTCCCCGTCTTGTCCCCCCGGGCTCATGAGGTCAGAGCGCTGGCCGCTTCGGCAGCATTCCAGCACTCTGTTCCCATGCGCCACCTCCTCGAGGCAGCCTTCTGGCGTTCGGAAATCCTTCATAAAATTTTATTTAAGGGACATCCACATGACCAGGGCTGATGGTTCTGATGGGATATCCTTTGTGGCGGCTAATGCATCCATATCAGGTAACCCCAGGAACCACTAGGGCACTCGCCCTCCTCCTTTTCCTATAAATTCTGCTATTGTCTGACATGGTACAGTATATGACGCCAAAATGGGGAGTTTGTATTATACTCCCTGTTTGGCTAGTATACTTACCATGTCAGACTTTAATGCCTGCCCTGCCTTCCTCACTAGCGCCAAGGTTCTGGGGTTACCTTGCGCGCAGGCCTCGATGAATGAGGTACGGAGGTTGACACCGGCTTCTTCCTATGGCGGAAGCGGGTTGGGCATCACGTGACTGTCTTATTACTGCATAGGCACACAAAAACCTCGGGCTGGCAGAGCTGACTAATTGCCGTGAATGCTATTGTCTGACATGGTAAGTATACTAGCCAAACAGGGAGTATAATACAAACTCCCCATATTTCTTGCAGTCATTGCACCACCAAGCTGCTCTGTAAGTTGCTGGAATGGTGCTCGGTACTTATCCTTGGAATTTATTAGTTTATTGTAATTTAGTCCTTGCAGATTCATTCCAAAACTGGCCTCAGCCCTTGTGTCTTAAGAGGTTATCTTTTTATATTTTTACTTTTCACAAGAAAATGTAGCTTGTTTTGCTCTTTCATGATTTTCTTTTGCTTCTTAGGTGGCACCTTTGGGTTTTTTTTTGAAAACTCAACAAACATACTACGGCATTGCACACCAGCTTTTTCTGGGATAGCATTCTTCTTAAAACCGAAAAGGCAGAGGAGCCAATTTACCACTTTCCGCAGTCACTGAGGAGAAAACAATCAGGTTTCGAAATACCGGTATCTGACCAGGAGTTATATGTTAGTGAGTTTCCTCACCATTGGAGACTGTCTCCCTCTTGGAGACTATATGCTTGCTGAAGGCTCATTTTGAGAAGCATTTATTTGATTTTTCCCCATTCACCCACTCAAGCACATACTGTTAGTTAGGCAGAATTATCTACCACTGCAGATATGAATGCTTATCTCCCCTATTTCTTCAATCTAAGACATAAGAGCAAGCTTTGTTTATAATTGAATATATATATATTATATATATTATATATATATATATATATATATATATATATATATATATATATATATTATATATATATAATCAGAGTTAAAAAGCCACTCAGAACGTTAAAGTGCTCAACCAAGTAAAGGGAGCGACATACCAGTTTAAAATAGGATTTTAAAATGGAACATTAAAAACCTACAAGCTTGTTTCAAGCTAAAATGCTCTCCTCAGGGTGTACAATTTGGGCACGCCACCGGTGTTATATATTGTGGTGTGTGGGCGTGTGAGCTCTGCGCGTGTGGCACATGGCCTGCAGGGTTTGTTTTTGTTGTTGTTGGGGCGCGTTAAGGGGGGACGTGTTAAGGAATGGTGCATTGACAAGGATTTCCATTTATGCCTGCAATTGTTTATCATTTCTACTTTAGAGTTCAGGGATGCTAGGTGGGGTTTACATATAATATGAGCCACTTTTCTGTAGTACATAAGTTGCATTTTTAGAAATGTTGTTGTATGGTGTTGCTCTTTTTATAATTTTCCATGATATGTGTAATCTATTTTTCTTATTTTTTAAGCTTCCAAAATATGTTTACTTAGTTCTGTTTGGTTTTTGTATTTTTCATTTTGAAAGACTGTTTATTAGTTAATACTGTCTAACTAACAGTATGTGCTCAAGTGGGTGGATGGGGAAAAATAAAATAAATGCTTCTCAAAATGAGCCTTCAGCAAGCTTATAAATCTCCAATAGGAGGAAACTCACTAACACATAACTCTGGTCATATACCGATATTTTGAAACCTGGTGAAGCTTGTGTGTGTGTGAGAGAGAGAGAGAGAGGAGGAGAGAGAGAGAGAAGAGAGAGAGAGAGGAGAGAGAGAGAGAGAGAGAGGCCTTTTTTCTTCTTTTTTATAAGCATTTCTTTATTGAACAGATGTTTACATAAACAAATTATTGAACTGAAGCAACAACAAGCAAATGCTTATAATGTGTTCAGTGACGGAAAATTTAACAACATAAAAACACATCGGCGGATTGCATAATCAACATTGATACGTAAAGAAAAGAAAAATGCTTAATATCATATGGGAACATTGTAAAAAGTCTTAATTTAAATTAAAAGACAGGAAAGAAGATAGAACAGATCAGAAGATCTAATAGCGATGCAACTGGGCAATCTACACAATAAATATGATTCCCCATGCACCGAACATATATAAATTTCACAGAGAGGGAGAGAGAGGAGAGATGCGTCACGTCTCCCAAAACACCAAAGAGCCCAGCCCGTGTCACAGTGGTCTAATGCGAAACGAAATCTGAGGGAGTAATAAGCAACGTCGAGGAGAAGAAGAAGAAGAAGACGCAGAGAAACAAGAAGATGAACAAGCATAAGGAAATGAACAAGATCAGGAAGAACACATACCTGAAGAAGAACAGGAAGATGAGGAAGAACGACTGATTCGACATGATGTTAAAAACGTTTTACTTTGGGCAATAAACTGATGCACAGTTTTTGAAAATTCTTTCGTTCTCTTCCATGGTGAGTGTTTGGTCACCAAAAAGAAGTGTGTGTAGTATCAATACAGCTAGGGTGAGAGAGAAAATCATATTCATTCTTATCTGTATGTAATTTGAACAATGTAACAGGTATTGCTCTGCGTTTTCTGTGTGATGGCCACACGCACATTTTGGATCAGCCAGTAGATGTCTGTTGTGTAAGTCTGATTAGTGTTGCTCATTGCTAAGCGCAATCTACACTGGTTTATTTGATCCTGTCTTGATCCAATATAATAGTATAAGGGAAAGCTGTGTCTAAAGTGTCCAAAAATTTTTTTAAAAATTGGGGTTTGATTTTTGTTTATTGAAATCTTTCTGGAAGTTTGTTCTAAAAAAGGGACTGTACTAGGTAAAAATTTTGGTTGTTGTTGTTGTTTTTTTTCAATTTTTTTTTTAAAAATTTCAGTTTTAAATCGTGGCACTTTTCCCTTTATTTGGCCCGAAAACCTTGATAAAAAATTTTGGGTAAAACGACTTTAAATTGGAAAGATCACCCTTAAATTTTTTGGACAGACAAAAACCATTTAAAAATTGGAAACAGCTTATGTCTTTCCATCTTTCTTGTAATGAACAAAAGCCAAAATTTGTTTAATTTTGGGGCCTTTTTTCCCCTTTAAAATCCCCCCATTGATGACACGAATTGTTTTCCCGGTTTTGTTTTTCTAGCAAAAATTAAAATGGGTGTCTGGCAATTGCCCCCACAAAATGTCTGCGTAGTAAAAAAGGGGTTTTTAAAAAAAAAAGGATTTGTACGTGGGCTTCAAAGTTTTTTCCGGGTTTAGTCTTTTTTTCATTTTTTTTTTCGGGACACGAAATTAAAAAGGGTTTTCTCTTTTGGGTCTTTAAATTTGGGATGTGTTCGTCCCCTTTTTGCAGTTTTCTTAAAAAGTTACCCCTTGATTTTTTGGTGGGATTTTGAGGGTTCAAAGGTTTTTTTTTCCCCCCAAGTTGGAGTGGAAAAATTTGGCACTGTTTCAGGGGAAATTTTGGACAGGTTCGGTTTTTTTTTTTTTAAATTTAAATTTTTCCAAAGTTTACCCCAAGGGGAAATTTTTCCCTGAAGGTCAAATTTAGGATTTCTGCCCGGGATGGGGGATCATTTAAGGCCGCGATAACTAGTATCGTCGGCAAAAATTCTAATTGTTGCCGGGTTTTTTCATTTAAAACGCGTTGATGCAAAAACAAAAACAGAAAAGGGGCCAAGGACAGACCCTTGGGGGAAACCTCCCTGGAATTCTTTTCAAACTCGGCTTTTCCCCCCTTTTTTATTACTACGGGATTGTTGTCAAATATGTAGGTAATCGCGAAAAAAGTCCAGAAATTTTCCCTTGATTCCCCACCGCTGCTAGTTTTTAAAAAAAAGCCCTCTTTTACAACACGATCAAAAGTTTTTTAATAAAACAGAGAATTTTTTTGGGTTTTGTACCCCCGGGATGGAAAGAGGAAACAAGGCCATTTTTGGGGCCGAAGTTTTTTGGACTGGGGGAATGCCGGGGAAAAAAAACCGACTTGGTTTAAAGGGAAGTGATTGACTTTTCATTTTGGGTTTTTTAAAAGGGGCCCTTTTTTTGTGGGAAACATTATCTTACAAGGAAATTATTGGGAACAAGTAAACAAAATGGGAAGGGAAAATTTTTAACATTTGGTCTTGGTTTTTTTTGTGGGAAACGGTTCCCCGGGGACCGGATGATTTTGAAATTGGGATTTTAAAAAAAGGGGTTAATTCGTTCCCTTTAAAAAATTTTTCGGTTAAATTATTATTTTGGAAAAAGGGGGACCATTGTTTGGTATTTTTCAAAAATAAAAATTATGGTTTTATAGGGAAAATTTTCTTTTTTCCCTTTTATTGGGCCCCAAACCCCCCCAAAAAAAAAATTTAAAAAAAAAAAAACCCCCAAAACCACCCGCCCAAAAAACAAAAACACTGGGCACTGCATGTTTTCCACACCACACACACCCCAACACCCCCACACACACACACACACACACACCCCCACACACCCCACACACACCCCCAAACCCACCTCCACCACCACCCCCACCACCACCCCACCCCCTAAAAACACAGGCGCACTTATCAAGTTCACCCAGTTAAAGGGGGTAAAAAATTCAGTTTTGCATCCCTTACATAAAAATCAGGTCAGAAAAAAAGACACGCATTTAGAAATTATGGTTTTTGAAGGCTTTCCTAAAGAAGTATGTTTTTTAACCCCTTTATTTATTTAGAAAAAAGTTGGGGGAAGGTAAATAAGTGTCAGGAAGAGAAATTTTGAAGAGTGGGTGCACTTAAAACTAAATTTCTCTCTCACCGAAAGTCTTTTTAACGCCCCCTAGGAATTTTTTAGAGTTTTTTTAGAAATGAGCGGGAAAGACCGGGAAGTTTGAAAAGGGGACAGTAAACGAAAGAACTGTGGGAGTTTCCCATCAAAAATAACGATTGGCAAAAACGGGGATTTTGAACTGCCATCGAAAATTTTATGGGGGAAACCCGTGGAGTTCACGTAACAAAAAAGGGGTTTAAAATTTTTTAAAGCTTTTTTGGGAAAAGGTCGAGCTGGGCACTGTTTTGCACTCTCTGAATCCCTGCAAGTTTTTCTGAAGGGAATCCTGCTAACACCCGAGTTTTCAGTAGGGTTTGTCGGGAAAATTTTCCATGGCGGGGATGATCTGTTTTTTGGGCCCTTTTGGAGAGGTAAAACCAGATTGAACAATACGTCCAATTCCCCGGAAGCCCTACACGACAAAATTTTGATATTTGGTTCGCATAGAGAAGGGTTTGATCAAGCTGACACCTAAATATTTCACTGACTCTTTGAAAAGGGAAAAACAACACCACAATTTTTGCCCCAAAATTCCCCAAGGGGTTTTTTAACCATCCCGACACGAAGGGGGTCCAAAAAGCCCTTTAAATTTAGTTTTGTCACTGTTTCGCTTGGGGGTTTTTTTGCAGGTCCAAAACCCGACTTTTAAATCCCTAAAAAAATGGGGGGTAAATCTGATTGGCAACCCCCTTTAACAAGCTGGTTTGTTGCGCTCGGTAGAGAGTTCCCGTGTCATTTTTGCCCAATTTTTTGGAAATCACAGCCCAAGGGGGAGAAATAACGTCCGATAAGGGCTTTAGAATAAAGGGTAAAAAGAAAAAAAATTCCCAAGGGGACAGGGGGGGCCCCCGGGGGAAAACCCAAAAAGGAAATGAGAAAAATTTGGAAGGGGTTATCAGCACCCCTTAAAAGATTACCGTCTGTTTTCCTGTCAGGAAAAGGGTTTACGGGGAACCACTTGAGAAACCCTTTTTGGCAAATCCCAAAAATAACCTTGGTCTCTTGAGTAGGAAAAAGTGGGGCAAGGGTATCAAAAGCAGCCTGGGGGGACGGGAATGTTTGAAAGGGGGAGAGACCCGTTTTATCGTCTGATTTACCCAAAGCGGGAATTTTAAAAGGGGGCCGGTAAGGGTCGTTGGTTTTTGCCCCCGAATCTTTAAACTTGGTTATCCCCGGGGTTTTTCGGGTTTGAACCCCCGCCGGGCGTTTTCGGTTTTCAGGGGGGGAAATTTTTTCCCCGGGGTTAACATTGGTTCTGACCCCCTTTCCCCCTTAAAAAGTTTCCTTTTGAAAAAGAGACTTTTAACCGGGGTTTTTCCTTTTGTGAACGCCCCGCAAAAAACATCTTGGGCCCCACCAAAGTAAAAACCCCCTCACCAACTTTTCGGAAAAAGTAGGCCCGTTTGGCCGTTAGGGGATGGATGACACTTTTTCCCAAGCTGGCCCCCTGCGTGAGAAAAGGGAAAAAATGAAGGGAAGTAAGGAAAATGGGGTGACGATATTGAACGATACTGGAAATGGATGAAAGGGGAAACGAAATGAAAGAAGCGCCAGCTCGGCAAGGGTCTTCAGGGGGGCAATTTTCCCCCGGTTTTTCAAACCCGTTGTGTTAAAAAGAGTGTGGGTTGTAAAGCGCTTAGAGCTTTGGGGCCCCTAGCCCAGAATAGGCCGCTTTTAAGTATTCATTAAATTTTTATTATTATTAAAAAACACTTAAAAAACTGCAATTCTTTTTCTGTGGTTTTTTTTCCCATAGTTTTTCATTTATCATTGTTTTAAATTGATTGTTCTATGAAAAAAAAAATTAAATTTTGATATTGGCTTTTTCTTTATTTGAATAATTTCAAATTTTGCCGTTTTGAAAATTGGCGGAAAAGTCATCATTTTCAATGCCCTTTTTTTTGAAAAAAAAAACGAAATAAATTTCCAAAAAAGTCCTTTTGGCCAAGGTTTTTTTTTTTTTGCATTTGATGTCTTGAAAATTGTTTCAATCCGAAAAAAAAATTCGTTTTTTTGTTTTGTTTTTTGTAGTTTTTTAAAATAGGGTTTTATTTCAAGTTGGTGTTGTTTTTAAATTTTGTTTTTTTAAGGTGCAAAAATTTGAATACTGTGATCGCTAAGAACCCGGGGGGTAAGCTTAGTTGATTCCACTAAATCGGGGGGTTTGGGGGAAGACGAGGTTTAGACAAAAATTTTTTTTAGTGTCGGTGTGCGGGTTGGTTCGTAAAAAAATTGGTGAAGAGTGTAAAAAAAAATGGAAGATTTTTTGGTTTTGGGGTCTTTGGGGGGGGTTTTTAAGGTCGTCGTGTTAAAGTCACCCAGACAAAGAACGGCCCGAGCTGTGTTGTTTACTTTCCTAAAAAAAAAGTTCTCACAAAGATCCCCCCACCCATAAGCGTGTTTTTGTCGCGTGAAAGGAACTTATTGAATACTCTTTGGTTTTTTGTTTGGGTTTTTTAACCCCCAAAGGCTTCTAAATTTATGGACCCTTTAAAAATTTCCGGTGGGTTTTTCAATAAAATGTTTTGAATGTAAAAGGGGTACTTTCCCCCCGTGGGGAAACATTAAACCTTTGATTTTTTTTATTCCTTTTTCGGGGTGAATTGATAGCCCTGCAAATTCTAAAAATCTTTTATTTCTGTTCTTTATTTTTCCTTTTTTGCAGTTCGCATGATTTAATGTTGACGTTTTCGAAGGTTTTTTTTGCCCGCAAAACGTCGGGGAAGATGTTTTTTAGTTTTTGCGAGAGGAGGAGGAGGGGAAAAAGGGGGGAGTGGGGTTTTATTTTGTTCTTGGGGGTACTTTTTGCTTTTTCCCTTAAAATATTTTTTCCCGGAAAGGCGCCCGGCCCTAGCCCCCCAAAGTCGCTTCCCTGCATTTCGCGTGCAACCCGGGACGTGTTTTCAAACCTTGCAGACCCCGCGAAATTTTGCACCCTTTTTTATTTTATTTTTCGTTTTACTAATTTAAACCTAACAAGCAATTGTTATATATCAAAAGGAAAAGGGTTTTTTAAAGGGGGCGAACGTTGTTTAAAGGGGCAAAGATTTAAAAAATATTTTGGGTTAAAAAAGCAAAGCTAAATGTTACAGAAACAACATAAGTTTAAAATTTTAGGAGAAAACAAACTTTTTTTTTACGTTTGTTTTTGGGTTTGAAAGACAACAGCAAATGAGGAAGAAACGGGGGGGGGATAAAACTTCGCTCTTATTTGGGAAAAGATGCAAGGGGGAAAGCCTGAGGTTTAATTTAATTTTGTGTAAACCCCGTAATTCTTTTTTTTTTTTTTGGGGAATTTTTAAAACATTGCACACAGTACAAAACTTTTTCACTGTTTTGGCTTTCCCGGGTGATAAGACTTTTTAAAGCTATTAAAACACAAGAGCAAATAAAAAACCCAAACTGATTCTTTTCGATTTAAAATTGTAAAACCTTTTTCCCCCCTCATTTTTTGAACTACTTTTCTGAACCCCGTTTTAAAACCACGGGGTCATTTTCCTTCTTTCCCCATAACTGGTTTAAGCAGGAAAATTCCCCACGTGCCCCTTCCCGTCCAACGGGTCTCTTTTTCGGGCTACTCTGGGTATCAAAGGGCCAAGTGCATGTAAAATTGCCCTTTCCCGTGGCCAGGACCCTGTTCTAAAAAATTTATGGCGCTGCCCCCCCTGACGGTTAAAACGGGAGAACATGGGAATTTTTTTTATAGTTTTGCCATCACGGGAGGCACGGCCCCGTCCGGGGGAAATACAGCAGTGGGTGCCTTTACCGGGCCGGGGTCGTCGGAACGGGTTTGACCCGAGGTGCCGTCACTATCCCCCCCCGCGCCCCTCGTGAAAAAAAAGAAAAAAAAAAACAGAAAAAAAAAGAAATGGGGACCTGTCCGTGTTATAACCCCTTTCAGGTGTACCCATTTTTTTGAGGGTTTAGTTACGAAGCGGTGTGGTGGGTCAGTTTAGGGGGAATAGTCACGGTGAATTGGATTTTTTTTAAAGGCTTGGTTTTTCGAAGACCTTTTCCCCCTTGTGAGAAAAAACGATCGTTGTCCTGTCCTTTTTTCTCTCCCTTTTCCCCTCACGGGAAAACACGATAAATTAAACCCCCACCCTCTCCTTTTTTTTTTTTTTTTTTCTTCTGCCCCTCTCTCTTCTCTCCTTTTCTTCCTTCTCTCTCTTTCTCTCTCTCTTTTCTCTCTTCACCTTTTTTTTAAAAAGAGCAAAATCCAAGGGGCCTCATTGGGCTGGGAGGGGATCACCATTCAACCACCCCCCTTTCCCTTTTCCCCCCTCCCCACACCGACCCTCCCCCCCTTTCCTTTTTTTCCCACCCTCCCCGTCCCCCCTTTGTTCCCCCCCCCCCCCCCCCCCCCCCCCCCAACCCCCCGTTACAAAAATAAGTCCATTTAATTTTTCTTCGTTTTTTTTTTTTTCCTTTTCCCCTTAAATTTTTTTTTTTTTTTTTTTTTTTTTTTTTTTTCGTCGTCCTGCCCAAAAAAACGGTAAAGAGCTGATAGATTTTGCAGCCAGGGGGACGACAGCTTTAATACTGCCGTCCCAGGAAAAAACCGGGAAAACAGGTTTACACGTTGCCAAATCCCCCCTCCACCCCCCTGCTGCCTAATCCGCCCCTCCACGCCTGCCGGGACAGGAGGGGTGTCGGGGAAGGGCACCGCCGGGCGTGTCTTTGGGGAATTGGTTTGGTTTACATGTGCCGTTTAAGGGGGGGCCCGGGCCATGCTATGGGCAAAAATCCCTGAACCCCAATAAGGGATCCCCGTTCTTGAAGGGGCATTTTTGGGGGGGTTTGTGGAAGAGGGGGGGGGGGGGGGGGGTGGAGGGGGGGGTGGGACAGGAAAAGAACGGGGGGGAGGGGGGGAAAGGAAGGGGGGTGGGGGGAAAAATTTTTGTGGGTTTTGTGTGTGTGTGTAAGGGTTTTTTAGCTGGAAAGGGGAAAAGGGGTGGGGGGGGGGGGGGGGGGGGGGGGGGGGGGGGGGGGGGGACTGGGGGAAGTCGTAAACATGGAGTATGGAATCCACATTTTAATGTGCTTTCCAAGGCTGGACATGTCGACGGGTGTAAATCTTTGGAGGTGGGCTGGGTAGGGGGCAGGGATAAGGGATGGGGGTGGGTGGGGAGTAGGGAAATGGGTTGGAGTGTCAAATGAAATGCCTATCCCTGCAGGCGATTTCGTGACAACCAAACCACGCATACATACGGGCGTGCAGGGAGTCACGCACTCCGACACACACACACACACACACACACGAACGCACACACACACACACACACACACACACACACACACACACACACACACACACACACACACACACACACGAACGCACGCACGCACGCACATACACACACGCACACGCACACATACACACATACACGAACGCAACCACACACACACACACACACACACACACACACGCCACACGCACACACACACACACACACGCACGCACGCTCTCACGCGCGCCTGCACACGTTCGCAGTCATGCACGCATGCACGCCCGGACACACGCACGCACACACGCACGCACACACACGAACGCACCAACGCACGCACACGAACGCACCAACGCACGCACGCACA
>CM031626.1:14433400-14443400 GCA_018398815.1 Conus ventricosus
AGGCGGCGAAAGTAGAGGAGGTGAAAGTATAGGCGGCGAAAGTAGAGGAGTGGAAAGTATAGGCGGCGAAGTACAGGCGGCGAAAGAAGAGGCGGCGAAAGTACAGGCGTGGAAATGAAAGGCGGCGAAAGTACAGGCGGCGGAAGTATGGGCGGTGAACACGTAAGCGGCGAAATGACAAATGGCGACGGTGCAGGCGGCGAAAGTATAGTGTCAAAAAATGTATGAGGTGAAAGCATAGGCGTCCACGTTATAGGAGTGAAAGTACACGATTCAAAAGTGTAAGCGGCGAAGGTACAGGCGTGAAAAGTATAGGCGGCAAAAGTACAGACAGTGAAAGTTTTGGCGGCAAAAATACAGACAGTGAAGTATGGGCGACGAAAGTACAGACAACAGACAGTATGGACAACAGACAGTATGGACAACAGACAGTACAGACAACAGGCAGTATGGACAACGAAGGTGTGGGCGTCGAGAAGAACAGGCGTCAGAAGTAGGGGCGGCTAAAACACTGGAGGCGAAAGTTGCGAATATCTCTGAGGCCCAAAGTTTTTTTCTTTTTACTATCTATTTTGTATTTTTAGGGGGTGGGAGGTGGGATGGGGTGGGGGGTGGAGCGGGGGGGGGGGGGGGGGGGTGGCAGACAAAAATGAAGGGGGCAATGAGAGGAACGAGGAGGGTGGAAGTTTAAGACACTTTTTTTTTTGCTTTTGTTTTACACTGAATGGGAGGGGATGGGGGCGGGCTGGAGGGGGGGGGGGGGGGGTATGCCGTGGGGATGTATCTTCATCTGAAAGGCAGGGAATACTTGTGTGTGTGTGTGTCACATGAAAGCCACAGCAATGTGTAAACTTGATCACCTGTTCGTGGCGGGGTAATAACCGATGTGTGTGTGTGTCACGGTCAAAAATAAAACACAACCAAAATCATAATCCTCCACGGAGACGTTCTGTCCACCCAGACAGACTAAGTAGCTGACCGAGCCTCGATGTCTGGTCAAAACGAGTCTCGACGCCCGGCTCAAACTCATCCAGCCAATTTGGCACAGCGAGTAGACTAATCCTAATCCTCTACGGAGACGGTACTGTCCACCCAGACAGACTAAGTAGCTGACCGACGCCTCGGTGTCTGGTCAGAGGAGTCTCGACGCCTGGAATCAGACTGATCTAGCCAATTTATGACGTAGCCGGAAAGGGGGAGGGGGAAGGTAGTGTGTGTGGTGGGGGTGTGAAATCAAGCTAATCAATTAAATGACCAATTGACCACCACAGAGAGTAAGGCGTGTAGGCGTGCTGTCATGATTTGAATAGCCAATGGAATTAGAGGGAGATAACTTCGGGTACGAGGCGGTTAAAATACTGACCAATGGTACTCGCCCTTGGACACATAGGTAGGGAATAAAGTAATGTGTGAGTGAGAGAGAGGAGGAAGAACAGAGAGAGACAGAGAGAGAGGAAGAAGTTCTGTGTAAGCTCTGACGAGAGAGAAGCAGAGAGATGAGGGGAGGAGAGAAGAGAACCAAGTTGAGAGATTAGCATGAGATAGTCTGCAGAGGAAGGACTAGGGAGAGATGTGGAGAGAGAGAGTTGCTAACTAATGAAGAGGAAAAGAAAGAAAAGAAAAAGAAAAGAAAAGCAACCATGTCCATTTGATAGAGCAGACTAGAAGAGAGAGAGAGAGTGCATGCGTTAATGCAGGAAGGAAGAAAGGAGAACAGATCGATGTTGATAGTCACTGTTCCATCTTAACCGGGGGTTCGACCTCATACCTGGCAGCGTCACTTCGTCAAGCAGAACCACAGACCAACGCCAGTGCCAGCAGACCAATACCAGTGCCAGCAGTTGTGTCGTGTTGTGAGAGTGACAGTGAAAAGAAAAAAAAAGAAAAGAAAAGACAGTGATTCGTGAATAGTTAAGATGACCTGGCCAGGTAAAGTAGAAATCTATTTATACCCAGGTTAGTTAATGATGATTTAGTAAATGATTTTGTGAGTTCAGGGAAAGAGAGAATGTTTTATTTTGTTTGATTCCATATGCATTGATGTTTCGTTCTATGACCATGTGTAGTAAAGTTATAGACTTTACTAGTGGTTTGATGTGACGAATGCATGATATATGAATGAGATTGTAAGCAAGCTGTGAGTGTGTTTGGGCTGTGCGCTAGTCCTTCCTCCACTGACATCACCTGGGGTTGACAATTTATTGGCGAGCCTGCCAGGATATTCTGGCCCATTTATTATAATTGTTCAACTTCTCAGAGAGGAAGCTGGGTGGGATTCAAGTACTGTAATCCTAAGACAAGTGTTGTCTTACTGTATGTTCCCAGATAGTTAAATACTAGGCTTGGCATTGCTTCCAAGATAGTTAATACTAGCTTGGCATTTCAGCCCCCAGAGTACTTATTTCGCACAGATTGCTATAATTCGCTCTCATAGTTGGGTCAGGCGCTGGGCGTCTTATATAAAAACTAACTACGTTGTCCCAAGCTAATTTATCATTCATAGGATTGTGCTATTACGTCACTCGTGTCGGTAACCACCAGTTTGGCTGTCGTGGTAGTAAAATCTTGTTTCAAAAAAAAAAAAAAAAAAAAAAAAAAAAAAAAGAAAGAGATACAATGGCGGAAGAAAAGAACACCCCTATTGAACAACTCGTGAGCGTCGCTCGTGATTTAGGCTATTCGGGGAAGAGTTGCGAGCATTCGTTGAAAAACCAGCAAAAGATGGAAAGGGATGAACGCGCGGAAAGACGCCGTGTTGCAGTAGAAATAGCATTAGCAGAGCAGGAAAGGGTTAAAGCTAGCGAAACGCAGGAAACAGAAAGAATAAGGAAGCGCAGGAAACAGAAAGAATGAAGCAGGAAACAGAAAGAATAAGGGAAGCGCAGGAAACAGAAAGAATGAAGCAGGAAACAGAAAGAATAAGGGAAGCGCAGGAAACAGAAAGAATGAAGCAGGAAACGGAAAGATTAAAGGTTCAATTAGAGTTAGAGAAAGTGAGAATACAAAGGGAGACCACCGAGGATGGTAGTTCAGTTTCCAGTGACTCTGTGCGCAGTTACGCCCCCCCGACCAAAGTTGCCCAAATTCTCTGAAGGAACCGATTCGATTGATGCATACATCAGTCGGTTCGAAACGTTTTGCGACCAGTCAGGGTTGGCCTTCAGAAGAGTGTGGCAGTCATTTTGTCAGCGCTATTGACGGGTAAGGCATTACAGATTTTCACTGCATTGCCAGCAGACACCCAATCTGATTTTGGTGCTGTGAAGGAAGCATTGATGAAGGGATTTTGACCTCACAGAGGAAGGATTCAGAAAGAAATTTCGTTCAGCTAGATTGCAAGCAGGTGAAACGTACACTCAGTTTGGTGCACGTTTAGATCACTATTTTGATAAATGGTTAGAGTTGAGTGGTACGAAAAAGGAGTTCGCTGAATTGAAAGAGCTAGTTATGAAGGAACAGATTTTTCAGGTTGCGGCCCTGAGTTAACCATACATTTGAAGAGAGACAGCCAGAGACAGCAGGGGAGTTGCTGAAGTTTGCAGAGGTGTATAGAGAGGCACGTTTGGGCACTAAGGTGCAGGAGAAACAGGTGCCAGGCACAGGTGAGAAGAGTGCAAGGAGACTAGGAGAGTTTCCTGCAAAGTCTACAAACCCAGTGGTGGGGCAGAAGGAAGGGCAAAGGGACATTAGGTGTTTCATTTGTCACAAGAAGGGACATGTGGCGAGGGATTGTCGCATGAGGTTCCAGAAGGCAGCAGCCTTGCAGAGGTGGATAAGGGTCGCCAGGGGAAACCGACCTGCAGTGGAACCAAAGGGGATTCAGTCTGAAAGAGGGTAGTGTGTGCAGCCTATGGCTAGCACTGGACAGCAGTCAGTGTCAGGGATGGAGGGCACTAGGCTGAGTGGTTCGTACCAGTGGAAGAGGGTGGATTGGCCAGCAGAGGGTGAAAGTGTTACGGGACACTGGTTGTTCATGCGGTGTGGTGAGAAACAACGCTGGTCGAGAAAGGGGATTTGACAGGGCAAATCCAGACCTGTACTCTAATCGATGGCACTGTGAGGGAGTTTCCAGTTGCTAAGATAGAAGTACGTACCCCTTACTTCTCAGGCGAGTTGTCTGCGTTGGTGATGGAGAAACCCCTTCATGATTTGATCATCGGAAATTTCCAGGGGCAAGGGATCCAGGGGATCCTGAGTTGTTGACTGCTACAGGGGCAGCAGTTCAAACACGGAGCAAGAAGGAGGAAAAGGTTGAGAAACCGTTAGTCGTTCAGCAAGGAAGTCAGGCATAGAGTGTCGCCTGATGAGTTTAGGGCAGCGCAGGAACAAGACCCTTCGCTCGTGAAGTCTTGGGAGTTGGCAAGAGGTGGAGAGAAACAGGAGGTTAGAGGAGGTGAGACAGAATTTCTTGTGAAAGGCGGGCTGTTGTACCGAGTGTTCACCAAGGGGAAGACAGGTAAGGTGACCACTCAGTTAGAGGTACCAGCAGGTTATCGTGACACTGTCATGTCAGTGGGTCACGAGTCGCTCATGGCGGGTCATCTCGGCACCAGCAAAACAGCTGACCGAATCTTTGATGACTTTCATTGGCCAGGAGCAATGGCAGACATCAAGCGTTTCTGCATGTCATGTGACGTGTGTCAAAGGTCAGCCACAAGAGGGGTGAAGAGGAAGGCCCTCTCTTAAACATCCCCCTTTAATTGACACACCATTCAGGGAGTGGCTGTTGATCTGATTGGCCCAATCTCGCCCTGTTCCAAAGGTGGGCACAGGTATGAGACGTGTAAGGTTGCAAAGGAAAGTTTGCAGAAGGCTAGGGTCGTTCAGAAGAAGCAATATGACAGGAAGGTGAGGAAGCAATCCCTCAAGCGGGAGATCAAGTCCTGGTACTGCTTTCCACGGGTCACAACAAGCTGCTGATGCATTGGAAAGGACCATTCACCATCACTGAAAAGGTCGATCGGGATTACCGAATTGATGTGAATGGGAAACTAAAACTTTTCCATGCGAATTTTCTCCGCAAATATATTCAGCGTGAGACTCAGCACATAGGCGCAGCAGCAATCATTGATGAGGTGAAGGAGACCCAGCAGACGAAGGGGAGATTTTGTTGCCTAAGTTTCCAGAAGAGTCATACAGGGATGTGTCACTGTATGAAGGGCTAGACAGTAGGAGTTCCTAGGTTTGTTGTTGGAGGCGACACAAAGCAGCCAGAAAGGGGAAAGGTGGAGAAGATGATGAATTCAGAGAGACCAAAGACCAAAACAGAAGTCAGGAGTCTGCTAGGTTTTTATTGGCTTCTACAGGGAGTTTTGTTCCAAATTTTGCCGCAATCACGAGTCCTCTCAGTGATTTGGTCAAGGCAGGGAAACCGGCAGTGGTCGAATGGTCAGACGCTGCAGAGCAGCACTGCAGATGGTGTTGGAAAGACTAGGTTCCCGTCCCATCTTGAAGTTACCAGATATGTCCAAACCATTTTTGTTGCGGGACAGATGCATCAGGCGGTGGAATAGGTGCAGTATTGTTGCAGGAGCATGAAGAGGTCGAGTTTCCTGTGAGGTATGCTAGCAGGAAGTTGACAAAGTGTGAAGAAGGGTACGCAACGGTAGAGAAGGAGTGTTTAGCCGTTGTGTGGGCCGTGCAGAAATTCCACTAATACTTGTATGGGAAAGAGTTCGTGATAGAGACTGATCATCAACCACTCAAGTTCCTGCAGGAGGCGCAGTTGAAAAACAGCAGAGTGCTGCGTTGGGCAATGGCATTGCAGCCCTACAGGTATCGAGTGCAGTACATCCCAGGTCGACAGAATGTCGGAGCTGACATATTAAGTCGCGTTAGTCTAGCAAGCTGCAACTCAGAGGAAGTCAGTCATATCCGGGTGCTTTGTTGATAATATGTGTTGATTACAGTTATGTTGATTGGATATGGGTTCATTCCCAGTTGGCTATGGTTCATATTTTTGTGTGAGATTTGTTCATGTAAATGTAGTTATGCTTAGAGCATACAGTCGCTTTGTGTGGTGATGCATTATTTGCAATAAGTGAGGATGGAGATTCCTCAGTGAAGTGTCATGATCGTGATCATATTATATTGTGCTTTTCATAAGAATTGGGAAAAGGAGAGATGGCAAATCCGCAGGTAGGGGAATTGCAGAAGTGCGCACAGAGGTCGTTATAAAATGAGTTGAAATAACGCAAGAGCGCGCACGTCAATGATAACTCATTGGAGTGGTATTCACTAATGATATATTCTATAATTTATAAACCGTTGGTTGTAAAGTATTTTTCAAACTTTGCACGTGTAGCTGTGTGTCAGCAAATTCGGTTGTTGTCTTTTTTGTACCGTTGTTTTGAGACAATGCGGTGCATAGTCTTTTGCAAGGGGGAAATTGTCACGGTCAAAAATAAACACAACCAAAATCCTAATCCTCCACGGAGCGTTCTGTCCACCCAGACAGACTAAGTAGCTGACCGACGCCTCGATGTCTGGTCAAAACGAGTCTCGACGCCCGGCTCAAACTCATCCAGCCAATTTGGCACAGCGAGTAAGACTAATCCTAATCCTCTACGGAAAACGGTACTGTCCACCCAGACAGACTAAGTAGCTGACTGACGCCTCGGTGTCTGGTCAGAGGAGTCTCGACGCCTGGATCAGACTGATCTAGCCAATTTACGACGTAGCCGGAAAGGGGGAGGGGGAAGGTAGTGTGTGGTGGGGGTGAAATCAAGCTAATCAATTAAATGCCCAATTGACCACCACAGAGAGTAAGCGTGTAGGCGTGACTGTCATGATTTGAACAGCCAATGGAATTAGAGGGAGATAACTTCGGGTATGAGGCTGTAAAAATACTGACCAATGGTACTCGCCCTTGGACACATAGGTAGGGAATAAAGTAATGTGTGAGTGAGAGAGAGGAGGAAGAACGGAGAGAGACAGAGAGAGAGGAAGAAGTTCTGTGTAAGCTCTGACGAGAGAGAAGCAGAGAGATGAGGGGAGGAGAGAAAAGAACCAAGTTGAGAGATTAGCATGAGATAGTCTGCAGAGGAAGGACTAGGGAGAGATGTGGAGAGAGAGAGTTGCTAACTAATGAAGAGGAAAAGAAAGAAAAGAAAAAAGAAAAGAAAAGCAACCATGTCCATTTGATAGAGCAGACTAGAAGAGAGAGAGAGAGTGCATGCGTTTAATGCAGGAAGGAAGAAAGGAGAAACAGATCGATGTTGATAGTCACTGTTCCATCTTAACCGGGGTTCGACCTCATACCTGGCAGCGTCACTTCGTCAAGCAGAACCACAGACCAACGCCAGTGCCAGCAGACCAATACCAGTGCCAGCAGCTGTGTCGTGTTGTGAGAGTGACAGTGAAAAGAAAAAAAAGAAAAGAAAAGACAGTGATTCGTGAATAGTTAAGATCACCTGGCCAGGTAAAGTAGAAATCTATTTTATACCCAGGTTAGTTAATGATGATTTAGATAAATGATTTTGTGAAGTTCAGGAAAGAGAGAATGTTTTATTTTGTTTGATTCCATATGCATTGATGTTTCGTTCTATGACCATGTGTAGTAAAGTTATAGACTTTACTAGTGGTTTGATGTGACGAATGCATGATATATGAATGAGATTGTAAGCAAGCTGTGAGTGTGTTTGGGCTGTGCGCTAGTCCTTCCTCCACTGACATCACCTGAGGTTGACAGTGTGTGTGTGTGTGTGTGTGTGTGTGTGTGTGTGTGTGTGTGTGTGTGTGTGTGTGTGTGTGTGTGTGTGTGTGTGTGTGTGTGTTTTGTGTGTGTGCGTGCGTGTGTGTGTGTGTGGAAATCTTTCGGTGGAACCAAACTGGATAATAGCATTGCTGTTCGTTGTCCCACACTGAATGGTGAGGTGAGGCAAAATGGATTTGACTGACAACCTGTGAACAAGGACGATGAGGGAAGGGAGAACACAATTCTCCCCCTCTCTGCAATATATCGCTTCAAACATCATCATGTTTGTAAGTAAGGTAAAGGAAACCCACCTATTCATCGGTCTAGAGCTTTGTGGCTGGTAGTTTGAATCTGCTTGAAGCAATTATTGTAATATTCTGACATCCTTTGTACAGCATCACTTTAATGAACCCATAAAGTATCCAGTAGAACATGAAAGACTTGAAATCAATAGAAAAAAAGGGGTGGGATTTCTTAAATACTCTTGTTTTTAATGAAATCATATCTGCTTGTACACTCTTTCAGCGTGTACTCCTGTGTATGAAATCATGTCTGCCTGTGTATTCTCTCAGTGTATACTCTTCATAAAATCACGTCCGCCTGCAGACTCTTTCACTGTGTACTCTTCTTCTGAGATCATGCCTGACTGCACACTCTCTCAGTATGTACACTTTAGTGTAACCATGTCTGCCCCCTTCTTCTTCTTCCCTAGGCTCTCATAGGATGTTGTTTATTGACAGCGAATGCAATGCCTTCTTCGTTAAGTCCTAGACGACTTCATTTGAGTGAGTGCAACTCTTAGACAGATGGTGAAAATAAGAGACAATTTCTCACGAACAGCTGACGACCTTGTGATTATGTTAACAATCTGTTCATATACGAGTTGTTGGAATCTAAATCCACTATCGGCTGCCCCATAATACTGTCAGCCCTTGAGACGTGTTTCTAACGAAGACCAAAAATGGTACCCATTCACAAGCATACTGAGAGACAAGATACCCATCTCCTATAGTCTACCAATCGACACATAAAGGTATGAAAGTTGCCGTCTCTTGCGTGCCGACAGTCATTGTCACTATAGAAGTTCAGATTGTTTAAAACAAACTGAAACCACAGAGAATTCTGAGAATATTCATGACTAAAGTACAGAACAATCTCACAGTTTGTTTTCTGGGCATTTTCATAGCTCCATTGACACAAGTCAATGATTTTGAATACTAGGGTCAGCGTTGAAATAACACATGGTCAAACAGTTCTGTCTTGTTAACCCTATCTATGTAATGACCAGATCACACTCTCGCTTAGATCTCACACTCAACTGCCTGCACGGTTAAGCTCCGCCATATTGTCCAAAATATATCCCAGAATGCTACGCATCAGTCTAAATATAGACACGCAAATAAAAACCCACCAGGGAGCTACGTGAAAACGAGGCAGCACGCACTGACGACATGAACACCCTGACATGCTTTTGTTACTTCATCGGTTCATCAACCTGTAAATAGTCAGATGCAAAGGTTAACCAGTCTTTGCATTGTCAGATCCAAAGGTAAACCAGTCTTTACATTGTCGGATCCAAAGGTTAACCAGTCTTTACATTGTCGGATCCAAAGCTTAACCAGTAGTTACATTGTCAGATCCAAAGCTTAACCAGTCTTTCCATTATCAGATAAAAGCTTTTTAAAACCAATGATAACATTATCAGACCAATCGCTGAACCAGTCATTACATTGTCAGATCCAAAGCTATCCAATCTTTACATTGTCAGATCCAAAGCTTAACAGTCTTTACATTGTCAGATTCAAAGCTTAACCAATGATAACATTATCAGACCAATCACTGAACCAGTCATTACATTGTCAGATCCAAAGGTTAATCAGTCTTTACATTGTCAGATCCAAACCTTATCCAGTCTTTACATTGTCAGATCCAAAGCTAAACCAGTCCTTACACTGTCAAACCCAAAACTTAACCATTATAAACATTGTCAGATCCAGAGCTTAGCCGGTCATAACATTGTCAGATCCAGAGCTTAGCCAGTCATAACATTGTCAGATCCAAGGCTTAGCCAGCTATAACATTGTCAGATCCAGAACTTAGCCAGTCATAACATTGTCAGATCCAGAGCTTAGCCAGTCATAACATTATCAGATCCAAGGCTTAACCAATTATAATATTGTCAGATCCAAAGCTTAGCCAGTCATAACATTGTCAGATCCAAGGCTTAACCAATTATAATATTGTCAGATCCAGAGCTTAGCCAGCCATAACATTGTCAGATCCAAGGCTTAGCCAGCCATAATA
>CM031626.1:14448400-14461431 GCA_018398815.1 Conus ventricosus
CTACCGTGCCGATTATAAAAGAACCTAGCTAGGCGCAGATGGGATAGGTGAGCAGGTGGGCGAGGGGATGACGATCAAAATGTGAGTCGGGGAAGGCGGGGGGCCTGCATGGGGGTAGGCGAAGCAGTTGGCGCGGGCGTGTGATGGCGCGCGTTGTGGGCGATCACTGTGTTGTCTTGAGAGGTAGTAAAGGGAGCACATAGGTGAATTACTACTCATGCACACATGACATAGTCTTCTGTGACGCTTCTATCATGAAGGATTACGGCATGAATTCTATACTCTTGTATATACTTCTAGTGCACGACGCTGGGTTGTTGAATTCTGTAATTTTCTTTAACGTATGCCAAGCATCTGTAGTTTTTTCTTTTTTTTTTCTATGCTGAGCTATCAGATAAAGTGGTCAAAAGTATTGGATTACTTGGAGTTATGCTGCTAGTTTGTCAGTCGCCCTTTTTATTTTAAGCAACATTTGTGTTTTAGGGTGTTGCCAGTTCGACGATTACTTTTTGTGGATGCTGAGAGATAGCTTGGCTTTGAGTATACATACAGGTAGTTTAAGTTCCGTATTAGCAAAGTGGTACAGGCTATCAACAGGGTTTTTTACAAACCATGCTAACAATCCCTAAGATAAATTCCGTAGCCTCCTGAGCAGTCATTTCGTTATGATGATGAGGCGGAGGGGCATTTCTTTAACCAGGTGTTACACTCCCGACCCATTCGCCTCTTCCCTCCCCTCCCCTCCCTTCGCCCCCGCTCTCCTCCCAGTACTTTCTGAGTTCCTATGGAACAACATTCACTTGTGACGGGCTTCTATTTAGTATTATTATATATGTCATTACATACATAAAATGGTGGAGTATTGCTACGGGTCATATAAAACAATATATCTCTCTCTCTCTCTCTCTCTCTCTCTCTCTCTCTCTCTCTCTCCCTCTCTCTCTCTCTCTATATAATATAATATATATATATATATATATATATATATATATATATATATATATATATAATATTTATATATATGTGTGTGTGTGTGTGTGTGTGTCTGTGTGTGGTGTGGTTAGTGTGTGGCGTGGTGTGCGTGCGTGCGTGCGTGCGTGCGTGTGAGTGCGCGTGCGTGTGCGTGTGCGTGTGCGTGTGTGTGTGTGCGGTGTGTGTTGTGTTTGGGTTGTGTAGTGTGGTGTGTGTCTGTGTTTGTGCGTGTGTGTGTGTGTGTGTGGTGGGACTGCATCCTGAAATTTTTTCAGTAGCCTTTAATTTCCTTGCTCTTTTTGTTAGTGATTCAACGGGGGGATAGGGGACACACACACCATCACAACCCGCAAGTGAAAGTGTTGGAAACACACCAGCGCAAATATGCAAACCAACGTCGCACAATAGGCACTAGTGTGGCATCCCCGGGAAAATGAAGAAGACGCCCAATAACAACGTGGCTAGGCACAATATCAACTAAAACCAGGACAGAAGGTCCCCGGGCTGGCGGGTTGGGTGAGGGGGGGGGGGGAGTACAAAACGAACAACCCGAGTCGACAAATCCTCAACTGCTGTGAAGGCCGTAAGGTTCCTTCCGGTGAGAACGGTAAGAGGATTACGTCCATTAGGCCAGGTCCTCCGCCTGCTCTCATCATCATCTGTTGATCTGCTCCCCCTCCCACCTCTCCCTCACCCCCTCCCCCCCCCCCCCCACCCCGAAAACGCAATGCTGGTGCTAAGAAGTTCGGGGTAAAAAGTGCACTCATTATATATATGCCGACCTTAGCCGACCCAGAATGAATTATGAATGATTAATGACATTGTACAGTTTAGCAGTATGTAGATAATACTTATAGCTCCCTAGAGCTGTTACGTTGCCTAAATACAGCCCCATTGAACAGTGTACATTACCAAAAAAAAAACACAAAACATGTAATAGGAGTCATAAAACCCCTCGGCTTGCCTCATGTCTCTCCTCCTCTCTCTCTCTCCCTCCCGGGGCGTGGCGGGTGTTCAACTTCTAAGTCAACTCGAGTACTCTGACATTAATTGGAAATTTTAATCCAAGCAGGAGTGACTTAGGGTCATCAGAGTCGAGGAGAGACTATGTGAAGTGCAATGCCATCAGGAAACTGTGATTTCCGGGCGACATGTGGCTGTTTTTGGCCAGTGTTCCAACAATTATGTTGAAACGGGCAAGACCGAAGTCAGCGCTGCATGTCGCCATGTGAGACCGAAGGTGCCGATGCGACGGGCTGTGTTAGGACTGTCCTCTCCTATTGTTCTGGGTCAGTGTTCACTTCTTCCGATGTGGTGACGTTGGAGAGCAACCCAGGTCCAACCGTCCTCCCAGACCAGAGACACCAGGCAACCCGACTGACCAGCGCCCAGTGGAGGAGCAGCCAGCAGCAGGGCCAGTATGGAGAAACCCTGGCCATCCTCACGACGGAAAGGAACGTCGCTGTTTTGACATCATGGGCAAGCTGAAAACCATGGAGGGTAAAATTTCGACGCGAAGCTGATGATGTCGGGCGGAGACGTGATATGCACGCCCTTCACGTGAGAGTACGCTGCCATCAGGAGGAGTCTGAAGGGACCAACGGGAGGAGGCACCAGTCTGCGGCAGCAGACACCAAGACTTGACCGAGAAGATGGAGGAGCTTGAGAAGAAAACCGACGACCTTGAGGAAGATCCAAGCGGAACAACCTCATCTCTATGGACTATCACGTCGGGAAAAACGCACTTCTGAGGAGTGTAAAATGTGTGTCGAAGGACCTCTTTAACTGATAAGTTTAGACTTGTCCCGGATTGTGGCAATTTGATAGGGTACACCGTTTGAACTATAGGCCGGACTCCCTGTGATTGCGCGTGTGTTTTTTAGCAAGCAGAAGATGGATCCTCAAGCTAAACGCAAACTACGAGGAACCAACATTTTCATTGGAGAGGACTTTTCGAGAAGAGTGCGGAACCTAAAAGGAAATTAACACTTCACCTTAAGAAAGCCAGGAGTGAAGGTAAACGTGCTACGATAGTTTTTTAATTACCTCCTCTCGATGGCAAGCGAATACAACATAGGGATGACAATGGCCTTGTGGAATTAAGCTAGTAACTCGGCCGGTCCCAAATTAACTTTATGTACGGTCCCCCTAACTGTAAAGGGAATCAACGGTGACGGACACCGTTGTTTCTACACAGGCCGTGCACGTTGAAACGAGCCGAAAGTCGTGCGTTTTAGAGGAAAACTCAAGTGACGACATTGCCGGGTGAAAATGTCAGTAACACAGATGGTGATTGTCTTCTGAACATATTCATTTGGATATCCTTGTACGTCTGGAAATGCTAGATCATGTCACTCTGACACTTGTAAAGGAAAATATAAACTTTTTCGTTTCTTCACTGGAAAATGTGAATGGTTTACTTTCTAAAATGCATTATAACGAATTCCATTCTTACGTGTCTGTTTTGATTTCATCTGTTGTGTTTGAACCATTTGTTGAAGTATTTCAGTCGCCTGTGTTCTCCTGGGTCCACCGTTTATTGTACACGTGCTTTAAAAGTTTACGGCACGAGAAGGCGTTCCTTGGCTGTGTGTCTTGGTGAAGAATAGATCTGTCCATTTTACACCAGTGGATGTTGTGTCGGATTTCGTTCCGTGCTTTTCTTATTACAAAAATCTCTGCTTGGTACCTAAAACATGTCATGCTTGTATGTGCATATATTACATCTGAAGGCTCGCCATACTATTCTCATCTTGATAAGAAAATGATCCTCTTTGTTTAGAAGAAATATGTGTGACTGGTTTACTTTTTGTTAAAATGATGTTGATGTGATTGTGTTGCGTGATTAGACTAGAGAGTTTCTAATTTCACTTGTGACGTTGTGGATAACAGACTACATACAATGAGCAACGTAACGTGACCCGTGGTGTGTTCGAAATTGAGAAGATGTTTGTCCAGAATAATAATGGAAAACTGCTATTAAACTTGTGTCTGCTTTCCAAACTGTGTAATTTTAAATGGCGTGTGTAAAGGGCGCACCTCAGGTCGCTACACATATAGCGGATAGCGGAAGGCGGTGTCAATGCGATTTTGATGTCATATGATTTGTTTTCTTTGATTTGTTGAGTTGTGAGGATGGAGGGGTCAGAGAGAATCGACTCTCCCATAGGCATTAGAACTTAAGAGCATATTCCCCATGTCATAACTATGAATCCTCACAGGTCAACACATGCGCTGTACAATTGAAAAAATTGTCTGAGCGAAGCTCATGCTGATTTGTTTAAATGTCCATTTTGTCCGAGGAAAATGCAAGTGGGCGCATGCAAGAAGCCGTACGACGGTTGATAGTAACATTGAAGAAAGCATTAAACTGTTTAAATTGTTGTATAAAAGAGGCAGCGGAAGGGCAAGGAAGAACAGGTTTTTATTGGAAAATGGTCAAAAAGAAGACGACGGGTTTGATATGGAATGCAGACTTAACAAAAGAAATTGCTCGTAACTTATTGAACCAGATTTCGACGTTCTCTGGTCAGAACCGTCTCGTGCGGCCTATTGCAAAGCTAGAGAGAATAATAAAACATCTTTTAATAAGATAAGAAAAACAATATATGAAGCTTTATTGACAAAATTAGTTAATTCTGCGAATAATAATCAAAAGATTTTTGGGATTGCGTTCACAAAATTCCGAAAAAAGAAAACATACCTGTAAACAATAATAATCTAAGAAACCTGTTTAATCATTTCAGGGAATCTGCGAGAAGGAATGCTAGCTCTCAAAATATATGGAAACGAAAATTACATCGATGGGACCGATTATGACGACAACAATCTAAATCGTCCCATTTCCAAAGAAGAAGTTCTAATTGCTTAGAAAGACCAAACCCGCAAAGCTGCAGGACCAGACGGAATTGTAGGTAAACTAATAAAAACTGCTTGTTAGTCACACTTGTTTCAGATTTTTTAGTTAAAATCTTAACTCCTTTTTTGTTTGATCAGGGTATATCCCAGATGTTGGTCCGAGTCTATTGTTATCCCATGTAATAAAAAAAAAAGGAGTTGCCAAACAATCCAAATAGATATAGTAGGAATTTGCGTGTGTAATATCTGCAGTAAACTGTACAGTGCTAGTAGAAACAGAATTGCAGGATGGGGAAGAAAATACATAAATCACGGAAATATCAAGCTGGGTTTAAGAAAAATTGATTCTACGTTGACCACATGTTCACACTGAATGGCATTTGTAACCAAAAACATTTTTGGTTTAATCGTAAATGTATGTTGCCATTCATTGATTTTGAGAAGGCGTTTGATTCCAGTAAACAGAACTTTTGCTGTGCCTATCCTGCTTAAAATGGTAATCATGGGAAACTTTATAAATGTGATTTAAGTTGTAATTTATAGTGTAAAGGCTAGAGTTCGATCTGTGCTGCTTTGACAGACTATATAAAACTGTACCTCTGTGTGGAAACAGGCGAGTCTGTAGCACTCTTCTGTTCTCTTATTCATTAATGAATAACACAGAAGTTATACGTTGTGGAAGGCACGGTGCAAATTTTATAAATGAGGTTTTGGAGATTTTTCCATTCTTCTTTGGCTGACGATGTAGCCTTGGTGTCAGAAACAGGAATTGGGCTCCAAACCCAGTTAAATACTTTACAAAGAGTTGCGCTTAAGTAGAATTAAAGTTAATAGGCAAAAAGCAATATACTTGTTTGTAAAAGGGTGGATTTCTGCAGCGAGAGAGAGATTGGACATAGAAGGGTTCTATGATGCCTGTTGTAAATGTAGAATAAATACTTAGGTATATATTTCTCAACGAGCTTGAGCTTTGTCTTGCGGTGCAAGGATTTAGCAGTAGAGCCAAAACTGTGTTGCGTGCATACAAAAGAAATTGCGTTGCTAACTTATGACTCCTTACTTTGTTTTGAAGTTATTTGATGCCCAAGTTCAACCTATGGTGCAGTATGGAGCTGAAGTATGGGCCTTGATGCTGCTGCTATCGTACATTGTGAGAAGATCCTCTTTCTGCTCCTGAAAAAATTACTTGGAGTATCAATTGCAAAACACAAAACATATTTGGTAATTGGTGAAACAGCTAATTTCCGATATTTTTAATTCCGCCGTAAATGGTGTTCGTGACTGCTTAGAATTATTCAGATGCAGGATGACAGATTACCATACAAAGCAAATCGAATGATGTTACAACTTAGATGACAAGGAAAAAGAACTGGGTGACTAATGGAAGAATAGAAATTGTAGAATATGGTTTTTCACATGATTTGTATGGATGAACCAAGGTGTCGGTGGATGTGATGGTTTTATTAAGGTATTCCGAGAAAGACTGGTTGATTGCAGTTGCAAAACTGGGAATTCCCCATGTACAGAACATGCCTGATATGAATTATACAGAACATATAACCATTTACGAATGTTTACCAGTCCTACAGTCAATGAAAATAATCAAACATATAAAACGCATTATGACTAAGTTTAGATTTGGTGTTTCTGATCTATTTACTCATTATTTCCGTTATAGACAGTCCGTCTACCAGAATCTGACCTGTCATTGATGTCAAAATTACGAAAGAGGCTGAGTTCATTTTGTATTGGTTTGTCCAGTATTAAAAGATCTAGCGAACAATTCATCCACAAAAGGTATGTCAATAATCCTTGCCTTTTCAAGTTAATCCCTGTTAATGTCGTCATCGAATGAAAACACTGATAAACAGCTAGCTATTTATTTATATAAAGCATTCAAGAAGCGAAGTGTGTCTATAACGTAAAGAATACCATGGCCTATTTTCGAACACTGAATTACAGTTGATACCCCCATTCTAAGGGCATGGCCTATATGAATAAAACATTTGAGTCCTTTTGAGTCTCTCCTCAACCACGTAAATGTGTTTCAAACTTTTTGTCTTTTAAAATGTTACAATGGTTATTATTATGTTCGTTATTTCGGGTTTTCTTTTCTCTCACAAGTTTTTTTGGCTTTTGTTTGGCTTTTTGTTTTTGTTTTTTTTGTTTTTTTTTGCTTTTCCGTTATGTATTGTACATATGTTTATCATTTGACAAAAAAAAAAAACCCAGAGTTCTTTTTCCCAGTGTCCACGACCGACCCCTGGAGGTCTGCCCTGCAGGATCGGTCTAGGTGGGAGTGAAGGGAGTGACTGACCTCACACGCCCCGCAAGAGACCACACAATAAAGATTACGATATCAACACCCCATTCTCGCACCAACATACAAGGTTCAGACATAAGCATTCCAACACACACAACATGCACAATCACAATCAAGCATTCCAACACAACACAACATTTACAATGATAAATAAACATTTCACATACACGTACACAATCACAATCACAACATTCAACACATATGTCAATATACATAATCATAAATAAACATTTCCACATTCCATCCCTTCCCACAACCATGGAGTGCCTCCAAACCCCTCCATCTCCACAGTCTAACTAGGAGCACCCTGTCGCACTAGGTGCTCCCCAAACCGGGTTTCGGTTCTTGAAAAGAGTCTTCAAGGCCGACACCCTTGAACACGCACAAGCAGACAGTGAAGAAACGCGTCCTGGGGGGGGGGGGGGGGGAACGTGGCGTGTTACTGGAGGTCCGGACGGGATCAGGCTGGCCAGTCAAGGCCGGCGGGCTTTGCTACCAGTCCGCGGTCCCGACCAGAGCGGGGCCTCAACCAGAGCGTGGCCTCAACCAGCACGTGGCACCAACCATCTGCGTCCCAACCAGAGCGTGGCCCAACCAGAGCGTGGCACCAACCTGTCCAACGTCCGGGTGAAGCCCCCCGGGAGGGGGGAAACCCGTAGCTGGGAGGAGAGAAAAAAGGGAGGGAAGGAAGAAGGGTACGGGAACCCCGACCGTCAGTACAGTCTGACCCATGCTGTAAATCCTAACAGCCACTCGCATGATGGGCGAGGAGGTCTACAAACACACCCAGCTCAACACGACCTGAGCATACACAGTAAACCAATCTAAAAGCAGGAATGTTTCGTTAACGTCTTCCACACGAAGCAGGTAAAAGACTGCATTAAATCACAGGCTATAAAACCAATATGTTTAGTCTTCACCCTTCTCTCACTCACGTTTAACAATTTTCCTTTCTTAGGAAATAAACCAACACAGCGACCATCGCTTTATAACGCCACACATTTGCAAATAATAAGTCAATGGCATAATTGTCACATTTTATAGCGACATTCAAAATAACACAAATCTCCAATGCCACAGTGCTCGTCGCGAACGACAAATCATGCGTACTCACTCTCGCTACATAAAACTCGTATCTCCTTGCACACACAAACAGACAGGTGGCCGAAGATAAAGTCCGGTGAATGTGACAGGGGCGACGAGCGAGACCAAGCAAGTACCAACCCTGAATCACCAGTTCCTCTCCCATCCCCCCGACTACCGCATCACCAGATGCAATAAACAGGAGAAAGATGTTTAGATATAATTTAGGATGGCCAGGTTAAAGAATGAATTAACCAGAGAAAAGGGGGGGGGTCTCCAAACAATATTTCTTTACAATTTTGCAACAAAAGAAAACTGCGCCAAAGAGAAGAATATGCCGCTAACATCAACAAACCAAAACAAACAATCCACGAAACCTGATGCTTTACCAGCTACCCGTGGGGTGACCCCGAAGAGGCGGTCAAATGACTCTCCTCCTGCCCTCTGTCCATCGAGAGGACCAGAGGCACAGATGCGGAAAAAGATGAAGTGATTGGTCCTCTCCTACAGCCGATTTTGTAGGAATTGAAGATACCGACTGTACCACGACGATACTGAAGAATCAAGACCGAGCAGGCGCTCCCAGAGACATCAGAGAACGTATTAATGCCGCTTGTGGCCACCCACTTCTTCAACCGGCCTTGGCCGGTCTCGGCGGGCGAATCCCAAAGCGGCAGAATACCGTTCTCTACCTAAGCAGGACTTCAATAACCAGAAATAACGAACCGACAAACATACATACTGAGTAGATTATCCTTTAATACTAATTTACTAAACTTTTTAGATTTTAGTTTTGCTTAATCCTATGTTTTTTCCTGAACATTTTCCAATTAAAAAAAAAATGCAAAACTCTTCGCATCTAGCCACATACTTGATCAACCCATGGGTCCTAACTTGAGACCATGGCGCCCTAGGCCCCAACCAGATCCAGAGGATCACAGATAAGGTGAAGAGTTTTGGGGGGGGGGGAGATGCCTCTATAGTGGTATTTTTATACTTGGTTGCCCTACTTTCAGTTTGTCTAATTTGGGGCAATTCTCTCACCCCCAACTTCATTGGCCCTTCCTAGACACGCACACATTGTGGTTTGTTTTGCGGGCGTTTTATAGCCGGCCAGTGACCCAGACAAAAAAAAATCACCTTGTGGTTTTGCGGGCGTGTTATAGCCGCGCCAGTGACCTAGGACGCAACACGAAAATGGGAAAGGGTCTCTATAGGGCAGAGAAGAGGGCCAAGTTAAGACTTCAAAAACTACACAAACAAGCACAAAACCGACCGCAGGCATATTCCCCAACTTACACTTTTTGGATTAATATATATCTGTACAAACCTGAAAGCTTTTATAATTTTATGGTGTTTATGCTAATTGGGGGTGTTATTAAAATGTTTTTTTTACTCAAGCAGAATAGTTTGTAAAGGTTAAACAACAACTTGTGTTTAAAGTACATTTTAGTAGCTACTTTGTACAATATTATATATAAAAACTTTTAGCAAATTAAACACCAAAAACACACCAACTTTTAATAATCCATTCTCTCTCACTGATCTATAAATAGATAATTATTCAGGGACGTAATTATCTATTTTGCATAATTAAAGGGAGATAAATCACTTTCAAAAATATAAAAAATAAATATAAAATAAAAAATAAAATAACAAAATAAAAAAATAAAATAAAAAATAAAAAAAAAATAAAAAAAATAAAAAAATAAAATAAAAAATAAAAAAAAAATAAATAAACTTTTAAAAAAAAATAAAATAAAAAAAATAAAATAAAATATAAAACATTAAAAAAAAATAAATAAAAAAAATCAAAAAAAAAATTTTTATTTAAAGTCACCTTAAGCCACCTCAAGTTCTTAGTTAAGTTTTTTAATCAATCACGTTCTAAGTCTTACTCAATTTGTTCTCAAGTCATCCTCCAGTCACTTCTAAGTTCTTTCTTAAGTCATCCACAAGTTGTCCTCAATCAGCCCAAGTCATCCTTAAATCACCCGAAGTCACGTCTTAGTTTCTACTTAAGTCATCCTCAGTCTCCTCTATGTACATCCAAGTTCTTATTAAGTTATCTTATAATTATCAAAAAAAAAAATACACTCTAGTTTTATCTTAAATAGTAGATGTCTGAAAAAATATAGACACACACGCTCAAAACACGCGTCATCGTCGAGGATGTCTTGCCAACGTCCCTCTGCGCGAAACTCGGTCGAGCATAGATCTTAATGAAGTTCCTTACATCCTAAGCAACCACATTGATTACAATTCTGGTCTAATGGTAAATGTTCTTTTTATAGCCTCCATGTCTTTATTATTGACCACCATCATTTTAATAATACGCCATGGTCTATTTTTATCAAAAAACTTTAAATTAAGTTCTAAAAATATATTGCATCACAAATGGATCAATATGAACTTTTGTTGTTGGCGGTTTTGGCGTGCTGTTGTGTTCGGCTTTGTATTTAGTGGTTGAGATTGTTTGGATTGCTCTTGTTTTTGCCATTGTTTATATATTTTATAACCGTAATAACCGCCCCCAGCAGCAGCAAGGCCCAAAAATGGCAACAGTTTTAAGTTCAATATTCCATGAAGACTTTGGTGCCCTTGAATCACTGGGTTTTTTATAGCCGCATTGAAACAACTGTTCTGGCGGTGGTTATGTTTTCATGATGAGTTATATTCTGTGATTGTAACATTAATTTTTTTGTCTGTTCCACTCTGCTAATTTTTTTCCTGCTTAAACGCCCAGGATGAGGAGCTTTTACTGGTTCTCCACCTGATTCAGTGTTTTCTGATTCTGATTTTCTGCTTGGTTACTTTTCCTGATTCAGTGTTTTCTGATTCTGCTGATTTTCTGGCTCGTCATTTTGAAGGAAATAAAATCTATATGATTAAAAGTAATTAATCCCATGATTAACGGCGATAACAATGTTCCAAATCTGTAATAAATCACAGCTTAGAGACTCTAATGACTTTGTTAAAACTGGATCCTTGCGTTAAATCATACATAAAATCTTGTTCAGAATCAATGGGAGCAAATCTACTGACTAGTTTAGTGTACAAACTAAGAACCGTTTGTCCTACACTTTTTACCATTCTTGACCCAAGCTGCGCTTCATACCTGTTATGATACTTTAAATGTCTTGCGGCGACATCTGTTGAATCTGTTCTATGCTGAATTCATTTCCGAGGAACTGTTTTGTTTTTCCACATGCTGCCAAAGAATACAGTCTTTCCTTTTTGGGCATAATAGCTTGGTCATCAACTGTTCATTTGTAATCACAAGTTCGCAGGAATGTTTAGCAGATCGTCGCTGTTCATGTTTTTTATAATTATAATTATTTTATTTTTTAAAATGAGCGCTGAAAAAACTGTGCCAACCTTGTATACCATTCTGCTGTTATTGGAGGTCTAAGTGTAGGATACACAATGCTTGGTAAAAGCTTTGTTAAAATTAAACCAGCAGATCTTGGCAAACTAGACTTTGAGGATTCAGCAAAGCTGATTGCTTATTACAGCTTCGTTTGCCACGAAGATTTTCTAGTCAAGCAAGGAATAATTCCAGACAGTATAAATATGTAAATAAAAAATACATTTATAAAAAATGGCTTCACTCGTAATGATGATAGGGGCGCTGTGGTGAATGCGCTTGCTTTTAGCGGAAGTAATTACGCATTTAGTAAACTACGGGATGACGGCGAGAGAAAAAGACATAACAAAGCTTGGAGCAACTAGCGCAGCACAAGATCACTATGAAAAGCAGAGAATTGAGCAGTTAGATTTTATTAATAACACACTGAAAAAACAGGGCATGCAGCTTACACATTTAAAGATGTTGACAAGCAATAAAAGAATATTATCTTGTAACAGGCAAACCAATCGAGACATTGCCCCACCAAATTCAGTGACTTTTATCAACCCTCAGAAAAACAAAAGATGCAAGAAATCGCGTTTATTGTCTTGGCATGACCTTGTGTATTTTGTTGCCATAATATTGGCTGAATAAAAAATGAACAAAATCTATTATTCACCAAAAGGATATTGGAAGGGAATCACGGCAATAAAAAGCTAAGCCAAGCAGCGGGAGTCAGTGAACAAACAGCAAAAGGAATGGTTATCTAAACAAGCGATTTGGCAAATTTTATTTACCTGCGCCTAACGAATACAGAGACCACACTTTGTCAATACAACTCCAACGACACCCATCAAATGGATCTTCTATATTTACCCTCTGATACGATTAGACGAAAAAGATTTAAGTACGCACTTACAGTCATTGACATAGCTTCAAGATACAAAGATGCGGAACCATTAACACAAAAGAGTGCTTCTGCTGTTGCTGTCGCCATACAACTGATATAAACCAACGAGGCCCTTAACTTATCCTCGCATGATTCAAGTCGATGATGGAAAAGAATTTAAAGGCCAAGTGAATCAATTATTGTTAAACATAGAGTTACCATTAAAAGAGGCATTCCAGGAGTTCACAGATCACAGGCTTTAGTTGAAAACTTTAACAAACAGTTAGCCCGAAAGACTTTTTTCCTACCAGTATCACAGAGAGCTGATTGACAATTCTCGCAACACAGAATGGGTTAGAGACTGCCCTCAGTTTTGCGCGCAATGAATAATGAAGAATTTAAAGGGCTAAAACCAGTACAAGCAATCAAAAGAAAAACAATAAATGTTGTGAAGAGACGTCAGTTCACCAGCAAACTATTACCGTTTGGTTTGAAAGTAAGGTACCTTTATTTACCGGGGGAAGCAGAAGGGACACTCGCATCAGGAACGATCCAGT
>CM031626.1:14472431-14478149 GCA_018398815.1 Conus ventricosus
CCCTACTTAAAGATAAAAAATATGTTGATGAAATTAATGAAGAAATACAAAATGTAATAAAAGAATATACAGAAACCCAGGAAGAACCCAACCAAACTAAAGATGATGGTAACTCAGAAATAAAATTTAAAGTATCTGATAGGACTTTTCTGGACTTTTTGCTGATGAAAATAAGAACAAAAACAATTTCATATGCAACAATGAAAAAAAAAGAGAATCAAAACAGAAAGAAGAAAAATTGACGCATGACATAAAAGAAATTGAGAAAAAAAGAACACAAAACAGAACAAGACATGAAGATACTTGAAGATACAATCAAGAGTTGACTTTGTTAAGAGAAAAAATCATGAATGGGTACTACTAAGATCTAAAGCAAGATGGGTAGCAGAAGGAGAAAAACTCACAAAGTATTTCTGTAATCTTGAAAAACGTAACTTTGTTAGCAAGCAAATAACAAAATTAATAAACAATCAAGGGAAAATAATAGAACATACAGATGGAATAAAAGAAGAAGTCAAAGATTTCTATGAAAAATTATATAAAAAAAGAGATTTGGAACAACTCGATATTGAAGATTTAGTTAAAGAGGTACCAAAAATAACAGTGGAAGAAAGTAGATTTTTAGAAGGAAAAATAACACTGAGGAAGCCGGCATGGCATTGAAAAATATGAAGGATGGAAAAAATCCAGGAACAGATGGGTTTGGAGCTGAGTTTTTTAAGTTCTTTTGGAAAAAGATTGGCTTTCTAGTTGTAAGAGACTTGAATGAGAGTTTTAAAGAGGGAGAACTTTCTAATGTACAGAAAGAAGGTATGATTATCTGTATACCAAAACCAGGTAAACCCAAAGAACACATTAAGAACTGGAGACCTATTTCCTTGCTAAATGTTATCTATAAAATAGGATCAACATGCATAGCAAACAGATTAAAAAGAATACTTCCAACTGTAATTAGCGAAGATCAGACCGGATTTATTCCAAACAGATACATGGGAAATAATGTCAGACTTATCTATAATATGATCAATCAACTGAACACACAACACAAACCAGGAATGTTGATAAATCTAGATTTTGAAAAAGCGTTGGACTCATTAGATTGGAATTTTATGTTCAAAGTATTAAAAGCCTTTGGACTTGGCAAGATATGTGTAGATGGATTAGTGTTTTTTATAAAAAAAATATTAAATCAACAGTTTTTGCTAATGGACAAAGCACACCATGGTTTTATATAGAGAGAGGGTGTCGTCAAGGCGACCCAATGTCACCATACATTTTTGTACTATGTGCAGAAATATATCTATTATGATCAAAGAAGAAAAAAAAACATAAAAGGAATCCAAATAGGTGAAAGTGAATATAAAATATCACAATTTGCAGATGACACTCAACTAATGAATAGGGAGACAGAATATCCTTTGAAAAGTCAACTCAAATGTTAAAAAGTTTGGTAAAACGTCTGGATTGTTTCTGAATAAAGAAAAAACGCAGATCATATGGTTGGGAGTAATAAAAATAGCACAGTAAAATATATGCAACACCTAAACATGATATGGAATCCTAAAGAATTCAAAATACTAGGAATATGGTTTACTAATGATCTAATAGATATAGAAAAAAGAAACTACAAAGAAAAGATGATTGAAGTAAAAGCATTATTCAAAACCTGGCTAAAAAGAATTATTTACCCCTCTCGGGAGAATCGCAGTACTCAAATCGCTAATCTTGTCCAAATTAACGCATCTCTGGCTTCTTTTTGCCAAACCCTCCGGATGCGTATATAAAAACTACAAAGACTATGTTTTTGGTTTGTGTGGAACAAGAAGCAAGACAAGATTAGCCGTAAAACAGCTGTTAAGGATATAAGAGATGGAGGACTGAACATACCAGATGTACAAGCATTTATCACATCACTGAAACTAACATGGGTAAGACGAATTAAAAGTACTACACACAGATGGAAAGAATTGTTGGTGCATAATTGCCCGTTTATTGAACACATTGAAGAGTACTCTCCAAACTATCTGTGTATAAGAAATAAAAAAAAAATGTTTTGGCAACATGTATTCACCTCCTATAGACAATTTTTTTACAAAGTAAAACCAGAAACCACTCAGGAAGTACTAGCCGAACCAATTCTTTTATAATGATAACATTAGAATAGGGAATAAAACTGTTAAGTTTAAAGGGGGCATGAAAAAAAAGTAAACAGAATCTCTGATTTAATAAAGAATAATGGAGAAATACTCACATTTAATGAATTCAGAGCAAGATAAACATACAGATTAACTTTCTGTCATACATGGGATGTATAGCATCAATAAAGAAATATTTAAGAAAAGTTGGACTTACTATTCAAGATCGCAATATGGCAGAGCACAACGCAGCCTTGAGAAAGATATGCTCTATATCAAAAAGCACCCAGATATATTATAAAACATTAATCAAGGATAACTGGAAACCAAAATGCATCACAAAATGGTCTGAAAAGCTCAACCGAGACATACCTTGGAAACGTTGTTTCTCAAAGATTCAGCAGATTAAAGATATAAAACTTAAATGGCTACAGATAAGAATAATACATAGAATAATAGGAACTAACGTGGTGTTGAAAGAAATAGGAGTTGTACAAAACCAAAACTGCAATTTCTGCAATAATGAGAAAGATAATATAGAGCATGTCTTCTGGAGATGTAAATACGTACATGAATTTTGGAAAACACTGGAAAATCTTCTGAAAGAGAAATGTTCAAATGTAGATAATTTATATTTTACAGAAAGTATAGTA
Source organism: Conus ventricosus (assembly GCA_018398815.1). Classification (NCBI taxonomy): domain Eukaryota; kingdom Metazoa; phylum Mollusca; class Gastropoda; order Neogastropoda; family Conidae; genus Conus; species Conus ventricosus. The sequence continues at coordinate 14,475,220 of CM031626.1, forward strand.
CTATTTGGAACAGACTTTAACTTCAACGCCGATACTGTAGTTGACCTGATAATTCTTTTGGCTAAAAATTATATATACAGATGCAAGATAACAAAGTGCCAGATCCTCACTTCAGTATTCATAAAAATACTCAAGGCACGATATCAGATAGAAAGATACGTAAGCAACAGTGAACTCTGAACTTCAAAAACTGAAAATAACTGGATTCATTATAAATCTTTATTTGAAGATTCACATGAGTGTTTGGTCTTTTACTAGTTTTAGTAAATGATCTGTGGATGGGGAAGTTACAACTTTGAAAGTGAAAGGAATTGTCTACTATTTCAAATACACTGTATGTTGAATGCTTATCTTGATTCCCATGAATATTACTGTCATTGTGATAACTATTAATTTTGAAGGATTTTAATTCTGTTAAGTGACAATATGTCATTTGGAGGGAGGTATGTCAGGGAAATAAGAGCTGTTTTTTTATTATTATTTTTTTTTATATATTAGAATAAGTTTACGTAGTATGGAGGTATTTGCCATAATATATGAGGCATACGTAGACGTCATGGTCTCAGCAGGATGAATATGACTTGAGTATAAAAGAGCTAATGCATAGGTGTACATGTGTATCGTCGCTGGCGAGTTCTGGCCATGTGTCTGCAATAATTTCATCGAGTGTACATGGTGGGGAAAGGGATATGAATGTGTGCAATGTGAATATTTGGGTGTGTGGATATAATACATGCTTGTGTTTGGGATGATGCTTACCTATAGATGGATTGGAAGTCATGGAATATCCAATGTTCAGCCTGTGGTTCCATTCTAATGTATTGATGTGACCCTTGCTGGCTGGTCCTGTTGCTGTTCTTGGGAACTTTCGACCTTATTTCGTCCCAAGGATAGTATGGGAGGGATTTAGCCACCGGAGGATCGCATAGAGTTGTGCACAGAATATGTGTTATATTATTTGAAAACTGAAATAATCTCAGGAAATAGATATTTTGATTGCAACATAAATCACCTTCAACGTTAAATGGTTACAGATAAGAAATGTTCAAATATAGATAATTTATATTTCACAGAAAGTATAGTACTATTTGGAACAGACTTTAACTTCAACGCCGATACTGTAGTTGATCTGATAATTCTTTTGGCTAAAAATTATATATACAGATGCAAGATAACAAAGTGCCAGATCCTCACTTCAGTATTCATAAAAATACTCAAGGCCGGAGGATCGCATAGAGTTGTGCACAGAATATGTGTTATATTATTTGAAAACTGAAATAATCTGAGGAAATAGATATTTTGATTGCAACATAAATTACTTTCAACGAATTACTTTCAACGAGATTCTCGTTCCTGCATCATCTAGAACTTTTTATATAAATTTTGTGAGCAAGAAGAGCAGACATTTTTCAATATGCTGTTTAGTTGTCATATTATTACACACCGATTTTGGATGAATGTCCAGTAGTTGCTGACTGAAAAATATTCACATTGTCATGATTTTATGATTAACAAGGAACGTGTATTGTTTGATGTTAAGCAGAATACACAGACAGACGCTTTTTTTTAATCCATCACTTTATTTGCAATATTTTACATCTGCATATAAATGCCAATTGCACAACCACCATGTACACACCTTTGTAATATCATTGTGTGACAGATATTACTTAGAGCATTACATGACAATTACAAAAATAAGGAACTTGTGCAAGTTTAAACAAACTTGGTTTCTGTACAATTCAGTTCTCGATTAGTTTGAACGTTAGAATTTAAAATATGTATTTTATCTGTAAACCACCACATTCAGCAAGATCTACTTCAGCTGTATTGTTTCAAAAATGGTTGAATACTTGTATATAATCAAGTTTTGATTTGTGTGCGACATGAAAATGTCAATGGACCTCCCCTGTCCCTTACCCTCAGCCCCCAACCCCCCCCCCCCCCCCCCCCCCCCCCCTCGACCCTGGTCCCCCCTTTTCCTGTGTGTACAGGATGTTTGATTGTTCAATGGCCCTTTTTGTTGTGTGTCCGTGTGCCGCCCCCCCCCCCACATTTTTTTTTTTTTTGTTATATTCATTTGTAATGTATTGTTTGGAAAAAGATTAATAAAAAAAGATTGAAAAGAAAAAAACAGGGAAAAAATAGGAAAAAAAGGAAAAAAAAAAAAAAAAAAAAAAAAACAACAACATCCAAATGCTCACGTTCATTACGTAAAAAAAAAAGAAGACAAATCAACATTAACATGTTCAGATGAGTGATGCTTCCATATATATGCATGATATAATAACCACTTCAAATCGCACGAGAGAGAGAGAGAGAGAGAGAGAGAGAGAGAGAGAGAGAGAGAGAGAGAGAGAGAGAGAGAGAGAGAGAGAGAGAGAGAAGACCTGAACAAATAATGCGTGACACCAATCAAAAACATCATGCCAATGAAAGGTGTTGATACTGAGATATTTGTTTGATATCTACGAAGTCGATATAGGTCTAGTTTCTGTGACAGAACCGTCAGACCTTCGTCCAATTCCGCACTCTCCCTCGGGTCTTTCTAGTTAGGCCTGTGTTTGCCTTGGCGAGAGTTGTGACATTTGGATATCTTTCTATTTGCATGTGCTAAACAGAAAATGTATGATTATAAAACTGTTGCTTGATGAAAATATTGTTCTGTCTGCTTGTGATTGTAACTTTAAATCTGCTAGAACGTTTGACCTAACCCTGCTACTCGCCAAATTTTATATTTGTACATGCAATTATGAAAAGAATTTACCATCAGTTCTAATCTTTATTGTGGTTTTGAAAGCCAGATATGAAACAGAAAGCTATGCTGCTCTTCTTAACTTGTCCCATGGAAATTTTGTGGCAAGTGGATTCCATACTTGACGTTATTAGAGTAAAACACAAGTTGTACATTGTATACAAAGGCTATGACA
>CM031626.1:14483110-14508110 GCA_018398815.1 Conus ventricosus
ATTTGGTTCTGTCCATTGCAGTCCTATTGTTCCTTGCTTTCATTGTTCCTTTCCAGAACTGCCCTTCTCATCCTCACTTTCATTGTTCTTGTCCACAACTGTTCTTTAGCTTCCCGACATTAATTGTTCTCGTCCGTTGCTGTCCGACTATTCCTCACACGGAATGGTTCCCATCCATAACTGCCCTATTGGTTCTAGCACTGGTTGATCTAGTTCATAACTATGCTAATGGACCTCCCTGTGCATCTGTCTGTCCATCACTGTCTTACCAGTCTTCAGTTTTGTAATCGTGTCTGTCTAGAACTTGCCTATTAGTCCTTGTTCTGAATATTCCTTTTTAACTCTATCTATTCATCACCACTCTTGTTCATGTCTATAACTTTCTTATTGGTCTTCATTGTGAAAGCTCTTATTCATAATGAACCTAACCGGTCATCACGGAGAAATGTTCTGTCCTTACCTGTCTTGTTGGTCCTCATTGTTCTTTATGCTGTCCATGGTTGTCCTATTGTGCTCACTGGAGGAGTTTCAGGCCAAAAGCTGTCATTGTTCCTACCCTGAAGATTCCTGTTGGTTCTCACCACGACTGGTCAAGGTCATGACTGTCCCGCTGGTTCTCACTGTGACCTTTCCCACCCGTAACTGTGCTATTGTCTCTCTGTAGTTGCTCCTACCCATGATTGTTCTGTTAGTCCTCAGTGCAATTGTTTCACTTCATAGCTGTGCAGTTGGACCTAATTGTAATCGATCTCTTCCATACCTGTCCTAGTGGCCCTCATTGTAATTGTTCCTCTCCATTTCTGTCCTAATAGTCATCAGTGTAATTGTTACTCTTTGGTACTGTCCTAATGGTCATCATCAAAATTGTTTCTGTCTATAGCGGTGCCATTGGTTTTCATTGTGAATGTTTCTCTCCATAATTGTCTTATCGGTGTTTACTGAAAATAGTCATGTCCACAGCTGTCCTATAGAACCTCACTTGATTGTTCCTGTCCTTATTGGTCCTGTGAACCTTCACGGTAATTGTTTCTGTTGACAACTGTTTTAATTTCCTCACTGTAAATGTTCAAGCTCTCTTGTTGTTCCTCTCTGGAACTATTCCTGTCCTCGATTGTCCTATCGATCCCCACTGTAATGAGTCCAGTCCACAGATGTCCTATTGGTCATCTCTATCATTGTTTCTGTCCATTATTCTTCGACTAGTCTTCAGTGTTCTTGTTCTTATCACGAACTGTCCCATTGGTCCTCAGTGAGGATGGTTCTCTTCATAACTGTACTAAGGGTCTCAGTGTATTTGCTGTTGTTCACAACTGTTCCATCAGTTCTCACTGTGGTTGGCGTTTCTAGAACTGTTCTACTGGTCCTCTTTGTAGGTTTTTCTTTCCAACACTATCCTATCTGTCCTCACTGTCATGGTTCCTGTCCCGAGCAGGCCTATCGGTCAACACTCTAATCATTCCTGTCCTTAAGTCTCCTACTGGTCCCTGTGTACTTATTCCTGTCCACAAATGCCCCACGTGCTCTCTGTGAATTTGTTTCCCTCTTTAAATGAAGGGGGAAAACTCTAAGGAGATCTTGACAGCAGATGGTCTTCAGAGAATACCGCCCACACCCCTCTCCTGCCTCAGACAAGTGTGTCGACCCTGAACTCCTAACTCCCAGATGCCCTTCTTCTTCTAACTTTTTTTTTTCTCGCATTGGATGCTGGAGCAAAGGGATTTGTGGGCTCATCGGCCTATGGTCTTATGAAACAGCTCGGCGCTTCAGGTCAGAAGAGGACCAGAACCCTGACGGCAAGGGCAGAGGCAGCCGAGAAGAGTTTCAGCTGGATCTGGCTGAGGAGAAACAAAAGTCAGATTCATAAGGCTGATATTCCTCAACTTAGAACAGGTGTCCCATTAGCAATGGGATAAGACATCCGTCTGGAAAGGCACACCTTGAGTTGCTCACCAATTCAAAAATTGAGGGTTCGAATCCTGGTGGGGCCAGAGAAAATTTGGCAGTAGAAGGTCACATGGGATCATGACCTCGATGCGGCCCGGCTCCCTCGGATTGTAAGGAGTTCAGGGCCCTGAGGAGGGGGCATGTCTCTTTGAAGAGCCCCTGCCCTCAATAGGAAAGTAAAGGATATTAGGAAATTAGTCTGTAACGACAAAAAAACAGTGACTCCATGTGCGTCTCAATTTTGGTTCAGAAAATTTGGTGTCAGGCTAGATACATCTGTATGGTCAAGAGCGAAAGACGTTACAACAGAAACAAGATTAAGAGTCCTGCATCAGAAAATCCTGCATAATATTTACCCCACAAATATTCTTTTAAGTAAAATGCAAATAAAAGAAAGTAATAATTGTTCGTATTGTCCTGACACAATTGATTATGTTGAGCATTTTTTCTATGATTGTCCATCTTTGCAAATGTTTTGGTTGTCAATCGAGGATTTTATATACATAAAAACAGATGGAAGACTAATGCTATCAGTTTTGGACATACGTTTTGCTATAAACAAATTTGATCTCTATCTTGCGAATTACAAATTCATTAATTACATGATTCTTTTAGCTAAGGTGTGTATTAGTATTTTCAAAAAGACCAATTCTGTCTTCTCTCTAACAACATATTTTTGAAAAAGGGCTAAACATTAGAAAGCATCACCTCCTCTTTAAGTAGACTAGAAACACACTATCTGATGCAGAACTCCTTTGCATATTTCTACAGAAACAGTTACCGCTACCGTTGGGAAAAGTATGTTAGAAGCCTGCGAGTTTTCTTTCTCTGTCTCTCTCTCTCCCTCATTTCTTCCCTCCATCTCTTTGTTCCTCTCAGTTTGTCTGCCTGTCTGTCGGCCTGTCTGTTTGCTTGCCCGCCAATTTGTCTGCCCGCCCGTCCTTTGCTCCATCTCACTTTCTTTCTCTCTCTGTTATAGCATGGGAGTGACTCTTCTTTTCTACATGTTCGCTAGTCTGTCTTTCTATCTGTTTGTCTGTCTGTCTGCCTGTCTCTCTCTCACTCTCTCTCTCTCTCTGTATGTCTCTCTCTCTCTCTCTCTCTCTCTCTCTCTCTCTCTCTCTCTCTCTTTCGCGTGCTCACTCTCTCTCTTTCTATCTATCTGTTTGTAAGTGAGTGTGTACGCTTGTTTGCCTGTCTGCCCGTCTGACTCAGTATCCTCTTCCTGTCGTTTTCTCTCTGTGTGTCTCTCCCCCTCCCCCCCCCCCCCGCCACCAACATCCCACTCTCTCCCTCTCTCTCTCTCTTTGACGCCGTCTCTGTCCGACTGTCTGTCCTCCGCTGCCTGTCGGGTCGGGGCGGGCCCGCTATTGCGCGGCCCGCTAAGGCCCGATATTGCGCGGCCTGCTATGGCCCGCTATTGCGCGGCCCGCTATGGCCCGATATTGCGCGGCCCGCTATGGCCCGATATTGCGCGGCCCGCTATGGCCCGCTATTGCGCGGCCCGCTATGGCCTGCTATTGCGCGGCCCGCTATGGCCCGATATTGCGCGGCCCGCTATGGCCCGATATTGCGCGGCCCGCTAACCCTAACCCTAACCCTAACCCTACACTGTCGCACAATAGCGGGTTCACGCAATAGCGGGCCCACGCAATCGCGCAATAGCGGGCCCGCGCAATAGCGGGCTGACACCGTCGAGTCGGTCTGTCTGTCTCTCTATCTCTTTTTTTTGTGGGTGGGGTGGTGGTGGTCGTGATGGTGGTGGTGGCGTGACGTGAGGAGCGCTCACGCGCTTGGGTAGTAGCATGGGGAGGTCTGTTCCCGTCTCGGCACTGGGACCTACGATATCCTTTAGAGAACGGGAAAACACGGATTCAAGCTCACGCGCTCTCAACCGGTCTTAACCGGTTTCGAGCGGCCGACCTTGAATCCGTGTTTTCCCGTTCTCTGACAAGTAACCCCTACAACATGCATACTGTGTTGGATTATCCGTTTTTAATACTAATTTACTAAACTTTTCAGATTGTAGTTTTGCTTCAATCCTTTGTTTTTCTTGTTTGTTTTTAATAACATTATTTTCACGCAAACATTCATCAAATGAGTCTCTGTCTTTCATGTAAAATAAAACTACAGTCTTTAACTGTTCTCTAAAGTCTTTTTTAAAACTGAGTTATATTTTTGACATAAAATCCACACACTTATCCCAGCATGTCTTCCACTGAAGGCTAGTTTTGACAAAGGGTTTCTCTTTTTAACTATGTCTCTTTCTGCCGAACAGTCATCTATAATAATAGTGTCTGCGTTCCTTTAAACGCTCTATAAAAGTATTCTAAACACTCACTCAGTTTATTGCTAGGATCAACTAAATATATGTCATCATCTGTCCATATAAACCTTCTATCATGATATGCTTTGTTAAATTCAAGTGTTGGACAGAAAATCACAATATAATCAAAATTATAGCGATAAACTGTTTGTAATAGGTCTAGGACAAATATTGTTTTTCCACAGCCAGTCCGCCCACAAATCAATGAACAATGAGGCTCTTTTGGCATAAAGTTTAACTGCTCCATAGTTTTATAACAGAATTTAATTTAATCCAGTTATTGTTTTTATTAAACTTTCTGTCAAAACTTGTTCAGTATAATAAAAACCTATGAGGCCTAAATGTGTAAGATTAATCCAATTCAGTTCTGTAAGATTGTTTCTATTTAAGTCAACATTGATTTTGTTGCTTGTTGTTATGACCTTAATATCCTCACCATTGTGAAGAACGACGATGGTAAACTTTAAGACGTTTAACGTCTAAGTTTTGCCAGCTAATATTAATTCCTTTTATAAGGACGTCACTAACGCCCACAACCCCATCCCTCTCCACATCTTTGAAGACAGAAATTTCAAATATCATTGTGAACGTGTCTCCTAATTTCCTGCGCGGAATGAACTGTAATTTTGTAGAAGCTTCCTTTAAAACCGTTTCTTTTCTGTGGAGGATGTACTGTTTTTTCCCATACGGCGTTATTTCAATCTCTTTCCGACTATTGTCCTCTGGCATAAGACTTATATGTAAAGGGCCAGGTTGAATGCTTTTCTGAAACTTTTTGACGGCTAAAAAATGTAAATGGGCTTATGAATTCAAATTTTATGTCCCATTCTAAATATGGTTCTAAGTGCCATTTGCTGTCAGGTTTTCGAACTATTTTATATTCATACTGGCCTGCATTATTTGCTTCTACATTGCGCAGTTGCTCTAGTTTAGGAAACTTTTTGTTGTCGCCAACCTCTTTGCGTTATAATCACCATCTTTAGTGTACTCAAAACCATACAAAGCGCCTATCTCGCCATTTTGTTCAAAGTCCGCAACGTCTGCAAGGTCTTTTAATTCTAAAGTTATACACCTCACAGGCGCTAATGTAACTCCTGATTCTTCTGGCCCACGCGACATTTTTTAGTACAGTTTATATATTTTATTTCTAAAACAATGTGCAGGTTATCACATTTCACGAATTTCCCTGTTTTGTCTGCAATTTTTATATTAAATGATCCGACCCTCCACAAACTAATCTTTTAAACTGTAAATTAGGGAATTGTATAATTTCATAATCGCAATATGCAGCTTTTCCTGATGGAAGAGCTCTTAAAACAGTTGAGGGCCTTCCATCATATAAGTTTTCATCAGTTTCTCAGCTATCCAAATGAACATAGAGTAATGAATGTAATGCAAGATCGAGCGGATTTTCCCCCTCATAAGTAGTTTTGTTTGACGTAACTCTAAAACTATGAATGGACCGATCGGCAGTTGTAAAGCCTAACATTTTAGCTAGCTCTTCATCAAAATAGTACCCTACTTCTTCTTCTTCTTCAGGCTTAAAGGTCAACATTGTTTTCAGATTCGCATTGTTAAGTTTGAGAGTAATGTCAAAGTTACTCATTGCTTCTTTTAGTGAGCAAAACCCGTAATAACCATCAGGTATGGTTAACTGGCTAACTAATTGTCCTCTATTATTAACTTTTTTAATCTTATTATTCTCCTTGGATTCGGCTATATTAAACCATACGACTTTGTAAAATATGTCATGAGGTGCAACCATTTTGGCCCCGCAATTGTTATCAATAGCATGTTCTAAAAAACGAAGAACGGTCTTGAGTTGTTATGTTACAAACATTTTTTAAACGAAATAAAAATGAGCGCATTTAAATATACTAATGCAAAATATTCTGTTGGGCCCGCACTACAATCTTAAAAATATAACAACTGATAATCTCGACATTTCTGCGACTCAGTCTGACGCCTTTCAAGTAAAGGTGAGTACTCCATTAAACAGATATCTTAACCCTCCTATTAAAAAAGACTACATCCCCAAAGTATGGTTTAGTCATCCGATGCAGTTTTACCAGAACCAGTTAAACTTTGGTGTGTTTTGTGCATCAACTGGGTGTGGAGTGTCGTATGCTGATCACTTAAATCATTCTGATCCTTTGGTGAGGTCAGTGTATAGATTTCATTTTTATTACACCTTCAGACGTATTTGACTGAACTGCAAGCACCATTACCTAATGACAAACGTTTAATCCATTTAGCAACAGAATAGACATGAAGGCTTTTGAAAGGATCTGTAACGAATTCAATATTAAGGCTAAGACAGGCTTTAGACAAAAGTCGGATCTTAATCATGGTCTAGGCACCCCTTATTTTTGGGGCGTGCACAGAAAGTATAACTATGACTGGAATCCTCCTTACACATCTTTCTCTTCAGGCACAGCTGTTCACCTCGGGTCCATAGAGCAGGAGCATAAAACAGCATGGACAACATTTATCTTAGACGCTTCTAAGGGCCTAACTAAAGCAGGAATAGAACGAATAAACGACTCTGTTCGTACTTACGTTTTGGTGTTTGCTAGGCTCGCAAGCACAAACGAGATCGAGCATAACTGATCCTTCTACTGGTTTTGATGCGCAAAAACAATACTTAGCAAATTTAGAGGACGCCATTAATTCTACAGTTGATTTACCTTCAAGTATTAAAAGGTACCAAAATGTTTTACAATTTGCAAGATCGAAAGTAGACTTTGCTGTTGGCACTGGTTTATACATGCTGCCTTCTGACCTCAGGCTCCAGATAGGAACAATAATAAAACTACAATAATGAAATCCTTGTGGCAGGCAATAAACAGAAAGTCGGAAAAAAAACGAAATAAATTCTGAGCCAGTAATATTGCAAGCAGTAAACAAACAAGATGACCTCCAAGAATAAGTCATCCAATCCCTGCGGTCCAAAGCCTAAAGACCGTTGAAGAAGTTAAAAAAAATAATGACCATGAATATGAAAAGACAGCACTTGTTTTTGGATTAACTGGCCTAGGATTGCTTGGCCTTTATCTTACTAAAAATTAACCCAACTATTAAGAGAACTAATGTCCATAAGTGCTCGGCCATAAAGCCAACTACTTTGCTTGCAGTAGACAAAAGCCAGCTAATAACACCCCCTAATATACCTGGTAAAGAGTCTATAGCTTTACTGGCTAATATTTTTAATAAACCCGCAAGATGATCGAGCTGTTTTTTTACCCATGATTTATCAGGCGGTGATGGAGGCGATGGCACTGACCCAGGGCCACAGCCGCCTGTAATAGCCATCACCAGTGTACTTATTGCAAATCCTAAGGCTGTTATAACGCTTACTAATGTGACTCCTTGCTCTCTAAACAACGTTCGTATTCGTTCTGCTAGTGTCGTGTCTTCATATAAAATTCTTTGGATAGTTTCTCTTATTCTATTTACTTGAGTTCGCAATTGTTCTCGGTTAGTAGACAACACTTCTAGTCTTGCTGATCTTTCTTGCTCAAGATCTTTTAGTCTTTGGGCTATTCTTTCTTTAATATCATGCCCTAAGTTGGCGTCATCAGCCTCAACGAGTTTTTCTTTTTCTCTTTTTATATGCTCATCTAGTTCACCTAGTTTTGCTAAATTGTTTGTTAATTCGCCTCTGATGCTTCTCAAAGCATGATCAAGGGCCGCTATTTCTCGCATAGGCAATGGGGAATCGTTAATTGTTTTTAATGCTGTTTCTTCTGAAAAACTGGTTTCTGCTTCTATTACATTTATTATTTCACCTGCTGATTGATTTAATTCTTTAAGTTCCATGTTTTGTATTTGGTTAGCTGTTGGGAGTTCCTGTAGGGTGTTTTGAGTTTAGCAACCGCATCCCTATCTAATTTTGGTTTAGCAATGCTAAGACGATTTTGTACGCTTACACTAAGTCTTCCTCTAATTGTATCCAAGGCTAAAAACTTTAATGGGTTTCGTTCATTTGTAAGCCGAACAAGTTCTCCTTGATCGTTTTTCACTTTCAAATGACCACCCTCTAATTCAAAATCATTAGGGTCTATAAATTGGGGAGGTTCTAGGCCTAAACTTTTGTAAAATGTCCAGCCCTTTCTTCTGTTAATTCACGCTGCACTGAGATCGCTGAGCGATGCTGTGTCAAAAGGATCATTTCACTCATATCGTCTCCAGGATCAAAAACATCATAATCTTCTTCACCTTCAATTCCTGCCATGTTTTAAATAATTAACTTTTTATTTTGTTTTATAAAAATGTCACAAGCATATGGTTCAATTCTTGACCCGCATAGAAGATTGAAAGAGACCTTTGGCGTGAAGGGAAATAAACGGAATATTACTGTTCCAAATAATCCGTCTACTATTGATGCAGATCAAATTCTTACTGTCAAATTTCCAGACCTAGGAGCAGATGAAGTGGCTCTGCGCAACTTACTTTCAAAATAGAACTCGAATCAGCAACAGACACAAACAGGACAGTTGTCCAGAATCTGGGACGGGCAATCGTTAAGAACATTTCTATAAAACTTGAGGGGCAAGAAATATTTTCTTTACACAATGCAGTCATATTTTTAACCTATTCTGATCTATGGCTAACCGGGAATGAAAGGGCTGACTTTGCGTTTCAAGGAATCGAAAATGAAGAAGCACTAAAACATAGAATAGGCGCCGCAGATGTTAAAGACAGTAAAAAGTATGTAGCGGTAAATTTTGCGTATGGAAAATCGCTTTTCCATTCCCTTAGATTTTGAGTTGTTAAAAGCGCATGCGCCATACTTTCAAGGAGCATTAAAAGACAGATTGTGATATGAACTAACTTTTAATGAATACAAACGTGTTATCAGATCATCAGACACCGAAGCAAAGTACAACATTTCTGACATCTCGTTAGAGTTTGACGTTGTTAGCAACCCTAATTTAGCAAGGCTGATTGAGCAACAATATCAGTCAAAATTAGCAATATATTACGAAAGAGTGATTCATCATACAACATATCCAGACGCAGGGCAGACACTATATGGAATTTTAGTTTTAGTGCCGCAGCAAGATCGCTTAAAGGTATTTTATTGCTGTGTGAAGATGAAGAACCATTTTAAAAGAGGAAGTGAAAAGTTTATTAATCCTAAAATAACGAAAGTACAATGTTCGATTGAGGGTAGTCCTAACCAAATCTACGCTAGCGGGCTTAAACCTTATCAGCATTTTGACGAAATAAGAAAATTGTTTGGGGGTGGGAGGTGTAGAAGTCCAACAGTAGACCTTGTGTCTAAAGATCTACACCTTCAATAGTGTAAGACTTGATGATTATTTAACAACAAAATACGGTTTATGGATTGACCTAAGATCGACAGAGGATAATCAGTTGCATGGAAGTGGGAGAGAACTGTTAAAGACGGAATAAACATTCAAATTGATAAAGAAAAAGATGGCGATAAACCAGTTAATGTACAATTTGTTTTTAATATATGATGCGCAGCTGAATATTCAAGATAACAGATTAAAAGATATACAATACTAAATTATTTTTTATTTTTAAAAAAAGCATGTCTGTTCACGTTTATCCAAAAGCGCCTACGGAGCCAGAGTCGCCAAAAGAAGGGATAGTAGAAACCCCTAACATAAAAACCTTCAGATTAACCAACATTACACAAATGCAACAAAAACTAGAGCAGGACCTTTCAAAATACAGCAAAACCAAACGAAGGTATTCTGCTGCTTTTAATGCTGTTACATATGTTAATACTGGAGCATCGACTTTTAGTGCTCTATCAGCAGGGACAAGTGTTGGTCTCTTAGCAACAGGTGTTGGTGCGCCCGCAGCTTTACCTCTAGGTGGTTTGTCTTTAACTCTCGGCCTGTGTTCATTAGCTGTAAGTGCGGCTGGCAAAAAAATAAAAACTAAACTCCAAAAGCACACAGCTATGGTTCAACTAATAACGGCTAAACTTAGTTCGTTCAAACTGACAATAAATAAAGCGCTAGTTGACTCAAACATCACGGATGAAGAATTTAGTCGTTTACAGGCCGATTTTGATGACTATAAAAGACAAAAGTTTGATCTTCAAAAAAAGGCAAGGGCAAGTTTTCTCAACAGCCAAACACCGAGCAGATAAAAAAGGAATGTTTAAAAAAAGTAAACGAGACATTAAACTCTGTTCTAAACAGCTCACATTAACAACGTCAAATGGCGTTTATACTTTAGTTTATGAGTCCAAGCAAAAAAAAAAACCGTTGATATTGATTCTGATTAAGACGACTTTGGGAGTCGTTGTATTTTTTTTAATTTAAATAAATATTTTGAGTAAGAAAAGAAACACATCATGGCTAAGATATATGAAGGCCCAGACGAATTGTTTGAAGGAATGCTTAAGGATGAGCGTTTATCAAAAGCTTTAATGATATTAATCTAGAAGTCATTGATCCAACAAACGTACAGGCAAGCGTTGTTCATGCAATTTCTCAAGTTCCAGGTAAACTAACAATAGACCCGCCAGTTAAAGTAATGTTAGCTGTTTAATCGACTATATAACAATAAATGAAGAAAAACTAGAAGTCTGGGTCTCGACTCAACAACAGGTTATTCTTTCTCATAATGACTTAACACCTGGTTGGCAGACCAACTGCTTGCACAGTTTGATGCGGCCGCTGAAGAAGCTAAAATGAGAGGGTCTGGTTGGGCAGAGGGCGAAGTCTTAGAGATCAGATTAAAACAGGCTAAGTATGAGCCGATTGTAGGCAAGGCTTACATTCCCCTGCCCCATCATTAGTCGCAAAAAGAGCAGTTCTAAACATAAAGAATTCAGACAACAAATGTTTTATGTGGTTTTGTTCTTGCTAGGCTGCATCACGTCCGCAAAAACGCAGAGAGAGTGTCTAACTATGAACCTTACAGCAATGATCTTAACTTTAGTGGAATATTCTTTCCTGTTAGCGTGGACAAAATTGATCAGTTTGAAGAACAAAACAAACCAATAACTGTTAATATCTACACATGGGATGAGGAAACAAATCTGCAACCCATCAGAGTATCCAAAAACAGTCCATCGATTGGCGAACCAGACAAAGCCATGTTGACTTACTACTGATGTTTTCACCAACAGGGCTACCCCATTACACATTGATACGAGCAATGAGTAGACTAATGCGGCATACTTCAAAGCAAAAAAATAAACAAGAATTCTGTAGAAAATGTTTAACAAGAATTCCATCTGTTCAAGCCGCGAGTGAACATATAAAACATTGTATTAGCCCAGTTGACTGTAATACAGAACTAATTACGCCCCCACCCGGATCTAAAGTTAGTTTTAAGAACTGGAAACGGCTGCAAACAAGTCCATACATTGTTTACGCAGACTTCGAGTCGCTTATTGTTCCTTATGAAGGCCCGACGCCACAGAAACTTCCTAAAACAGCCTTGTGAGTAATCATCAGATTTGCTCATTTGCCTTCATTGTTGTCAGGTCGGATGGTGCCCATTCAAAACCAGAATTATATAGATGGCCTAATGCTGCAGAATACTTCTTAAAACGCATGCAGCAAGTGCGTAACGCCTGTTCTAATAATCTAAACTTATCTGAAATCATAATGACGCCTGAAGACCAACAACAGTATGACTCAGCCACACATTGTTGGATTTGCGGTTTAGAACTAATGTCTAACAGCGAGGAAGCCAATCCGACAGTAAGAGACCATGATCACATTAGCGGAAAGTTCAGAGGAGCAGCACACAGTAAATGCAATCTTCAACTAAAGTTTGATCCTAAGACATGGAAGCTGCCCATTCTTCTTTCATAACTTGCGAGGTTACGACTCTCATCTTATAATGAAAGCAGTAGACGACGCCTTCAGGATAACATGCATTGCACAGTCATCAGAAAAGTACATGTGTTTCACTTTAAATAACATGTCTTTCTACGACTCTATGCAACACATGATGGGATCATTAGAGTCACTGGCTATGTCCTTAAAGTCCTGCCCAATAACGGAAGAATATTTTGACCCCACTCTTGTTAGAAAGGGCGTTTACCCTTATGAGTACATGAACAGTTGGGAAAGGTTTGACGAAGATACACTTCCGCCTAAAGACGCGTTCTTTTCTAGTCTCAGAGGAAAGGGCATTAGTGATTCTGATTACCAGCATGCTCAAGAAGCGTGGCAGAAGTTAGAGTGTAAAACGATGGGAGACTATCATGATGCATACTTGATGGCTGACGTTTGCTTGTTGGCGGACATTTTTGAAAATTATAGAAAGACCTGCATGAAACATTATAGCCTGGATCCTGCGCATTACATTTCTGCGCCTGGGATGAGTTGGGATGCTTTCTTAAAGTTTACTGGAGTACAGATTGATTTATTGTCAGATTTACCAATGCTTCAGATGATTGAAAACGGATTGTGGGGAGGAATTAGTATGGCGTCGCACCATTACTGTAAAGCAAACAACAAATACTTGGACGATTATGATCCGAGTAAAAGGTCTAACTATCTCATGTATTTAGATGCAAACAATCTGTATGGTTGGGCTATGGCGCAATCACTTCCATTACGTAACTTTAAAATGCGCACATACGACAATCTGAAAAATATTCAAGGGGTATTAAAGTGGTTGGGCAGTTTGACGCCAGATCAACAGCGTGGATACATTCTAGAAGTTGACTTAGAATATCCTCAGGAACTCCATGACCTGCATAATGACTATCCATTAGCAGCAGAAAGTCTAAAGATGGCAAAAACAGAGCCGCCTAAACTTGTGCCTAATCTTCGAGACAAAAAAAAATATGTATGTCATTACAGACTTCTACAATTTTATTTAAGACATGGTTTAAAGTTGAGAGCAGTTCATCGTATAATTGCTTTTGATCAAGAACAGTTCATGAAACCATACATAATGAAGAACACTGATCTTAGAACTAAATCCACAGATGCTTCAGAAAAAGACTTTTTCAAGCTAATGAACAACAGCTGTTTCGGAAAGACTATGGAAAATCCGCACAAGCGTAAAGATGTTAGATTGGTCACCAGAGAGAACGATCCAATTAAGCTGACTTCTAAACCTAATTATCAGGATTTTAGAAGATTTCATGATCAGCTTTTTGGCATAATGATGAAGAAAAAGAAAGTCAAATTGGACAAACCTGTATTTATTGGGTTTACCGTTTTAGAATTATCAAAGCTTTTGATGTTAGAATTTCTTTATGACTACTTTAAACCCTCGTATCCAGAGTCCAGAGTACTTTACACAGATACAGATAGTTTTGTTATAGATATCCCTACTGAAGACATCTATAAGACATGGAACTAGAAGTAGCTAAAGGGCATGCGGGATGGTATGACACATCTGATTACCCTAAAGATTCGCCTTTGCATTCATCCGTTAATAAGAAGGTTTTAGGAAAGATGAAGAATGAATTATCTGGAGGGGTGATTAAGGAGTTTATTGGTTTAAGGTCGAAAATGTACAGTATTTCTAGCCAGGAGAAAACCATTAAGAAAGCAAAAGGAATATCTCGCAGTGTTGTGCAGTCAAACATATCACATGACAACTATAAAGAAGCATTGTTCAATAAACATACTTTTCATCATGACAACGTAAAACTACGATTTAATCTACATGAGATCAACACAACTGTTGTAACAAAGAAGTCATTAGATAGAACAAACACAAAACGAGTATTTGTTGATCCAGAGTTTTCATATGCAATCGGGCATTGGAGAACAGCATAAACAGAGGGGTTTATATTTTTCATCAACTTTTATTATAAGATCAATCATATCTTCATCCAATTCAGCTAAATCTTTTTTCATGTTTGCTTGATGTGCTCGAATTTTTTTTATTATTTCAAGATATTCTTTTCCCCAATCAGAATTTAAGATTTTGGGTTGTAGGTAATCAGGATGTTTTAGCATCTCTTGATAAATCTTCGCAAGGGTTCCCCTAATAACAGAATTCATATCATATGATTCCCGTATCAATTCCAAGGTCTCTTCCTTTATCATTCTTGTTTCGTTCTGTGCTTCCTTCTGTGCTTCCATTTTAACTCAAATATATTTACGTAAATCAGTTAAAGCGGAACTGTATCTGGTGGGATTATCTGCAGTTCTTCCTTCACAAAAGATCTTTGTGGGCTGGTTGTTTTGTCGTGTCAGTTTCTCGTAAATAATACACGGGCGGATTCATTTTTACAATTCTTTTTATTTCATACGGATCAACACTCCAACTGGATCTGTTGCCCTGATGCGAGTGTCCCCTTCCGCTTCCCCGGTAAATAAAGGTACCTTACTTTTAAACCAAACGGTAATAGTTTGCTGGTTGTACCGGAGTCTTCAGAAACAACATTTATTGTTTTTCTTTTGATTGCTTGTACTGGTTTTAGCCCTGTTATTTAAATTCTTCATTATTCATTGTAAGCAAAACTGAGGGCAGTCTTCTAACCCATTCTGTGTTGCGAGAATTGTCAATCAGCTCTCTGTGATACTGGTAGGAAAAAAGTCTTTCAGATAACTGTTTGTTAAAGTTTTCAACTAAAGCCTGTGATCTGTGAACTCCTGGAATGCCTCTTTTAATG
This sequence comes from Conus ventricosus, assembly GCA_018398815.1. Taxonomy (NCBI): domain Eukaryota; kingdom Metazoa; phylum Mollusca; class Gastropoda; order Neogastropoda; family Conidae; genus Conus; species Conus ventricosus. The sequence continues at coordinate 14,497,963 of CM031626.1, forward strand.
GTAACTTTATGTTTTAACAATAATTGATTCACTTGGCCTTTAAATTCTTTTCCATCATCGACTTGAATCATGCGAGGATAAGTTAGCAGGCCTCGTTGGTATATCAGTTGTATGGCAACAGCAACAGCAGAAGCACTCTTTTGTGTTAATGGTTCTGCATCTTTGTATCTTGAAGCTATGTCAATGACTGTGAGTGCGTACTTAAATCTTTTTCGTCTGATCGTATCATGGGGTAAATATAGAAGATCCATTTGATGGTGTCGTTCGGTATTGTGTTCACAAAGTGTGGCCTCTGTATTCGTCTAGGCGCAGGTAAATAAATTTGCCAAATCGCTTTTTTAGATAACCATTCCTTTGCTGTTTGTTCACTGACTCCCGCTGCTTGGCTTAGCTTTTTTATTGCCGTGATTCCCTTCCAATATCCTTTTGGCGAATAATAGATTTTGTTCATTTTTATTCAGCCAATTTTATGTGCAACAAAAAACACAACGGTCATACAAAGACAAAAAACACGATTTCTTGTTCTTTTGTTTTTGAGGGTTGAAAAAAAGCGCTGTTTTTTGGGGGGGGAAATTTTCCGATTGGTTTACCTTTTTCAGAAAATTTCTTTTATTGCTGGTCAACATCTTTAATGGGTAGTGCATGCCCCCTGTTTTTTCAGTTTGTTTTTTAAAAAAAATTAATGCAAAATTCTTGCTTTTCTTGTTATCTTGTGCAGTGCTGTTTCTCTTTGCTTTTTATGTCTTTTTTTCCCCGCCGTCATCCCGCAGTTTACAAAAAGCATTTTTATTTCCCGCTAAAAGAGGCATTCACTCGGCCACCTTCTCATTACGGGGAGCCATTTTTTTTTAAATGTTTTTTTTTTTTAATATTTAAATTTTTCAGGAATTATTCCTTGCTTTAAATAGAAATATTTCGTAGCAATGAAGTGCTATAAAAGCAAGCTTTTTGGGAATCCTAAAGCCGCTTGCCCCGATCTGCTGGTTTAATTTTAACAAATTTTGCCCAAAAATTGTGTTCCGCATTGACCTCCAAAAAAGCCGAATGGTATACGGTGGAAAAGTTTTTTTGGTGCTCTTTTTTTAAAAAAAAAAATTATAATTAATAAAAACATGAACGGGGGATTTATAACCCCACAGGGGAGCCCAAACCCTTTCCTGAACTTATGATTACAATGACCAAGTTGATGACCAAGCTATTATGCCCAAAAAGGAAAGGCTGTATTCTTTGGCACATGTGGGAAAACAAAACAGTTCCTCAGAAATGAATTCAGCATAGAACAGATTCAACAGATGACGCCGCAAGACATTGTAAAGTATCATAACAGGTATGAAGCGCAACTAGGATCAGAATGGTAAAAAGTGTCAGGCAAACGGTTCTTAGTTTGTACACTAAACTAGTTAGTAGATTTGCGCCTATTGATTCTGAACAAGACTTTATGTATGATTTAACGCAGGATCCAGTTTTAACAAAGTCATTAGAGTCTCTAGGATGTGATCTATATTACAGATTTGGAACATTTATTGTCGCCGCTAATCGTGGGATTAGTTACTTTTAATCATATAGATTTTGTTTCCCTTAAAAATGACCGAGCCAGAAAATCAGCAGAATCAGAAAACATTGATTCAGGCAGAGAAAGCAACCAGTAAAAGCCTGGGGGCGTTGCAGCAGGAAAAAAAATTAGCAGAGTGGAACAAACAAAATAAATTACAGTTTCGATCACAGATTATCGCCGCTAATCATGGGATTAATTACTTTTAATCATATAGATTTTGTTTCCCTTAAAAATGACGAGCCAGAAAATCAGCAGAATCAGAAAACACTGAATCAGGCGGAGAAAGTGGCCAGTAAAAAGCATCCTGGGTGGTAGCAGCAGGAAAAAAGAGTAGCAGAGTGGAACAAACAAAAAAAATTACAGGTACAAGCACAGATTATAGCCCATAATGAAAAAGTGCTAGAGCCGCAGCCAGTTGTTTCAACGCCCGCTATAAAAACGCCAGAACAAGTTGATTCAAGACCTACGCCGCCAAAGTCTTCATGGAATATTGGACTTAAAGCAAAGTTACCTCCTTAGTGTCCGCACATAGCAAGTACAGGCAGTACCGCAGCCCTCTTGCTACTAAAATAAGGCATTCACAGCATGAACGGCTATTTATAGTAGCAGTCAGCAAGGCTAATTTTACCGCAGCCCTCTTGCTACTAAAATAAGGCGTTCATGGCATGAACGGCTATTTATAGCAAGGTGGATTTTACCGCAGCCCTCTTGCTACTAAAATAAGGCGTTCACGGCATGAACGGCTATTTATAGAAAGGTGGATTTTACCGCAGCCTCTTGCTACTAAAATAAGGCGTTCACGGCATGAACGGCTATTTATAGTAGCAGTCAGCAAGGCTAATTTTACTGCAGTCCTCTTGCTACTAAAATAAGGCGTTCACAGCATGAACGGCTATTTATAGTAGCAGTCAGCAAGGCTAACCATACTGGCAGATGTACTAAGGTCTGCCTAGCCCTATCTAGTTTGTTTGCCAAAACTCCCAAAAATCTCTATTCAGTTGCATAAGTCTAATGATACTTTGACGTTTGCTACACAGTTCATTTATACCGATTCCTAGCTTGTGAAATTTAGGATAGTTATAAAAACACACAGAAAGTTGAATAAGTTTTCAGGCATACGAATCATCTATGTTTACCTGCGTCTTAAGAAATGAACGCCATGTTTGAAGCGTTTTTGTTTTTTAAACATGACTTGAGCTGTCTCATGCCAGCGCCCAACAATCAATGCATGATGGATTGTTTTGCTTCGGCCGACTTTCAACAATGCAGCGCCATTTTTTTAGATAAGGAACCATCTCATCAATAGTCAAACACGTATTGAAATTAGCTACATCTTGTTCAATATTTCTTTCAGCGTTTTCATTTTCTTGAACCAACAAACCTTTAAGATAGTCGTGCATTTCCAAAGCAGTCGGTTCACTTTTTTCCTTTTCTGTTCCTTCCAAAAAAGCAATGCTTCTTTTGGGTTTTGCTGGCAGAGAACAGGCTTCGCCTAGTTCTTTTTTTGACAAATGCTCTAACATGCTAGTGAAGTAAACCTTGTGATCTTGAATAGCGCGAGCCTGTTCTTTGGTAAACCTGTTAGCCATTGTTAAAATAACACCAGACACAGTAGTTGACACAGCACAGTCAAAAACAACCTTCTCGTGTGGCAGTCAGTGAGAGAATGGTGAAATCGGTCTTCGCGTTCTAATTGCACCATAATGTTGCAAGTTAACCTGGTCAGGTGAGCGTCGCGAGCCCGCCTTATGGCGGTTACAGTCAGCTAATTACAGGTATCACAGGAGCCACCCGGGACCCCTGTGCCTGTTACTACCTGCCACAATCCCCGAACCCTCTAATTAGGGCTGTGCACACAGTGTCCCGGCCAAGTCTGATGACTGTATGTGTGAAAACGATGTTATTGAAAATGATCAGGAAAAACGCAGGATCAAGCAAAAACTAAAATCTGAAAAGTTTAGTAAATTAGTATTGAAAACGGATAATCCTACACAGTATGTATGTTTGTAGGGTTTACTTGTCAGAGAACGGGAAAACACGGATTCAAGGTCGGCCGCTCGAAACCGGTTAAAACCGGTTGAGAGCGGGGGAGCTTGAATCCGTGTTTTCCCGTTCTCTCTTTCAGGAGTGTGTTCATACGGAATTGTTCGCTTATGCATAAAAAATATTATTTTGCTTTGATACCGTGACTTTAACATGTAACTATCATTGTTAATATGTTTGAGAGGGGGGAGGGGAGGGGGGAGAGAGGGGGGGAGGAGAGAGAGAGGGAGAGAGAGAGAGAGAGAGAGAGAGAGAGAGTGTGTGTGTGTGTGGTGTGTGTGTGTGTGTGTGTGTGTGTGTGTGTGTGTGTGTGTGTGTGTGTGAGTGTGTAACACAAAATGAAGCTATCAGATAACAGATTCTCCTTCTCTCTCGTTACGTGGGAAAAACTGAAATGAAAGAAAATGATTAAGTCTTTTGTTTAATCTATGTTGTTTTCTTGTACTAGCAACACATTGTCAGAGTGAGTGTGCCAGTTCACCACACATTAGAACATCAACAAACCCAGACACTGTATCAAACGCCAAAATATTAAAATCTGCAAAATCGTGTCCATTTGTAAATGAACAAACAGACTATGCATGGTGTGTAAGAGACTGGTTGAAGAACAAAAAAAGGAGGGGAAAAAAAACTAGTAGCGGAAATTGTTTTTGTTTTTTTCGCTTTTTTTTTTTTTTGCTTTTTTTTTTTTTTTTTTTTTTTTTTGCAAATGAAGAGGACAGTGTGAAGCACCAAAAAATGCAGAGGTGGATTTATTCAGTCTGAAACTGCTTTTTGTACTAAATAGGAAATGTCCTGCCTGTTCTCGCTGATTTCTTCGTTTGACCCTACTATAGTGGTAAATGTCTGGCCTGTTCTCGCTGTATTTCTTCGTTTTGTACCCTACTATAGTTGGTAATGTCCTGCCTGTTCTCGGTGTATTTCTTCGTTTTTGTACCCTACTATAGTGGTAAATGTCCTGCCTGTTCTCGCTGTATTTCTTCGTTTTGTACCCTACTATAGTGGTAAATGTCCTGCCTGTTCTCGCTGTATTTCTTCGTTTTGTACCCTACTATAGTGGTAAATGTCCTGCCTGTTCTCGCTGTATTTCTTCGTTTTGTACCCTACTATAGTGGTAAATGTCCTGCCTGTTCTCGCTGAATTTCTTCGTTTTGTACCCTACTATAGTGGTAAATGTCCTGCCTGTTCTCGCTGTATTTCTTCGTTTTGTACCCTACTATAGTGGTAAATGTCCTGCCTGTTCTCGCTGTATTTCTTCGTTTTGTACCCTACTATAGTGGTAAATGTCCTGCCTGTTCTCGCTGTATTTCTTCGTTTTGTACCCTACTATAGTGGTAAATGTCCTGCCTGTTCTCGCTGTATTTCTTCGTTTTGTACCCTACTATAGTGGTAAATGTCCTGCCTGTTCTCGCTGTATTTCTTCGTTTTGTACCCTACTATAGTGGTAAATGTCCTGCCTGTTCTCGCTGTATTTCTTCGTTTTGTACCCTACTATAGTGGTAAATGTCCTGCCTGTTCTCGCTGTATTTCTTCGTTTTGTACCCTACTATAGTGGTAAATGTCCTGCCTGTTCTCGCTGTATTTCTTCGTTTTTCGTTTGCGTTTTCGCTGCAGTTTCCAGATCAAAAGTGAATTTCTGAAAGGAACAGCTGCATTGTGCATCCCAGCATTCTCCCTTTTGTAAAAGACGAAGTATTAATATGTGTGTGTGTGTGTTTGTGGTGTTGTGTGTTGTGAGGAAGTGTGTGTGTGGGTCTGTGTGCGTGCATGCGTGTGTGGTGTGTGTCGTGCGTGCGTGGTGTGTGTGTGTGTGTGTGTGTGTGTGTGTGTGTGGTGTGGTGTGTGTGTGTGGTGGTGTGGTTGTGTGTGTGTGTGGTGTGTGTGCGGCGGTGTGTGTTGAGGGTCTCTGTATGGCTGTCTGTTGTGTTCTCGTCGGATGAATGGTTGGCGGTTTGTATGCCTGCTTGACGGCGGTATTGCTCTTCGTCATTGTGTTTGAGGGCCTGCTAGTCAGAGGCAATCCAGGTGAGTAGACTGCTTAGGAAATATACACAAAAGCCCATCATAAACACCGAACCACACAACCAGTCCTAATTAGAACAATGAATCATCATTGTATCCATTTTTTAACAGTATCATTGGGAACAGAGACAGTACAGAGAAGGGCCACAAAGATTTAACTGATGTGTCACTCCCTGAGGGAGCGAAACGATTCAAAATGTCTGACCATCGAAGAAGTCTTTTAGAGGGGGTCTGAATCGGATGTGTAGAACAACTAGAACGTATTTAGGAGAACGCAGACTTCCGCCACAGCTGCAGAGATCCGAATATGTCCTTTGAAGCGGTCCTGCTGTGAAGTTTACTGGCTTCATTCACGGTGCACAGTCCATCTTTCTGCCCCAGTTCATTAGAGTCACTGTCATAGTGTTTCATGATCTTGCCGACTGGCGGACACACCAACCAACAGATGTGAACGAAAACATTCAGCAGTCGAAAAATCACACTGTTTCCCCTTATCCTGCTTGAAGTTCGGATGCCTTATTATCAGGTCACGTGACCTTGTTGACTTTGACCAAACCGTACACGTCGTGGTAGAGCGTCAAACAAGTTATTGAAGACAGGCACGCCCCACCACTGGGAGTTCGTATTTCAGATCCGCTGGAGTGACAGTTTAGTGTGTGCGAGACTTCCCCCGCTGTTTTTCAGAAGTGTCAGACCTTTTCAACTGGGCGAAAATCAGGTAACGCTGCTGGCCACGACAGGATCGGATGGGGCTGCTTTCGCTTCCATGCTTTGTTTCACTGGGCTTGTGAATCAAGGCGCTGTGCTCCTGGAGGAGGTATCGCTTCGTGGGGAAATAATCGCTGAAAAGATGGGCGGAGATGGTCTCCTAGAAAAGTGTTCATTACTCCATCCACAGAGACAGCCACAGTCGCATCAAAGTACGAAACTCATCCTCACACCTTGAGTCTCAAACTGCATGCTGGTGGAACACACACTACATCTACGCATACTGGTCGTTAGTGTCTAAAGAGATTGGATAAAGCAGCCTACAGAGAGAGTTTCCAGTCATTGTGCATTGACCTAGTTCCTGGCTGCAGCGATGGGCTCCTTCAGCTCTTTCTCCCCCACCAGGATATGGTAACAGACTCTAAGTTGCAAGAAAAGACTATTCTGCATGACTCTACATTGCCTAGCGACCTACTCAGTACCTTGGCCGACTCTTTCCCAGGTATGAGCTTGAAGTGATTTCCAGCCAGCCCCGCTTATTAGACATTCCTTGTTGACAGTTCAGCCGTGTGACCCAGCACCTTGTGGCTCAGCTGAAACTGAGATGTCACCCTGTGTCATGTATGCAAGACCATATCACAACAGAACAACAAACTGAATAAATGTCTTGAAGATATGATTCCTAAATGATTGATATCATAAACATCAACAGTTCCTCGATGATGTCTGGTACTGTCTCTTCGTTAGTGCAGAACACTGTTGCTACACCTTCGTGCAGAAAGGAACACCTTGACTCTATCATCGTTCGTTCTCCAACACCACCCATCCCTCCCCCTTTTCAATCCAAAATGGTGGAAATTGTCATTATTCACACCTTTTAAATCCAAATGCGATTGATTGAACCCTTCAATAATTAATAATTCCTTCTCCACCTCCTTTACTTTTAATCCAAAATTGTTGGGGGAAAATAGCCATTATTTCTCTGTTGTCTGACCACCAGATTGCATGGGATGTGATGAATCTTTTCAGTCATCTTATATTGCAAACTACGTCACAAAAACTGCTCAATGAACAGCTGTTCGTGATCTGTTCAAAGCATTCAAACAATCGCCCAGTTTCAATACCAGCATCGCTCCATCCTTCAGCAGTATTTCGCAACGAACATCATGTCATTCTTCTAAGCAGATTAAACGACAGCATTTGCATTACTGGGAAAGTTCTGGGATGATTCTATTCATATCTTCACTTAAATCATAACCAGAGACGGCGTAATATTGAAGCAAACAGAGCTTCCATTGTGTCCAATAAGGAGTTTGATACATTCAGTCATTTTGCAAATCCTCACAGCGTGTAGTGAATGGATAGCTCAATGAAGTGTCACGTTTCAATCATCAAGGCCTAGCCACCACATAGAACCTATGTTAAACGCACGCATGAAAAACAAATCACATCGCAAGCAACTCAGACCAATAAGAAAATATGTTCGGACAAAGAAACAAACCACATGGTGGTAGAGCTATAATTGTTTGAGGACCTATCAAATTAGGCTGTGCTGAGAACACCATGCAGTCATCTTCCTTGAGTTCCCAGTCCCAGAAATGAAAAAAAATCCCTGTTTCACAAAGATACATGGGAAAAGCATATGGACAAACAGACATAGCAGAATGAACAGCTGATGTCCTCTATAGAAGTTTCCAGTGTTTAATCGCCAGATAACAACAAAAGACTGCCATGGGATACAAAATTAGGATTTTCAGGAACAAAACCTGAAAAATGGACATCAAAGAAGGGAAACCCGTTTATAAAATGAAAGAAATAAAACGAAAAGGAGGAGTCAAAGAGATCGGCAGAAAAGAAGCTCAGAACTCTCTCTCTCTCTCTCTCTCTCTCTCTCTCTCTCTCTCTCTCTCTCTCTCTCTCTCTCTCTCTCTCCTCTCTCTCTCTCTCTCTCTCTCTCTCTCTCTGAATATATGTTATTCTTAAATGATCAGTCCGCCTTTTGAAAAAAAAAGAAATAAAATAAAATAAAATAAAATAAATTTTAAAAAAATTGTGTCACACTGCTCTAACATAGTTAACAGATCACTGGCCTATGGATATTAATCAAAATGAATTCTGTTGAGCGATGTTTGTTAACTTCGCGAAGGCCTTTGTTGTCATAGACCACAAGGTATTTTACAAAAAGTTACCATTATGTGGTGTAACAGGAAATGCACTTCAACTGATTGTATGATTTATAGATAGTTGACAACGACCTGTTTGTGTTACTTCTGCAACATCAGATATTTCACCAGTCAGATATGGAGTACCCAGGGCTCAGGTTTGGGTCCTCTATTATTTTACATTTATGTAAACGATTTCCCACTTCATTTTAAAGAATCTTGTAAACATTTCTGTAATGACACTACGATTCATACAAGCATTGCTGTATGCATCATTACAGATGTCTGCGGACATCGTAAGCGAATGGTGCAGTGAGTATCACCTGTCAATAAACGCCAGTGAGATCAAAATTATTCTCATAACGACCCACTAAATAAGGCGAAACAAAACAATCCCCTGCTTGTTTTATCAACGATGTGAGAATCGAAGTAGTCGACAATCACCGTGTTCTATGAATACTAATAGACCATGGGTTGCTCATGCATCAGTTAGGTATGATTAATTAACTCAATCGAGTCTTGTCGGAAGCGGGTTTCCGACACTGCTCACATCGTTTGAAGGCGTGTCGGACGCATACTTCCGACAGAGTTTGACGATGTTTAAATCATACCGCCTTTTATTAAAGGGCAATAAATCTCGTTTTAGGGACAGCTTAGGGCCTTTTCTTGCAGTTGCTTACCTTAGACCATTTTTCATGTATTCTGTGGTAGTTTTATACGGATTTTAATTGTCCTACTCTCAGTTCCCGCAACCACACGATTTTGAACACGATCACACGATTTTGAGTGGATCAAGCATTTTGTGGCCAAATTCTTGTGTTTTAAGCAGTTGTCATAAATATACTATCCACTGTAGGTCATACCAAGTGCTCAGAAGTGTAATTGAACTTGAACTTGTGTGGGAGGATAGAGAGCATGACGAAATGGATTACAGTGTGCACAAAAAGGTTTTGTTTTTCTGCACATGTGAATCATTTTGGATTACTTACATCATGTGAACTGTGTGGAATCCTCATTGAAGGTAGCATGTTTGATAAATATATTGTTTTTCTACTCAGTGGTGTATGTTTCGTGCTCCTACGTGAAAGTGGTTGACTTTCGTAATGATTCTTTTTTTAATTGCCAAACTTCATGTAATCTGAGGGACAAACCGATCCATTTTTGGCTCTGACTTGATTGAGTTAAGCATCTTTTAACCTGAGGCCAGAAAATCATGCCTGAATGCATACGTCTTCTTTTCAATCAATTATTGTTCAACACTATTTGACTTGGCTAGTGCAAACTCAGTGAAACCTTTAATCAGTATATATAAAAGTGAAAATAAAGCAGATTTTCTGAAATCCTCAAGCTTTACAGAATCATATCATACTCAAGTTGGAGCTCTACTACTAAAGATATGCCTGCTATCACTAAAGGGGTGTCAGGCAAGAAATATTCTATCTGATTTGCCCCACAACCTGTTCAATCCAAATCTAACGTGAACTCTAGAAATTCTACATACTCCAGGTTACAATACCTCGAACTGATCTATTAAAACAAGTCTTTATTATTCTGGTCCTTTCCTCTGGAACTCAGTTCCACCTGAGCTTAAATGCCATCAATGCTGAGAATCTTGATTGTTTCCATAGTTTGCAGACTTTCCCTAGCTACATTGATAA
>CM031626.1:14510610-14553110 GCA_018398815.1 Conus ventricosus
TAGGATTGAAAAAGTCACATGCAATGAAGATGAGATTTGATTTATCATACAGGTATTAGGGGGAAAAAAGTCACATACAATAAAGATGAGATCAATTAATGCAGTTTTCGTTTCGTTATATTTTGTTTTGTTTATGTTTGTTTTGTTTTTTTGTTGTTGTTTTTTTTCACACGTACAGGAGCAGATATGAATACATATCTTTCTGAACATGGAACAAGTATTGGCCACATGCATATACATCTTGCCTAATACGGCAAATTCATTTAATAATCTGTAGAGACATGTGAAAGCAGCAAGTAAATCGTTCACACTGAACAACATAAACAAACATAAACTGCCTTTCTCACAGAATCAAACACAACGTAAGAGTTGTGATGATTGTGTGGGAAATTCGAAATGGAACCATCAAACATAATACATATCATCCAGTAGTTAAACTAGGAGATGCAGACGAACATGTGAAACGAGTCAGGGATGGCAGGGGAGATGTTCAACATGAAAGGCGGCATTTCTTTGAACTGTGACTTTCTGCCAGCGCGCATCCATACACAGCCCTCCAACATCAGTTCCCTTCCCCACCGCCTCTCCTTTCATCGCACGTGTCTTTATCTCACCGACTGACTGATTGACTGGAAAGAATTTGTTTGAAGTGACCCAGGGCAAGCGTATCATGCCTTTGTCATTGACCCAAAGGTGGAGTAGTGCTGGCCCTGCAACTCGTCAGGGACAGGCTACTCTAAGATGAGTCCATGACAAAGGTGGAGTAGTGCCGGCCCTTCAACTCATCTGGGACAGGCTACTCTAAGATGAGCCCGTGACAAAGGTGGAGTAGTGCTGGCCCTGCAACTCGTCAGGGACAGGCTGCCCTAAGATGAGCCCGTGACAAAGGTGGAGTAGTGCCGGTGTCGTATATAATACTGTCGCTCATAAAATCGTGTCGCAGCGACAGTATTTCCCGGGAAATACTGCAGCTGGTTCATGAAAAATTATCGCTGAGCGACATAATTTCATAAAAATTGGTTAGCGCGACAGGATTTCACGAGAAATGTCCATAAAATCGTGTCGCTGCCTAAAAATAAAATCATGTCGCAGCGACAGCATTTCATGTAAAAAATTGCTGCCGTAGAAAAGTTGTCGCTCCGAGACAGTATTTTTCGTATAAAATACGACGTCGAAGACATGTTCGGTCTCTGCCCCAACTCTGCCCCACCTCACTCTCATGGTTTTACGTATCAGTTGCCCCATTGTCTTTCTGTCTATATTTTATTTGTGTCTGTTTGACTGTCGGTCTATCTTTCTGTCTCTATTTGTTTTTCTCGCTCATTCTTTCTATGTATCGCCCTCCTCTATCTGATTGACTCTCTTTAGTTTCACTCTGTCCATCAAACTGTCTGTCAGTTGGTCTCTGCCTTTCCCGCCCCTCTCTCTCTCTCTCTCTCTCTCTCTCTCTCTCTCTCTCTCTCTCTCTCTGGACGTGCGAGCAAGTGTGCGTGTATGTGGAGAGAGCGTGACAGTGTGTGTGTGTGTGTGTGTGTGGTGTGTGTGTGTGTGTGTGTGTGTGTGTGTGTGTGTGTGTGTGTGTGTGTGTGTGTGTGTGTGTTTGGAGCCTGAAACAACTGCATTCATGCTCAAATATAGTTGTGATTCATTTGTCCATAATCACGCAATCTCTCTCTCTCTCTCTCTCTCTCTCTCTCTCTCTTCTCTCTCTCTCTCCTCTCTCTCTCTCTCTCTCTCTCTCTCTCATTCTCTCTCTCCCTTCCTCTCCCTCCCTCCCTCTCTCTCTTTAATTCTCTGTCTCTCTCTCCCTCCCCCTCTCTCTCTCATTCTCTCTCTCTCTATCCCTCCCTCTTTCTCTCTCATATTCTCTCTCTCTCTCTCTCTCTCTCTCTCTCTCTCTCTCTCTCTCTCTCTCTCTTCTTCTCCTCTCTCTCCTAGGATACCCCAGCTATCACTTTACATACCCGCCCACTCTGAACATCTTCTCGTGGGACGATACTCTTCCCCTGGACAATTGAATAGAACCCTTAAGACTTCTCCCACAAACCTGCAAGTTACGCAACAATGTCTTTGCAGATATGTTTATGCGTGTTTGAGTTTGTTGGTGTATTCCCGCGCATGCGCGTTTACGTGTTCCACGTGTGTGTGTGTGTGTGTGTGTGTGTGTGTGTGTGTGTGGTGTGTGTGTGTGTGTGTGTGTGTGGTGTGAGAGAGAGAGAGAGAGAGAGGAGAGAGAGGAGAGAGAGAGAGGAGAGGAAGAGAGAGAGAGAGAGAGAGAGAGAGAGAGAGAGAGACTACGCACACACGCATGTACATACGCATGCCTGGGCACACACGCACACAAACACACACACATACATTTCCTCACTCATGCACTCCCTTACAGTACAGGAGGGACACAAACCGTTGAAGGAGGTATGATAGGTCAGAGATACAGGAGGGACACAAACCGTTGAAGGAGGTATGATAGGTCAGAGATGGATGGGTCAGAGAGGAGGTCAAAGCCGAGGGAACAAATCATATAATTATCCCCATTAATATTACATAATAGGGTAACAGGGCTATGTGAATGTCAATACGGATAATCATGGGAAGACATATGGATAGTCATGGGAAGAAAACGAGAGACACAAAATCGTATAATAGCCGTATTCTTATATTATGGATATCCTAATTCATTACATCTACACCCAACTCTTAAAACTCCTTTCCTTCTACCTCAAATATCTCCGAATTTCTGATTTGAATCTTATTTTAAAGAAGAAACAAAACAAACAAAAAAAATAATAATAATATGTAGTAGTTCCATGGCATTATAGTATACTTATTACAAGCTGCAGCTTTTGGACTGCTCATTATTAATAGGCCTAAATAGTGTACGACGAACAAAGAGAAATAATTATGACAATGATATTTGATAAATTTTCGTCATTAGCTATTTAACCGCTTCGACCTTATTGGACTATGTGACCTTTTTACTTCTTAACTTCGCGGCATCACAAAACGAACACATGTCTTTCATCTTGGTCAAAAGGAACATCTTTTGAAAAGTTCGGTTCTGTCTTCTACCGCAAGACTTCAGAGGTTCAAGATCCAGCTTTGTCGGCAGTGTGTGTGTGTGTGTGTGTGTGTGTGTGTGTGTGTGTGTGTGTGTGTGTGTGTGTGTGTGTGTGTGTGTGTGTGTGTGCGCGCGCGCGCGCGCGCGCGCGTGCGTGCGTGCGTGCATGCCCTCGTGCGTGCGTGCGTGCGTGCGTGCGTGTGTGTGTGTGTGTGTGTGTGGGTGGGTGGGTGGGTGTGTGTGCTGGCTGAATCATAAAATCACAGATCGCAGAGCATCTTGTTATTTGTGATGATGATGATGATGATGATGATGATGATGATGATGATGATGATGATGATGATGATCATTCACAAAGGGATAATTGTGACTCATTTAAAGGGCCCTACACAGTTTTCCTTTCTATGAAAGAGTAAGTCAATGCAGAGAGCTCTACTCACTCTTTTATAAGTAAGCAGAAATGGACCCCTTGTTAAAAAAAAAAAAAAGTACAACCAACTAGGCTGCAATAAACAATTCTCCAATGAAAGATGTTTTTAGCCTTCAGTTAGAAGTAATGTGTCTTGTCCAGAAATGTGGGACCTACTTGAAAGGTTAGTTACTTTCGTTTGTTACCCTGTAAGGGAAGATTGGTTAATGCGGGCCAGTAGATAAATTGGGCTGGTGCTAATTTGAGAAAACTATGACGAGATAAGTTCAGATCTTTTGTGTGCTACATTGTCAGCATGCATAACTTCCTCTGCTAGAAAACCATGGCTGGTCGCGGGAAGGGATACCAACAGTAAGCATTAGAAACATTTTGTACTAATTCTTTACCTCTATGGTTCTGTTAAATCAAAGACATGGCTAAAATAATAGGAATTTTTGCTTTCTGTTTCAACGAATTCTAACATATTATAAACGCCCTTGAACACAAACATCAGAGTAATATTTTGATGTGCTTTCATGGTAGAGGATTTTTAATGACCATGGTTAAAATGGATAAGATGAACTCCCCCTGATGGGCTAAGTTGGGCCAGTAGCTCAATTAAGCCTACTGTGATCAGTTTATACCCACTTCATTAGAAGTTGATAGCGGTTGTTTTTTCTCAGTGATCAGTAATTATTGATATAGCCTGATGTGTGTGTGTGTGTGTGTGTGTGTGTGTGTGTGTGTGTTTGTGTTTGTGTGTGTGTGTGTGTGTGTGTGTGTGCACGCGCGCGCGTGTGTGTGTGTGTGTGCGTGTGTGTGTGTTGTGTGTGTGTGTGTGTGTGTGTGTGTGTGTGTGTGTGTGTGTGTGTGTGTTGTGTGTGTGTGTGTGTGTGTGTGTGTGTGTGCGCATGCATGCATGCATGCACGTATGAGGCATCCACATATTTAGAAGAAACATATCCAAATATTGACGGTTCTTTGAATGTTTCTGTTTGTTTTTGAGCATTAATTCGTTTGTCTTCTTTCAAAGAAGCCATCCGAAACAAAAGATACTTATATAAATGTGTTATGTTTCACATTTTGAACATGATTATATTTAGGCCTTTGGTGCCTTAAAACGAGCGTAATGAAAGAAAACCCATTTTAAACGTCACGTTCTGCATTTTTTCTGCGTTGTTTGTTTCATTAAACTAGATAAAAGCTTTAGAAAAGAAATGGATCATCCTTTCAACCAAATACTATGTTAATTGATTTCAAATCACGGCTTCCTTGGGGCTTTGAATGCCTTAAAGGGACTGCAGTAAAACAAAGCCAAATGATGCCTGAAGCTCTGCATTATGGCGTCTGATAACTGTTGGGTTACGTGTGACTAAAATGGGTTACTTTGACTCGTTTGTAAATTCATGATTTTAAGTGCCCTAGAAGCACTGCAATTAAAGCAAGACAACTGAAAGTATCTGTTCTGCGATTTGGTCTTGTATTAGCTTTTAGACTCTATTATGTTTGTGTTTCTGTTCTGACAATTAAGGATAATCATTTACTTTTTAAGTTTAGTTTATGAATGTGTTGAGACCGTAGGTGTCTTTAAATGGATTATCGAACAAGCTCACACATCTTATTATGGCCAACAGACAAACAATATTTGTTTGGGTTTATGACTAATGCGTGTCGGTTAATATAGGCCCGTGGCCCAATATTTACCACACCTGGTCCATTTAACCCGAAATGATGTCTAAAGTGGGCTTTCTTTTCTTTAAGAATTTATTATTTCTTAAATAGAACTTTTTGTAATAAAGATAGCCATTTGATGGCTGTACTATATGAAGCTCTTATGGTAAGCGTTACAAATAGTTAACCTTGAGTGAAGTGAAATTAGTGAAGGAGGTAGGGCTGCATTTCTTAGGGGTTCTGACTTACCCAATCTTCCCCTACTTTCGTTGTGCTGAATGTCCTAGGCCTACAATATTGATAAAAACATCACATTTCACAGCACACCACACACACACACACACACACACACACACCACACACACACACACACACACACCACACACACACACACACACACGTTCACAAACGCATACACACAACACACACACACACACACACACACACCACACACACACACACACACACACACACACACACACACACACACACACGAATGGAAATTTGACTTTCGTCGAAAACATTTATGATAAAAAAAATCACTTGCGACAATTTTTTATTTTATTATGGCAGGCTGCATATTTTCTGTGATATTTTGACGCTCAAACCGCGGCGACGTTTTTTCACTTTGCAGAAAAAATCGTCGCTGTGAAATATTAACGCTGCGACCATATTTCACAGGAAATGTTAACTCTAGCAGTAAGATTTCACGTGAAAATGTGTCGCAAGCGACAGTATTCACTGACTACAATATTTCACAGTGTCCTGTCGCAAAAAGCTGTCGCAAAATTTCGAGCGACAGTATTTTATGGACAGCTACAATATTCTATAGGACATTTTTCGTGAAAAGTTTTCGCGCGTCAATTTTTTCCAGCAAATATTGTCGCTGCAACAATATTTCACGTGAAATGCTATCGCTGCGATACAATTCCACGGCGACAGTATTATATACGACACGGCCCTTCAACTCATCTGGGACAGGCTACTCTAAGATGAGTCCATGACAAAGGTGGAGTAGTGCTGGCCCTGCAACTCGTCAGGGACAGGCTGCCCTAAGATGAGCCCGTGACAAAGGTGGAGTAGTGCTGACCCTTCAACTCGTCTGGGACAGGCTGCCCTAAGATGATCCCGTGACAAAGGCGGAGTAGTGCTGACCCTTCAACTCGTCTGGGACAGGCTGCCCTAAGATGAGCCCGTGACAAAGGCGGAGTAGTGCTGACCCTTCAACTCGTCTGGGACAGGCTGCCCTAAGATGAGCCCGTGACAAAGGTGGAGTAGTGCTGGCCCTACAACTCGTCAGGGACAGGCTGCCCTAAGATGAGCCCGTGACAAAGGTGGAGCGACATTCAACAGGTAGCAGGACTGTCATGCCCCTCGTTTGAGCTCCGTGTACCCGTTTAGAAATACTGGCAGCAGTGGTAGGGCAAACTTAGGATCGGGTCATGGAGAAGAGATTATGCTTGACGCAGCCTGACTTAACTTACTGTGGAAGAAATTTCTGTTCTGCATGAACTAAGACCAACATTCGTGGACTTGATTTGATGTTACTGACTATAATGAAAACATTTTTTTTCTATAAAAAAAAATCACAGTAACTACAGTGATAACAATGACGACAATAAACAACAGTTTTGACGATTATTTTGTTTATGGAGGACAACAGTATAGAGATGATGATGACGACATTGTGGTAAGAGTGTTAACGTCCATGATACTCTCTCTCTCTCTCTCTCTCTCTCTCTCTCTCTCTCTCTCTCTCTCTCTCTCTCTCTTCTCTTTCTCTTCTCCCCGTCATAATACTATGACTTGCCAACAACGTTCATCGTGACACATCACTTCGCTCCTATCCCAACCTCCAACATAAATTCCCTTCCCCACCACCTCCACTTTTATTACACGTACGTAACGTCCTTATCTTACTGACTGCCCAACTGGAAAGAAGTCGTTTTGGCCTGCCTAGAATGAGGGAATTGAACCTTCGTCATTGAACCAACAGCGGAGCAGTGGTAGCCCTTCACCTCGTTTGAGACAGGCTGCCCTAAGGTGAGCCCATAACACACGCGACGCAGCGCGAGAATCAAATAGATAACAAGACTGTTATGACCATCGTTTGAACTCTGTGTTCACGTTTAGAAAACAACGGTGGCAGAATAAGGGGAAACTGGGGATCGGAGACAGGGGAGGAGAGAGAGTATGATCTGAGCTGCTGACATGACTAGATGTGGAAGAAATTTCGGATAATGCATCTTTCTGTTCTGCATGAGCTAGGACCGATATAAGTGGATTTGATTTGAGGTTGCCGACGAAAATGAGGACGACACTTTTGATTCCATACACACAGCACGTACGCACGCACACACAAAACACACACACACACACACACACACACACACACACACACACACACACACACACTCACACACACACACACACACACACACACACACACACACACACACACACACACACACACACGCACGCACACACACACACACACACAAAACACACACACACACACACACACACACACACACACACACACACAACAGCATTTCTTCGTTCACACACACACACACACACACACACACACACACACACACACACACACACACACACACACAGTGATAACAATACCGACAATACAACGATGGTTTTCAAGACGATTTGTTTTGTGGACAGTAACGACGAAGGTCTGATAACAATGATGATGATGTTATGGGTGACAATATCGACAATACTCTCTCTCTCTCTCTCCTCTCTCTCTCTCTCTCTCTCTCTCTCTCTCTCTCTCTCTCTCTCTCTGTATGTCCGTTTCCCTACCTGCCTGTATTTTTTTTTCTGTCTGTCTGTCTGTGTGTCTGTCCGTCTCTGTCTCTGTCTCTCTCTCTCTCTCTCTCTTCTCTCTCTCTCTCTCTCATACTCTCTCTCTTTCTCTCTCTCTCTCTCTCTCTCTCTCTCTCTCTCTCTCTCTCTCTCTCCTTCCGTCATAGTTGCCTGCCATTCCCTCATTGTTAACTCCAAAAAATGCAGGAGCCGTTCTTCAGGGCAGACCCAGCAGCCGAGCATTCCGAAGACCTAGGTGAGGTGTTTGAAGAGAGGAGGAAGACGTACCAGACAGTCTGCCGAGCCTGGGAGGAGACGAAAGGAAGCACGGTGCCTGGCGAGTAAGGGACCCATATGTCTACCTCCGGCTAATTTTAGTTTGTGTGGAGTGCCCAAGGTACGAGCGTATGGGTAGAGAGAGAGAGCAAGGCTTCTCTCTCTCTCTCTCTCTCTCTCTCTCTCTCTCTCTCTCTCTCTCTCTCATATCCATTTTTAATTTCCATCCAACGGTTTTAATTCGATTGTGTTGTGTTGATTGGTAACGAGATATTCTGCCTAACTAACAGTACGTGCTTGAGTGGGTGAATGGGGAATAATAAAGGCTTCTCAAAATGAGGCCTCTGCGGTCACTGAGGAGAAACAATCAGGTTTCGAAATACCGGTATCTGACCAGGAGTTATATGTTCGTGAGTTTCCCTCCCTATTGGAGATTGTCTCCCCCTTGGAGACTATAAGCTTGCTGAAGGCTTGTTTTGAGAAGCATTTATTATTCCCCATTCACCCACTCGAGCACGTACTGTTAGTTAAGCAGAATGTCTACCACTGCAGATATGAATGCTTTTTCCCCCTATTTCTTCAATCTAAGACATAAGAGCAAGCTTTGTTTATAATTGAATATATATATATAATATATATATATATATATTATATATATATATATATATATATATATATTATATATATTATATATATATATAAACAGTATTAAAACGTCGTTAAAAATCTGAAAAAGCTCAACCCTTGGGGAGCAACATTTGTTAAAAATATTTTTAAAATTTTTTTTAAAAAGCATTTATTATTTATTATTTTTAGCACTTCATTTTAAAATATTTTTAACAATATATATATATATCATTTTAGGCTCTTTGATTATATTCATCTTGATTGCTCCTCACGTTGAGCACTGTGGCCGAAAGATTTTAAAATGGAGGAAATCAATTTTAGGCAGTCAACAAAAAACATACCGTTCTCTAACCCACAATTCTACTTAAAAAGATTAATAGAACAAACCGAAAAGTTCGTACGCAATATGAGATGGAAAGCATTCTTTTTCCTGAACCGAATGCAAAAAAAGAGGACAAAAACACCTACGATTTCAAATCATGGCGATCACCACCAGTCATAGACGATATGAAACCCTTTGAAGATCAAATGAAAAGAATGATAACCAATATTGAATTCAAAAAATCTAACAACGATTTCAAACAACACTAAAAAACCAAATAAAACAAGTACAAAATGACAAAAAAATATTTGTGAAGGCTGACAAAACTAGCAATTACTACAAAATGGAACCAAAGGAATATTCTCAACTCCTTGACAAAAACATCCAGAAAAACTACAAAAAAGCTGACAAAAATATACATGACAGTATCGCACTAAAGATAAAGAACTTGCAGAGCGCATAGACCTAAGTGACAGGATAGAAGCGACAGCAACAAAAGAAGCTTTCATAACACTCAAAGACCACAAACCCCAACTTTCATAACAACCCAACATGCAGACTAATAAACCCATCGAAATCTGAATTAGGCAAAATAAGCAAGAAAATTCTGGAAAAAATAACAAAGGACATAAAATCAAACTCTGATTACAACCTCTGGAAGAACACTTACGAAGTTATCCAATGGTTCAAAAAACTCAATAAACAAAGTAATACAGTATTTATCACATTTGACATAGTAGACTTTTACCCATCCATAGATGAGAACTACTCTCCAAAGCCCTGAAGTTTGCCAGTAACCACACAGACATAACAGGGTCAGAAATGGAAATCATTCTCCACACCAAGAAAACATTACTACACAGCAGAAATGAAACCTGGATCAGGAAAACCAACAGAAACTCAACATTCGACGTAACCATGGGTTCATATGATGGTGCAGAAACATGTGAACTGGTCGGACTATTCATGCTGTCCAACATCAAGAAAAAACTCGGAAAACAAGTCGGACTGTACAGAGACGATGGCCTTGCTGCACTAACAAACAACCCAAGAACCATCGAAAACAAGAAGAAAGAACTATGCAAAATCTTCCAAAACCACAACTTAAAGATCACATTGAAGCAAACAAAAAAGGTAGTGAACTACTTAGACATAACACTGGATCTCAACAACCATATATATAAACCATACAAGAAACCCAACGATACACCTCTTTATGTACACACCAAAAGTAACCATCCACCATCTGTATTAAAGACCATACCCATGGCATAAACAAGAGACTATCAAACCTGTCATGCAATGAGAGAGTGTTCAACAATGCAGCAGTGGAATACCCGGAGGCACTACAAACAAGTGGATACAATTACAAACTACAATACAACCCGGACAACAACACAAATAAAAGCAGAAAAATAGGAGAAGAAAAATCATATGGTATAACCCCCCATACGACGGGAAACTCAAAACAAACATAGGGAAAGAATTCTTCAAAATCCTAGCAACTTCATTTCCAAAAGAGCACAAACTGTCCAAAATATTTAACAAAAACACTGTCAAACTATCGTACTCATGTATGCCCAACCTCAAAAACCTGATTGACGCATCCAATAAAATGAAAATCAACACAGCAAAGAAGGGTGAAGAAAGGAAATCTTGCAATTGCACGAGAAAGGAGCAGTGCCCACTAAACAATAAATGTCTCCACAACAACATTGTATACCAGGCTACTGTAACATCAGAAAATGAAAAAGAAACATACATAGGGATCACTGAAAACCACTTCAAAACCAGATATGCAAACCACAAACAGTCATTCAATAAAGAAAAATATAAAAACCAAACAGAACTGAGCAAATATATCTGGAAACTTAAAGACGCAAAAACAAGCTACAATATATCCTGGAAAATCGTAAAAAGAGCATCACCATACAGCAATGTTTCAAAAGGTGCAACCTATGTTTAACTGAAAAATGGTTAATACTATGCAAACCACACTTAGCAACTTTAAACACCAAAACAGAAATAGTAAACAACTGCAGGCATAAATGGAAATCGTTGTTAGTGAACACATCCAAACAAAAACCTGAAAGCCCCAAAAAACACGTGCAGCCAACCCGCACGTGCTAACAACCGCAAACGTGAGCCCACACGCTATATAACATCGGCGGTGGGCAAACAAAAATCATCCTGATGACAGCGCAACGCCGCTAGAAACAAATTTGTCGAGTTTTAACCTTGAGTTTTAACCCTTTCCCTTTTAAACATCATTGACATATATATATATATATATATATATATATATATATAATATATATATATTTTATATATAATATATCATATAAAAAAATGAAACGTTTATTACGCAATTACGCTCTCTGCCATCCTATGCCGGGGATGGCTAATTTTCATTGTTTTGTTGTTGTTGTTGTTGTTGTTGTTGTTGTTGTTGTTGTTGTTGTTGTTGTGGAATTTGAATTTGCCCAGAAAATGCAGAGGTTAAAGTGTTAAACACCCAACCTATCTGTTACCGAGTCTCAATGCCATCGATGGTGAGTGACGACGTGCACGTGCGTTGGGCAGGTGGGGATCACGTTCTGGAAGCGGGTCTTCTTCTTCCTCCACAACAAGACCGGGAGAGAGCAGGCCGAGGGAGAGACCATTTCGCCGATGAGCATAAACCGCAGTTATGTACACACTACATCACCAGGTCGGGGAAGCAGAGTATCAGTAGGGAAGCTGCAGGAACGGGAGCTCTCCATGTGCGCAGGGTCCTCTTCAGTCGGGATCCTTGGCGTCGTCTGTGGAGCGCGTGAGTACAGAGAGTTCACTGCTGATACTGAATGACTCAGCCAGAGAAGAGGGATGAACGAGGCATTGTAGTAGTAGCAGTAGCAGCAGCAGCTGCTGCAGCAGTAGTAGTGGTAGTAGTAACAGTAGTAGTAGGAGCAGTAGCTGTAGTAGTAGCAGCAGCAGCAGCAGGATTTTCACGTGCTGTCATTGACTAATTCAGCCAGCAGAGAGTAGTATATGTAGCTGTAGTACTAACAGTTTAAGTTGCAGAAGGAATCGTATATAGCTATGTGCTCTCACTGAAGAGTAGTAGTAGTAGTAGTAGTAATAGTAGTAGTAGTAGCAGCAGCAGCAGCAGCAGCAGCAGCGGTAGCTGTAGCAGCAGCAGTTGCTGCAACTACAGTAGTAGTAGTAGTAGTAGTAGTAGTAGTAGTAGTAGAAGTAGTAGTAGTAGTAGTAGAAGTAGTAGTAGTAATATTAATAGTAGATATAATAGCAGCAGCAGTAACTACAGTAGTAGTAGTAGTAGTGGTGGTAGTAGTAGTAGTAGTAGTAGTAGTAGTAGTAGTAGTAGTAGTAGTAGTAGTAGCAGTAGCAGTAGTAGTAGTTGTTGTTGTTGTTGTTGTTGTTGTAGTTGTAGTTGTAGTAGTTGTAGTGATACTAGTATTAGCTGTAGATGTAATAGCAGCAGTAGTAGCAGTAGTAGTAGTAGTAGTAGTAGTAGTAGTAGTAGTAGTAGTAGTAGTAGTAGTAGTAGTAGCAGCAGCAGCGGCAGCAGTAGCCTCTAAAGCAGCAGCAACGTGTCACTTCAGTCACTGGTGAATTTCAAGCAGCAACAGCAGAAGCAGAAGCAGCAACCGCAGCGGCAGCAGCAGCAACAGCAGTAGTTGCAGCATAAGATCACCACCAAACTCTTTATTGACATCGTCATCGTGACTACCATCACTATCATTATTCTTTATTTTTTCACAAAAAAAAAACAGCAGAGAGGACTCGATGAAGGCCCAAATCAACAAGGAAACAAAGCAGCAGTCTGTGTCCCATTTGGTCACACTGACATGGTGCTACACTGTTGACAAGCAAACCTGAGAATGCTGATGGGACTCATCACTGAACTGTACGAAGCGGGAGAAGCAAGATCAGGACCCGTGAGACATAGTTGTGAAATAACTCCATCCCAAGCTCGAGGCTGGCATAAAATACAAAGTGTGGAAGGCAGTGGACGTGGCAAAAAAAAAGAAGAAAAAAAAAAGAAAAAGAAGAAACACGCTCAGATCAGGACAATAACCAGATACTATGGAACCCACAGACAGGGATTGAAATCGACAGGAACTAAGTGGTGGTCAAAGGCAAAGGGGAGAGCAAATTAGATGCAAATTCCATACAGAGGATGAAGGGAAAAGGTGCCAAGAAAAAACAAACACACAGAAGATAGTCGGGAAAAGTGCACAGGGGCAGGCAAGGTGTGGAACAAAGTGGACCGGTACACACGAACAGTTCTCCAACATATACATCAAGACCGCACGCGCCAAGTGAGACAGTGATCAAGCCTTCTTACGTGTTGTTATTTTTCTGTTGTTGCCTTTAAACTCTATTCGATATGGAAATGGTACGTTGCAATGTTTGAAAACGTCATGTTCTTTAAATACATAAATTATGTTCATATTCGTTTTCTGCTTTATACATAAATATGTTTGTCGACAATTGACAAGGACCATCATCTATTTGAGATACAATTATCAGTTTCATCTGTGTGTGTGTGTGTGTGTGTGTGTGTGTTGTGTGTGTGTGTTGTGTGTGTGTGTGTGTGTGTGTGTGTTGTGTGTGTTCTCTCTCTCTCTCTCTCTCTCTCTCTCTCTCTCTTCTCTCTCTCTCTCTCTCTCTCTCTCTCTCTCTCTGTTTGATGTCAACGAAAACAAATAGGGAAAGGCATACTAGGTTGGCATACCCATCTTGTGTTATACTCCAGGTACGTGAACAAGAGCAACGTATTGGGTTTGACTGCCCATGTTGTATTAGACCATGCGCTGTTGACAAGCACAGCATTTTGGGCTTCCACGTCTTCCTTGTTTTATGCTTTAGGTACATGGACTGGTGCGCCATACTGGGCTAGCATGCACATCTTGTTTTTACACTCCAGGTACATGGACATATTTAACCATTGGGCTAGCATGCGCATTTTGTTTTACACTCCAGATACATGGACATATTTAACCATTGGGTTGAAATGACCGAACTTGTTTTAACACTCCAGGTACATGGACATATTCAACTATTTGGCTGGCATACCCATGTTTTACATTCCAGGACATTTACACCATATTGGGCTGGTATGCCCACCTGTTTTACACTTCAGGTATTTGGACATATGCAACATATTGGGCTGGTATGCCCATCTTGTTTTACACTTCAGGTATGTGGACATGTACAACATATTGGGCTGGTATGCCCATCTTGTTTTACACGTCAGGTATGTGGACATGTATAACATATTGGCCTGGCATACCCATCTTGTTTTATTCTCCAGGTATGTGGACAAGTTTGTATTCCCCGATTTTTGGATTGACCACGGTTGGATGATCGTGGCATTGCGCAACCGTATACCGGTCAAGGAAGCGACAGCTCTGAGAAGCAGTCGGAACTTGAGAAACAACTTACCCAAAATGAAAAACATTCATGGACGTTTAACATCCTGGACAAGACTAAGGTGTGTGTGTGTGTGTGTGTGTGTGTGTGTGTGTGTGTGTGTGTGTGTGTGTGTGTGTGTGTGTGTGTGTGTGTGTGTGCATGTGTTAGCGAATGCGTGTATGTGTGTGTGCGCTTGTGTGTGCGCTTGTGTGTGTGTGTGTGTGTGTGTGTGTGTGTGTGCGTGCGTGCGTGCGTGCGTGCGTGCGTGCGTGCGTGCGTGCGTGCGTGCGTGCGTGCGTGCGTACGTGCTTGTGTGCATGTATATATGTTTCGTTTGGTTCCATTTTACTACCCTTCGCTGGCTGCTTGGGGGTGCTGTTGGATTCTTTTTGAACCCTTGGTGGTGAGAACACCACAGAATTATGGACTGTGGTGCGTCTCTATTTGACACCAAGAGCACAGACACAACCAGCTGTGTCTCCCTGATGAGTCCGATCCAGTGGACGAAAGGCCTAGGAGCAGACAATACAAATAGGTGTGCCTTCGAGAGGGATTACGATGGTTCCCTCAGGCAGCTAGTGAAAGGGTTTCTCATATTTGTAATATATTCCCCATTTTCTTCATTTTAAGTTTTTATTTTATTTTTTTTTTTCCTTTCTAAAAGTTTAAATCTTTACCAAGTCATTACTATAACGACTGGAGAATTATTAGCCTGCACTTGTTTTCACCCACTACTTAATTGTTCAGCATTATATTGTTTGGTCAGTCAGTGGGAGATTGCATCTCTTAGGAGATCCAAGTAAAGGTTTAGTTGCAAAGCGAGACGACTGCAGGCGGAATCTAAACAAATCTTAAATAAATGTTAGCGAACCGCCCAGAGAACGTGGACAAACGAGTCACAAGACAAAACACAACGCGTTTCGACCTCTTAGGTCTTCGTCGGGTGATAAATAAACGAATAAAACAACGAAACTTCACTTAGCTTTGATCGCTTCAGATCGCTTAGGGTTCAGCGCAAGGAAGAAGGCGTTTAATGAGAACGAGGCTGTTGGAAGGGAAAAGAGAGTGAGTCAAAGTCGTAATGAAGATATAATATTACTGATAGGAATACTATTAATGGTCAAAATATTGGGGGAAAAAAGGACAAGATCAATCTTGGTGTCAATACGTATGTGTATGGGAGAAAGGAGAGTGGGTTAGAGGATTCTTAAGCAGCAGGGTTGCCGTGGCAACAGTCCCAGAGGTGAAGGCGATGGTGATGTCAATGCTAGTGGTAGTATCAATACTAGCAATAGTATTACTGAATGATACTGCTAACAACGATAGTGAAGGTTAAGGTAACGAAAGCATGATACATAAATATATTTAGAAAATACATGTTTATAATAATCGAATAAATCATTAAAAGAAACATTTGAAATAAAAATAATAATAATAATAAACTAAAAATAAAAAATATAATGATAATAAATGCATAAATAAGATAGCTATAAGTTATGTGTGAGGTAAATAGTGGGAGATAAGGTACTATGTGTGTGTGTGTGTAGTGGGAGGATTTTGTGGGCTGAGATTGAAGTGGTGGGTTGGTACATGTTACTTTAAGGTGTTGATGCTATGAGGTGGAGGGAAGAAGGGATGGGTTTACGTACTAACTGGGGGAGGGGGAGGGGGAGGGACAACATATTCACACCTATACACAATATAATATATATATATATATATATATATATATATATATATATATATATATATATATATATATATATATATATATAATATAAGGGGAGATATATATATATATATATATAATATATATATATATATATATTATATATATATACCCCCTTTCACGACCAACGATAAAGGAGCAAGCATTCTATTCATCATGTGTGTGTGTATGTGTGTGTGTGTGTGAGTGTGAGAGTGTGTGTATGTGTGTGTGTGTGTGTGTGTGTGTTGTGTGTGTGTGTGTGTGTGTGTGTGTGTGTGTGTGTGTGTATGTGTTCCATTTGTAATATCAGCCTTATTCATTGGTTACCCCCACCTCCACCCCCAACAACCGCCATACCCACCAACATCCCTACATACATCATTACTAGGGCAGGGAGGTGGTGGGGGGGGGGGGGGGGGGGGTAAGTCGATTGATGTAGCAAATGGAGAGACTCAGAGAGTGCAGGAAAAGGAAAGAGGATGATAGCTGCAACCTATGTCTGAGGTAAACAGAGGTAGGGTGTGCGTAGGTGGAGGATATTTCAGCTGGAGCTGCAGAGATGGAATGGCACATACTACTTTTGGACGTTGATACCATGAGGGTGGTGGTGCCCAGTTTGGCAATGAGATTAGATTCCTGCACAAGGCGTTCCAAGTTGTCACTCTTAGATTGCCAAAGTTGTCACTCTTAGATTGCCAAAGTGCCAAGACTATTCCAAGCCAGCCGCAGACTCATGTTGGCACATATCAAAACACTCAATTCATCCCTGGAATCTCTCTCCCGTCTTCTTCAACATTTCAAACAACAAACCACAATCATCATGCCCATAGCCACTGCTTTAAGACTCAGACAGCTCATCCATACACACAACCAGCTCATTCACAATCACTGCTACTAGATTAAGCAGACAAGTTATCAAAATTACAAAACAAACACAAGGCAAACCCAGACAGTTGAATCCCCCTACACACAACACTGACTTCTCTATCACCCATGAACAACACCGCCACCTTGTTCGCTGCATTCCTGATAATCTGACTCTCACCAATGATGAAAGATCAGTCCTGGCAAAAGGTCTGAAATTTATTCCCATTCAGCCTGCCACCAATCAATATCAAAACCACGTGATGTTGAAAGATTCTTTAGAAAATTAAGATGGATGCTGCACTTGACGTGTGCCTAAGCCCCCTCTACCAGAGAGCTCAGACATTTTTACCCACCTTTTTCGAACTCCAGCGCTTCGCCAGCCACCTCTTGACAAATCAACTGAAGTTGAACTCTACATCAAAAAGTGTAGAAAAGAAATCTCTCAAGTGAAATCCAAACCTGTCCGCAATTCCAACCTCTCAACGGGATGAACAAAAAGCCTTGAATCACTGAGACAAAGACAAGACATTGTCATCAAACCAGCAGACAAGGGTAGTGGCAGTGGTGGTCTGGGACAAACAGTTGTACATAAAAGAAGCACACAGACAACTGTCAGACACAAATTTCTATACACCACTCACAGCATCACAGCCTCCCCCAACACCAGAAACTCATCTCAACCACAGTTAAACAAGAAATCAAACATAACACTTACCGAAGACAGCCAAACTCCTCATAATGACAGACACCAAACAACCCACCTTCTACCTGCTCCCTAAAATACACAAAACCAATACACCCGGCAGACCCATTGTATCTGCATGCAGCTGCCCTACAGAACACATTTCACAGTACTTAGACTCTCTCCTCCAACCCATAGTACAAGGCCTCCCCACATACCTCAAAGACACTACACACACACACTCAACATGATTAATTCATACAACACAGATCCCACTTCCAACCCAGCCTCCTCTTTACACTTGACGTCGTCTCTCTCTACACTTCCATCCCTCATGCTGATGGACTGAAGGCCCTCGCATTCTTTCTTAACAAACGGCCCCTTAACCAACAACACCCTCCCACAGCTACACTGGTTAGACTTTGCAGAATTAGTCCTCACCCTCAGTACTTTTGAATTTAACAATCACACATTCTCACAAATCAGTGGTACTGCTATGGGAACCAAGATGGGACCATCCTATGCCTGCTTCTCTGGGACACCTAGAACACCTCTTACTAACCTCTTACACAGGCCCTACACAGAGCTCTACAAAAGATACATAGATGATGGATTGGAGCCACATCCATGCCAGAACATGACCTCCAGAATTCCTCAACTTTGCACAGACCTTCCATCCATCCATCCAGCTGACCTACACCATTTCACAGTCAGTTTAATTTCCTGGACATCACTGTCTCCCTCAAAGATGGACTGCTTCAAACTCAGTCTTCTACAAACCTACTGATGCACACCATACCTGGACTACACATCTTCCCACCACCAGTCCACTAAAAATAGCATTCCATATTCTGAATTCCTTCGCCTACGCAGACTCTGCTCTAGCGAAGAAGATTCACTATACAAGCAGCCAAAATGTCTGATTTTTCACCAACCGTGGATACCTAGTGCCGTCATCAATGATGCTCTCAGCCGCACTGCAGCTAAATCCAGAACATCTACTCTGGAAACTAAACCTCCCAAAGAGACAGACAGACCCACTGCCTGCCTTCTCTTCCATCCTGAAAATCTGCCCATCTGCAGGATCCTGAAGTCTAACTGGCACATGTAGAAAAATCATAAACCTGCCTTTGAGACGAAACCTATGATCACTTCAAACGTGACAAAAACCTCAACGACCTACTGTGCGCTCTAAGCTGAACAAAATCTTCACACCTAAGCCAACAGGTACTTTCCCCTGCTCAAAACCCAACTGCAAAATCTGCTCTCTCACCAAACCAACACCATCCTACATGGCCCACAGGCTCTTTCACTATTAAACGCACTTTCTCCTGCCAGAGCCACAACATTGTGTATGCCATCCACTGTCAGCTGTGCGGTAAGATCTATGTAGGTGAGACATCTCGCACACTTGAGACGCGCATCTCTGAACACCTGGCCGACATCCGCCACCATCGGCCCAAACCAGTCACTCTACACTTCAACCAGGCACAACACAACATCAACCATGTCAAAGTCTTGGCACTTTGGCAATCGAAGAGTGACAACTTGGAACGCCTTATGCAGGAATCTCATCTCATTGCCAAACTGGGCACCGTCCACCCCATGGCATCAACGTCCAAAAATAGTATGTGCCATTCCATCTCTGCAGCTCCAGCCTGAAATATCCTCCACCTACGCACACCCTACCTCTGTTTACCTCAGACATAGGTTGCAACTATTATCCTCTTCCCTTTCCTACACTCTCGAGTCTCTCCATTTGCTACATCAATCGACTTACCCCCCCCCCCCCCCCCTGCCCTAGTAATGATGTGTGTAGGGATGTTGGTGGGTATGGCGGTTGTTGGGGGTGGAGGTGGGGTAACCAATGAATAAGGCTGATATTACAAATGGAACACACACACACACACACACACACACACACACACACACACACACACACTCACACTCACACACACACACATACACACACACCATAATGGATAGAATGCTAGCTCCTTTATCGTTGGTCGTGAAAGGGGGGAGATATATATATTTTGACCATTAATAGTATTCCTATCAGTAATATTATATCTTCATTACGACTTTGACTCACTCACTATTTCCCTTCCAACAGCCTCGTTCTCATTCAACACCTTCTTCCTTGCGCTGAACCCTAGCGATCCGAAGCGATCAAAGCTAAGTGAAGTTTCGTTGTTTTATTCGTTTATTTATCACCCGACGAAGACCTAAGAGGTCGAAATGCGTTGTGTTTTGTCTTGTGACTCGTTTGTCCACGTTCTCTGGGCGGTTCGCTAACATTTAATAAGATTTGTCAAGTAAAGGTTGTTTCTGTACAATTCTTAACCACTCACAATGCCTGGGTTATTGAACAGCAGAGCTGACCACTCAGACTGTTCCATATCTTTTAATCTCCCTTGCATCCTTGAATGGATCCTCAAGCATAGGCTCAAAGAGTGTCCCCTATATTTTATACTGCTTGAATAATGCTTTCAATTTTTCAGCAACTTTTTTTCTTCTCGCATTTTCGTTTGGTTCCATTTACTATCCTTCGCTGGCTGCTTTGGGGGTGCTGTTGGATTCTTTTTTTAACCTTTGGTGGTGAGAACACCACAGAATTATGGACTGTGGTGTGTCTCTATTTGACACCAAGAGCACAGACACAACCAGCCGTGTCTCCCTGATGAGTCCGATCCGACGAACGAAAGGCCTAGGAGCAGACAATACAAATAGATGTGCCTTCGAGAGGATTACGATGGTTCCCTCAGGCAGTTAGTGAAGGGTTTCTCATATGTGTAATATATTCCCGTTTTCTTCATCTCAAGTTTTTTTTTTTTCTAAAAGTTTAAATCTTTGCCAAGTCATTACTATAACGACTGAAGAATTGTTAGCCTGCACTTGTTCCCCCCCACTACATAATTGTTCAGTATTATATATATATATATATATATATATATATATATATATATATATATATATATATATATGTGTGTGTGTTTTGTGTGCTGTGTGTGTGTGTGTGTGTGTGTGTGTGTGTTTGAGCGTGTGATTGATACTCAGACAGCTGATTTCCCTTCCATCTTTTTTATGATCTTCAGGCATATACTCGAAGGCAACACACACACACACACACACACACACACACGTATATATATATATATAATATATATATATATATATATATATATATATATATATATATATATACGGATGATCGCACAATAATTTTGTTTTGACTGCTTATTTGTTTGAAACATTTCTGTTGTTGTTTTCCTTGGCTGGCTGTACTTGGTCGCTGTTGGATGAGGGTGTTGCTGTTGGATGAGGGTGTTGCTGTTGTTGGATGAGGTGTTGCTGTTGGATGAGGTTGTTGCCTCTGCGGTGCTGAGAATATCACAAAACTTAGAATGGCAAAACAGAGTCGCATACTGAAAGGGACGCAACTACATGGCCGACTAGAACTGACGAGTTTACCCTGGTGTGGAAACTCGACTCTTCGTTGGCGTAACAAAGGACCATGTTTTCAAAACAGAATAGGTGGATCCCGTACACTGCCAGAGAATAGTTTCACAACTGTGACGCTCTACTCTTCACATTTTTCGCCATGTATATTTGCGCCCCGTCTTTTTGTACTCCCAGTTCTTAAAGAACAGGGAGTACTTTAGAATGGAACGAATAAATGCTGTGTGTGTGTGTGTGTGTGTGTGTGTGTGTGTGTGTGTGTGTGTGTGTGTGTGTGTGTGTGTGTGTGGTCTGTCTGTCTGTGTGTGTGTGTGTGTGTGTGTGTGTGTGTGTGTGTGTGTGTGTGTGTGTGTGTGTGTCCGGTCAAAAATGTGTTCCACTCGCTCCAGACAAAACTACTGGGCCGATCTTTCTGAAAATTTGCAGGTGTGTTCATTATGGATCAAGGATGATGCCCGACGTCTTAGTTTTTACCGTTATAGCCGTTACAGGGCTGTAACGGCCTGTAACGCTTTTCTTCTTTATGGAATATCTCAGAAAGTACTTGGCCGATCTTTCTGAAAATTTGTAGGTATGTTCATTATTGGTCACAAATAATGCCCAATGTTTTAGTTTACCGTTATAACCGTTACTAACGGCTGTAACGGCTTGTAACGGTTTTTCTTCTTTATGGAATATCTCAGAAAGTACTTGGCCAATTTATAAGTGGTATGGATGATCTTGTGACAAATAGGAATCCTCTGTCCATATGTAAGTGATGTAATGCTGAAAATGGATTAAACAACCGTTAAAAACCGTTATTCTGCCGTTATTTCTTATATATAGGTGGATTTTAATGAAATTTGGTATATAGAAAGGTTATCACACACAAATGGCACTTCTATATAGTGTTCCAAAATTTGACCGTTAAAAACCGTTATTCTTGACATACTGTCCGATTTGGATGAATTTGGTATGTACACAGGCTTTAGCCCAGTGAGGACTAAATATACCGGTTTCAAAAGTGTATATCGGTGTTACGGATGGTGTTGGTGCGTGTTTTGTTGTCTGACTCTCGCTCTCAAAAGTTTGGATGCGTGTACGACTTTTCCCCTACACACACCCACACCATACGAACATAGATAGCCAGGCAACACACGTGTAAGATTTTCTTCTTTTTATATGCTGCCTGAACCATCAATATGAATCATTACCAAATCAATACATGCCATTTCATAGAATACAGATCAATGCACGTCAATTAAGACATTAATACATAAGACACTTCAATCATCATATATCAGCGTATCATACTACTATCTGATATAACTCGCTTAACTCGCCGGCGCCGTCCACAATATCTCACATATACAATCAACGCATTCAGTTTCCACAGTACCCACGCCACAGTCTACAAGCATTAAAAAAACGAAGACGGATAACCAAGGTCCCACACGGTAAACACAGCCGTTCACAAAACACAAGCGATGAAGAAGAAACAGGGTCCAACACAGCAAGCACAATATATACGTCGAACTATCAGAAGAAGAACCGCATAATTCACAAGGCACAGTAACCCATAGAAGAAGAACCGCAGATTCACAAAGCACAGCAATCCGCAGGAGAAGAACCACAGATTCATAAAGCACAGCAATCCGCAGGAGAAGAACCGCAGATTCATAAAGCACAGCAATCCACAGAAGAAGAACCGCAGATTCATAAAGCACAGTAATCCACAGGAGAAGAACCGCAGATTCATAAAGCACAGTAAACCATATTGAATCCCCGGAGAACACAATTTCACCAAAGTCCCATAGAACACAATAAACTTCGGTTCGACGCACCGTTGATCTAAAACAAATATTAACTTCTCGTGTATTTATACTACAGTGTTCACATCAATAAATACAGCCCACCGACAACACATGCGGTGGTACAATTGGAGCACATATTAAATATTCTTACAGAGTTTTAAGTTACTCTCGGCGACACAGCATTCACAACAATTTTATAACAATACATTTCCTGCTACATATCGTGCTGGTACCGTCATGAAAAGCATCCCACATACACAGTGAACATCGATGCACTACTGACACACTCGGTCAGCCTCTCCACATAGTAACACTACGGAGAAAAAAACGATGATTAAACAAATAAATTAGGCTGGACACCAAATCCTCGGCCGTTAGTTCTTGCTCCCTTCTCTTGTCTCCTATTATTATTTTCGTCATGTAGTTACCTATGTCATTTTAAGTTGACGTCATAATTTACGTTGACGTCACAATACTCCCCCTCCTCAAGAAAAAAAACAATGACCGAATTGTTTTTTGAAAAGTAAACAAACAGCAGAATGCACAAACCTACAAATTACATTCACTCGACGGAAAACGAAGCCGCTCACGGAAGCAGTTCGTGGAGTCCTTCCAGGGACTCTCACACAACAGAAGAACACAAGTTGTCGTCCCAACGAACTCTGGAAGCCCTTTTACATGCTAGCTTGTTGCTGACCTCACGGACAACCTCTCCATAACCCACACGGGTAGAGACGGCGGCTGGGCATGGGCTGCACCACCACACCCTGATGGCAATGCATATATAATTTCTACTGACCACTCGGTCAGCCTCTCCATACCCACACTGGGTAGAGACCACACATGTCTACTGACCACTCGGTCAGCCTCTCCATACCCCCGCAGGGTAGAGACAATGGTTGGGCACGGGCTGCACCCCACACCCAGATGATAAGCACATACAATGTCTACTGACCACTCAGTCAGCCTCTCCATACCCCCACGGGGTAGAGACAATGGATAAACATTCCCGCTCAATAGTGCTGTACGCCTCTTGCGATTCAGCAACTTTCGACTAGCGAATACGACTGGGTGAAGGACATCATCATTCTACTGGAGCAATACATACAGCACCCAAATCAACAGAACTAGCATCAGTCCTGAACACAAAAGTATTAACCAGTCTAATAACAACACACAGGTGCAGAAGACAAGATTCCCTGAATCTTCCTCAAATCTTCAGCACACCCAGAGTGAAACGACACGTACAATCTTTCTTCCTGACGAACACAAGTGGAGATGCATACGGACTGTTCGATGGCTCAATGATACCAAGATCCAACATGATACCAATCTCTCTCTCAACAACCTCTTTCACAGAAAAGGGGATATCATAACACTTCTTTCTAACAGGGACATCTGTTGTAAGAGGGATCTCTAATAGTACATCACCTGAGAAAGAACCTGGTTTGGGGTCAAAATGTCCTGAAAATCATCAAAGATACACGCAACTCCCTGGTACTTTTGTCAGACAAAGTACAATGAAACTGTACAGAATGAACATTTTCATCTGGCATAGAAGACGCCATCGGAACAGTTAAAGTGGGGATGGGTAAAGCGTCATCACAGTCCTGGACGACACCAACTGTATAAACCACTTCACGAACAGTACAAACAGACTCCGGAGAGGGATCCACAGAAAGACCAACTCCTGGAGAGTGCTCAAGAGAAACCTGTTCCTGCTCACAAGCCAAAGGCGCTATCTCTAACCCAGGCACTGAAGTACCTTGTGAAAGAACGACTGTAGGTACAACATCAGAAGTAGACACAGCAGACACATCAGAAGACGTTAACTGAAAGCAAGACTTCAATGACTCATCCTTCTGTTTCTGAACAAGATCAGAACGGGAAATGTTCAGATCATTGGGGATCTGACACAAAGGCTTTTGTCCACAGCATGCTTAGTTCTAGCCCTCGTAACGGCGGCTAAAGGGAAAGGTTCACCAGATACATCACTAAACTCACAGCTCACAGAAACTCCAGGCACATTACCCAAATGAGATCTGCGACAGGACTATCCAAGACACAACAAGTCAAATCGCCCACAAAATAAGGACAACTGACTGAAACTGTAGCCAGTGGAAACTCATCCACACGACCACCAAAAGAAACACACTTCACTGTGGTTCCTAACATCTGACTGTCAGAAACTAATCCTTTGCGAACGCCACAAATAGTAGCACCAGTATCACGCAGAACAGAACCCAAAGTTCCATTCACAGAACCAGACTCCAAATGCAATTTGCCCGTGAACTCACCAGCACTAGACAAGCAAAAGGAGTATCAAGAACAGAGCAACAAGCACTGACTGTTTGCTGTCAGCTGAGTTCTTGATAAAAGTAGAGTTGCCAACCCACAAAAAGACACGTGTCTGGGTGCTAAGGGTGCAAATTTATACAAGGGTTTCTACCTGACTTCCATGGACACCTAGCAGCTATATGTCCTGTCTTTTTACACAAAAACACACAACACTTGTAAACTGATCAGAAGCACCTTCTGAGGAACTCTTACTGCCAGAGGTATAACGGCGCCACGACCACGATAACGGCTACCGCCAAAGTTATTTCCACGACCAGCTGAGTAACCAAAGCTCTGATGACCACAATAACAGCTACCACCAAAGTTACTTCCACGATCAGCCGAGGAACCAGAGTAGTGGCCACTGTTTTGAAAAGTTGAGTATCTGTTTCCTCTATCAGACTGACCACAGTACGAGTTCTATCAGACTGACCGTGATACAGATTTCTATCAAATTGACCAGGAGTTTTGTACCCAACAGAAGCAAAAATGTTTACATCAGCTTTCCTAGAAAGCACCTTAGTTGGATGAGCACGTCTGTATGACTCTGCAGACTTGATCATTTCATCAAAGTTTTCACATCTCTCTCACACAAAAAAGTAGCCAAGTCCTTAGAGACACACTCCAAAAACTGCTCACGCAAGGTAAGATCCACCAGATCTTCAAAAGACTTATCAATTTTTGACAAAGAGACCCAACGTCAAACAAACGCCTAAGTTCAACTGCAAAGGTCTCGAAAGGTTCCTCTGAGTTTGTTTAGCTTCACGGAAACGCTTACGAAAACCATCTGGAGTACATTGAAATTTTTTCAGCAAGCTCTCTTTCAAAAGCTCGTAAGGCACAACATTATTTTCAGCAAGACTGTGATAGAGAGTTTAAAGCGGAACCTCAAGCAATGCAGACAGGTATGTTACCCACAAACTCATCAGACCATCCCAAGGAACGAGCATGGGTTTCAAAACGAAACAAGTAACTGTCTATATCATCAGTTCTTTCTTTAAAAGAGGGCAACTTAGGAAACGTTGGGCGAGGGGCGTTAAACCTTGGAAAACCCGAACCCTGACTCTCACTGTCCTGTCCTGAGATCGCACTCTGCTGAGAGGTTATTTGTAACTGTATTCGTTTAGTTTCCTCTACCTCTTGCATTCTTTTTGTTTCCTCCCCGCATTCTTTTTGTTTCCTCCTGCTCTTGTATCTGTATCTGCTCTCTTTTAGTTTCCTCTTGTACTGCTCTCTTTTAGTTTCCTCTTGTATCTGCTCTCTTTTAGTTTCCTCCTGTACTCTCAACTGAAATTCTTTCAATTGCATTCTTCCTCTCTTTCCATGTCCTGGGCAATACACTTGTCAACATAGGCCAACAGATCTTCTCCTCCAGACCACATACCTTACCTCGTTGTAAATATTTAGCGAAAACTTTGTCCTCGTCCACAGAGGATACAACAGACTTTCTTCCTTAGCCTTCTGTGCCATCATGAAAATATGAATAATGTCCTGTCAAACCCAACACACACACACTAGTGGATCAAATATAAACAATTGCTATCACAAGCAAAAAAAATTTGAAACCCCTGTCCCCTAAAA
Organism: Conus ventricosus; assembly: GCA_018398815.1. Lineage (NCBI taxonomy): Eukaryota > Metazoa > Mollusca > Gastropoda > Neogastropoda > Conidae > Conus > Conus ventricosus. The sequence goes on from CM031626.1 coordinate 14,537,651, forward strand.
TATATTTAAATTCCAAAGAGGATTTTTTTTTTTCAAACAAGCATTAATGGCAATCACTCTTAAAAGAACTAAGTATTATCAAACCCAACCAACACAAAGATAGAGATAAACAATGAAACAGGATTTTTAGGGATATGGGGGAGAAAGAAAAACACAATCGGTAATCAATGTTAAATTTCAGCAACAAGTAAAATCAAGCAATGACATGAGAGTAATAACATATAATCAATGTATTGTTGTTGTTGTTTGTTGTTGTTGTTGTTACACACTAAGCATTCAAATGAAACAACTAATGATTTTTTTTTTTTCAAAACTGGTTCAGGGCAGCCACTCACACACTCACTCATTCAAGAGAAAAGAACCCCCAAGAATGCTGAAGAAGCAACACAATCCCTAAGTAAAGATAGAAACAGAAATAATCAGAGAGATGACTGAAGATAATAAAATTAAGCCCACAAAGGAAGGAAGACTAGGAACTAGGCCCTCGTATCTCCTGAAACTATACAGAAGGAGATACCCCGTTACGCTGGAGACGGAAAGAAAGTAGACAACAACAGTCATAAAATAAAACAATACAACACAACTCAATTGTTCAAAGGAAAGTCTGTGAACGTGACCTATCACATCTAATTGGGGCAATTATAGGGCCACAAAAACAAATCCTACCACTAAGGCAATTTTTAATTCAGTAGCAAAAGCAAGTTAACTACGGGGTCACCAGATGTTACGGATGGTGTGTGGTGCGTGTTTTTGTTGTCTGACTCTCGCTCTCAAAAGTTTGGATGCGTGTACGACTTTTCCCCTACACACACCCACACCATACGAACATAGATAGCCAGGCAACACACGTGTAAGATTTCTCTTTTTTATATGCTGCCTGAACCATCAATATGAATTCTTACCAATCAATACATGCCATTTCATAGAATACAGATCAATGCACGTCAATTAAGACATTAATACATAAGACACTTCAATCATCATATATCAGCGTATCATACTACGTATCTTGATATAACTCGCTTATCTCGCCGGCGCCGTCCACAATATCTCACATATACAATCAACGCATTCAGTTCCACAGTACCCACGCCACAGTCTACAGCATTAAAATAAGACGAAGACGGATAACCAAGGTCCCACACGGTAAACAAGCCGTTCACAAAACACAAGCGATGAAGAAGAACAGGGTCTCAACACAGCAAGCACAATATATTACGTCGAACTATCAGAAGAAGAACCGCAAATTCACAAGGCACAGTAACCCATAGAAGAAGAACCGCAGATTCACAAAGCACAGCAATCCGCAGGAGAAGAACCGCAGATTCATAAAGCACAGCAATCCGCAGGAGAAGAACCGCAGATTCATAAAGCACAGCAATCCACAGAAGAAGAACCGCAGATTCATAAAGCACAGTAATCCACAGGAGAAGAACCGCAGATTCATAAAGCACAGTAAACCATATTGAATCCCCGGAGAACACAATTTCACCAAAGTCCCATAGAACACAATAAACTTCCGGTTCGACGCACCGTTGATCTAAAACAAATATTAACTTCTCCGTGTATTTATACTACAGTGTTCACATCAATAAATACAGCCCACCGACACACATGCGGTGGTACAATTGGAGCACATATTAAATATTCTTACAGGAGTTTTAAGTTACTCTCGGCGACACAGCATTCACAACAATTTTATAACAAATACATTTCCTGCTACATATTCCGCTGGTACCGTCATGAAAAGCATCCCACATACACAGTGAACATCGATGCACTACTGACCACTCGGTCAGCCTCTCCACATAGTAACACTACGGAGAAAAAAACGATGATTAACAAATAAATTAGGCTGGACACCAAATCCTCGGCCGTAGTTCTTGCTCCCTTCTCTTGTCTCCTATTATATTTCGTCATGTAGTTACCTATGTCATTTTAAAGTTGACGTCATAATTTACGTTGACGTCACAATCGGTTATATAACCGACAAACCGTTATTTTGCCGTTATTTTTTATATATTGGTGGATTTTAATGCAATTCTGTACATAGAAAGGTTATCACACACAAATGGCACTTCCATGCAGTGTTTCAAAATCGGACCGTTCAAAAACGTTATTCTGACATGTTGTCCGATTTGGATGAAATTTGGTATGTACACAGGCTTTAGCCCAGTGAGGACAAAAATACCAGTTTCCAAAAGTGTACATCGGTTAAATAACCATTAAAACCGTTATTTCGCCTTTTTTTTATTATCTCATAAAGCACTTGGCTGATTTATAAGCGGTTTGGAAAACTGGGAGTACGTTACATGCTTCGCATCTTTTTTTTCTTCCCCACTGATTTTTTTCGTAGTGAGTGTCATCAATACAGAGGGGCTGACCCCCACCCCCACCCCCACCCCACCCCACCCCCCTCTCCTTCTTCCACTGCTGTTTTATGCATTGAAAACTGTGTTTCCCCTACACTGAAGTCTCCTGTTTGTCTCAGAAACCTTCCGCTTAGGAAAAGAATCTATCCGTGTATGTCAGGGAGTGTTTCTTACCCCCCCCCCCCCCCCCGTCCCCCCATGCCCTCCCCCCACCTTATTATTATTTTCTTTTTTGCTATCTAAGTGTGGCTCTCTCCAGCTGAAATCCTCAGCAAGTAGCATGTATGATGAGACCCTAACAGAACGGAATATGTATCATGTGCTGGTCCCCTCATCTTTAGCGACAGTACTCGGTGTATGAAGTGTTTTGTTGTTGTCGTTGTTGTTGTTGTTTTTTCTCCTTCCTTTCTATTGCTTTGGGTCTTGTACTTACTTCGAGTCAGACTTCTGATAGTCCATATAGCTTCTTGGCATTCAAAGTACAAGGTCCAGGAACATAAAATGCAAGGCTTAAGGGTGAGGAATAAGGGAGTGAGAGGGGTGGGGGGTTGAAGGCGGGATAATAGAATTAAACGATTGTCGAGGAGAAAAGTCAACTTAAAAAAAAAATCTGCCTATTTTAGTTTAAGTTCGCCGAGTTAGGAGGGCTCAATGATTGATTCGCAGAACATGGGGAAAAAAAAAGAAAAAAAAAATCAATACCAACTCTGGTCTCCTCCCTTCTGAAACGAAATGTATGACGGACCTAGATTCGTCGTTGTACACATTTTAATATTTTAACGGCCAATTTGACCACATACGCGCATGTGCACCCGACAGAGAGAGAGAGAGAGAGAGAGAGAGAGAGAGAGAGGAGAGAGAGAGAGAGAGAGAGAGAGAGAGAGAGAGAGAGAGATTTTACTTAATTACTCTAGCCTTTTTGTACTCCCAGTTCTTTAAGAACAGGGAGTACTTTAGAATGGGAACGAAGAAATGCTGTGTGTATGTGTGTGTGTGTGTGTGTGTGTGGTGTGTGTGTGTGTGTGTGTGTGTGTGTTGTGTGTGTGTGGTGTGTGTGTGTGCGTGCGTGCGTGTGTGTGTGTGTGTCTCTGTCTGTCTGTCTGTCTGTCTGTCTGTCTGTCTGTCTGCGTGTCCGTGGTCAAAATGTGTTCCACTCGCTCCAGACAAAACTACTGGGTCGATCTTTCTGAAACGTTGTAGGTATGTACACAGGCTTTAGCCCAGTGAGGACTAAAATACCGGTTTCAAAAGTGTACATCGGTTAAATAACCGTTAAAAACCGTTATTTTGCCTATATTTCTTATCTCGTATAAGCGGTTTGGAAAACTGGGAGTACGTTTATACGCTTCGCATCTTGTTTATTTGTTTACTTTGTCAATTATCTATGCATTATACTTGTAGTAGAAATTGTCCTGTCTGTTACTTTTAAAAAAATTATCATTATAATCATAGTTTACATAGCCTTCTCTGTCTGTCTGTCTGTCTGTCTGTCTGTCTGTCTCTCTCTCTCTCTCTCTCTCTCTCTCTCTCTCTCTCTTTGTGGTGTGTGTGTGTGTGTGTGTGTGCGTGCGTGCGTCCGTGCGTGCGTGCGTGCGTGCGTGCGTGTGTGTGTGTGTGTGTGTGTGTGTGTGTGTGTGTGTGTGCGCGCGCGCGCGCGCGCGGCGCACGTACGCGTACATGCCTTGCGTTTAGGTTTATATGGTTGTCTTTTTTGGTGAGAATCCAGGACTAACCTTCAACATTTGTACTCATTATCACCTGCTTGCCATGCCTTAACTGCCCGCTTTGGTCAAGTCTTCTTTTTATCTTTATTTACTTACCTATTCAAAGTGAATGGAAGACGACGGTAGACCACTTCAATTCAGATTTCTGCACACCGAGTGGAAGTCACTGGTCAGCCTACATTGGCCTTTGTTTGGTAAACTTTGACTTGGAACCATTTATGATGAAGATATAGCCAATGAAAGGTAACAGGTAACCAACTCGTCTCTTTCTAGTCAAACTTAATTCATATTATCTTATGATAGAAATACATTGAATGAAAGACAATGGTCCGCTAACTGGTCTTTTTAACCTGTCCAACTACTTTCAGTGTCCAGATGACATCACGTTTGCTGAATTTCTTCGTTTCGTCGCTGTCAACGACAACGCCCACTGGTCGCCTGTACATAGTGTATGTAATCCATGTGTGTACCAGCCACATCTTCTGGGGAAAATGGAGACCTTTGGCCGTGATACCGCTTACATCTTGGAGACTGTAGGTGAGTGACAACATCAGCTAGCTAGCGGACTGGGGAGCTGGAGACCAGAACAGACCAGACCATTGTCTATTCCTGAAAACCTTTGGCCCATTTGAAGGGGAATGAGTACGACCATTCACAGAATAGATAAGAAGCAAATCATTTATCAGTTACAAGAAAGTCAACCATCAAACAAACAAGAACACCAGCTCGGACGTCACTATTTCTCCGATCTTAAATGACCTAATCAAAAACATACTTTAAATCATAGCAACCTTATAACTGAAGCGCACTTGGGCGCCTATGACATCAGTGGGATAAATGCTTTGCAAAAATCTTCTAAAACCGGGCAAATGAACATAAGATGCTTTGCACTTTCCTGACCTTGCATACACAAAGGACATACTTAACCATTTTGTCTGTGTTGTCTGCATCTGAAGATATGGTTGCTTATTTCACAAACCCCAAGTCTAGATTTAGCAAATGTTCTTTTCAAGTACACGTCCAAACCGAATTCCAAATAATGCTGAAAGCAATGAAAACTGGGACAATTTCCGTATGAAGTATATCGTTTGCTACTTTGGATATGATTTCCCTACATTTGCCATCTACAGTCAATCAACTTTTGTCGACAAACAAAAATAAACTGATTTTGATTTCAAACGCCCTGAGTCATCCAAACAACTCCAAATCCCTGCTTACACAGAAACAGGCACATATTTGAAACCCAGTTCCTTTTTGCCATTTACATCCAATTTGAATAGCATTTTATGAGACTTACGAGGCAATCTACGACGATCCATGTGGAAAGGCTTTAAACCGATACCGAACACATCTAACGGCTAAACTAATGAACAATGGATATCTATTGGACTCACCATACACCAGATCCTCAGAGATACGACTGTCGAGACATGGAAACTTTTTCAAAGCAAATAAATGTCACTGCCTCACAATTAAAAGTGGCATTGTATAAACCAAAATTCCAGCCCGATACATCAAAACAGAATTTATCTGGGAATCGTATGCTTTGAAGAATAACCAAAGCGAATTATTAAACAAAGTATGCACTCTTTTTATCACGCATATCAAAGCATTCTTTGCCATGCGTGCAATGTCTTTACAAGCAAGGATAAAACTTAAGCGTGTAGAAAGAAATGCATAATAAGTCCAACATACATCCATCTTTCCGTCGGCGCCAAAGATCCTCCCTTTCGAAACATCAAGATGTTGTTTTTATTCATGTTCACTCTCAGCTCTAATGAGAAGGCGGCTGTTAACGACCAATCTGTCGCCCCTGCCCAATTTGTCGCCCGGCGGCAGATTGGTCTTCAAACCAGGACCAATCTGTCGCCCAGGCGACAGATTGGTCTTCAACACCAGGACCAGTCTGTCGCCCGGTGACAGATTGGGCCCGGGTGTTGCATATTTTGATAGGATAGACCTAATAGGGAAGACATCATGATTGAAGAGGGAATATTTTAGCGGATAGAAAAACACAGTGTCACAGCGAACTACTTTTAAACTGCCGATGTCAAGTTTACTCAACAATAAAGGGACGTAACTCAGACAACCCTTACTCTCTTATTCAAAGAGATAAGAACACACTACCTGACATCAGCACAGGGGGTATCCTTGCCATTAATCACAAAGTCATTTGGTTGCATGCAGAGTCGATAACAGGGCGTTTTAGAGTGTTTTATTTCTTAAACATTCATTTTCATAAAACATGCTTGAGGTGAAAAGGTTTTAAGTACCGGCCAGAGTTCTTCTTTCTCGCTGTTGAAATTTGGTTCATTCGAATTATCCGTTAGCTGCAAGTGAGATCTTGGTCCCAACCAAACTAAAACCCAGTTAATTTCAAGCGCAAGATTCAACACATCTTTTTTTTCCAAAAAGAAGATAAATCTTAAATAAATGTCAGCGAACCGCCCAGAGAACGTGGACAAACGAGTTACAAGACAAGTGTTTTGTCTTGTAACTCGTTTGTCCACCTTCTCTGGGCGGTTCGCTAACATTTATTTAAGATTTGTTTAGATTTCCGCCTGCAGTCGTCTCCTTTGCAACTAAAAAGAAGATAATTTTGAACAATGTGTGCTTGCTTAATTCAAATCAAACACACTTCCACTCTGCTCCCCCCTTCCCCCTACCCACCCCACATCCACACTCTCTCTGTCTGTCTGCTCTCTCTCTCTCTCTCTCTCTCTCTCTCTCTCTCTCTCTCTCTCTCTCTCTCTCTCTCTCTCCTCTCGTCCTTTCGGTTCCTAGTAATGCCAATGCTGCAACAAAGCCCAGTTAACTGAAATTCCTTGGGACTACTCCTTGACTTGCTCAGTTAAGTTCAATTTGTTAGGTTTATTTTGAGTTTGTTTTAGATTGGGCAAAAATTTAGATTAACTCAACTTGCGGATAATTTTAAATTCGGATAATTAAAAGTCCATAGGTGGTTCAAAGGCTCTTTCAATTAACCAGGTTTTACTGTACATGGTCAGTTCATGGTGTTCATGATCTCTTTGATACAGAATCTATACAACCTATTTGACCTACATCATATTAAGAGGAGACGTACATATTAAAAAATATATACAGATAGATACTGCACCAAAGTGACCACAGGTCATCTACGTTATGAAAGGCAGAAACAAAAATGCTCATCACACAACAATATCCAATCAAATAGAGAAAACATGAAATTTACATCACAATCAAAACTAGTCATTCTTGCTGATTACCGGTCATCTGCGTTGTAAGGAGCAGAGAAACGCCCATACCACAATATTCTGTCTGTCAAACATTTTGTTTAATATGGAATTGGCATCAAACTGATCACTGGTCATTGTCATTGACCACTGCAACAACACTCTGTCTGTCAAACATTTTTTCTTTGAAATATGGAATCGGCATCACACTGATCACTGGTCATTGCCCACTGACCTCTGGTCATCTAAATTGCAAGAAGCACAGAAATATTCATATAATAAACAGTAAGCAATTACGTTTTCCAAACTGGTCACTGGTCATTGTTGCTAACCACTAGTCATACTACGTTTTAAGAAGCATCTACAGCCTATAACACATCAGTACAGAATGAGATAGTGAAATATGAAATTGACATAAAACTGACCACTAGCCTTTCTTGCAGACCGCTGGTCTTCTACATTAAAAAAGAAAGCAGTAAACATACCAATATGGAGTGAACTCAGGAAAATATTAAATTTACATGATACTGACCACTGGTCAATCTTGTTGACCACCGGACATCTATATTGTAAACTGTACAGAAGCGTTTATAACACATCAATATGCAGTGAAATAGTGAAAACGTGAAATTTTCATGAAGCTGACCACTGGTCTTGGCACTGACCAGTAGTTATCTAGGTTGTGAATATTATAAAACTACCATTAGAGCATACGCAGCCTAAGTGGTGAACATTTGGATTTTACAATAAACTGAACTACTTCGTGGTCACCCATTCGATAGGGGGAGTATCGGACAGGTAACGTTTATGGCCAATGTTTAATACCATGTCCATACAAACTTACCAAAATAATATAAGCAACATGTTTTGTGTGTTTGCCTACTTTCCAGCGTGAATTATATTGTTTGGATTGATAACTAGTTGATTTAACTACTTGACACGTGCATGTTTGATTTTTCTGATTGATCATGCACTCTGAAGATTTCTCAATGTGACCATTCAATAGAAAAACAATAAACTCCTGTCTCATTCTATCACTTTTTATAAGATTTTATTATCCTTTGGCTCTTAGTCTGATGTTAAGGAAAGACAAGAAACTAATAACGAAATTGAAAATAAATTAATTAATAAAAAGAAATATGGGGCACTTCCCAACTTTCTCTCACAATCAGAGGAAGTGTGGGGGCGCCCTCATACTTTCTCTCACATGGAAGAAAGTGCGAAAGGGGAAGGACCACACTTTCTCTCAATCCCGCACTTTCTTCTTAAGTGAGAGAAAGTGACCCCTCACACTTTCTCCTAAAGTGAGAGAAAGTGTGGGAATGAGAGAAACTGTGGCCCAACATCAACTTATTGAGAGAAAGGTAAGCTGGCGACAAATTGGCCAAGGGGCGACAGATTGGGCAGTGAAGTGCGACCCAATCTGTCGCCCTCAAAAACTTAGAATGGGCGACAGATTGGTCCTGGTGTTGAGGACCAATCTGTCTCCTGGGCGACAAATTGGTCCTGGTGTTGAGGCCCAATCTGTCGCCGGGCGACAAATTGGGCAGGGGCGACAGATTGGTCGTTAACAGCGGCCCTGCTCAGATCATACAACTGCCGCTGGCAATGATGGGGGCATTTTGGCAATGGTGGATGAGCCACGCTTTGCAATTAAACGATGAGCCCTCTCAAACTCGACCCCCTTCACACCTAACTTCTTTGCTGTCCAGTCGTTCAACATTCGCTCGCAGTCATTGCTGTTCTCATTCTCACTCCTACTCGACCCATGAAACAAAACATTGTAACACTGTGAGCGCCCTGAAGGTCATTGACCATCTTTTTCAATAACTCAATTCTATCACCCAGTTCAGAGTTCACCCTTTGCAGGTCGTTGTTCTGGGCGCGTAATTCAGCCTCCTCCTCTCTGAGACTTTTCACGTCATTCTGCACCGCAGCATACTGTTCAGCAAGGGTGTTCACATCCATTTTAACATCATCCAGCTCACTGTCCATAACCTTGTTGGTGCTGACCACTTCATGTAGCTCACTGTCAATAGCCTTGTTGGTGCTGTCCACTTCCTGTAGCTTACTGTCCATAGTCTTGTTGGTGTTGACCACTTCCTGTAGCTTACTGTCCGTAACCTTGTTTGTGCTGACCACTTCATGTAGCTCACTGTCCATAGCCTTGTTGGTGTTGACCACTTCCTGTAGCTTACTGTCCGTAACCTTGTTGGTGCTGACCACTTCCTGTAGCTTACTGTCCGTAGCCTTGTTGGTGCTGACCACTTCCTGTAGCTTACTGTCCGTAACCTTGTTGGTGCTGTCTACTTCCTGTAGCTTACTGTCCGTAACCTTGTTGGTGCTGACCACTTCCTGTAGCTTACTGTCCATAACCTTGTTGGTGCTGACCACTTCCTGTAGCTCACTGTCCATAATCTTGTTGGTGCTGACCACTTCCTGTAGCTTACTGACCATAGCCTTGTTGGTGCTGACCACTTCCTGTAGCTTACTGACCATAGCCTTGTTGGTGCTGTCCACTTCCTGTAGCATACTCATGATGTCGGCCATGGTGGGTTCAGTACTCGTCGGTTTGGACACAGAAGAGTCATCAGAGGGTGTCCGCACTGGCACCGCGTGTAGTGATACTCAGACGTGTCTGCTTCACGTCGTCTGACTTGACCAGCAGTGCAGGTCCAGGGTTCCGCTCAACGTCCCCACACTGCAATAACAGTCCGCCACAAAAGAACAACACGAGGGGCATGTCAGCCCACACACCGTCACTCAGTCGACGAAGCTTACACCATACATCGTTGTCCTGGGTCGTTTTACAGGGTGGAGTGGAGTGAAGGCATTCACCTCGCCATGATCCCCTGTCCAGGATAATTCTACAGGACACAGTGGAGTTAGACGTGTTTCACCAAGACTCCTGTCCATTTCCATTTGACTAGGTACAGTAGAAAGTGGACATGTATCTGGTCATGAATCTCTCCCTGAGAGACTAGTTTACAGATTACAGTTGAGGGTAGACATGCATCTCACCACGGCGCCATGTCCAAGGTCATTCTTCAGAACAGAGTGGAGGGTAGAAATCATTTCACACTGATTCCTGTCCAAGGTCATTCTACAGGACAGAGTGGAGGGTGGAAATCAGTTCACACTAATTCCTGTCCAAGGTCATTCTAAGGTATATGGTTGGGGATGGACTCAATCCCCAAATGAATTTACCCAGATCAGAGCAGGGGATCTCTTGCCGCCAATAAGAGGACTTGTCCTGTTATGTTGTACCCGAACAAGCTCTAATACAAATAAACCAAGGACACAAAGTAAGTTCAACAGCACAATACAAAACAGACCACACACACACACACCACACACACACACACACACACAACACAACACACACACACACACACACACACACACACACACACATACACACACACACACACACACACACACACACACACACACACACACACACACACACACACGCGCGCGCGTACAAACACACGTACACACAGAGTAGAAACAGACAAGTCGTATGCCATTGAATGTAACAGTTACTCTTCACTTTGTTTTCTGTATTTTTAGCTTGTTTTTGTAACGGTTGTTGTCTGTTCTGTTTCTGTCTCCTCTGTGTCAGTTTGTCTACCTTGTCTGCTTGTGTCCTATATCTCTCTCTGTCCAGACTACAATCTCACAACAACAACAAATCCACTGTTTGTCTTTCAGGCCTCACCGACAGACTGAAGCTACACTTGACCCATTCCAATCACGTTCTGGACGAGTTGGAGCAGCTGACCAAATATAACTACAAGCGTTTCACATCACTACGCTCAAAATTCGAGTCATGCCTCGACTTCGTTGGAGTCGCTCGAAGACTATGGAGGGCTTTTCAACTCAACGGATACATCCCTGCCGATCACGCGTTCCCAGCGGATCTCTTGGAGCAAGAGATTGCGAGCATGACAGAAGAAGATGCGGAAAGACATGTGGTGAAGACAGTGCAGCAAGCTCACTTAGCTCGGCCTCTGGGTGCTGCGGAGTGGGCAGCGTTGAAGAGAAGAAACATGGTGGCTGCTTACAGAAGCGTGCCCAAACAGCTTCTGCTTCAGTTGCTAGAGAAGTTCCAGCTGGACTTTGAGTTGTTCCAGTATGACAAGATGCCTGCAGATATTTTTGGCACGGAGTAGAGGGTTGAGCTCCTGGACGAATACGGTCATGTATGAAGTAAACCTGTAGCAGATGTAGGAGGACATGTACATACAATTTCTCTCTCTCTCTCTCTCTCTCTCTCTCTCGTCCTCTCTCTCTCTCTCTCTCTCTCTCTCTCTGTCTCTCTCTCTCTCTCTCTGTCTGTGTGTGTGTGTATGGTCTGCAATATATGTATGTACATATATGGTTGGGTTTACATGAGGGGCAGAGCAATATGAGGTAGGCGGCGAATGATAGAATGGTCACTCCTCACAAGGTGTTCAGCTTTGCGAGCAAAAAGTGGATCGGTTCAAACTCCTGAGGAAAGGGTTAGCTTGTGTTTTGAATCTGTGTTTTCAAAGGCTTGTTGCACTCGTTCTGTCGTGGTGCTGTTAGGGACATTATCCGATGCTTTTATTCGGAAACTGGCTGTGTGTCTGTCCATCTGTCTGGCTCTGGCTCTGGCTCTGGCTCTGGCTCTCTGGCTCTCTCTCTCTCTCTCTCTCTCTCTCTCTCTCTCTCTCTCTCTCCTCTCTCTCTCTCTCTCCTCTCTCTCTGTAGACCGATAGGTAGATAAATAGACAGATAAACTGCATAAAAAGATAAACTCCTGATTGAATTTAAATTCCTGTGGGAAGAGATCTACTTGTGATTTCGATCTGTGGTTTGTTTTACAATGACCCTTGCTTTCGTTCTATCTTATCGCCTGGACGGTGTGGGACAGTGTCCGTTAATGCTTTCAGTGAACTGTCAGTCTGTCTGTCTGTCTGTCTGTCTGTCTGCCTGCCTGTCTGTCTGTCTCTGTCTCTCTGTCTCTGTCTCTCTGTCTCTGTCTCTCTGTCTCTGTCTCTGTCCCCTCGGTCTGTCCCTCTGTCTGTCTGTCTGTCTGTCTCTCTCTCTCTCTCTCTCTCTCTCTCTCTCTCTCTCTCTCTCTCTCTCTCTTTCTCTCTCTCCACACACACACACACACACACACACACACACACACACACACACACACACACACACACACACACACAGAGTCAAGAATCACGCTCATGCATCGTCGACACACATCTAAACAAAATTTCCCGTGTATTATTCTGCATTTCTACACAGGTCACATTTGATGTACTTTCTGCAACTGATGCGAATGATATTTGAAACAAGTATTTTCAATACAAAAATGACCAGGCGGATTTACAGGGACCTTTGGCTTTATATCGGCCACAAACCAATGGATTTTCTACACGAAAAAGAATCCTGGATCTCACTGCCTTACACCCGCGTGCTGGTGACCTACTCGTTTTTGAGTGAACCAGTATTTTAGGAAGAAGAAGAACCCAGCATTGTTTTTCGATTTGATTTCAAAAGCGCTAAACAATCTCCTTATCATTTCAGATCCACCTCATGTCGAAGTAAAATTCTGCTTCCAGCTTTGCACCTGTCAAAAAGTTATTAATTCATTTATCTTTTCAACTCTAGAACTTCCTGAAAAGAAATGAAGGTGAAAATCAAACCTTACATTCAAATGAGTTGATGAAAACTACGTTATGAATAGAATCGTGGATTACCACTTTTATCACCCCGTTTTATTAGTTTTTTAAAAAGCATCTTACCTCGAAGCCCGAGTTCTTTTATAAAACCATTTGAGGCCTTTCTTTACTGTATTTGCATTTAAGTCGAAATCACACAAACACAACACACACACCCCCCAAAAAAAACCCCACACCCCACTGTAACTTGCAGTACCCCCACCTTGTGGTGCTGACACTTCCTGTAGCTTACTTCCACATTTGAGTTGCCCTTTTTCACACTTCTTACTTCCCTTACCTTGTTGTGCTGACCACTTCTGAGCTCACTGTCCATAATCTTGTTGTGCTGAACTCCTGTAGCTTACTGACCATAGCCTTTTTGGGTGCTGACCACTTCCTGTAGCTTACGACCATAGCCTGTTGGTGCTGTCCATTTCCCTGTAGCATACTCATGATGTCGGCCATGGTGGTTCAGTACTCGTCGGTTTGGACACAGAAGAGTCATCAGAGGTTCCGCACTGGCACCGCGTGTAGTGATACTCAGACGTGTCTGCTTCACGTCGTCTGACTTGACCAGCAGTGCAGGTCCAGGTTCGCTCAACGTCCCCACACTGCAATAACAGTCCGCCACAAAAGAACAACACGAGGGCTGTCAGCCCACACCGTCACTCAGTCGACGAAGCTTACACCATACATCGTTGTCCTGGTCGTTTAAACAGGGTGGAGTGGAGTGAAGGCATTCACCTCGCCATGATCCCTGTCCAGGTAATTCTACAGACACAGTGGAGTTAGACGTGTTTCACCAAGACTCCTGTCCATTTCATTTGACTAGGTACAGTAGAAAGTGGAATGTATCTGTCATGAATCTCTCCTGAGAGACTAGTTTACAGATTACAGTTGAGGTAGACATGCATCTCACCACGGCGCATGTCCAAGGTCATTCTTCAGACAGAGTGGAGGTAGAAATCATTTCACACTGATCCTGTCCAAGGTCATTCTACAGGACAGAGTGGAGGGTGGAAATCAGTTCACACTAATTCTGTCCAAGGTCATTCTAAGGTATATGTTGGGGATGGACTCAATCCCCAAATGAATTTACCCAGATCAGAGCAGGGATCTCTTGCCGCCATAAGAGGACTTGCCCTGTTATGTTGTACCGACAAGCTCTAATACAAATAAACAAGACACAAGTAAGTTCAACAGCACAATACAAACAGCCACACACACACACACCACACACACACACACACACACAACCAACACACACACACAACACAACACACACACACACACATACACACCACACACACACACACACACACACACACACACACACACACACACACACACACGCGCGCGCGTACAAACACACGTACACACAGAGTAGAAACAGACAAGTCGTATCCCATTGAATGTAACAGTTACTCTTCACTTTGTTTTCTGTATTTTTAGCTTGTTTTTGTAACGGTTGTTGTCTGTTCTGTTTCTGTCTCCTCTGTGTCAGTTTGTCTACCTTGTCTGCTTGTGTCCTATATCTCTCTCTGTCCAGACTACAATCTCACAACAACAACAAATCCACTGTTTGTCTTTCAGGCCTCACCGACAGACTGAAGCTACACTTGACCCATTCCAATCACGTTCTGGACGAGTTGGAGCAGCTGACCAAATATAACTACAAGCGTTTCACATCACTACGCTCAAAATTCGAGTCATGCCTCGACTTCGTTGGAGTCGCTCGAAGACTATGGGAGGGCTTTTCAACTCAACGGATACATCCCTGCCGATCACGCGTTCCCAGCGGATCTCTTGGAGCAAGAGATTGCGAGCAGACAGAAGAAGATGCGGAAAGACATGTGGTGAAGACAGTGCAGCAAGCTCACTTAGCTCGGCCTCTGGGTGCTGCGGAGTGGGCAGCGTTGAAGAGAAGAAACATGGTGGCTGCTTACAGAAGCGTGCCCAAACAGCTTCTGCTCAGTTGCTAGAGAAGTTCCAGCTGGACTTTGAGTTGTTCCAGTATGACAAATGCCTGCAGATATTTTTGGCACGGAGTAGAGGGTTGAGCTCCTGGACGAATACGGTCATGTATGAAGTAAACCTGTAGCAGATGTAGGAGGACATGTACATACAATTTCTCTCTCTCTCTCTCTCTCTCTCTCTCTCTTCTCTCTCTCCTCTCTCTCTCTCTCTCTTGTCTCTCTCTCTCTCTCTCTGTCTGTGTGTGTGTGTATGGTCTGCAATATATGTATGTACATATATGGTTGGGTTTACATGAGGGGCAGAGCAATATGAGGTAGGCGGCGAATGATAGAATGGTCACTCCTCACAAGGTGTTCAGCTTTGCGAGCAAAAAGTGGATCGTTCAAACTCCTGGGGAAAAGGGGTTAGCTTGTTTTTTGAATCTGTGTTTTCAAAGGCTTGTTGCACTCGTTCTGTCGTGGTGCTGTTAGGGACATTATCCG
>CM031626.1:14558110-14618110 GCA_018398815.1 Conus ventricosus
CCTTCCGAAGAAAGAAACAAAGGGAAAAAAAATGTGGTGGCCAAACACGCCTGAGTCATGACCTGGACGGACCCTATCCCCCTTAGAGCGTAGGTGGTTGAAGGCTAAAACACTTTCCACGATGGGCGAGGGGTTGAGGCTGGGGAGGTGGGGGTTATGCTGGATTTCTTCACTGAAAACCTTCTGCTGTCAAACTGTCCCTAGAGTGACTTCCTGCTGCACATTGAAACACGCCAGGATAAGCCGTATTGCACAGGCAAACACTAAAAGCTTCAGGTCTGACCTTCCCGTCCATTAGAACACAAAGACTGGCTGTCATGGATAGGTAAAAAAAAGGTCACTGCCGAATGTCATTCCAAGTCACACACACACACACACACACACACACACACACACACACAAACACACACACACACACACACACACACACACACACACACACACACAGAGGCACGCACCGCGCACGCACACACACACACACACACACACACACACACACACACACACACACACACCACACACACGCACATCACACACACCACACACACACACACTCACACACACACACACACCACACACACACACACACACACACACACCACACTCACACCACACACCACACACCACAAACACACACACACACACACACACACACACACCACACACACACACACACACACACACACACACACACACACACACACACACACACACACACACACACACACACACACACACACACGCACGCACCACACACACACACACACACACACACACACACACGCACATCACACACACACACACACACACACACGCACATATCACACACACACACACACACACACACACACACACACACACACACACACACACAGGGTTTCTTTGTGTCCAGTCTGACTTATTTATGTACATTTTTTTCAAGTGTTCGCCAGCTGTCACTCTCCCGGCAGGTCAGAGGACCAGCTGTCTCTCTCCCGGCAGGTCAGAGGACTGAGCTGTCACTCTCCCGGCAGGTCAGAGGACTGAGCTGTCACTCTCCCGGCAGGTCAGAGGACTGAGCTGTCACTCTCCCGGCAGGTCAGAGGACTGAGCTGTCACTCTCCCGGCAGGTCAGAGGACTGAGCTGTCACTCTCCCGGCAGGTCAGAGGACTGATTTAGATTGGTTGTCATTCGTTTCTTTGCATTCATTCTTCTAACCAAGTAAACACGGTGATCGTTGTGAAATACTGCTTTGCTCTTTGTAGGTGTTGTTGCTGATGATGATGGGGTCCCACTCTGCATTTAATCAGGAGTCTTTCGTGCTTCCTGTTCCTTCCCGAAACACACTTCCTGTTCTGTCCGTACTTACCTTTTCCTACCAAAAGCTGACGGCTTCCCTGACGGTGAAATTTGGCAAAATCGCCCTCACCCCTGAAGTGACTCGCTGACAGGCGAGAAATTGCACATGCCCAAACT
This sequence comes from Conus ventricosus, assembly GCA_018398815.1. Lineage (NCBI taxonomy): Eukaryota > Metazoa > Mollusca > Gastropoda > Neogastropoda > Conidae > Conus > Conus ventricosus. Next base: position 14,559,567 of record CM031626.1, read on the forward strand.
TCATTTTCCGGGGAGTTTTCACAGCCAGTTCAGTTTAGTTCAGTGGTTTATTTAATGTCTCTCCATCGCAAGATGATATTATACACTTGTTAATAATTTCTTTTAAACGAAAAACCTTCACACTCGACTTGTCTAGTACTTGCGAAGTCACATCTGATATGTGCATCTTCACATAAGTGAAGTACCCTCGTGGTACACAAAGTTGTGATCTTTACAAAAATGTTGCAACCTCTGACTGCGAAATAGCCATGGCAATTTCAGCAACACATGAACTATATAAGACAGTATTGACATTATCAAAGTTATTCATCTCAATACCTTTCTCCTGATAGAGCGAGGTCAACACTGAACACTCTAACAAAAAGATGACGCACAATAATGTTTTCTCTGCAGACACAAGAAATACCATGAGAATATTTAGTGTTCCCAGTAATCAGCCTTAAATTATGGATTAATCTAACAATGTGTCTTGGGCACAATGGTAAAGTAGCCATGTTTTGACTAAAATTCTGCTTATGTATATACTTTTGCATAATTTGGATTAATTCACTAAAGAACAAATCTAAGGCATTTTTTATATAAACCTTCAGCGTTTCTATTTGCCCCGTCTTTTTTTGCAAGACTGTCTGCTATTTCATTCCACTTTATACCGCAGTGAGATGGGACCCAACAAAAATCAATTCTTATACCTAGAGTTATGAAAGACTGCAGTAAATGTTTTATTTCAAAAAGCAAATCTTTTCCAGCTTTGCAGTCCCAACGCTCTAGTGATTGTAAAACAGATTTCACAGCCAGTTTAAATGCGCGCGTACTGTTCACAATTTGTTCCGAAAGCATCCCCACTCCTCTGGAGATGGAAGGATGCTCCATACTTCTCACCACGATGGTCAAAACATGAACGGCTGTTCCTTGGAGCCGATCAATGAGAGTGGTACACCACACACACACACACACACACACTCACACACGCGCGCGCGCACGCACACACATATGCACACACGAACGCACGCACGCACGTACGCGAGCGCGCGCGCGCGCGCCACACACACACACACACACACACACACACACACACACACACACACACACACGATAAGTACAATACCCTGTGTTCTTCTATTTACACACAAGTATGATTACTATGATACACCTTGTTTACAAAGAAGAAAAAAAAAGTGTTTCTGGAAAACTTGTCACTCGCTCCTTTACATTATGAACTTTTTCGTTTCCTTAAAATGTGTTCATAGTCCAAGGCATCGGCAGCACACTGTACAAAACACACACACACACACACACACACACACACACACACACACACACACACACACACACACACACATACACACACCAAACGTGAGTGATTCACAAAGACGTTTCACTTCCCTTGCCGCTAAAGACGAAAGGTTTCCACCTGACCCGAATATGTCCGAGTAGGCTGTGCAGTTGTCACCTCCCTCGGCCCAGTATGAAAACGAAAGTTTATCTTACATGGCTTGGGCAAGCCCCAACAGGAAAATACGAAGTTCCGCATGTGCACCTCGCAAAGAGACTAACCAAGGCCGCGCTTGTTCTTAACCACGAGGTTCACTATCGTTGTTTCCTGTGTAGCTTGTTAGATTTGAACAGTAACGTTTATTTTGGTGTTTCTTATGCTCATCATTTATACACAAGAGCGTTGTGGCCAGGAAACAAGCGGATGTTAAACACATGTTCCGACTCAGTGTTGACAGAAAAATGAAACTGGACTTCAAAATAAACAAAAACAACGATCAATTTAATCTCATCTTATCATCACCCCTTGACGACCCGGGTTTTAACCTTTTTTTTACTTTTTTGTTTAATAAGAATAAAACACGAACCTCACGCCCTTTTTATAAAAACTTTTGTGAAAAAACAATGGGCTAAATCTCGCGTTTTTCCCCACCCCGGGAAAAAACCATATACCCCATTTCCCCCAAAACCCAGTGGGCTGCTACACCCCAAACCATTTAAAAACGACTCAAAGACATACAATTTCCCAAACTTACTTGTAGAAAACCATTTAAACTTCACTTTTTTTTAATTTAACATAATTTTGGGCCAACCGGTTTTTCACAAATTAATTTAAAATTTAGCCAACCCAAACATTGCTTTATTTCAAAACAATTGACCCCTAAGGGAACAAATTCCCCTGACTTTTAACTAAACTCCCCCAAACCTCGGCCCCTTTAACCAAAATTAAAAAAATTTCCCCAAAATTTCCCCAAATAACCAATTAATTCAAAAGCCTTACACTCTCCCAATCACTCGAACATTCTTACGAAAATTCTTAGATCATGCCCCCATCGCCCCAATTATTCCAAATTCAATTTTTGAAAAAACCAAAAAGAAAATACAAAGTCCAGCCTCGCGCAAGCTTCCATGACATTACAGTTCCTCGGCCAGCGGTTTTGAAACCCGGGCCGCCCAGCTATCAAACATAAGCCTGCACAAGGGGAAAAATATTTTTAAAACCAAAAACAAACTCTTTTTTCCATTTCGAAACTTTCTTAAATCTCAAATTAAAAATTTAAATTTCAACAAACCCCAAAATCCAAAATTTTTCTCCCAAGCAGCCCAAAACCTCCATGCATTAAAAAAAACCGAAAATGGGTGGGACACGGCCTTTTATTCCTACGTTTTCCCTCGGCTTAACCAAGGCCATACCCAAAATGGGGAGTTAAAAAAAAACCCCAAAAAAAATTTTAACACTATCACTAACATTTTTCGGGGAAATTTCCCCCCCTTTCCCCCGGGGGACAAAAAAAAAAAAAATTAAACTTTTTTTTTTTTTTTAAAAGAAGACCAAGCGACCGAGGGGGAAAAGTTCCTTGAAGAGGGCCTCGAAACTAGGTTTTTATTTTTCCATTTAGGGAAAATCCACGGGTTTAAGACCCTTCAAAATAACCTTCACCAAGGTTAAAAATTTGGGAGTACCAAAATCAATAATTGACTAGCCCCCCGACTGTAAAAATGCTCAACCCCTTTAGAGAAATTTTTTCCTGTTACCTTTCTTTAAATGAAAATTTCGTCAAAATTTAACTTTGCCCTAGCCCCCCTTGTCACGGAAGGGATAAAAAAAAAGTAACCAAAATACCACATATTCAAAACTCTCTTTTGCCCCCCCGTCATGGGTTTTACAAAAAAGTTTGTTGCATCAATTTTCCCACAAATCGAACCAAAAGGGTTCACGGGTCCCTATCTAAAAAAAAATGTTTATAATTAAAAACCCATAAAAATTAAAATTCCCTGCCCAAATTTTTCCATCCATATGAGTCAAAATTTTTCTTTCCCCCGGCTTTGAAAATCCCCGAGTCACAACTTTGATTAAAAAATTTTTTTTCTTTCCAAAGGGGTTAAATATTGTTTTTTTACGTCCTTAAACCGTTTCTAGAAAATTTTTATTTCACCGTGACGACAAAGGAAAACCCCCTTTGGACGGGGCCTTAAATTTGGAAACTTTCAAAACGGTGAAGAAAATTGCCTTTGGATGACACCCTACGGAGTGCGGGAAAAGGGAAAGTTTCCCTTTCCTTTCAGCCGTGTTTTTGAAACCCACCCAAACTCAGCGAAAAAAAAAGCTCCCCAAACTACTTTAATGCATATAATAAAAAGAAAAACGAAACTGCATGCCCTCATTCCACCAACGAAACAAAAACACCCCGCTTCTTAATTACTTGCCCCGGGGTTTGGGGAAAATTGAAAATAAATAATCTTGCATTTGAAAACCCCACGCAAAAACCCGCATTTGGGGGTTTTTAAGCTTTTCCCCCAAAGACTGAAAGGGGTTTGTGATTTTCCCCCACAATAAAGGGACACCAAAAAAATTACCCGCGGGAATTTCTCCCCCGGCCCAGAAAACCCAAGGCACCCCCCGCCCCAATATTTGGAGTCCTCGTCTCTCGGTCCAGGAGCCTCCTGCTTGCGTATAATAGGGGCACTTCCCCCTCCCTAAACGGGCAGCAAACCCCCTTATGCCCCCCGATGAAGCATCAGTGCGCAAAATAAAGGCCCTGCGCAAAGCCCGGGGAAAGCCACGACAGGACTTTTGGTTTAATCCCCGTTTTCACTGTGTCAAACCCCAATTTTGCAAGCTTTGGTGACCCCCTTCCCCTTTGGGGGGAAACACATTCCTTTGTCAAATCCCCCAAAGGTGCCATTTGTGCCTGAGAATTGGGGTTTTCCCGACGATAAAACCGCCATGCCAAAAATAAACCGAATTGTGTTTTGGGTTTTTTTTTTCACTGCCTGCCCAAAAACTTGTAAAACCCTTTCTTGGTTCGGGTGAAAACTATTTTGCCCCGATAAAATGTAAAAAGAAGGAATTTTTCTGTTTACCCAACTTCAATCTTACTGGGCGAGCTGTAATCCATGAAAAGACAACTCCCCCAACAAAAAACCTTTCCAGTGATGAAAGTGGGGTCCAGTGACAGAAAGCCCCAAAAATTTGTCGTCGAAAAAATTTAAACGCATCAAAACTTTTTTCAAATGAAAAACCCATCAGCTGCAAATTTTGTTTTGGGGGCTGGGGAAAAACCCCAAAAGGTATGCGTTTGAATTGAAAAAGCCTTTGGGAGCCCCGAAAAGGGGGTTTTCCCCCCTATCACCCCAGCCATCTTAATCCCCAAATATCCTTTGGTCAAAAATTTTTTTGGGTAAACCCAAATTTTTTTTTGTTTTTGAGAGAAAGGAATAGCCCCCTCCCATCGGGAAATTTTGGTTCAGAACAAACTGTGTCACCTTTTTTAAATTTTTACGCATGTCAATGAAAAAGCGCACAGAAACCATCCCCCTTCCGGATCAAAACGAGGGTGATGAAAATGGGGAACAAAAGGTTCCCTATGTTTTTCCTTTTGGAACATTTTATCAATTTCTTTTTTGACCAATTTCGCCCTGAACCGAAAGGAAGAGGATCCGCCGAACATTCACGGGTTTGGAAAATGTGACGAAATGCAAAGTTCGCAAAAATTCATGACCCCAGGCACACCCCGTAACTCTCGGATTTGTTTTTTTCCTTGACCTGTTAAATTTTGGAATCTTTTTTCCTGTGGCAAGGCAAAATCATTTTTGACCTCTTTCCACCTTCAGTTTGCACTGGGGAAACTGTTTGTATAACCTTTGGAATAGTCCGGGAAACACCCCCTTTTTCCACATAAAGGTAAAATGAAAAACTGACGCAAGTACCACCCTTTTCTTCCTTTTGATTTTTCTAAAAATGGAGGTAAACAATGTATGAAACCCCTTTCATGCGAAAAGGAATCATTAAACTTCATGTCTCTTAGTACAACAAATGGGCCCCCCCAAATTTCAACAACATTTTTTTTGTGCAGTGGGCGGGAAACACCAACACCATCCCCAATTGCCCAATTTCTGTCACCCCCTTCTGAGGTTTATACTGCCCCGGTGTCAACGACCAGTTTCCCCGGGAAAACCGATTTTTTGTGTTTAATTTAAATTAAGGGGCAGCAAAGTGGTCTTCATGTGTTGTAAATAATCTTTGTTTTGGGTTCCCACTGTTTTTTGGGTTTTAAACCTCTGCCATGTTTCTCCCCAAGATTTGGGTAGGCCCCCGGGGTTCTCGGGCCATAATTAAAGGGAAAAGGGAAAAAAAAACCTGGGGCTTCGGGGAAATCTCCCTGTACGCAAAAAGCGCACCTGGTAGGTAACGATCCCAATTTTTTTTTTTTGGGGGTCCATCATAAATTTTCCTTACCCTGATTTCAGGGGCCCAAAAATCGTTCCCAAAACCCAATTGTTTTGGGTTTGGAAAGGGGTTGGAATAAAAGGTTTGCGGGGACAAAACAACAATCTAAAACAATTCTTCATCAGGGTCTGGGGGGAATTTTTTCCCCGGTCCGAAAAAAAATTTCATGGGGAACCCTTCGACAGAAGATCACAAACAAACTTTCGCATTTTTGCTTCGGGCGTAATGGTTTTTGAGGGGAACGCCTCCGGATATCTGGGTTGCCTGATACCATGTGAGAATGTATCGGCAACCTGAAGTGACAAGGGCCCAGTCCCCCGAAAATATCCCCACGATCTCAAAGAAGGGTTTTCTTTCACGGGAAATGATTAAAAGGGAGTTTGGTTTGGTTTCCTTCCCCTTTTGGGGAAAAGGGTTTCTTCTGGCAAATATCACGGGCCCCCGCAGTTTTCCTTTTAATCTCCCTGTGATTTGGGGCCAAAAAAAATTTACGGGACAATTTTTTGTGGGTACTTTTTGGGCCAAAAAGGCCCCCCCAACACCCCTTTCATGAGCTTCCCAAGGGGGACAGACGGTCGAAAACCTTTGGGGCCCACAAGTTGCCACAAAATTCCTTTCTGCCCGGGTTCCTATCACTGGGGCGGAAAAAATAACCCTTTTCCGACCCAAAAAACCCACTCAGCCCCCTTTCTTTCCTGGGGTTTTTCCGATTTTTGGAAAACATGTTTCCCAAAGAGCGTCAGTTTTCGGGTAAATCAGTCATTTGTGGGCCCTGAAAGTCCATTTGGGGAACTTTGGCAGTCAACAAAGGTGAAAGGGTTTTGTCATTTTCTTTTTTTTGTGCTCTCGTTGTAAAAGCTTTTTGCAATTAAACACAAGAAAGTAAAACCCAAGGTATTCAAAATAAAAATCACATCACACAAAAGGTTTATCAAAAACCCACAATTTTGACACGGGGGGGAAAAGCTAGGTAACCCAATGTTGATTTATTTGCCACGGGAAAAAAACAACTTTCACCACTAAACAGGTACGGAAAATTTTTTAAAATCCACAAAAGGTTCTTTTGAAACTAATGTTTTCTGACCCCTACTGTTGGAAAACCTGAACCCAACATGACATTTGTTTCCCTGTCCATTCACTGTCCCCCTGACATGTTTTTTTTTCCCCTCGGGCAACCCAAATTTTGTCCCGCAACCCGATGGGCCTATCTGTGTTTTCAGCTTTGGGTTTTTCCGGTCACATTCTTTCAAAAGGGTTGTTTTCTGTCACCCCCCAAAGAAGATGTTCTCCCTTTTCTTTGGTTTTTGTGTGGTTGGCACATTCTGTTGTGTTTTTAACAAATGCTTTGGTTTTTGTCATGTGTTCTTTCCTGCCCCAAAACACGAAAAATTAGTGTTTTTAAAACCCTCTGGAAATTTAAAACCATAAGTTTTCCTTGGGGTACCCCCCGGGGCCAGGGAAACCCCCCATATCCCCCTCTAGAAAAACTGGAACCCCCATTGGTTGGTGGTTTCCCCTGCAAGAAGGGGTTTTGCAAAATGGTAAAACCTTTTCCCCCCCCTCCGTCCCAAGGTTTCACTTTTAAAGTATTTTCCCCCTAAAACCTTTAACCCTTTCCCAAAACCCAAAATCTTTCACATCTAAAAAACCATTTTTCCTTTCCCAAAAAGGGTTTAACCAATTTTGCAGAAAAAGACGACAAAAAAAATTTCAGTGAATCAAAAATAAAAAAAGACCTTAAAATGATTTTTAAAATTTCCTGAAAGCCCTTCCATCGCGGGAAAAGCGGTGAATTTTAACAAAAAAAACGGGAAAAGGGCCCTCACTTTGTTCTGGTTTAAACCCAGTGGGGGAAATTTTTCTCAAAAAAACCCTTTCCCTTTGCACACTGAAAGCGCCCCAACAAATGCTCCTTAAATTTTTTTGGGAACGTTCTTTTTGGGCGAGGGGATAACGCCCCCAAATTATACGTAAAAGTTTTTCCCCTTAAACTTTCCAGAAAGAATTGATCCCCAAATCATCCTTTTCCCATCCAACTTTTTTTGGCATGCTGTTCAAATTTTAAAACAGGTAAATTTCCCAAAAATCACTTGTTTTGTCATCAAATTTAAGGGGAAAGGGGGGGGGACGGGTACGAGTTTTGAGCAGAAGTTTTCAGTTTTGGTTTTTATCTTCACCCAAATTTCCTTTTTTCAGTTTTTTTTAGATTTTCCTGCAACCCAATTTTTCTTTTTTTTCAATTCAAATTTTTCCATCTTAAAATCAAAAACTCTTCCTTTTTTTCTTTTCCCCTTCAATTAAAATTTCCCCGGGTTTCCTCTTTCATTTTTGAAACCTTCAATCTTTTCTCTCATTTCCTTTCTTTTTTTTTTTTTTCTTTCTGAAACCCTAAACCCCCCCTTTTTCCTAAATTTCCATTTCTCTGTGGTGCAAAAAAAAATTCGCTTATTCTTCTCAGCTTCCCCTTTAAAAAGTTTCTGCCTAAATTATTCCACCCTTGCTCGGGCCTCTGCTTCATTCTTATCAGCTCTTGCTTAAACTCTTGCTCTCCCCTTTCCCCAGGCCTTAAACGAATATGTTTTAATTTTGCTACTTTCGTCAATGAAGCAAATTAGTTCTCTTTCAATCCCGCCACGAGCTGGTCTTGCGGGTCCAAAAAGGAACCCCCTGCCATTTTAAACAATATTGGTAAACTTTGGAAAAAAATTTAAAAAACTAAGGGCCCACAAGACCAAAATTTTTTAAAAAGTATAAATGAAAAATTTTTGAAAACCAATTTTTTTTAAAATCAATTTTAAAAAGAAAAAAATGTAGCCCCCCCCTACAAAGGTAAGAAAAAATTAAAAGAGGCATTTGCAAAGCATTTTCCCGCAAATGAAATCAATGGGTTTTTCTGCTAATCCAAAGTTTTTGCCCGTTTACAATTTAAAAAATAAAATTTTTTTTCTGGGGTTCCCAAATTTTAAAAAAATCAAAAATTTTTTTTGCTTTTCCCAACTTCAGCCCAAAAAAAAAATATTTTACGCTTACTCCCAAAAATTTAGGCAAATTAAAAATCCCATTATTGCTGACTACCAATGCAGCAAAATTTAAAAAACAAGACACGCGGAAAACTTTTAAAAACAGAAGAATACATTTTTCCCCATTTTACAATTACCCCCAAAATTCTACCCCGTGAAATTTTAAGTCAGGGCCAAAAATTTTTCAAAATATCTTTAAAATTTAAATAAAAAGCCCGTCGTGACCCGCCCGACTTTGATAACCCCGTCCCAAAAAGGCTCACCACCCGGTACAAGTTTTGCCCCCCCGGTTTCGACTGCCACTAAGACCCCCAAATTTCGTCTTTTTAAAACCCCCTTTGGGCCCTTCCCTCACAGTGGTCCCAGGGTCCTTTAAGGGACATAAAATTAGGGAAAAAAAAAGTAAAAAAAAAAAACTAGAATTTTAAAATTTTTTACAACAATGACCTAATTTAAAAACACCCTTTTGAAATTAAATAATTTCTATTTTTCCAAAACAAATCTAGAAAATGTTACTACCAAACCAAAAAATTAATGTTTCACGACCACCCACTACGATGACAACAACACAATTTTTTGAAAAAAAGCTGGGCCGCCACTAAAGTCACGAGCCCTTTACCTTTTTTTAAATTGTTGGGTTTAAAAAGAGAATAAAACACAACAGTCCGACCTTTTTTTAAAAACTGTGTGATCATCAATAGGTAAATCCGCGCTTTCGCCCCCCTGACAACAAAATATAGGGTCACTTCCCCAAACAGTCGCTGCTATCACGCCAAAATTTTTAAAAAAAGACTCAAAGCATACAAGTTTTCCCAAATTTACTTTTTTGGGAAAAACCAAATTAAACTTTTTACATTCAAAATTTAACCCTAAAATTTTTTCACCAGGTATTCACAAATTTAAAATAAATTTTCCAACCCCCAAACCCCCCAAAATTTCAAAAAAAGTGACCTCCCCAACGAAATAATTCCCCCGACTGTAAAATAGAACTCAAACCCAACCCCTGACCTAAAAAAAAAATTTTTTTTAAAATTCCCCAATTTCCCCCCTAACCTTTTAATTTTCCCCCCACCACTCCCAACACCGAACCCTTCTTTTCCGGGCAACAATTTTTAAAACTCATGCTCCCCCGGGTCAAATTTTTCAACATTTAATTCTTGTACCCAAAAACACCGCAACTACAAATCCAGCCTGGGGCAAGCTCTCCATGAATTTCCGTTCACTCAGCCACGGTGTGCAAAATGGCCCCCGCCCATTTAAACATTTAAGCCCCGCACCAAACCGGAATAAATATAAAAAAAAACCTAAAAAAAGTCTTGGTTTTATTTCGAAAAATCTTAAAACTCTAAGTCGAAAAAGAACTAAAAAAATGAAACCTAAAAACCGAACTTATTTACCCAAACTGCCCCCCCACCTCCTTATTCAAAAAGGACCCAACACGGGTCGGGCAAAGGCCCTTTTTCTTTCGCATTTCCTCCCGGTTTTAAACCCAAGGGCCCTACTCCACAGATGCGGAGATTAAAAAAAATCCCAAAAAATTTTAACACTACCCCTTAAAACTTTTGACAATCATCAAAACTCTCCCCTTTTTCCCTCCTCTCTCCTCTCCTCTCTCTCTCTCACTCTCTCTCTCTCCTCCTTCTCCTCTCCCCCCCCCCTCTCTCTCCCAAACCAAAAAAGTTTGGGCCCTATCTTTGGTTTTTTTCTTTTTTTACCCCAGTTCTTTTAATAGAAAGGGCGTACCCCTTTCAATTTGGGAAAGAAGAAATGCGGGCTGGGTGTCTTCTGTATTTCTGTTTCCCTCGTCCCCAGGTTTAAAATGTTTTTCCCCCTCTCTCCAAAACAAAACAAAAGAGGGGGATCTTTCTGAAAACTTATATTTTAAAATAGGTCACGGATTTATGACTAAGGAAAAATTTTCCGTTTTAAAACGTTCCCCAAGCCAAAAACGGGCCATAAGGGTTTTGTTTTTTTGGAATATCTCAAAAAAAAACCGGCCGAACTTTTGAGAATCTGTATAAAGTTTAAAAGGGTCCTTCCCCAAAACCCAAAGTGTTATTTTCCCATTAGCCATTATTAATGGCTAAAAGGCCCCTTTAAAGGGTTTTTGTTTTTAAAAAAAATCCAGAAAGTATTGGCTTTTATCTGAAAATTTGTAAGTTTTGTTCATTTTGGGCACGGATGAAGACCCTGTGTTATGTTTTTTTTTATAGCTGTTACCCAAGTCTATAATGGCCCCCTAACGGGCTTTCTTCTTTATGGGAAAAATTTTTGAAAGACATGGCCGGCCGACCTTTCTGAAAAAGTGAAGGAAAGTTTAAAATTTTTGGGGCACGATGAGGGCCCAAAGTTTTAATTTTTCCCTTTTTAGCCGAAAAAAAGGGTATAAGGCCCATAACGTTTTTATTCTTTTTTTTTTAAGGAAAAATTCACAAAGAAATCGGCCCATGGTTTTTTGAAATGTTGTTTGGTTTTTCATTATGGGCCCCAATGAAAGGGGGCCGGGTTTTTACCCGAATAGCCGTTACTAACGGTATAACGGCCTAAAAGATTTTTCCCTTTTTAGAAAATCTCAACCCCGTATCAAGATAAAACGGGAGTACGTTTATATGCTTTGCATCTTCTTCTTTTTTTTTTTTTTTTTTTGTTTCGGCCGTGGGTTCCAGTTATGCCGCAGACGACAGGAGGTCGTCTGGAAGATTGTACCGCCTGTCTTGCAGAAGCTGACAAAAGGCGGTAGTCTTTTGATGACTGTAATATAGTGTACGGTGGACTGTGCCTGTGTTGTAGAAGCTGACAAAAGGCGGTAGTCTTTTGATGACTATAATATAGTGTACGGTGGACTGTGCCTGTGTCGGGTTTTCTCCTGTACACTGGTAGTCTGAGCCTTTACCCTCGTGCAGAAGGATCTGCAGGTCCGTCTCCATTTGTTGCCCCCAGCATTTAGCAACTACACCAGTGCAGTGGTGTGTGGTGTTGTGTGGTGTTGTGTGGTGTGGTGTGGTGTGGTGTGGTGTATTGTGGTGTTGTGTGGTGTTGTGTGGTGTTGTGACCTGCGACAGTCTGGATCAGGCTGACTTTCATCACAGTGGTGGAAAATCTGCCGCTGGTTAATGTCGTGAAACAGCGCACTGTTTATGTTCAGAGCATTCGGAGGAATGCATTGAGCAGATCAGAAGACGTGTTTGCTTTATCGCCTGAAGGACGGTGGTCATTCGTCTGGGAGGACAGTTTGGTTGGTGGCGTCGTAAGTACCGTGTGTTGTGAGGACGCATGCTTCCAGTAGACGTGTGTGTGTGTGTGTGTGTGTGTGTGTGTGCGTGCGTGCGTGCGTGCGTGCGTGCGTGCGTGCGTGCGTGCGTGCGTGCGTGTGTGTGTGTGTGTGTGTGTGTGTGTGTGTGTGTGTGTGTGTGTGTGTGTGTGTGTGCTTATACGCGGGCACGCGCGCACTTGTGTGTGTGTGTGTGTGTGTGTGTGTGTGTGTGTGTGTGTGTGTGTGTGTGTGTGTGTGATTTTTGTCTCTTTAATTCATTATTTGTTATGTTTTTAAATTTCAGTACAATATGTCAGTCTAACAGTAAATTATATCAGTCAGCTAATGTGTGTGAGTGCGGGCGCACGCGTGCGCGCGTGTGTGTGTGTGTGTGTGTGTGTGTGTGTGTGTGTGTGTGTGTGTGTGTGTGTGTGTGTGTGTGTGTATGTGTGTGTGTGTGTGTGTGTGTGTGTGTGTGTGTGTGTGTGTGTGTGTGTGTGTGTGTGTGTGTGTGATTTCGAATTAAATGCAAACATATGTAAAGAAAAGGCCTCGACTGGCTTATGACAGATTTCCTGGCTTTGAGGTAAGATGTTGTAAAAGCGAGTCAAAAGGTTATACAAATGGGATTCCAGGATTCTATTGATAAAGTAGTTTTCGTCAACTTATTTCAATTTAAGGTTTGGTTTCGCTTTCATTTCTGTTCCGGAACTTCTAGCGTTGAAAACAGAAATGAATTAACTGACTTTTTGACAAGGGCACACTCAGAAGCAGAATTGTATTTCGATATGAGGTGGATCTGAAATGATAAGGATATTGTTGTTGAAATCAAATCGAAAAATAAAGCTGGACTGTAAGGCAATGAGGTCTTGGATTCGTTTTCGTGTAGAAAACCCTTTGTGATCGATTTAAAAACAAAGGGCTCTGTAAATCCGCCAAGTCATTTTTGTATTGAGTCTTTTTGTGTCAAAAATAATTCGCAACAGTTGCAAAAATGACATCAATTTTTATTAATGTGACCCGTGTAGAAATGCAGAATAATACAAGGGGATTTTTGTTCAGATGTGTGTTGACAGTGCATGAGCGTAACTCTTGGCTCTGTGTGTGTGTGTGTGTGTGTGTGTGTGTGTGTGTGTGTGTGTGTGTGTGTGTGTGTGGTGTGTGTTCGCGCGCGCGCGCGTGCGTGCGTGCGTGCGTGCGTGCATGTGTGTGTGTGTGTGTGTGCGTTCGCGCGCGCGTGTGTGCGTGCGTGCGTGCGTGCGTGCGTGTATGTGTATGTGTGTGTGTGGGGGGGAGGACTGAGAGAGAGAGAGAGAGAGAGAGAGAGAGAGAGAGAGAGAGAGAGAGAGAGAGAGAGAGAGAGAGAAGAGAGAGAGAGAGAGAGAGGGGGGGAAGAGAGTCAAAGTCAAAGTCAAAAAAGTTTTAGTGCAAGAAGTCCGGCCCATAACACGGCAGCAACAGAACAACAAGAATCATTTAGATTGAATAAATTGCATCCATATGTTTTACGCTTTCTAACCAAAAATAGATAATCGTAAAACAATGCCTTCGTTTTCACTTGACATAAGTAGGTAGAATGTAAACATACGTGGCTTATGGAAGTACTTGGGCTGAATAAACTCGTTTCTTATTTCATGGTACATCGGACACACAAGAGGAAAATTTAATTCAGTCTCTGGTGTGTTTCTGCAAAACGGACACATGGGATACCATATCACACATTCCGTCCACGGGGTCAGAGCTACTGGCATTTACAGAGCGAGTTCTTGATGTAGGTCGCCAAATACAGTCAATGGGAAATCATCATTTACTCTTCTGAGTTCAAAGAGGCAGTCTTCCAACATAGAAACTCCATTATATATATATATATAAGAGAACAGTAATATGCCGACTCTAGGCCACTTTCGCCCTCAACCAGTTTTCGGGCGAAAGTGACCTAGAATCAGCATATTACTGTTCTCTGTCAAGTAAGACTTCAATACCCAAAAAATAACGATTATCTGACAAAAAACATACTGTGCAGGTTATCCGTTTTAATACTAATTTACTACAAACTCTTCAGATTTTATTTTTATTGATTAATCCTATGTTTTTCTTGATCGTATTCATAACATCATTTTTTATCCGCGCAAACATTCTTCAAATGAGTCTCTGCTTTCATGTGAAATAACACTACAGTCCTTTAACTGTTCACTAAAGTCTTTTAAAAACTGAGTTATATTTCAGCCATAAAATCCACACATTATCCGAGCATGTCTTTTCCCAGCTGAAGCTATTTCGACAAGTGTTTCTCTTATTAACTATGTCTCTTGTCTGCGAACAGTCATCTAAATAAATAGTGTCTGCGTTCCAACAAAACAGTCTACTAAACTGTTCCTAAACACTCACTCAGTTTATTGCTAGAACAACTAAATATATGTCATCATCTGCCCCATATAAACCTTCTATTCATGATAGTGCTTTTGTTCCATTTTAGTGTTTGACAGAAAATCACAATTTGATTAAAATTATAACGAAAAACTGTTTGTAATAAGTCTAGGACAAATATTGTTTTGTCCACAACCAGTCTGCCCACAAATCATTGAACAATGAGGGGATTTTATCATAAATTTAACAGCTCCCATAGTTTTATAACAGAAGTTTAATCCTAATCCAGTTTATTATTTTTTTTTTTTTTATCATACTCTCCGTCAAACTTTTCAGTATAATAAAACCCTACGAGGCCTAAATGTGGTACGATTAATCCAATTCAGTTCTGCAGATTGTGTTCTAATTTAATCAACATTGATTTTGTTGCATGTTGTTATGATCTTAATACTCCTCGGCGCCCATTGTGAAGAAACGACGATGGTAACGATATAGACGTTTAACGTCTAAGTTTTGCCAGCTAATATTAATTCCGTTTTATAAGGTCATCACTAACGCCCACAACACCCATCCCTCTCCACATCTTTAAAGACAGATTTTTCAAATATCAATTTGAACGTGTCTCCTAATTTTCTGCTTGGAAAGAACTGTAATTTTTGTAGAAAATCTTGTTTTACAACTGTTTGCTTTTCTGTGGGAGATGTACTGAGCTTTTTCCCAAACGGGCGTTATTTCAATTTCTTTCACAGACTAATGTCGTCCCGCATAAGCCTTCCTTATGTAAAGGCCAGAGGTTGAATGCTTTTTCTGAAACATTTTTTTGAAAGGCTTAAATATGTAAATGGGCTTATGAAATTCAAATTTACTGTCCCATTCAAATATGTTCAAAGTGCCATTTGAGTGTCAGGTTTTCGAACAATTTTATATTCATCACTGGCCAACATTATTTGCCTCTAGAAAATGAGCGCAGTTGTTCTAGTTAAGGAAACTATTTGCTGTCACAACAACCTCTTTGCGTTTATAATCCCCATCTTTATTGTACTCAAAACCATACAAAGCGCCTATCTCACCGTTCTGTTCAAAGTCCGCAACATCTGCAAGGTCTTTTAAATTCTAAGGTTTATACACCTTACAGGCGCTAATGATAACTCCTGATTCTTCTGGCCCACGCGACATTATTTTTTTAGTAACGAATTATTTTTATATTCCAAAACAATGTGCAGGTTAACAGCATGTTCACGACTTTTTTCCCTGTTTTGTCTTGATTTTTTTATATTAAATGATCCGAACCCTCCACAAACTAAACTTATTAAACTGTAAATTAGGGAATTGTAGACATATCATAATCGCAATAATGCAGCTTTTCCCCTGATGGAAGAGCACTTAAAACAGTTGAGAGGTCTTCCATCATATAAGTGTTTGTTTTGTTATCATCAGTGCCTTAGCTCACCAAATGAACATAGGATAATGAATGTAATGCAAGATCGAGCGATATTCTCCCTCATAAGTAGGTTTTTGTTTGGTGTAACTCTAAATCTATAATGTTAGCT
This sequence comes from Conus ventricosus, assembly GCA_018398815.1. NCBI lineage: Eukaryota > Metazoa > Mollusca > Gastropoda > Neogastropoda > Conidae > Conus > Conus ventricosus. Next base: position 14,575,479 of record CM031626.1, read on the forward strand.
GCAAAGCCTAATAACATTTTAGCTAGCTCTTTATCAAAATAGAACCTCCTTCTTCTTCAGGCTTGAAATGTTAACATTGTTTTTATAGAATCGCATTGTTAATGTTTGAAGAGTCATGTCAAAGTTACTCAAATTGCTTCTTTTAGTGAGCAAAACGCCGTAATAACCATCAGGTAAATTGTTAACTGGACTAACTTTGTCCCCTGTTTTTGTCAATCTTTTAGAAACCTTATTATTCTCCCAGGGGGGCTTCACCTTATATAACCAAACGACTTTGTAAAAATATTTCATGAAGGCAACCGTTCTGCCTTCCGCAATTGTTATAAATAGCATTTTCTAAAAACGAAGGACGGTCTTGGGGTTGTTATTGTAACAAACATTTTTTTTTGAACGAAAATAAAAATGAGCGCGTTCAAATATACTGAAGCAAAATAATCTGTTTGGCCGCACTACAATCTTAAAAATATAGCAACTGCTACTCTTCATTGCTGTGACCCAGAATGCCCTCTTTTCATACATAAAAAATGAGTAACTCCATTGAAGAGCTATCTTAACCCCCACTATTGAAAACGACACATCAAGAAAGCGCGTGGTTTAGTCCATCCGTTGCAGTTTTATCAGAACCAGTTTAAACTTTGGCTGTGTGTTGGCGCATCAACTGGATGTGGAGTGCGTATGCTGACATTTAAATCACCATGATCCTTTGTGAGGTCAGTGTACAGATTTCAATTCTATTACACCTATTAGACGTATTTGGCTGAATTGCAACGCCATACCAAAAGACAACCCGTTTAATCCATTCAGCAACCAGAATAGACATGAAGGCTTTTTGAAAGAATCCTGTAACGAATTCAATATTAACATCAAGACAGACTTTAGACAAAAGTTGGATCTTAATCATGGCCAAGGCGACCTTTATATTCCCCGGCACGCACGGGGGGCGGAAAGTAATAACTATGACTGCATCCCCTCCATTCCAAACTTTCTTTCAGGCCCAACTGTTCAGAGCCCGGGAGGTCCCTACAGCAAGAGCATAAAACAGCATGGACCAACATTTATCTTAGACACTTCTAAGGGCCAACTAAGCGTAATAGAACGAATAAACACTCCTATTCGTTACTTTAAGTTTGGTGTTTGCTATGTTCGCAAGCACGATGCGAGCTCGAGCATAAACGATCTTTTTACTAGGTTTGACGCACAAAAACAATACTTAGCAAATTTAGAGGACGCCATTATTCTACAGTTGATTAACCTTCAAGATTCAAAGGTACCAACATTTTTACAATACCGCAAGATCGAAAGTAGGACTTTGCTGTTGGCACTGGTTTATACATGCTGCTTCCTGACTCAGACTCCAGATAGGTACCATAATAAACTATAATAATGAAATTTCCTTATATAGCAGCACAATGAACAGAAGGGTGGGGACAAACTGACATAAATTCTGAGCCAAGTAAATATTACAACCAATAAAAGAACACCCCAAGATTAAGTCATCCAAACCCCTAAGTCCAAACCCCAAAGTCATTGAAGAACTCAGCAAATGCTTGCGGACTCTGTTCGCGATGACCCATGAATTATGAAAAGACAGCGCTTTGTTCTTGATTAACAAGCATAGGATTACTTTGGTCTTTATCATTAACTAAATAGTTAACCCAACTAATACAGAACTAATGTCCATAAGTGCTCGGCCATAAAGCCAACAACATTGCTGCATAGACAAAAGCCAGCTGACAATACTTTCCCCAATATTCCTGGTAAAGCGTCCTATAAAGCTTTACTGGCTAATTTTGTTAATAAACCCGCAAGATGATCAAGCTGTTTTTTTTACCCATGATTTTATCAGAGGAGGCGATGGCGGTGGAGGTTCTGACATTGGCCACTCGCCGCCTGTAATAGCCAACACAATGTATACTTATTGCAAAACCTAAGGCAGTTATAACGCTTGCAAAAGAGACTCCTTGGCTCTCTAAACAGTGTTCGTATCGTCTGCAATGTCGTGTCTTCATAAAAAAATTTTTCGATAAGTTATCACTTATTCTATTCACTTGAAGTTCGTAATTTGTCTCGGTTTATATCAGCGCATCAAGTCTTGCTGATCTTTCTTGTTCAAGAACTTTTAGTCTTTGTCTATTTCTTTCTTTAATCTCCCAGGCGCCCTAAGTTGGCGTCATCGCCTCAACGAGTTTTTCTTTTTCTCTTTTTAATGCTCATCTAGTTTCATCCTATTTTTGCTTAAATTTGTTTGTAATTCGCCTCTGATGCTTCTTAAAGCATGAATCAAGGGCTAGGCTAATTTCTCGCATGGGTAGCGGTGAGTCGAGCATAGTCTTTAATGCTGTTTTCTTTCTGAAAAACTGGTATTCTGCTGTCTATTGCATTTATATGTTCATCTGCCGATTGATTTAAATTCTTTAAGTTCCCATGTTTTTGTATTTGGTTACTTTGGGAGTTCCTGCAGTGTGTTTTTTTGAAGTTTAGAAACTGCCCTCCGGCCCTTAATTTTTGGCCTAACAAGTCCAAGGCGATTTTGATCTTATCACACTGAGTCTTTGAAAAACTTTACTCTTGGCTTAAAACTTTGATGGGTCTGGTTTAGTTGTAAGCCGAACAAGTTGTCCATGGTCGTTTTTTAAACAGACAATGATCATCTTTTAATTCAAAATCATATGGTGATCTATAATTCGGGAGGTTCTTGACCTAAAAAACTTCGAAAAATGAATTTTTTAACCATACTTTCTGTTAATTCCATGCCGCATTGAGAGCGTTGAGCGATTTTTATATCAAAGAGGGATCATTTTCACTCATGTCGTCTCCAGGTTCACAAACATCATACTCTTTCTTCACCTTCAATTCTTGCCATGTTTTTTAAATAATTAACATTTTTAATATTTGCTTCATAAAAATGCCACAAGAATAAGGCTCGATTCTTAACTCTCATAGAAAAACAGAAAGAGCCCATAGGCGTGAAGGGAAAATAAGCGGAATAATTACTGTATCCAAAATAATCCATCTACTATTGATGCGGATCAAATTCAAACTGTCAAAATTTCCCGACTAGGAGCGGATGAAGGTTGATTGTGCCAGGCTCTGCGCAGTCTTACTTTCAAATAAACTCGCGCTTCAAACGAACAGACACAAACTCAGGACAGTGTCCAGAATTGGACGGGCAAACGTTTAAGAAAGTGATTTCTATAAAATTGAGGGGGCAAGAAATATTTCTCTTTACACAATGCAGACATAATTTTAACCTCTTCTGATCTATGGCTACCGGAATGAAAGGGCTGACTTTGCGTTTCAATGAATCGAAAATGAAGAAAGCACTAAAACAAAGAATAAAAAAAGGCGCCGCAGAATTAAAGATCGGCAAAAAGTATGTAGCAGTAAATTTTGCGTATGGAAATCGCTTATTTCCATCCCCATTAGATTTATGAGTTGTTACAAGCGCATGCGCCATACTTTCACGGAGCATTTGAAACAGATTGTCATATGAACTAACTTTTAATGAAATACAAACGTGTTCTCAGATCATCAGACACCGGAGCAAAGTAACAGCATATCTGACATCTCGTAGAGTTTGACGTTGTTAGCAAACCCATACTTAGCAGAGCAGATTGACAACAATATCAGTCAAAATTAGGCAATTATTAACGAAAGAGTGATTCAACATACAACATATCCCAGAAGCAGGTCAGACACTATAAGAATTTTAGTTTTAGGCGTCGCGCAAGACGCTTAAAGTATTTTTTTACTGTGTGAAGATGAAGAACCGTTCAAAAGAGCAAGTGCAAAGTTTTTATTAATCCTAAAATAACGAAAGTGCAATGTACAATTGATGGGGTTGTCCTAACCAAATCTACGCTAAGCGAGCGGGCTAGACCTTATCATCATTTTGACGAATAATAAAATGTTTGGGGGTGTGAGGTGTAGAAGTCCAACAGTTGGCCTTGTGTCTAAAGAATTACATCTTCACATGTTAGCTTGTATGATTAATTTAACAACAAAATACGGTTGTATGGATATGACCAAGGTCAAACCGAGGATAATCAGGTTGCATGGAACGGGAGACAGTGAGAGACGTAATAAACAATCAAATTGATAAAGAAGAAGAAGCCATAAACCGCTTAATGTACTTTGTTATTAATATCTGATGCGCAGCTGAATATTAAAGATAGCAGATAAGAATCTGTAGTATACTAAATTATTTTTTATTTTTAAAAAAAGCAAGTCAGTTTCAGGTTTATCCAAAGTGCCTACAGCGCCGCCAAGAGAAGAGATAGTAGAAAACCCTAGCATAAAAACCATCAGATTAACCAACATTAATCACAAATGCAGCAAGTACTAGAGCAAAGACGCTTTCAAACTACCGCAAAACCAAACGAAGTAATCAGCTGCAGTACTGCTGGTAACATATGTTAATACTGAGCAATCGACTAAAAGCGCTCTATCAGCAGGAACGAGTGTTGGTCTCTTCTAGCACGGGCATAGGCGCGACCACGCAGCTTGTACCTGCAAGGAGTTGTCTTTACTCTCGGTCAGTGTTCAATAAGCTGTAAGTGCGGCAGCAAAAAATTAAAAACTAAACTTCCAAAACACACAGGGGGGGGGGAGAGGGGTCAATGGTACACACTCAAAACGGCTAAACTAAGATCGATAAAACACTGACCATAAATCAAGCGCTTAGTTTGCCTCAAACATCCCGGATGAAGAATTTAATCGTTAACAGGCCGCTTTTGATGACTACAACAGACAAAAGTTTGAACTTCAAAGAAGGCAAGGACAATTTTTCTCAAACAGCCAGTACGCCGAGCAATCAAAAGGAATGCTTAAAAAAAGTAAACGGAGACAAAAAATCAGTATCAAACAGCACCCAGGTAAACAACATCGAAGGTTGTTTAATACTTTAGTAATAAGCTATCTAAGCACAAAAGACCGTTGATATATGATTCTGAATAAGCCGTTGTATTTTTTTTAAATTAAATAACAAATGATTGGCTTAGAAAAGAAAGACAGCATGGACTAATAAATATGAAGCCCCAGATGAATTGTTTGAAGGACTGCTTGAGAGAGAGCGTTAACAAAGCCCTGAATGATATTTGATTTAGAAGACCATAAGAACCCAACAAACGAACAGCAAGTGTGTTATATCCATTGCTATACTGCAAGTATCCAGGCAAACTAACAATAGACCCGCCAGTAAAGTAATGTCAGCTGATTTAATCGACCTAAGTAAACAATAAAAGAAGAAAAACCCTAGAAGTCTGGGTCTCGACTAAACAACAGCAATTCTTTCCTCTCATGACTTAACACCCGTTGGGCAGAACTGAACTGCTTAACAAGTTTTACGCTGCCGCGAAGAAGCTAAAATGAGAGGCCTGGTTGGTCAGAGGCGAAGTTTGAGTAGAATAGATTAAACGGCTAAGTATGCACCGTATTGACGCAAGGCCTAACATTCCCGCAACTCTCGGAGTTGGTTTATAAAGAGAGCAGTTTTAAAACATAAAAAATTTCAGACAACAAATGTTTCCATGTGGTGCGTTCTAAGCAAAGCTGCATCTTGTACCGCGAACACGCAGAAAGAGTGACTAACTATCGGCAATACGCCAAAGAATCTTAACTTCAATGGAATATCCTTTCCTGTTAGTGTAGACCAAATTGATCATTTTTGAAAACAAAACAACCCAATAACAGTATAATGTATACACTTGGGATGAGGAATACAAATTTGGTGCCAAATAAAGTGTCCAAGACCCGGCGTCCAACAATAGGGCGAACCAAGCCAAAGACATGTGACAAACACGCTAAATGATTTCGCCAGCAGGGCTGCCCCATTACACATTGATACCACATGAGCAGATAATTATCGCATACTTCAAAGCGATGACCATAAACAAGAATTCTGTAGAAAATTTTTAACCAGAATTCCCACCCGCTCAATCCGCGCTTGAACATACAAACATTGTAAAAGTTCTGTAGACTGTAAGACAGAACTAACTACGCCCCCGGCCAGGATCTCAAGTTAGTTTTTAAGAAACTGGAAACGCGCAAACAAGTCCCTACTAGTTTAGCAGCAGGACTTCGAGTCCGCTATAGTTCCTTATGAAGTGCCATCACCACAAAAACATCGAGAGGAAAAACAGTCTTAAAGAGTAATCATCAGAAGTTTTACCATTGCTCATTAATGTTAGGTCCGGATGGCGTTTATTCAGAGCCAGAAAAATATAGGAGACCATAAGCTTCAGACACATTCTTAAAACCGCATGCAGCAAGTGCGTAACGCCTGTACATAATAATCTAAACTTATCTGAAATTCATAATGGCGCCTGAAGACCAACACCAGTATGAACCTCAGCCACGCATTGTTTGGATTTTGCGGTTTAGATCTAACGCCCAAGAGTGGTAAACCCCACATAAGAGACCCAAGAACACATAGTGGGGAAGTTGTAGAAGTTCAGTCGCACAGTAAACTGCAATCTTCAACTAAAGTTTGATCCAAAGACACAGGAAGCACCTGTAATCTTTCACAACATGCGAGGTTGTATGACTCTCACCTTATAATGCAAGCAGTAACCAGCGCCTTCCCAGGGTAGGCATGCATTGCACAGTCAACAGAAAAGTACATGGTTATCACTTTAAAATAACATGTCTTATCTACAGACTCTATGCAACACATGAGGGCTCATTAGAGCACGGGCTATGTCCTTAAAGTTCCAGCCCAATAACGGAAAAATATATTAGACTCAACTCTTGATAGAAAGGGTGTTATACCCTTAAGAATACATGGAACCAGTTGGGAAAGGTTGACGAAGAAACACTTCCGCCCTAAAGGCGCTTTCTTTTCAAGTCATTAGAGGAAAGTACAAACAGCGACTTCCGATTACCATCATGCTCACGATGCTTTGCAAAAGTTATATATTGGTAAAACGATGGAGACTATCATACTCCTATTTAATGGCAGATGTGATGTTAGTTGCGGACGTCTTAGAAAATTATAGAAAGACCTGCATGAAACATTACAGTTTGGAATCCTGCTGCATTAATATTTCGCGACCCGGGATGAGCAGGGACGCTTTCTTAAAGTTTACTGCGTACAGATTGAATTTATTGTCAGATTTACCAATAGTTTATCAGATGATTGAAAACGGATTGCGTTGGGGGAATTAATATTGGCGTCGCATCATTACTGTAAAGCAAACAACAAATACTTGGACGACTATGATCCGAGTAAAAGAGGCCTAACCTATCTTTATGTATTTAGAAGCAAACAATCTTGTATGTTGGCTCTGGCGCAAACCACTTTCATTAACGCAACTTTAAAATGTACACAGGCGGTGATTCCGAACAATATACACACGGCATTAAAGTGGTTGGGCAGTTTAACGCGAACAACAGCGAGGTTATCATTCTAGAAGTTGACTTAGAATATCCTCATGACATCCATGACCTGCAAAATGACAATCCATTGGCAGCAGAAAGTCTAAAATGGAATCCTAAGAAGCCGCCTAAACATGTGCCTAATCTTCGGGGCAAAAAAAATTATGTCTGCCAATACAGACTTCTACAATTTTTATTTAAGACATGGTTATAAAGTTAACAGCTGTTCAACGTATAATCGCTTTGAACAAGAACAGTTCATGAAACCATCCATCAAGAAGAACACTGAACTCAGAACTAAATCCACAGATGCTTCAGAAAAAGACTGTTTTCAAGTTGTTGAACCACAGCTTGTTTGTGGAAAAGGGACTATGGAGAACCGCACAAGCCAAAGACGTCAGGATTGGTCCACCAAAGAGAACGAAGCTAATTAAGCTAACTTCAAAACCAAATTATCAGGGACATCAGGAAGATAGTCATGAACAACTTTCGCATAATGATGAAAAAAAAGAAAGTCAAAATAGACAAACCTGTAATTATTGGGGTTTACCGTTTTAGAATTATCAAAGCTTTATAGATGTTAAATTTTCTTTATGACTACATTAAAACCCTTGTAATCCAGAGTCCAGAGTAACTTTACCCAGATACAGACAGATTTGTAATAGATATTCCTACTGAAGACAAATAAAAGACGAAGGAATTAAGAAGAAGATAAAGGGCATGTGGGATTGTACGACAACCATCTGCTTACCCTAAAGATTCTCCTTGCTTCAATTACAAACAAGAATGTTTTTAGGAAAGATGAGGATGAATTATCTGGAAAGGTGATTAAGGAGTATGTTTGGATACGGTCGAGAAAATGAACAGTATATCGAGCCAGGAGAAAATCATTAAGAAAGCAAAAGGGAATAACTCGCAGCGTCTGTGCAGTCAAACATAACACCTGGCACTACAAAGAACTTTGTTTTGACAATCAGGCTATTCATCATGACAACGTAAAACTAATCTGGAACTAATCTACATGAGATCAACACAACAGTTGTAACAAAGAAGTCGTTAGAAAGAAACAACCCAAAACGAGAGTTTGTTAATGCCAGAGTTATCATATGCAATATGGGCACTGGAGAACCGTAAAATACTTAAAGCGGAACTGTGGCCTGTTGGGAATATCTGCTGTTCTTCCTTCATCAAAAGATCTTTGAAGGGCTGCTTTTTGTATGTGTCAGTATTCTCGAAATAATACACGGGCGGATTCATTTTCACAATTCTTTTTTATTTCGTACGGGTCAACACTCCAAACTGGATCTGTTGCCTGATGCGAGTGTCCCCTACTGCTTCCCCCGGTAAATAAATGTGCCTAACTCAAACCAAATGAAATAGTTTGCCTGTTGTACTGGATCTCCTTCAGCAACATTATTTGTTTTTATCCTTTGATTGCATGTACTGGTATTAAGCCCTTTAAATTCCCTTCATAATTCATTGCGCGCAAAACTGTGAGGCCATCTTCTAACCCATTCTGTGTTGCGAGAATTGTCAATCAGTCTCACTGTGATACAGGTAGGAAAAAGTTCTTTCGGCTAACTGTTTGTTAAAAGTTTTCAAACTAAAGCCTTGATCTGAGAACTCCCGGGGATAGCCTCTTTTGGCGGTAACTCTATGATTTCAACAAACAATAATGATCACTTGGCCTTTAAATTCTTTTTCCATCATCGACTTAATCATGCGAGGATAAGTTAGAGGCCCTCGTTGTAAATCAGTTTGTATAGCGACAGCAACAGCAGAAGCACTCTTTTGTGTTAATGGTTCCGCATCTTTGAATCTTGAAGCTATTCAATGACAGTGAGTGCGTACTTAAAACTTTTCGACTTAATCCATCAGAGGTAAAATAAGAAGAACCAATTGAATGGGTGTCGTTTGGAGTTGTATTGACAAAGTGTGGTCACTGTATTTCGCTAGGCGCTGGTAATTACATTTGCCGCAAATCGCTTGTTTAGAAAACCATTCTTTTGCTGTTTGTTCACTGATCTCCAGCGTGCTGGCTTAGCTTTTAATTGCCGCGATTCCCTTCCAATATCCTATTTGGCTGAATAATTAGATTTTGTTCATTTTTTTACTCAGCCAATATTAAGCGGCACCAAATACACAACGGTCATACCAAAGGCAATAAACGCGATTTCTTGCAATCTTTTGTTTATTCTGATGGTTGATAAAAGTCACTGAATTTTGCGAGGGCAATGATTCTAATTGTTTGAGCCTGTTTACAAGAAAATAATCTTTTAATCGTGGTCAACATCTTTAAATGTGTAAGCTGCATGGCCCCTGTTTCTTTCGTGTGTTATTAAATAAAAAATCTAACTGCTCAAGTCTCTGCTTTTCATAGGCGTCTTGTGCAGCTGCTAGTTTCTCCATAGCTTTGTTATGTCATTTTTTTCTCTAGCCGTCCATCCCGCAGTTTACTAAATGCGCAATTACTCCGCTAAAAGCAGCGCATTCACCACAGCGCCACCTAACCATCATTACGAGTGAGGCCATTTTAAAATGTATTTTTTTTTTTTTACATTTTATATTGTCTGGAAATATTCCTTGCTTAAAAAACTAAAAATCTTTCGTAGCCAACGAAGCTGCAACAATACAATCAGCTTTGCTGAAATTCCTCAAAGTCTAGTTTGCCAAGATCTGCTGGTTTAATTCTTAACAGGCTTTTACCACGCATTGAGTATCCAACACAAAGTCCCTCCAATAACAGCAGACATGTATACAGGTTGGTAACAGATTTTTCGGTGCCATTTTTTTAAAATAAAAAAATTATCATTAATAAAAACCATGAACAGTGATGATCTACTACAGCTACAAGGCAGCCTAAACCCTCCTGAACTTATGAATGACCAAGTTTGATGACCAAGCATTATGCCCAAAAAGGAGAGGCGTGTAATCTTTGGCAGCGAGTGGAAAAACAAAACTGTTCCATCTGAACTGAATCAGCATAGAACAGATTCAACAGATGTCTACACAAGACATTTACAAAGTATCATAACAGGTATGAAGCGCAGCTGGGGTCTAGACTGGTGAAAAGTTGGACAAACGGTTCTTAGTTATTGTACACTAAAACTATTCAGTAATTTGCTCCCATTGATTCTGAACAAGATCATACGAAAGATTATAACGCAAGATCCAGTTATAAAACAAAGTCATTAGAGTCTCTAGGATGTGAATTATACTACAGATTTGGAACATTGTTATCGCCATTAATCATGGATTAATAACTTTCAATCATATAGAATTTGTTATCCCTTCAAAATGAAACAAGCTGGGAAAATCATCAGAATCAGGAAACATTGAATCAGGTGGAGAAAGTAACCAAGCCAGAAAAATCAGCAGAAAACACTGAATCAGGTGCGGGGACCTGGAGTGAAAAGCATCCTCATCCTGGACGTGTTTAAAGGCAGGAAAAAAAAATTAGCAGAGTGGAACAGACCAAAAAAAATTAATGTTAAGAATATATCTCAACATGAAAACATAACACCGCCAGCAGCCAGAACAATGATTCAATGTCCCGCTATAAAAACTCCATGTGATTTCAAGGGCGCCAAAAGTCTCATGTAAATTGAACTTAAAACTGTTGCCAGTTTTGGCGCCCTTGCTGCTGCTGGGGGCTGTTATTACGGTATAAAATATATAACCAATGGCAACCAAAACACAAGAAGTTTAAAACAACCTAGAACCACTAAATACAGAAAAAGACAACTGCACGCGCAAAACCGCCAACAACAAAAGGAACATTTTGATCCATTTAAAATGCATCATATAATAAATTTTTTTTAATGAAATAATCATGGCGTATTATAAAATGATAAAGTCAATAAATATAAAGACATGGAGTCTATAAAAGACATTTCCATAGACCAGAATTGTAACAATGCGGATGCTTAGGATGTAAAGACCTTCATTAAGATCTAATCAGAGAACGCTGAGCAAGACATCCTCAACGATGACGCGATTTTTTGAGGCGTGTGTGTACTATATTAGACATCTACTATTTAAGATCAAAACATACTTGATTATTTTAAATAATTATCAGATAACTTGAATAGAACTTGGCTGTACTTCAATGACAACTATAGTTATGAACTTGAGGAGACTTAATCAAGAACTTAGAAGTTACTTGAACAGAACTTATTAGGAACATGAAGTAAACTTAATTAAAAACTTAATTAAGAACTTGGGGTGACTTAATTTAAAAACTTAATTAAGAACTTGGGGCACTGGGGGTTAGGAGTGTGTGAGGTGTACACAGGGGTGGGGGTGGGGGGACGTGCGTGCATGGGGTGGGGGTGGGGTGACAACGTGCGTGCGTGGGGTAGGGGGTGGGGGGACGTAGCGTGCGTGGGGTAGGGGTGGGGGGGACGAGCTGCGGGGGCAGGACAAACACACACACACAAACAAACAACAAACACAAACAAAACAACGAGCCAAACACCAATAGACAGACAGTGCTTGTAAGACTTTTGCCTAGTGCTGTTCTTCCCTCATTTCTCAACCAGGCTTGCAACTGCTTGGCGAGTTACAGAGTAATTTGAGCTGTAAGCCAAAGCTTTTATGGCGCTCTAATCGCCCAGTAAGTTAGTACATCCGACATTGAAAATTTGAGCATTTATATGAAGATAGTGCTGCCACACCACTACTCCCACTCCATACTGGTAGCATGTACTAAGGTCTGCCAAACCCAATCTAGTAATCCAGATGCATAGGGCACACTGCGATTTTTAAAAACACTCCAACATCCGAAGCAGGGCAGGCCAAATGTCATATAGCATACCGTACATGCATGATCGTTACATATTTAGAGCGTCCACGACCAATTACTATTTTTGAAACCGTACAACATGATCGTTACTATATTTAGAGCCAACGTCATTACTATTTTTGACACCGTACATGCATGAACGTATACATATATAAACACATGTGGTGATACTTTCTGTTGTGTAAGACCGCAAACAAAAAAGCACTGTTGTCTAAGGACTGGGACGTAGGGCGCTCTGATGTGATAGAAATATCCTGCGCTTCTCTGACCAGAAACTTTTTGTACTCTTCTACCTGAAGCATCTCTCGGATTTGCTTCAGATTGCTCATAATATATAACTGATTGCAAACCAACGGTGTAAATCGGGAAATGCTTTAAGCGAGTTGCATCAGCACGCATCAACCGCATGAAAACATCAGAATAGCCAGTTTTTTTCTTTTAGCCACTGAGCCCAGTATTTGCATCTTTCCTTCTTTTCTTTGTCACTCCTGCCATAAGTATTGCAAAAAATACAAAAACTTCCCAAACTGAATGTAAATCAAGATTTGATGACGCTCTGCCTTTTGAGATTTCTCACCCCCTTTTAGCAGTCTATTCTACAATGTCTTGTTCAGTTTGCGATTTGAGGCTAATAAGCATCCTGTAAAACTTCTGTTGTATAGCATGACTAACATCTGCTTGGTTTGAAAACAAGAAGTGATGTAATTCACATGGCGTTGTTGTTTCTACTCTCTTTTTCCTTTCTCCTGCCTGTTTTCTTTAAACAAATCTTCCATCTTCCATTTGGTTATTTTTTGGTAGTCTCCATTGGTCCATCTGTTTTAGCCTTAACTGCTATTGCGCCATCTGCTCAAAATATATTCTATTCTCTCTAGACCTGCTGTTCTTCTTCTGTGTCCAATAACCGGAGTAGCTTGCTCTTGTTGATCCATATAACCTTCAGGAAGAAAAAAGAAGTATTTTTAGTTGAGAAAAATCTAACAGTTTTTGATTAGCTGCAAGCCCCGGGCCCCCCCCTTTCAGAAATTTTCCTGATTTAATTTCTTGCGAAGAAGACATACGAAAAATTCTGCTTCTTCACAAGAAGAAAACACATCACCCACATAAAATCTTTTTACAAACACCTTTTTTCCTGTTTCAACTGAAAAACCAACCGCGTCTTACCACCACTGTCCCAGTATCCGATCGTGATGAAATTGTATTGCTTGGGGCCGACTTTCAACAATGCAGCGCCATTTTTCTCATCAGTAGCCAAACCACGTATTAAAACTGGCTGTATCATTGTCAACAATATTGTCTTCAACGAGCCAACAAACCTTTAAGTATCCACAATTCTGTTCATCGGTAAACCGGTTACACACCCATAGCACAGTAAAACAGCACGTGCTTGCCGGCAGTCGGCGGGAGTGGAAGAATTGTGGGTTAACCTAGTCGTGAGGCGGCCGTAAGGCTACGCTTACACACGCTGATGCCGGCTGGAAACAGCGCAGCAGCGCGGGAGTGTTGGCGTAGAACAGGAACGTTCTAGAAGGCAGATGTAATGCTAGGCAGGTAAGGAAGGGGTGAAAGAGTGAGGGGGGAAGAGATAGAGGAGGCGCGGCAGTATTGATTGATTATGGCCTGTGTGTGTGTGTGTGTGGTGTGTGGTGTGTGTGTGTTTGTGTTTGCTGCCGAGAGTGCAAGTGTGGTGTGTGTGTTTGTGTGTGTGTTTTGTGTTGTGTGAGAGTGTGTGTTATGTGTGCGTCGTGTGTGTGTGCGTCACAGTGTTTGAGTTTGTGATGTAGTGTGTGTGTGTGTGTGTGTGTGTGAGTGTGTGTAGTGAGGTGTGTGTGTGTGTGTGTGTGTTGTGTGATGTGTGTGTGTGTGTGTGTGGTTGTGTGTGTGTGTAGTGTGTGTGTTGTGTGCGTGCGAGTGTGTGGTGTTGTTATAAACGAGCCGCTTCAATCATTTATCAAAGTATCTTAAATTACATGTAAAGCATTCTTTTCTTCCTCTGTCCACAAATTCCGATGGTGTTTTGGCCAGTAATAGAAAATTTGAGCTTGTTAGAAAGTTTTGTAAGCTGATTTCCATGTCTTCCACCAATTTATAATTCTATAAAGCTGTTTGAAAAAAGTATTCGTGATTCAAAAACTTTCTCACATAGAATCCACACTGTCTTTCAAAAACTCTGCAGCTATAATTTTTGGTGCCATAAGCAAACTCACACCACCACAGCACTGGGAGAAATAAACAACCCAAGAGGGGCTGGGCAGGTAGGCCGGCAACTAGCAATTAAAAGCTTACCTACCCCCTGCAAAGCAGGGCCGTTGAACAACCCGCCTCGACAGAGTTTGACAGTACTGAAAAGAACGCCGTGGGAACAGACAAAAAACCGTTAGTATATGAACAGCGTTCAGTCACGGCTGGCTTTTCCCTACGTTACCTAAAGGGCGTGTTCAGGGTCCCCGGCTACTTTCCCCTACGCTACATCTCTGAAAACTTTAGTAAATTAGTATTAAAACGGATAACCCTCACAGAAGGTTGTTTGTAGATAATCGTTATTTTTTTGGTATTAAAGTCATACTTGTCAGAAAACATAAAAGGCGGCTTTAGGCCACTTTCGCCCAAAAAACTTGGTGGAGAGCAAGTGGGTAGAGTCGGCATATTACTGATTCACTCTCTCACTCTCTCCTCGCTCTCACTCTCGTCTTACTCTCTCTCTCCTCACTCCTCTCTCCGTCGGTCTCACATCTTCTCATCATCTCACTCTCAATAAAATATATATATATATATTTGTTAAAAAAGGTACTAAAAAAAAAATCGATCAAATTTGTTTCAAGCGGCGTAGCGCGTCATCAGGATGGTTTTTGTTTATTGCCCCCCGCCGAGTATATAGCGTGTGGGCTCACTTTTGCGGGTTGTTTGCACGTGCGGGTTGGCTAGCACAGTTTTTTTGGGGCTTTCAGGTTTTTGGTTTTGGATGTGATCACTAACAACGAATTTCCATTTATGCCAGCAGTTGTTTACATATTTCAGTTTTGGTGTTTAAAGTTTGGCTAAGGGTGGTTAGACGTAGGTATTAACTCGAATTTTCAGTTAGACATAGGTTGCAACCTTTTTGAACACATGCTGTATGGTTGATGCTCTTTTTCTGATATTCCATATATATTGTAGCTAGTTTTTGCGTCCTATTAAGTTTTCCAGATATATTTTGCTCAATTCGTTGGTTTTATATTATTTCCTTTATTAAATGACTGTTTGTTGGTTTGCATATCCTGGTTTGAAGGGGTTTTCCAGTGATCCTATGTATGTTTCTTTTTCATCCGGTTGACAGCGCAACGCCGCTAGAAACAAATTTGTCATTTCTCTTTAAGTACCTTATTTTTATAACAAATGTTTGGCTGCCCCAAGGGGATGAGCACTCAAAAAATCAAATTGGGAATTTTAACTCACTTTGATCTATATATATATATATATATAATATATATAATAACGCTGGAACATTAAGTAGTGGGGGAAAACACTGTCATGCTAACACTTCCCTTCAGTCGTTATAGTAATGACCTTGACAAAGATTTGAACTTTAAAAAAAAAAAAAAAAAAAAAAAAAATTGAAGATGAAGAAAATGGGGGAATATATTATAAATATGAGAAGCCCTTCACTAGCTGTCTGAGGGAACCATCGTAATCCCTCTCAAAGGCACATTTATTTGTATTGCCTGTATTGTATATATATAATACAATAAACTAATAAATTCCAAGGATAAGTACCGCACCATTCCAGCAACTTACAGAGCAGCTTGGGGTTGCAATGACTGCAAGAAATATTCAATTATAAACAAAGCTTGCTCTTATATCTTAGATTGAAGAAATAGGGGGAGATAAGCATTCATATCTGCAGTGGCAGATTATTCTGCCTAACAGTATGTGCTTGTGTGGGTGAATGGGGAAAAATAAAATAAATGCTTCTCAAAATGAGCCTTCAGAAAGCTTATAGTCTTCAAGGGAGAGACGATCTCCAATGGGGAAAAACCCACTAACATATAACTCCTGGTCAGATACCGATATTTCGAAACCAGCTGAATGTTTCTTCTCAGTGACCGCGGAAAGTGGTAATTTGACTCCTCTGCCTTTTCGGTTTTAAAAAGAATGCTTCTTCAATCTAAGAAATAAGAGCAAGCTTTGTTTATTATTGAATATTTCTTGCAGTCATTGCAACACCAAGCTGCTCTGTAAGTTGCTGGAATGGTGCGGTACTTATCCTTGGAATTTATTAGTCTATTGTAATTTAGTCCCTTGCAGATTCATTCCAGGAACTAGCCCTCAGCACTTGTGTCTTAAGAGGTTATCTTTTTATATTTTCTACTTTTTACAAGAAAATGTAGCTTGTTTTACTCTTTCATGATTTTCTTGTGCTTCTTAGGTGGCACCTTTGGTTGGTTTTTTGAAAACTCAACAAACATACTACGGTATTGCACTCCAGCTTTTTCTGGGATAGCATTCTTCTTAAAACCGAAAAGGCAGAGGAGTCAAATTACCACTTTTCGCGGTTACTGAGGAGAAACATTCAGGTTTCGAAATATCGGTATCTGACCAGGAGTTATATGTTAGTGGGTTTTCTCCCCATTGGAGATCGTCTCCCCCTTGGAGACTATAAGCTTTCTGAAGGCTCATTTTGAGAAGCATTTATTTTATTTTACCCCATTCACCCACACAAGCACATACTGTTAGTTAGGCAGAATAATCTACCAGTGCAGATATGAATGCTTATTTCCCCCTATTTCTTCAGCAAGCTTTGTTTATAATTGACTCAATGTAACGACTGAAGAATTGTTAACCTGCACTTGTTTTCCCCCACTACTTAATTGTTCAGCATTCCTCTCTCTCTCTCTCTCTCTCTCTCTCTCTCTCTCCTCTCTCTCTATATTTTATATGGGAAAGACCAGAACCAAGGGCTCTGTAGGCTGGCTCCCCACTTTGCCTTAAACATGTGGCTACTAAAAATAAAAGAAAAGATGCTCCCAGGATTCACCGAAAGGGGGAGAGAATGATGAATCCATCGGTGCTCAACCAATCACGACTGCAAATCCCAAACGGACTATGAACATGGACCAAATGGAATATCCATGTGTCTGTGGAAAGCGTTTCGCTACCACCCGTGGCATGAAGATCCACAGAACAAAGATGGGATGTGTGAAGACTCATCTGAATGAGCAGCAGCGGACTGCATCAGCAGATAAGACGTCGGAAGACCAAGGCCAGGATTTAAACCACAGTGCCAAGGACATCCACGCTGTTGGTTCGGATGAGGAATTTGCACAGGCCCTCGATGCCAGGCGCCTGAAACTCAACCTGCCACGAGCAAACGAAACTGGAGATTGGGAGAAACGGGATGCAAACATCGTCCAAAGACTCGATGCACTGATAGGGAAAAGCACCCTGGAACACAAACTAGCCACATATGGGGACATTGTGTATGCCACATGTAGAGACGCCTATGGAGTAAAACTACCCAAAGAGAAAACACCTCCAAAGAAATCCAGACGCCAAGAAAAGATGGACAAGATCAGAGTCCAAAAGAACAACCTCAAGAAGCAAATGAAGACCGCACTGCCAGCTGAAAAACAAGGCTTGGAAAAACTGTGGGAAGACCTGAAAGAAAAACACAGCGCCCTCAGCAAAGCGGAATCTGCGAGGAAGAGGAAGAGCAAAAAGAAGAAGACACAAGAGCGCTTCTTCAGAGACCCCTTCCAGTTTGCCAGAACACTGTTTGAGCAGCCAAAATCTGGGACCCTAAGTGTGGACAAAGGAGTTCTTGAGCAGCATCTGAGGAAAACATACTCTGACTCACAGAGCAAAGCACCACTCGACATTCAAGGTCTGGTGTGGCCAACCAACCCTGAGGAACAGTTCAATGGCAAGCCTCCAACGTTGGCGGAAATCAAGAAGGTGTCGACAAAGCCAGAGCCAAATCATCACCAGGGCCAAACGGAATACCTTACCAGCTTACAAGAAATGTCCCAAGGTGCTGGAGTGGCTCCACAGGCTGCTGCGATCGGCTTGGAGAAACCAGAAGATCAGCGGCCAGTGGATGACGGCAGATGGTGTGTACATCCCCAAAGAGCAAAACTCAAGTGACATCAGCCAGTTCAGGCCAATATCACTACCGAACGTCGAAGGGAAAATCTTCTTCTCTGTCATGGCAGCAAGGCTGACCAAGTACCTGATGGAAAACAAGTACTTGGATGTGTCAGTCCAGAAAGGTGGCATCCCAGGCGTGGCTGGCTGTGTAGAACACGCCACAATGATCTGGGACGCAATCCAAAAAGCAAAAACAGAAAAGAGAGACCTGGACGTAGTGTGGCTTGATCTGGCAAACGCATATGGATCTGTGCCCCATGAGATGATACAGTTGGCTCTTGAGATGTACCATGTGCCAAAGAACATCCGCCACATGCTCAAGAAGTACTTCAATGGCTTCTCAATGCTGTTCTCTACCAAGGAGTACACAACTGATTGGATCAACTTGGAAGTGGGCATTGCAATGGGCTGTGCAAATTTCCCCGATACTGTTCGTGCTGGCAATGGAACTCATCTTGAAAGCAGCAACAAACAACGCGAGACAAACAGACCTTGGCGATGGATACAAGATGCCTCCTCTCAAGGCCTTCATGGATGACACTACAGTGATTTCATCCAGAGAAGACGAGACACGTCATGTGCTGGAGAGGCTGGACGACATAGTTGCCTCATCCAGAATGAAGTTCAAGCCAAAGAAATCACGGAGTCTCTCACTGAGGAAAGGAAAAGTGGCCGAATCTGTGGTCTTCAGTGTTGCCAACCAGGCCATTCCAACAGTCACAGAAGAGCCAGTCAAGAGCCTTGGAAGATGGTATGATGATACGCTGAAAGACACACAAAGAGCAAAAGAAACCAAGCAGATGGCGGAAGAAGGCTTGGAGACCATTGACCAGTGTGGGCTCCCTGGCAAATACAAGGTCTGGTGTCTGCAGTTCATGCTGATACCAAAGCTCCTATGGCCTCTGATATATACGACATCTGCACCAGCACAGTGGAGGCAATTGAAGCCAAAATCAACAAGTTCACAAGGAAATGGCTTGGTGTCCCACCCTGTCTGACTGACATCGCGCTGTACTGTCGCCAAGCAAAGCTCAAACTACCACTGAAATCCATCCTGGAGGAATACAAAGCAGGGAAGATCAGACTTCAAAGCATGCTGGAGGACTCAGGAGACAAGGTGGTAGAAGAAATCAAGCCCCAGCTGAAGACAGGCAGAAAATGGAAAGTTCAAGAGGCGATAGATTCTGCAAAAGAAAGTCTCAAGATCAGAGAAATAACAGGACACACACAGACCAACAGACAAGGACTGGGGGTGACCAAAACTGAATGGTGGTCAAAGGCCAAAGGAAAAGCCAAAAGAGACATGCTGATTCAGGGGATGAGAAAAGAAGAAGACCAAAAAAGACTCCAAAAAGCAGTCCAGCAGAGCCAGCAAGGGCAATGGACAACGTGGGAGAATGCACTCCAAAGAAGTCTAACTTGGAATGACATTTGGCACATGGCCCCTCTCAGGATCAGCTTCATTCTCAGATCTGCATATGACCTTCTGCCCTCAAATGCAAACCTGGTGAAGTGGGGGAAAACAGACGATCCTGCATGCCCCCTCTGCCATGAAAAACAAACAGTGGAGCATGTTCTAAGCTCATGTAAAGTAGCCCTGGCTCAAGGAAGGTACACATGGAGGCACAACCAAGTGCTCAAAGAAATTGTACAAGTAGTCTGGGCTAGTACCAACACCACAAAAGGGAGAATCAGGACTCCAAAAGCACCCGCAACATTCTTCACGGCAGGAGGCAGCAAATCATGGCCAAGAACAACAGTGCCACTCGAAACATGCAGGCAGAGTCTGCTGGATGGGGCAGATGACTGGGAGTGCACTGCAGACCTCCCAGAATGGAAGAGTCACCCAGAGATCATCAGCAAGAGTGGCATGAGACCAGACATAGTAGTCCACTCTAAGTCAACCAAGCAGCTGATCATGATCGAGCTCACGGTGCCATATGAGAACAGAATGGAGGCAGCTCAAATCTACAAGACTGAAAAGTATGCTGATCTGGCAAACAGCCTGAGGAGAGAAGGCTATCAGGTCAAAGTCCTCACTGCAGAAATTGGAGCTAGGGGATTTGTAGGAACGTCTGCATACAGCCTCATGAAACAGCTCTCAGTTGCAGGGAAGGAAAAAAACCAGAGCCCTGAAAGCAATGGCAGAAGCGGCAGAGAGGTGTTCAAGCTGGATCTGGTCAAGGGGAACAAAAGTGAACTTCATAAGGCTTAATTTCCCTACAAATATCAGGTGTCCCTGTGGCTCAGTGGTTAAAGCGCGAGTCATTAAGTAGAAAATGAGCATCTCCAGAGGGTCATGGGTTCGAATCCCAGCCATGGCTCGTCCCAAGATGGGGAAAAAAAAGGGGCAGCAGAGGACATCCGGAGTCATGAACCGGGTGTGGCCCAACCCCCTAGAGTGTCAGGAGATAAGGGCCGAAACACTTGCTTGAAGGGGGCTTCTCTTCTGAGGACTCTCTGCTGCACGCTTCTCCACGAGTTTCTTCTATATATATATATATATAATTTCCATGTGGTGAGTAAACTCCTAACAATAAACAATCAGTGTTTGTACCTAACAATTTATGAGACAGCTTCACAGCAATCATGTTGTCGTATTTGTTGTTAGTCTTTCAACGTATTTAACAAGTTCGTTTCTCACGAGGATAATAAGACCACTAGACAGATGAACATGGACACTGTCTGAAGCCTTTACACCAAGGAAAATAGACATCTCATGGGAAGGGGAAAATGATTCTGGTATGTTTACAATAAGGTTTCCACCAAAAGAATGGTATGGTAGCTATTTACAAAAAAACAAATCCAACCCTTGAATAATAGTCCAAACTCCAATATCAAAGACCGCAAATGAAAGGAACCTGTTATCATCAACATGTTTCGATCTGTTAAATGGTCTATTTTTTGAACGATTGGCTGTTTCCAACGTTGGAAACATGAACTTTGCCAATGTTTAAAGGGCTTTTGGCCTGACCTTCATTTGTCACATTTATCAGCATTATCAGCTGTGGATTGATTGCAGTGCCAGTCACTGGGGAGTTTTAGCTGCTTTGGACAGGATATGTCTGTCCACTGCTAGACTGGCCTCTGGTCAACATTGGTTATGGCTGACTGTCATGAACCGTTTAAGGTTTGGGTTGACCTGAACCCATAATCTTCCCTTTTACCCCTTCCCTTCCCACCCACACATATACGAAGTGTCTTGATTTGGGGTATCCGGTAGGGGAGAACCTCTCCAATAACCCCGAGGGGAATGGCGCCAGGAACTGGTGACAGCAGGTGACGAAGTGGGAGGGTCATGTTTGGCACCCTCCTCTGGAGCTGAGGTTGAGGTGTTAGCATCAGCACCAAGGCCGGCACCAGCGTGAAGCTGACAGGCGTCGACATGATGTGAGGTCTGGTTGACGTCATGATGCAGTTGACCAGGAATGACGTAATGGAGGGGCCTACTGGAGCTGGGTCCATGCAGAGGATGACTGGGGATGACATCGTGGAGGATTTGTCTCGGATTGACGTCAAGAAATGACTGGCTCTGGGTGACTTCTGCTGAGGACTGAATGTTTAAAAAAATCCAGACTCGGGCCGACCAGTGACAACCCCATGAAGAGGCTGACCGGCAACAGCATCATGAGGGGACTGACTGGAGATGACATCACATGGAGACTGATTCGGGGTGATGTCCTGCGGGCTGCTGAGGGTTGACTATTTTTCCACGCAAGGATGGCCCGAGGCTGGCCCCTGTGAGGTGTTCTTTTTTCCTGCGGTCGTCCCCACCCAAGCCGTCCCCACCGGCTGACCCTTCCACATTTGTCCTCACAGGTAGGATCGCGTAACTGGGGGACTTGACAGGTGGGGCAATTTGCGGAAAAAAACGAAAAGGGGGGGGTTGTGTCTAACCTTTCCAAAAAGTTTTTCGACAGTTCGTGTCCCTGTCATTGACACAACGGGGGTTTCCTTTTCCTGTTTCTTCGCCCAAAAACCGATTAAAGCTCCGTAAAACCCCTGTCATTTGGTTCGGGAAATTTCCCCATTTGTTGAAGGTGGGGCGTTGGGACCTTGGACCCCGAAAAAAACCTTTTTATGTCTTCCTCTCCCAAATTTTTTTTGCGAAGTTTCTTTAAAATTTCATGATGTATATGCTTTCTCTTTTTTTGTTGAAATTCTTTAAGCCAAAAGTTTCTTTCAACGGGTCATTGTGAGTGGGCCGTTTAATTTCCGGATTTTAAAAGTTCTTGGGGACGACTTGGTTTAAAATTTTAAACTTCTTAAATAAATGTTAGCAGCCCAAGGTTGAATCATCCGACACCGGTTTTTCAACCTGGGTCTTGTAGTGGTATTACAACGAATAAAAACAAGCGGAACACTCGGGCGAATCAAACCCAAATCTAATGTTTCAACGCCAGGAAAAGAAAAGGGTAAGAAAAACAGGCTTTGATTAGGTTTGTGGGTGAGTAAATCGAATAAAAAATTTATTACTGATGGAATAAATGTCAGGGTTGGGGGGGGGGGTTTGGGCGGCGGGGGGAAGGGGGGTGGGGGGGGGAAAAGGGGAAATATTGGTGGGGGGGGGGGGGGGGGGGTGGGGAAGACGGGGATCAATCTTGGTGTCAATAATTAATGGGTATGTGGAGAAAGGAGAGGGTTAGAGAGTCTTAAGCAGCAGGGTTGCCGTGGCAACAGTCCAGGCAAGGCGTTTTCTGATGCCCAATTTTTAGTGGTAGTACAATAAAAGCAATAGCATTACTGAATAATACTGCTAACAACGATAGTGAAGTTAAGGTAACGAAAGCATGATACAGAAACATATTTAAAAAATACATTTTTATAATAATCAAATAAATAAATAAAGGAAACATTTAAAAAATAAATAAATAAATAAAAAAAATAAAATATATTTTAAAAAAAATTAAAAAAAAAAAAAAAATAATAAAATAAATAAATAAAAAAAAATAAAAAAAATAAAATAAAATAAAAATTTAAAAAAATAATAATAAAAATAATAAAAAAAAAATAAAAATAATATAATAAATGCATAAATCAGATAGCTATAAGTTATGTGTGAGGTGAATAGTGGGGATAAGGTAGTATGTTGTGTGTTGTGGTGGAATTGTGGGCTGAGATTGAAGTGGTGGGTTGGTACAGTTACTTTAAGGTGTTGATGCTATGAGGGTGGAGGGAAGAAAGGGATGGTTTTACGTACTAACTGGGGAGTGGGAGGGGGAGGGGGCAAAAAAATATTCACACCCATAACACAAAATCTCTCTCTCTCTCTCTCTCTCTCTCTCTCTCTCTCCTCTTCTCTCTCTCTCTCTCTCTCCCCCCCCCCCCCCCCCCCCCTCTCCCTTCACGACCAACGATATTAAGGAGATAGCATTCTATTCATTATGTGTGTTGTATGTGTGTGAGTGAGTGTGAGTGTGTGTGTGTGTGTGTGTGTGTGTGTGTGGTTGTGTGTGTGTGTTGTTTTGTGTGTGTGTGTGTGTGGTTCCATGTGTAATATCAGCCTTATTCATTTTTGCCCCCCCCACCCCCCAACAACCGCCTTTACCCACCAACATCACTACACACATCATTTCTAGGGTGGGAGGGGGGTGGGGGGGGGGTAAGTCGATTGATGTAGCAAATGGAGAGACTCGAGATTAGGAAAGGGAAGAGGATGATAGCTGCAACCTATGTCTGAGGTAAACAGAGGTAGGGTGTGCGTAGGTGGAGGTATTTCAGGTTTGAGCTGCAGAGATGGAATGGCACATACTACTTTTGGACGTTGATGCCATGAGAGTGGACGGTGCCCAGATTGGGAATGAGATGAGATTCCCGCATAACGCGTTCCAATTGTCATTTTTAGATTGCCAAAATGCCAAGACTTTGACATGGTTTATGTTGTGTTGGGCATGGTTGAAGTGTTAGAGCACTGGTTTGGGCCGATGGTGGCGGATGTCGGCCAGGTGTTCAGAGATGTGTGTTTCAAGTGTGCGAGATTCTCACCCACATAGATCTTATCGCCAGCTGACAGTGGAGGGGATCACAATGTTGTGGCTCTGGCAGGAGAAAGTGCGTTTAATAGTGAAAGAGCCCGTGGGGCCAGTAGGATGGGGTCTGTTTGGTGAGAGAGCAGATTTTGCAGTTGGGTTTAGAGCAGGGAAAGTACCTGGTGGGTTAGGTGTGAAGATTTTGTTCAGCTTAGAGCGCACCAGTAGGTCTTTGAGGTTTTTGTCACGTTTGAAAGTGATCATAGGTTTCGTCTCAAAGGCAGGTTTATGATTTTCTACCATGTGCCAGTTAGACTTTTGGATCCTGCAGATGGCAGATTTTGAGGGTGGAAGAGAAGGCAGGGAGTGGTCTGTCTGTCCTTTGGGAGGGTTTAGTTTCCAGAGTAATGTTCTGGATTTAGCTGCAGTGCGGGTGAGAGCATCATTGATGACGGCACTAGGGATCCCCGGTTGGTGAAAAAATCAGACATTTGGCTGCTTGTATATGAAATCTTCTTCGCTAGAGCAGAGTTGCGTAGCGAAGGAATTCAGAATATGGAATGCTATTTTTAGTGGACTGGTGGGGGGAAGATGTGTAGTCCAGGGATGAGTGTGCATCAGTAGGTTTGTAGAAGACTGAGGTTTGAAGAGTCCATTTTGAGGGGGATAGTGATGTCCAGGAAATTAACTGCTGTGAAATGGTGTGGTCAGCTGGATGGATGGATGGAATGTCTGTGCCAAATTTAGGAAATTCTGGGGGTCATGTTCTGGGATGGATGTGGGTCCCAACCTCATCTTTTGTATCTTTGGGAGAAACTCTGGTGTAGGCCTGGTAAGAGGTTAGTAAGCGGTGTTCTAGGTGTCCCATGAATAGGCAGGCATAGGATGGTCCCATCTTGGTTCCCCTACAAACCCCTGATTTGGAGAATGTGTGTTTTTTGAATTTAAAAGTATTGAGGGTGAGGACTAATTCTGCAAGTCTGACCAGGTAGCTGTGGGAGGGTGTTGTTGGTTAAGGGTCGTTTGTTAAAAAAGAATGCGAGGGCCTTCAATCCATCAGCAGGGGGATGGGGAAATGTAGAGAGAGACGACGTAAGTGTAAAGAGGAGGCTGGGTTGGAAAGTGGGATCTTGTTTTATGAATTAATCATGTTGAGTGTATGTGTAGTGTCTTTGGGGGTATGTGGGAGGCCTTGTACTATGGGTTGGAGGAGAGAGTCTAAGTACTGTGAAATGTGTTCTGTAGGGCAGCTGCATGCAATACAAGGGTCGCCGGGGTTATTGGTTTTTGTGTAGTTTTAGGGAGCAGGTAGAAGGTGGGTTTTTGGTGTCTGTCATTATGAGGAGTTTGGCTGTCTTCGGTAAGTTTTTATGTTTGATTCTTGTTGAAACTGTGGTTGAGATGAGTTTCTGGTGTTGGGAGAGGGTTGATGCTGTGAGTGGTGTATAGAAATTTGTGTTGACAGTTGTCTGTGTGCTTCTTTTATTTACAGGGTGTTTGTCCAGACCACCACTGCACCACCTTTGTCTGTGGTTTGATGACAAGATATTTAGTTTGTCTTCTAATCGCGCGTTTTGACTGTTAAGTTTCTCTTCTAAATCTTTGACAACTCGAGGGAAAGTTGTCAGGGCCTGGATTTGATTCAATATCCCCACATCTCAGCAAAAGGAAATTTGGAAGGGGAGCACTGGAAATCGTATGGACGAAATGAGAGACCAATTTTCAGTTGATGAGGGGAACGGTAGAATCAAGGCAGGGGGAGGAGTAGAAAGACACAGTATTATTTTCGGGAGGACAGAGGGAAAGTCATCGTACATACTGCGCTTTGCCCTGAGCACATCTCCACACACTGTCATATGCAGGCAGAAAGGGGGGCTGAATTGTTGTAGTAACAGCCCCAAAAAAAACACTGCCACCTCTTGTTCTTTGTGCACATGCCTGCAAACAGCTCACAACCACCAACTCTGCACAATGATTTCATCATTTTTTAAATCATAATTTTGATAAACGTCGTAGAAAACTGGTCTCCACTGGTCTCCTGCACAACGATAGTTCTGTAAGTCTATCACCATCTCCACCCAGTCACACTCAACAAGAGTAGTAGTATAGTAGTAGTAGTAGTAGTAGTAGTAGTAGTAGTAGTAGGAGTAGGTGTAGCAGTAGTAGTAGTAGTAGGTGTAGTTGAAGTAGTAGTAGCAGTAGTTGAGGGCTGGCTTTAAGTCTAGTACTTTTGGCCTTTTAACGCCCCATCTTTCATGTGTTTCGCTTTTCTTTGGGGTCTGAAAAGCATGCCTTATTATCTATACTTTGAGCAAATATGCTTCCGTTGATTTCCTGAAATAAACTTGTGAGTCCTGGGTCATTGTCCGGGAAATTGTAGAATTTATTAATGTTGTTAGTAAATCAAATTTGAAAAGGAATTGCATTCCGCAATTTTAGAACTCTTTTAAAAAAACACCGCTCCTTTGTTAGTATTTTGTTGTTGTTGTTTAACAAAGATTTTACCTTCTGAATTGCTTGTTCTACTAGCTTGTGGAAAGGAAAAACATGTTTCAACTAATAGATTATCCACCCATTCATTAGTTTGTACACCTGTATTAATTCCCCCCTACCTCGTACTTTTCAGAGAGTGACGTTTTTAAGAACTTATGCCTTTCTTTGTACCTCATATGGTTACATTCTATAAGTAAACTAGCTGCCCTTCTTTGCACATCCTCAATCATTTTATGTAGAGAACTGTAAACGCATAGACTGTAGGAAACTGGAAACGCAGCGAATTGTGAACACGTCTGCGGTCGACGACTGCTCAGCTCAGACTTCCAGAGAGAGAGAGAGAGAGAGAGAAGAGAGAGAGAGAGAGAGAGAGAGAGAGAGAGAGAGAGAGAGAGAGAGAGAGAGAGAGAGAGAGAGAGAGAGAGAGAGAGAGAGAGGCAGACAGACAGACAGGCAGACAGACAGACAGATAGACAGACAGAGAGACACAGTTGACAGAAAACGTTATCGGACACCGTCCCACACCGTCCAGGCGGCATGACAGAACGAAAGCAAGGGTCATTCTAAAACAAGCCACAGATCGAAATCACAAGTATATCTCTTCCCACGGGAGTTTAATTCAATCAGCTGTTTATCTGTGTGCCTGTCTATCAGTCTATCTATCTATCTATCTATCTATCTATCTATCTATCTATCTATCTATCTATCCATCTATCTATATATCTGTTCATCTATCTATCTATTTATCTCTCTATCATCTATCTACAGAGAGAGAGAGAGAGAGAGAGAGAGAGAGAGAGAGAGAGAGAGACAGACAGACAGACAGACAGACAGACAGACAGACAGACAGACAGACAGAGACACACACACAGTAAAGGAGAGAGAGAGAGAGAGAGAGAGAGAGAGAGAGAGAGAGAGAGAGAGAGAGAGAGAGAGAGAGAGAGAGAGAGAGAAGAGAGAGAGAGAGACCCAAAAGGAAAGCGAAAGACACTGAGACAGACTGAGCAAGAGACAGACAACCAAATTCCGAATATGAACATCGGATAATGTCCCTAACCGTCCTACGACAGAACGATAGCAACAAGTCTTTGAAAACACAGATTCGAAACACAAGTGTACCCTTTCCACACTTTCCAGAGGAGTTTAAATCGATCCACGTTTTGCTCACAAAGCTTAACACCTTGTGTGGACTAACCATTTCATCATTCTCCGCCTTCCTCAAATTGTTCTGCCCCTCATGTATACTCAACCATATCCGTACATACATATATTGCAGAACACACACACACACACACACACCACACACACGCGCGCGCGCGCGCGCGCACACACACACACACACACAACACACACACACACACACACACACACACACACAGAATGAGAGAGAGAGAGAGAGAGAGAGAGAGAGAGAGAGAGAGAGAGAGAGAGAGAGAAGAGATTGTATGTGCATGTCCTCCTATATCTGCGGAGAGAGAGAGAGAGAGAGAGGAGAGAGAGAGAGAGAGAGAGAGAGAGAGAGAGAGAGAGAGAGATTGTATGTGCATGTCCTCCTATATCTGCTACAGGTTTACTTCATACATGACCGTATTCGTCCAGGAGCTCAACCCTCTACTCCGTGCCAAAAATGTCTGCAGGCATCTTGTCATACTGGAACAACTCAAAGTCCAGCTGGAACTTCTCTAGCAACTGAAGCAGAAGCTGTTTGGGCACGCTTCTGTAAGCAGCCACCATGGTTCTCCTCTTCAACGCTGCCCACTCCGCAGCACCCAGAGGCCGAGCTAAGTGAGCTTGCTGCACCGTCTTCACCACATGTCTTTCCGCATCTTCTTTTATCATGCTCGCAATCTCTTGCTCCAAGAGATCCGCTGGGAAAGCGTGATCGGCAGGGATGTAGCCGTTGAGTTGAAAAGCCCCGCCATAGTCTTCGAGCGACTCCAACGAAGTCGAGGCATGACTCGAATTTTGAGCGTCGTGATGTGAACTGCTTGTAGTGATATTTGGTCAGCTGCTCCAACTCGTCCAGAACGTGACTGGAATGGGTCAAGTGTAGCTTCAGTCTGTCGGTGAGGCCTGAAAGACAAACAGTGGATTTGTGTAGTTGTGAGATTGTAGTCTGGACAGAGAGAGGTAGAGGACACAAGCAGACAAGGTAGACAAACTGACACAGAGGAGACAGAAACAGAAACAGACATCAACGGTTAGGAAAACAAGCTGAAAGTACAGAAAACAAAGTGAAGAGCAACTGTTACATTTCAGCATAACACGACTTGTCTGTTTGTACTGTGTGTGTGTGTGTGTGTGTGTGTGTGTGTGTGTGTGTGTGTGTGTGTGTGTGTGTGTGTGTGTGTGTGTGAGAATGTGGTCTGTTTTGTATTGTGCATTATATTGAACTTACTGTTTTGTCCTTGGTATATTTGTATTACAGATTGTTTAGGTACGACAGAAAAAGACAAGTCCTCTTATTGGTGGCAAGAGATCCTCAGCTCTGATCTGGGTAAAGTCATTATGAGAGTTGCGTCCATCCCCAACCATACACTTACGAATGACCTTGGACAGGAATTAGGGTGAAATGATGCCCACCCTCCATTCCGTTCTGAAGAATGATCTTGGACATGAAGCCATGTTAAGATGTATGTCTACCATCAACTGTAATCTGTAGTGTCGGGGAGAGATTCATGACCAGATACATTTCCACTTTCTATTGTACCTAGTGAAATGGCCTTGGACAGGAGTCTTGTTATACACATGTCTACCTCAACTGTGTCCTGTAGCATCATTCTGGACAGGGGATCATGGCGAGGTGAATGCCCTCACTCCACTGTGTCCTGTAGAATTATCCTGGACAGGGGATCATGGCGAGGTGAATGCCCTCACTCCACTGTGTCCTGTAGAATTATCCTGGACAGGGGATCATGCGAGGTGAATGCCCTCACTCCACTGTGTCCTGTACAATTATCCTGGACAGGGGATCATGGCGAGGTACATGTCATCACTCCACTAAACCCCGTAAAATGACCCAGGACAACGATGTATGGTGTAAGCTTCGTCGACTGAGTGACGGTGTGTGGGCTGACATGCCCCTCGTGTTGTTCTTTTGGGGCAGACTGTCATTGCAGTGTGGAGACGTTGAGCGGAACCCTGGACCTGCACCCCCGGTCAAGTCAGACGACGTGAAGCAGACACGTCTGAGTATCGCTACACGCGGTGCCAGTGCGGACACCCTCTGATGACTCTTCTGTGTCCAAACCGACGAGTACTGAACCCGCCATGGCCGACATCATGAGTATGCTACAGGAAGTGGACAGCACCAACAAGACTATGGACAGTAAGCTGGATGATGTTAAAATGGATGTGAACACGTTGCTGAACAGTATGCTGCGGTGCAGAATGAAGTGAAAAGTCTCACGGAGGAGGCGGCTAAATTACGTGCGCAGAACAACGACCTGCAAAGGTCGAACTCTGAACTGGGTTAAGTTACTAGAAAATATGGCCGATGACCTTGAAGGGTGCCCGAAGTGTTATAATTTGTGTTTCAGGGGTTGAGTAGGAGTGAGAATGAGAACACCGATGACCGCCAGCGAACGTTGAACGACCTGATAGCTAAGCTAGGTGTGAAGAGGGTCGAGTTTGACAGAGCTCATCGTTAAAATGCAAAGCGTCAGTCCGCCATCATTGCCAGATGTTCATCGTATAAGGATGAAGTTCGTATTTTAAAGGCTAAGACTAACCTAAAGGGAACAAACATCTTTCATGGTGAGGTTTTTACAACATCAGATGGAGGCTCATCCCTCATCTGAAAGAGGACAAAAACAATTGTAACAGGGCCGCAATGGTCTTTGACCATCTCCTTGTTGATGGCAAGAGATTCGGGCTCGATGTGTCCAGTCAGCCAGAAGAACTGAAATAGGGTCTGGGCCGGTCGTTCTGCAATGAAAAAGATTTTAATTCGAAAGGAACAACAAGTTACTTTAAACTGGTGGAAAGAACAGCTGCTCCAGATCCCACCAATCGTGGCTTTAACCGCTTTGCACGTGTTTTTGACGACAGTGTTGTGGACAGTGTGAGCGTTTGCACGGACAGTCACTTGACTTCATGTCACGGTTTGAAAGATGCGCATCTGAATGATAATTCTTTTAAATATGATAATGTGGGCAACGATATCAATGCATGTATGGTAAACAGTGTATTTGATAACAGTCATAAAGATAAACGAGGTCTGGACGTGCCTGTATTTAATAACAAAATGTTTAAGCTTCCCTCCTGGAATGTGAATGGTTTACTCTGAAACGTTACTGGCAATGCATGTGTTTCCTATGCCTGCGTCCTTGATTTTATGTGTTTTGGAGAAACGTTCCTTGAAACATTTAGCATGGACATGTGTGTAGGGTATAAAGTCTTTATTAAAGCTGAACTAAAGCTTGGTCATCAGGGAGACGATCTGGAGGACTCGTTAGTTTAATAAAACAATAATCTGTCCCCTTCATACTTGATACAGTTCATTGCTCTGACGTGCATGCATTTAATTTAAATTAAAAGTTGCTTTTGGGGGCACTTAGAAATTATTGCTTTGGTTTGTGCTTGTATTCAGCCTGAAGGTTCTCCTTTCTATAACTGTGCTAATGTTGATAATGATATTTCCATGTTGGAAGAATGTTTGGCCGACGTCTTGTGTTCACTTGGTGACGTTTATGTGGTAGTGTGTAGAGATATGAACAACAGGACAGCATTTTGTTTCTCTCCAGACTCTCTGCTGATGCATTCAATTCCTATTTGCAAACAGAAAGCCAGCCACCTTGCACAAATCTTTGTTTTCATGATGATGTTTTGAATCGCTCTGGCACGTTATTGTTAAATCCCTGCGTTGCTTTTGATTTGTATGTTATGTATGCTGTGAGTCAGGACGACTGGCATGGTTGCTATAGATACACGCAGACAGCAAGGGCAGCGTGGACAATTATTTCCTCGTTTCTAAATATGTTTTCTCCACATTTTGTGAATCCTGTTATTTGCTTGTTTGGAAAGGATTGAATCCAATCATTCACCTAATGAATTTCACATTGACTTTTCAACAGAAAGCAGTTACGGCCACTGTCTCTATTACGTTTGTATGGGATGAAGAGTATGGCTTGATTTGCAAAGACATTTTGCATAAAGCAGAAACATGCGCAAAATTAAAACGAGGCTTTAGACCTAATGGATGTCGATGTAAATAAAGCCTTAAATTTGTTTAATGATCATATGAAAAGTGATGAATACATGATAAAATGTGTGTAAATGAGAACTGTGCTAAGACAGATAATCGGTGTGACAGTGACTGTATGATTGCGAAAAAAAAGGTACTAAAATGAATAAAAGTGTACGTTAGAAGATTGAGACAGAATTGAGTATGTTCTTGCAAGAAGAGAATGCAAACTTTCTGAAGCAGAAGAAGAAAACATTCATCAAAGCCTGCTAAATAATATTATTAGATCTCTGTCTGCACAGCAGATTCTGGAAGACAATGAAAATAGCTTCATTTAAAGGGAAATATCCTGAGAATCATATCTCCCTGGACGCATTGTATGAGCACGTTGAACATTCGTTATATACAAATATTTGAGGTGACAATTAACTTTCTGTCGTCACCGATAAGGAGGAAGACGAGTAGTTCAATCGCCCCATTTCTGAAGACACAATGATGTTGGCCATGTGGAAAAAAAATCAGCAGGACTTGATTCTATCATTGGTGAGTTGTTGAAGTATACTGCAGGTCAAGTTGTCGATTTGTGACTAGATCTTTTCGATAGAATTTTCGATGACGGTATCTTCCCAGAAAACAGGACAGAATCTGTAACTCTGCACATATTCAAGAAAGGTGATGTATATATAGCTAATAATTACAGAGGCATCTCTTTAGTTGAAGTTAGTGGTAGAATACACATCAGTATTAATAACAACAAATTAAAGTAACAGATTGATTGTAATAAAATCATGGGAGAACATCAAGCTAGTTTCAAAAAGGTTTCTTCTACTGTCGATCATATGTTTGTGGTTATTCCATTGTTTTAATCGTTAATTTTGTACTGCGTTTATTGACTTTAAAATCATGCATGGCAGTATTACTTAACATTTTTCCATGGGGAAATCATTTGACTGTATTAGAGCTATGTAAAATGTAGTTAAAACGGGTAACAATTGGTTCCAGTCTGCGAGATTTTACTAGTTGTGTTGCTGGGGTAAAGCAAGGTGATGTCTGTGGCCCTGCATTATTTTCTATGTTTATCAATGAGCTTGCCATTGAGGTAATTGACAGCGGCCTTCTTGGTGGACGATTTCCAAATGGCGTGTTAGATTTATTATTAGCAGATTGCATCGTTTAGTTTTAAGTATTACAGTGCCAGTTATGTAATCTGAGCAGGGCCGCCTTCTCATTAGAGCTGAAAGTGAACATAAAGAAAAACAGCATTTTGACGTTTTGCAATGGAGGATTTTGGCGCCAGGGAAAGATGGATGTATGTTGGGCTTATTATACCTGTACTGAAGATGCATAAATATTGGGTCATCTATTTTTCTACACGCTTAAGTTTTAACCTTGCTTGTAAAGACATTTAACGCAGAGCAAAGAATGATTTGATATGCGAAATAAAAAGATTGCGTACTCTGTGTAATAATTCGCGTTGGTTATTCTTCAATGCATACGATTCCCAGATACATTCTGTTTGATGTATGAGGCTGGAATTTATTGAGTTTATATAATGCCACTGTTAATTGTAAGGTGGTGACATTCATATGTTTTGAAAAAAGTTTCTCTGTCTCGGCAGTCGCATCTCTGAGGATCTGGTGTATGGTGAGTCCAATACATATCCATTGTTCGTTAGTTAGCCGTTACATGTGTTCGGTATCGGTTAAAGCCTTTCCACGTGGAACGTCGTTGACTGCCTCGTAAGTCTCATGAAATGTTATTCAAATTGGATGTAAATGGAAAAAAGAAAAGGGAACTGGGTTTCAAATATGCGCATTTTTCTGTGTATGCAGGGATTTGGGGATGTTTGGCAGACTCGGAGTGTTTGAAATCAAACTCAGTTTTTGTTTTTTCTTTTTTTCAACAAAAGTTGGTTGACTGTAGATGGGAAATGTGGGAAAATCATATCCAAAGCAGCAAACGATATGATTTATGCAGAAATTGTTTCAGATTTTTTAAAATGGTTTTCAGCATGAATTTAAATTCGATTTGGACATGTATTTGAAAAGACCAGTAGCTAAATCTATAATTGGGGTTTCTTGTATAAGGAACCATATCTTCAGATACTGACAACCAAGACGGAATAATTTAATATGCCCTTTGTGTATGCAAGGTCAGGAAAAATGAAAAGCGCTTTATGTACATATGACCAGCTTTAGAAGATTTGTGCAACACATTCATTCAACAAATATGTCATAGGCGCGCAAGGACGCTTCATTTATAAGGTTGTTAGGATTTTAGGTATGTTTTGATTAGGTCGTTTAAGATCGGAGAAATAGTGACGTCCTAGCTGGTGTTCTTGTTTGTTTGATGATTGATTTTCTTGTAACTGATAAATGATTTGCTTCTTTCCCATCCTGTGAATGGTTGTGATCACTCCCCTTCAAAGGGGCCAACGGTTTTACTGAATAGACAATGGTCTGGTCTGGTCTGGTCTCCTGCTCCCCAGTCCGCTCGCTAGCTGATTTTGTCACTCACCAACAGTCTCTAAGATGTAAGCGGTATCACGGCCAAAGGTCTCCATTTTCCCCAGAAGATGTGGCTGGTACACACATGGATTGCATGCAGCATGTACAGGCGACCAGTGGCTGTTGTCGTTGATAGCGGCAAAACGAAGAAACTCAGCGAACGTGATGTCATCTGGACACTGAAAGTAATTGGACAGGTTAAAAGACCAGTTAGCTGACCATTGTCTTTCATTCAGTTTATTTCTATTATAATATAATATAATATGAATTAAGCTTGACTAGAAAGAGACGAGTTGGTTACCTGTTACCTTTCATTGGCTATATCTTCATCATAAATGGTTCCAAGTCAAAGTGTACCAGACAAAGGCCAATGTAGGCTGACCAGTGACTCCCATTCAGTGTGCTTTCAACATGCAGAAATCTGAATTGAAGTGGTCTATCTTCGTCTTCCATTCACTTTGAATAGGTAAGTAAATAAAAACAAAAAGGAAACTTAACCAAAGCGGGCAGATAGGGCATGGGAGGTGGGTCACAATGAGTGCAAAGGTTGAAGGTAGGTCACAATGAGTGCAAAGGTTGAAGGGTAGTCCTGTCTTCTTACCAGGAAGACAACCATACAAACCTTAACACAACACACACACACACACACACACACACACACACACACACACACACACACACACACACACACACACACGCGCGCGCACATACACACACACGCGCGCGCGCACTCATGCACACACACACACACACACACACACACACACACACACACACACACACACACACACACACACACCACGCATACATACACGCGCATCACACGCAGGCTCCCCCCCCCCCCCCCAACACACACACACACACACACACACACACACACACACACACACACACACACACACACACACACACACACACACACACACACACGCACGCACACACCTTTGTTTTGTCCAGGATGTTAAAGGTCCGTGAATATTTTTCATTTTGGGTAAGCTGTTTCTCCAGCTCCGACTGCTGTCTCAGAGCTGTGGCTTCCTTGGCCGGTAGACTGTTCCGCAATTCCACGATCCTCGGAGCGCGACGATTCCAAGAATCGGGCAATACACACTTGTCCACATACCTGGAGAATAAAAGAAGATGGGTATGCTAGCCCAACATCATGCACTTGTCAAGTAACTGGAGAATAAAAGAAGATGGGTATGCTAGCCCAACATCATGCACTTGTCAAGGAACTGGAGAATAAAAGAAGATGGGTATGCTAGCCCAACATCATGCACTTGTCAAGTAACTGGAGAATAAAAGAAGATGGGTATGCTAGCCCAACATCATGTACTTGTCACGTAACTGGAGTGTAAATCAAGATGGCCATGCCAGCCTCATATGTTGCATATGTCAGCGTACCTGGAGAGTACTATAAGATGGGCATACCAGCCCAGTATGTTGTATATCTCCAACGTACCTGGAGAATACAAGATAGGCATGCCAGCCCGATATGTTGTACATGTCCCCATACCTGAAGTGTAAAACAAGATGGGCATACCAGCCCAATATGTTGTGTATCTCCAACGTACCTGGAGAAAACAAGATAAGCATGCCAGTCCGATATGTTATACTTGTCAACTTTCGTGGAGTGTCAGACAAGATAGCCATGCCAGCCCAATATGTTGTACATGTCCACATACCTGAAGTGTAAAACAAGATGGCCATGCCAGCCCAGTATGTTGTGCATGTCCACATACCTGAAGTGTAAAACCAGATGGCCATGCCAGCCCAGTATGTTATACATGTCCACATACCTGAAGTGTAAAACAAGATGGCCATGCCAGCCCAATATGTTGTAAATGTTCATGTACCTTGGAATGTAAACCAAGATGGGTATGTACACCCAATGGCTGAGTATGTCCATGTACCTGTAGTGTAAAACAAGATCGGCATTTCAGCCCAGTAGTTGAATGTGCCCATGCACCTGGAGTGTAAAACAAGATGCGCATGCCTGCCCAGTATGGTGCACCCATCCACATACCTAAAGCATGGAACAAGGAAGACATGCATGCCCAATATGCTGTACTTGTCAACTAGCTCATGGTCTAAAACAACATGAGCAGTCAAACCCAACACATTGTTCTCGTTCACGTGCCTTAAGTAAAAAAAAAGATGGATTTGCCAACCTAGTATGGCTCTTCCTGTTTGTTTCCATTTGACATCAAACGCACGGGAGGGAGAGAGAGAGAGAGAGAGAGAGAGAGAGAGAGAGAGAGAGAGAGAGAGAGAGAGAGAGAGAGAGAGAGAGAGAGAGAAAGAGACAGACAGACAGACAGGCAGACAGATAGACAGACAGGCAGACAGACAATAATTGTATCTCAAGTAGTAGATCATGGTCCTTGTGAATGGTCGACAAACAGATATGAAGCAGAAAAAAAAAGAATATAATTGATGTCTTTAAAGAACAGAGCGTTTTCAAGCATCTGCAACGTACAATTTCTATATCAGATAGAGCTTAAAGGTTTACAACAGAAAAAAAGACTTAAGAAGGCTTGGTCACCAATTCACTTGGCGCGTGTGGTCTTGATGTACATGTTGAGAATTGTTTGTTTCTAGCGGTCTGCTTTGTCACACACAACTGCCCTGCCCCTGTTCACTTTAATCGACTGTCCTCTGGATTCTCTCCACACTTTTTTCCTTCATCGTCTGTATCAAGTTTGCTCTCCCCTTTGGCTTTGATCACCTCTTAATTCCTGTTGATTTCAATCCCTGCCTGTGGGTGCATAGTGTCTCGTTATTGTCCAGATCTGTGCGTTTTTCTTTGCCACATCCACTGCCTTCCGAACTTTGTATTTTATGCCAGCCTCCAGCTTGGGCTCGCAACAATATCTCTCGGGTCCTCAAACATGGGTACTGATCTTGCTTTTTCCCGCTTTGTACAGTTCAGTGATGGGTTTCTTCAGCATTCTCAGGTTTGCTTGTCAAGAGTGTAGCACCATGTCAGTGTCACCAAATGGGACACAGACTGCTGCTTTGTTTCATTGTTGATTTGGGCCTTCATCGAGTCCTCTCTGCTGGATTTTTTTTTTTACGAGAACAAGAATACTGATAGTTATAGTAGTAATGATGACGATGTCAGTGAAGAATTATTGATGATATTATGCTGCAGCTACTGTTGTTGCTGCTGCTGCTGCTGCTGCTGCTGCTGCTGCTGCTGCTGCTGCTGCTGCTGCTGCTGCGGTTGCTGCTGCTGCTGTTGCTGCTGCTGCTGTTGCTGCTGCAGCAGCTTGAACGTCATCAGTGACTGAAGCGACACGTTGCTGCTGCTATTACGACTATTACTACTGCTGCTGCTACTACTACAACTGCAACTACTACCACAGCTGTAGTTGCTGCTGCTGCCGTTGTTGTTATGGCTCCTGCCACTGCTGCTGCTGCTGTGGCTGCCGCTGCTGCTGCTGCTGCTGCGACTACTACTACTACAATTCAGTGACAACACATGGCTATATACGATTTCTTGTACCACCTCAACTGTAAGTACTACAGCTACATGTACTACGCTCTGGTGGCTGAGATAGTCAATGGCAGCATGTGATAATCCTGCTGCTGCTGCTGCTGCTGCTACTACTACCACCACCACCACTACTACTACTACTACTACTACTACTACTACTGCTACTACTACTTCTACTACTACTACTGCTGCTGCTGCTGCTGCTGCTATTGCTGCTGCTGCTGCTCGTACTACTACTACTACTACTACTACTACTACTACTACTACTACTACTACTACTACTACTACTACTACTACAATGCCTCGTTCATCCCTCTTCTCTGGCTGAGTCATTCAGTATCAGCAGTGAACTCTCTGTACTCACGCACTCCACAGACGACTCCAAGGATCCCGGCTGAAGAGGACCCTGCGCACATGGGAGAGTTCCTGTCGCAGCAGTGTCTCTACTGATGCCGTGCTTCCCCCACCTATTAAGTGAGTGTGCACGTGTCTGCGGTCTATGTCCATCGGCGAGACTTTCTGCGCCTTGGCCTGCCCCCTCCCGGTCCTGTCGTAGAGGAAGAAGAAGACCCGTTTCCAGAACGTGACCCCCACCTGCCCAACGCACGTGCGCTTCGTCACTCATCGTGGGTAGCATTGAGACCCGGTGTAACGAAAAGTTTTAACTCCCCGAATGGTTTAACTCCCAGGGAGTTAAACTGTTCATTTGTAAATTTTAACTCCCTGAGAGTTAAACTGGAATATAAAAAAAAAACTAACTCCCTCTGTGTTTCAGTTTGACTCCAGGGGAGTTATTCTCACATACCACCAGAATGACTCCCACCCACCACCCACCACCCACTCCCCGCAAATGTCTGTGTGTGTGTGTGTGTGTGTGTGTGTGTGTGTGTTTTCTTACACTAACTTGCCAGATCAAGACTTGTCAGGTAGAATTGTTTCCTTCGATATTATTGGTTTCTGTGAATTAGTCACGTGTCCTGAATTTTATTGAAAAATGTGTGTTTTTCTGATTGGCTGGCCGACTTTCATTTTTAGCTTGGCACACGCACACCGCCACACCTGTGACGAGTCACTTGACAACTTCATCAGAACGGTCCCAAGCAGCCACCCTCTTGTACAAATTGTACAAAAACAGGCACCCCCCCCCCCCCTTCTCTATCCCCTCTGTCTCACACACAAATGTCTAATCTATGCCGACCCTTTTTCTCCTTCCTTCTCTCCCAGATGTAACGAGTCAATACAAACAATTTTACGTCGCGACTACTCGTCATTCTCTCCCCATCTTCCTTACCCTCTCACCCCCCCCCCCCAATCACTCCCTAATTTGGCGGCATGACACAATGAAAAATTGAAAATTTTCCATTTCTACACCATTTGAGTGTAATGGCCTACACTTATGGGTGACTGTTTGATAGTCGCATAGATTCCATGAGAGAGAGAGAGAGAGAGAGAGAGAGAGAGAGAGAGAGAGAGAGAGAGAGAGAGAGAGAGAGAGAGAGAGAGAGAGAGAGATAGAGAGAGAGAACGCCAAAGACTAAAGGTACAGTATTTCTACCAAAGGCATCAAGCCATTAATTCATGTATATACAGACTTTACATACGGATTATGTACAAAAAGGCAGTGTAAAATATCAAGGACATGCATAGATGAGCACATGAATATGTACACGGACATTTCCTTTCCCTATGATGATGATGATCATGAACATTAAATCCCCTTCTCCATTCTCTTACCGAAAGACACCTGGGATTAGGTGGGTGGGAGTCATCTTAGTCGTGATCAGATTAACTCCCCCTCTGTTACAAAGTTACTCCCTGGGAGTCAGAAAACACGTGTACACATTAACTCCCAGGGGCGTTATTCTAAACTGTGAAAAACTGACTCCCCTTAGTGGGCAGGGAGTTAAACTTTTACACGCCTGGATTAACTCCGGGAGTTAATCTGTACTGACTCCCAGGGGGGTCATTCTGTTACAGGGTGGGAGTTAAGTCTGATATATGTACAAAATGACTCCCCCCTTAATGTTTCAAGAACATGTTGAGACTTGTACAAACAAGATTTTAGAACATTTTGAAGTTTTACTGAGTGGAGTTATTTTGGCACAGGGTGGGAGTCATTCTAGTTTAACTCCCAGGGAGTTAAAATTTACATATGAACAGTTTAACTCCCTGGGAGTTAAACCATTCGGGGAGTTAAAACTTTTCGTTACACCGGTAACAGTCAGGCTGGTGGGTTTTCACTCTTTACCCGCTACATTTTCTGGGCAAATTGGAGCGTTAGCATAACTGAACTTGAAAACAATAAATGAAAATTAGCCATCCCTGGCGTAGGATGTTCGAGAGTGTAAATCTGTAAAACATGTGTCAGGTTTTTTTGCTTGTTTGTTTTCACACACACACACACACACACACACACACACACACACACACACACATACACATATATATATATATATATATATATATATATATATATATATATAATATATATATATATATATATATATATATATATATAGTTTTTGATTGATTCAGATTTCCATAATTTTCAGGCGCCGCTCCACCGAGGAATCCGTTCAAGCAGACAATGCTCACAATAGTCAACACACTTAAAGGAAATCATAAAACTTGAACTGTGCTGCATTCTAACATTTATTTTTCATAAATTTCCGCCCTGTTTTGGGGTTTCATTAGACTATTGTAATCCCAAACTAGAAAGGTATAACGAATATCCAGTTTTTGTCCATTGAAAACAATTGACTAAGGTAAAAACTAGGAACACACAAAAGCATGCAAAAAGCCTGGTACAGACACACACACACACACACACACACACACACACACA
Organism: Conus ventricosus; assembly: GCA_018398815.1. Lineage (NCBI taxonomy): Eukaryota > Metazoa > Mollusca > Gastropoda > Neogastropoda > Conidae > Conus > Conus ventricosus. The sequence continues at coordinate 14,616,278 of CM031626.1, forward strand.
CACACACACACACACACACACACACACACACACACTCACACACACACACACACACACACACACACACACACACACACACACACACACACACAGCAAAACAGAGAGAGAGAGAGAGAGAGAGAGAGAGAGAGAGAGAGAGAGAGAGAGAGAGAGAGAGAGAGAAACGAGAGAGAGACAGAGACAGAGAGAGAGAGCGATTCCATGCAGTGATGCTTGTTTAAGGCTTACAGTCACTGTTTGCTGTCCTCAACATATTGTCAAGCCCGTTTACGAGACAGACGCAAACACACACTACTAGCGAACACAGTTTGCTTTGCGTGTTTCATGCGTTTTGTTTTGTTTTGTTTTGTTTTGTTTTGTTTCTTCTGTGACTGTAACATGCATAGTTTTTACATAAACACGAAGAAATTTCGGTTTGCATGTTTCATGCTTTTATATGATGTGTTAGAAACATGCTTTGGTTTTACACGACACACACGCGCGCGCACGCGCTCGCCACACACACACACACACACACACACACACACACACACACACACACACACACACACACACTCAGAGAGAGAGAGAGAGAGAGAGAGAGAGAGAGAGAGAGAGAGAGAGAGAGAGAGAGAGAGAGAGAGAGAGACTCTTGACTCTTGACTCTTGACGCGCGCTTTCACGCCGCGCCATTTATTGTGAGGCCCTCGGCCCGTCCACAGGAGTACGCAACATACATTTCAACATGACAAAAACGTTTGATTGAAACGTTGATTGTAACATAATTTGTTTTCTGATTAGAGTTTCTGTTCTTCCTATAAGTATTACTATTACATACGGGTTTCTCTGGTTTTTAAGGCATAGAAAATGTACATTGCAATATCTCTTATGGTTTCGGTGTTATCGTTTTGTAGCAGACTTTCCAATGTGATTGCGTTTCTGTTACTAAAGTGTTTGAAAATGTATTTTGTTCGTAATTGCCTGTAATTTGGACACCACATTAAGAAGTGCATTTCTGTTTCTACTGTTGGGCAGAAGGGGCATGTTGTTATAGCTTCATTGTCTATGTATTTTTTATTGCCATGCAGTTCGTTTATTCCTAATCGTAGTCTTGTCAACGCTTTTCTGAACTTTGCGATTGTGATTGCGCGAAAGTATTCTTCAGTTTGGTGTATAGTTTTAAACGTATTATATGTAGTAAATCGTTCACTGTTCGCTATTTTGTTATGCCAGTTCTGTTTGTAACAATCTATGATTCTTTGTTTTAGTGTTATGATAAATGTTTGCTCGTTTCCTACGCCTTCGTTCAGCCAAACTTCAGAGAAGCCATATGTATCCAAGCAACGTTTAATTTCCAGTGCCCAGTTCTGTGGTTTGTCAATTTCTATTTTTTCTCTTTCATATGCCTGTCTAGGTATCCTGTCTGGAGTCATCTTCATTAATTTGAACCAATATCTGATTGCTTTTATTGAACTATCTATACTCATCGGATATCTTCCTAGTTCACCGTATACTAAGTTGTTTGGCGTTTTCTTCCCCACCCCCATGTATCTTTTACATGCGAATGAGAGCGTAATACACATGTAGTCTCACATATTAGCTTACGGCGGTTTATTTAGATGCAAAGGGTATGGCGCAGCAACAGATGTTTATGATCGATCGAGACGCCTGAGCACACATGGCTTGGCGTAATGCGACCCCCACCACCACCACCCCGCCCCCCCCGCCCCCCCCCCCCCCCCCCCCCCACACACACACACACCACCTCTCTGCATTTTCACCGATGCGTGCTTTCCTGAAGGATCGATGTGCAACTCAAGAACAGCAAGGCTGGCAGCCCACGTGTTTTGGGTT
>CM031626.1:14628110-14629479 GCA_018398815.1 Conus ventricosus
TCTGACACAATGGACATCGCAAAAACATTACAAGAAATCAAAGACACGCTCCAAGCAACAAAGCAAAGTTTTCAAGAAGATATCAAAGCGCTGCGAGATGAACTAGGTGAGTTTCGGACTTCAATGCTAAATAGAATTGAGAGAGTGGAAGGCGATGTTTACGATGTCCGCAGTGAGCAAGATAGAGTCAGTTCCGAAGTTACCGACTTGAAAGATGAGATTGATGAATTGAAAGATGAGTTAGCGTTGAAGACTAAAGAAATTGCTGCGATGAAAAAAGAAAAAAACGACAGCGAACAGCACGGACGAAGTTGGAACGTGAGGCTGTATGGCATTCCAGAAAGCGACGGCGAAACGGCGGAGAACTGCGTGACCAAGTGCCTGAGCGTGTTTCAAACCAAGTTGGGCGTGTCCTCCCTCTCCCCTCATGACGTGGACCTGGCGCACCGGGTGGGTCAGAAGGTGGCAGGGGGCAAGGCGCGGCCCATCATCCTCCGGTTCCTATCCAGACGGCAACGAGGGCTGGTGCTGTCCGCCAGGCGCAAACTGAAGGGATCGGGGATCTCTATCAGTGAGGACCTCACTCAGCTCAATTATCAGCTGCTAAAGAAGGTAACCGACCACTCGGCAACAAAATCAGCTTGGACTTCCAACGGCAAAGTTTTGGCAAAACTGAACAGCGATAAAATCATCAAGGTAGATATTGGTGATAATATTGACAGACTCCTCCAGAAAGAGCTAAAGAAAAATTGATTAGTGATGATTTCAGTGAGAATACCTCCCCCCCCCCCCTTTCCCATGAGTATCAAATAGAAAAGCTTTAGGCAAAACTGAGTAGGCAAGATCATTAATGTTGGACTTGACTGCTGATCACCGTCGGAGTAAGACGTGTTTTGTCGGCGCTCCGCACGAAATGGCGTGAGTGCACTTCTCCGGACTTCGCACAGCGGAGAGAAAAGATGTGCCACGGTTCAGCTACACGGGAATCCGAGTGAAAGATATCCACTGCAGCGTTTTTTGACACTGAATGGAAGAACAAGAAGAAGAACAAGAAGAAGAACTTTTCTTAACAAAGAGAAATATTCATTCAGTCACGTCAAAAACGGAGAGACGACTGTTTCACCAGTAACATAGTGTGCGGAACGTGTATTTGCGAACTCCCGCCAACGGTAACGTCGTTCGCTCGGTGATCGTGTTCAAATTAGTCACTCCTTCATTACTATGGGCCCCAAAAAGGCAACATCTGGAGACCGAACCAGAACAAAAAACCAACAATGTGTCAAGTCAAGTAAGTGAAAGCCCTACTACAGGAAAGCCGATTCACCCTCGACAGAAGAGGAACATGTTCATGAGAAAGTGGTAGTAGGAA
>CM031626.1:14637540-14640040 GCA_018398815.1 Conus ventricosus
TGACTATCACACAAACAAGCAACTTGGAAAACTGTCGGTTTGTTACAGAGATGACGCTCGTCATAAACATACAAGAACTCTTGAAAACAAGAAAAAGAATAGTAAAACTTCACCACATAAAACACAAGAACAAACATAAAAGTAGTGAATTACCTAGACATAACATTAGACCTCAATGACCATGTGTACAAACCATACAAAAAACCCAATGACATACCACTCTACGTAAATATCAAAAGCAACCACCCACCATCTATACTAAAAACAATACCCAATGGTATAAACAAGACAGTATCCAACCTGTCATGCAATGAAAATGTATTCGATAATGCAGCAACAGAATACCAAGAAGCATTACAAAAAAGTGGTTACAATTACAAACTACAATGCAGCCCAAACAATATCACGAACAGAAATAAGAAAAACAGGAAAAGGAAGATCATATGGTATAACCCCCCATACAATGGACAAGTAAAAACAAACGTAGGAAAAGAATTCTTAAAAATCTTGGCAACATCATTCCCAAAAGAACACAAACTGTTCAAAATATTCAACAAAAACACCATTAAACTATCATACTCATGTATGCCCAACCTTAAAAACATAATTGACTCATCTAACAAAATGAAAAGCAACACAAAAGAGAAGGGTGCCGAAAGGACATCTTGCAACTGCACTGAAAAAGAACAGTGCCCCCTAAGCAACAAATGCCGTCACTGCAATATTGTATACCAAGCTACGGTAGCATCAGAAAATGAAAAAGAAGCATATTTAGGGATTACTGAAAACACTTTCAAAACCAGATACGCAAACCATAAACAGTCATTCAAAAAGAAAAATACACCATTAACAGAGCTGAGTAAATACATTTGGAGACTCAAAGATACAAAAATAGACTACAGCATACCATGGAAAATCATAAAAAGAGCAACACCATACAACAATATTTTTTTTTAATGCAATTTATGCTCCACAGAAAAAAATGGTTAATATTATGTAAACCACACCTAGCAACTTTGAACACAAAAGCAGAAAATAGTAAACGATTGCAGGCACAAATGGAAATCTTTGCTAGCGCACTCACCTGAACAGACCCCAATAAGAACCACAGACCACACGTGAAGCGACTCACACACGCAGAAATGGAATCAGGTCCCGCACGCTATAAAAGACCGATATCGTGCCCCAAAAGGATATCCTGACGAGAGCAAGAGGCTCGAAACAAGCTTGTTGATTTTAACACCTTGTGTGTGTGTGTGTGTGTGTGTGTGTGTGTGTGTGTGTGTGTGGAGAGAGAGAGAGAGAGAGAGAGAGAGAGAGAGAGAGAGAGAGAGAGAGAGAGAGAGAGAGAGAGAGAGAGAGAGAGAGCTTACTATAACATACCCACTTCTGTCTACAGCCTTCATTTTTTTTAATTTCAACAAGGATCTGGACTCATGGAAATTATTCTTTGTGAAGAAACCATTGTGCATTTCTTCATCAAACAGTAGAGGTTAAGCAAGAAAACGGTTGGGAATTGATATCGAATTCTTCTGTCATCATCCCTGCAAATGTGTTTAACTATTTGTAGGAATCGACTTTGACGAGGTGACAGGCCTGATAGGATCTCTAGCAGTGGTCTGGGCTATAAGCAACATGGTTCCATTTCATTTAAACAGACGACTGACCATGGATGAAAGAAGCTAGTGGTTTTCACCCTTGTTTGCTCACGTGACGCCGTGGGCCTACGGGCGTGTACTACGGACTCATCGTGTGAGTCATGTGCTAGCCCGCCATCTTCTGGATATGCCTCCAGGCCCCTCTTCTTGTTGCGGCAAGTCACGCCTCGCTTCCTAGTAAATCTCTGCTGCTTCAAGTATTTCAGCTATTGTCACGACATCCCTCTCCTTGAGGTGTATTGTGAGGCCCGGCCCACAACCGTCAAGTATCTGTTCCTTCATCATCAGTGTCTTGAGGCCTTCAAAATCATTGTCTACTCCACTAAGTTCTACCCACTTGTTGAAATAGTGATCCAGTCTAACCCCGAACTGTGTGTATGTCTCACCCTGCTCGATTTTCGCCTCGCGAAACTTATGCCTAAAACTTTCTTCAGTCAAATCATATGCCTTTAGTACTGCTTGTTTCACCTTGTCAAAATCCCTCTGATCAGCTTTGGGTAAGGTGGAAACAGTGTGTAACGCACGACCTGTCAAAAAGGCAGACATGTTTATTGCCCAGTCATCTTCGGGCCAGCCCTCGTGTTCGGCAACTGATTCAAACCGACTGATATAGGCATCGATCGAATCAGTTTCTTCTCTGAACAGTGGGAGTTTAAGTCTAGGTGCGCAACTTAGTCTACAAGCCTACTGACTCAGAACTGGTGTCTATTTCACTGCGATGTTCAGATTTTATTCTTTCTAACTCAATTTGTTTGGCTGAAATCTCTGATTCAGCTGCCCCTCTAGCCCTCGATGCAGCAGTTTCAAAGTCTAAGTCTCTCGGCCTCAGCATCTGAGTTTCT
>CM031626.1:14645040-14665040 GCA_018398815.1 Conus ventricosus
TTTGAAATTTTGTTTAACAAAAAAAAAAAAGGAACAAAGGAGACAAAAACCACAACAACACGGGACAACCAAAATCGGGTGTAAAGAAAACCCAAAAAAATTTGATTTAAATTAAAAAGGGTAAAATAAATAGACTGACAAACAAATGGGAAAAAAGGAAAAAAAACCTCATATAAATTTAAAATTTATGTACATAAAGAAAGGGTTAGGGAATTTAAAAACATGAAAACAGTTCTTTAGAAATTTTAAAAAAACCCGGTAAAATGGATGTTCCCAGTAACCCCTACTCGGTAAAAAAAATGTATTCATGCTTTGGAAAAAAAGACGTGAAAAGTAAAAAGGAAGATCAGTACGATACAAAATAGAAGATGGAATAAAATAGATGGACAACAAGGGTTTAGTCAACAGACAAGAAAACCCAAACAAAAAAAAAAAAAAAAGAAAAGGGGTTTTTGGGTCAAAAAGCAACTAAAAAATTTTTAAATTGAAAACGTAGTACATTATCTCCCAAGTACATATACAAAAAAAACAAAAAAAAAAAAAAAGAATAAAATAAAAAAAAATTTCAGCCACATAAGACTTCACAAAAATCCTGGGCAAAACAACAAAAAATTTAAATCAATTACTCTAGTACTTTTTAATTTGCATGTTCCCTAATGCACATTTACACATTAATGCATAAGACACGTGTTTCAAATTTTTTTAACTAAAACACTTTTTATTAGCCCAAAGACTCAAAGGGCGAGCATTTGGCACGAAAAACCCCATGTGGTCATGGGAACCAAATTTACATTTGTTTTAAATTTCTGTGTCTGTCGTTCATTTTTTTTCTGGGAAAACTGCAACCTGAAGGAACACCCCCCCCCTTTCCCTTTAACTTAAAACGTCCAAAATATTGCTTTTGGCTACTTTGTGGGGAAACCCCCTTTTTAAAAAATTTTACACGTACATAATATTGCTCTGCAACAGGGGGAGAAAAGCCTTCTAACTTACACTTACACAGTTTTCTCTGCAACTTGTGGAAAAAGCCTTCAAACTTAACACTTACATCAATAATTGCCCTGCAACTTGGGGGAGACAGCCTTCTAACTTACACTTACCAAATTGTTTCTGCTACTTTGGGAGACAGCCTTCTAACTTACACTTACATCAATATTGCTCTGCTATTTTGGGGAAAAACAACCTTCAAACTTACCCCTTACATCAATATTGCTCTGTTTACTGTGGGAGACACCCTTTTCTAAATTCACCCCTCAATATTGCTCGGGGCTACTTGGGGGGAAAAACCCTTCAAACTCACGTACATCAAAAATTGCTCGCAAATTTAATAAAAATAACGAATACTTAAAAAGGGCCCCCAAATTCCCCGGCAAGGGGGGCCAAGCTCTAACCCGCTTTAAAACCCAACACAACCGTTAACAACGGCTGCCTCCCTTTGGGTATTGGCCCGACTGAAGATTCTCCCCAAGTTTTGGCTTTTTCCAATTAAAGTCGTTTTCCCCGTTCATCCAGCATATCGGTTTCAAAAATCGACCCACTCATTTTCTTTATTTCCTTCATTCTTTCCTTTTCCCTAAACGCGGGTGCATGCAATGTGAAAAGGCCCCCCCAAAACCCCAACCCCAAACGGGCCAAACCTTCCGAAAGTTGGTGATGGGATTTTACGTGTGTGAAAGATGTTGCATCCCTTTCACAAACAAACCCCTGGGGTTTAAAAGTCCCTTTCCCGAAGGACTGTAAGGGAAAAGGAGTCAGAACCAATGTTAACTTCCAGGGAAAAAATCCCCCGTACCGAAACCCCCCGGGCGGGGTTCAAACCCGCAACCCCGGGATCCCCAAGAAACAAAGTCAGGCGCCAAACCAACTAAAGCTTTTCCGGCTCAGGGAGACAGCCTCTAACTTACATTTAACATCAAAAATTCTCGGGCTACTTTGGGAGACACCTTCTAACTTACACTTAAAATCAAATTTTTCCGGGCTACTTGGGGGAGACGGGCCTTCAAAATTACCTAAAAACCAATATTGCTTTGGGCTACTTGTGGAGAAACCTTCTAACTTCCCCCTTACATAAATGTTGCCCCTGCTACTTGTGGGAGAAAACCCCTTCAAAAACATACACTCACAACAATATTCCCTCTGCACTTGTAGGAGACACCCCCCCCAAAACTTACCCTTACATAAATTTTTACTGCTATTTTGGGGGAGCCCGCCACTAACTTAAATTACATCAATATTGCAATGCTACTTGAAGGGACAGCTCTTTTCTTACACTTACACAAAATGCTCTGCAACTTTGGAGACACCCTTTCAACTTACACGACACCCAATTTTGGCTCTGCTGCTTGTGGGAGACACCTTCAAACAAACACAAACCTCAATATTGCTCGGGCTACTTGGGGACACCACTAATTTACACTTACATAAAATTGGGCCCTCCAACTTTTTGGGGAGACAGCCTTCTAACTTACACTACATCAATATTGCCTCAAATGGAACTAATGTTTAAAACAAAGTGTAATCGAGGGGCGATTGTTACATCTAAACCCGGGACGAAAGTGGGGCCCTTTAAAACATATATGTAGTAAAAAGGGGGCTTTTCTCTTTCACTAAATCAGCAAAGTAACCCAAAACCATTTAATATAATTAGTTTCTAAAACTTTATCATCAGTGGGTTTCCCTTGACATTTTCCCATACACTGCATTTATCATTATCAGTAACTCCTTTTTTTTTCAAAATGAAAAATTTTTCCAAAACAATTGGATTTTTTTCTCTGCTGAAACCTTTTAAAGGGTTTTAAACACGGGGCAGTCTTATTTTCCATAAAAAGAAGAAGAAAAAAAAAGGGTTCCCGCCCCAGGGCTTGTGAAAGTTTTTTGTCCTTTTGCCCCTTTACGAAGCTCAAAAGGTGATGTTTTTTTTTATTTTATTTTTTTTTTTTTTTTTTAAGCCCCAATTTAAATTTTTCCGCCTCAAACCCAAATCTTTGGGACGTTTTGCAAGACTATGATTGCCGTACACAGCCCTTAATGTTTAACGATGGGTGTTTTAGCGAAAGCTGTTGAGTTTTGGCCCTCACTGAGCTGGATGAGTGCAAAAGACAGAAAGGGCCCGGGTCCCTTTTTTTTTTTCCTTCTTACGTTAAGAAAAAAGTAAACTGTGCCAGAAAAACCAAAACGAAGGGAAAGTGAAAATTTTTCTGTCTTTAGAACTTTTCGTCCGTTTTGACAGGCGGGCGTTTCCCCACTATGCTAACGAATTGTAAATGAAGGGGCCAAAAGAACAAAAACCCAAAGAAAGCATTTTTGCTTTTGGGTTTTTAAACATTTCTATTTTTTTTTTTGGGTCTCCGTTACACTAAATAGCTGAATATCTTTAGAAAACAACAACGTGAAAATTTTCCCTCTCTCTCTCTCACTCTCTCTCCCCCTCCCTCTCTAACTCCCCCGGTCCCCCCCCTTCCCCTCTCCCCTTCTCTCTCTCTCTCTCCTGTGTGTGTGTGTGTTTGTGTTGGTGTGTGTGTGTGTGTTTTTTGGGGGTTTTGTGTGGGTGTGTCAAATGAGATAAAAAAACCTTACGAATAGCAGCAGAAAAAAAAAAAAAAACCCTTTAAAAGAAATGTCCCAAACCAACACTCCCAAAAAAAAAAGGCTAACTGGATATGGCCCCTTTCCCAAAAGGGCCCGGGTTTTGAGACATATTAAAAATTTTCATACAGCCCAATCGAAAAAAACCGTCAGAAATTTTGAGCAAAATGGGGTAGAAGAACGTGGAAAGTTAACAAAAATCTCTTGGGAGTCAGAACAAGTCAAAATACGTTTAATTTATAAAAATCCATCCCCAGGCGATATTCGTTGGGGCTACGAAGAATGTAAAACAAAGATGGGCAAAAAAAAGAAGAGACTACAGTTGAAAATTTAACCGAAAGCAAAGTGACCCATCCTATTTTGGGGCGGGAGACCCCCGGAAAAAAAGACCCGGATTTCTTTAAAATCAAACCCCTTTAGGGGGTCCGCAAAAGGCTCAAAAGGGGAAAAAGAATTGTATGGGCAGGCCTCCTCGGACCTGCTTCAATTTGGGTTTAAAACCCGAGGAAGGACCCGGCCCTGGAAACCCAAAAACCAAAAGGGTTCAGTACAAGCATTTGCCTTTAGAAAAGGGAAACTATAAAATGTGTGAAAAAAATGTGTATGGTTTTGTGTGCGCGAGTGGGGGGGGGGGGGGGGTCCGGGTTTTTAAAAGTGAAGGGTTTAATAAATTTTAGGGAAAAGGATCCCAAAAAGGTGTGCGTGTGGGTTTTGTGTGTGTGTGTGGTGTTGGGGTTTTGTGTGTGGGGTGCGTGCGTGTGTGTGTGTTGGGGTTAGTGTGGTGTGTGTGTGGGGTGTGTGTGGTGTGTGTGTGTGTTTTGGGGTTGTGTGTGGTTTTGTGTCTGTTTGTTTCTGTGTGGGGGGAGAGGGGGAGGGGGAAAAAATAGGGGGAATGACCGAGGAGAGGGAAAGAGAGAGGGGAAAAAGAGGGGGAAAGAGGGGGATGGGGTTTAAAAGAGAGAGAGAGAGGGGAGAAGAAAAGAGAGAGAGAGAGAGAAGAGAGGAGAGGGGAGAAGGGGAGAAGAGAGAGAAGAGAAGAGAAAAATATTTTAAGGGAAGACTATGGGCCGATTTTCAGCTTTCAAATCATTAAAAAGTGGGTTTTCCCCGGCCCTTTTTCTTCTTCTTTCTTCTTTCTTCTTCTTTTCTTCTTCTTCTTCTTTCTTCTTTCTTTCCCCTTCTTTCTTCTTCTTTTTCTTCACTACAAAAAATACTTTTTTCTTTTTTATCTTCTTTTTCCTTCTTCTTCTTCTTCTTTTTTCTTCTGTCTCTCTCCCCCCTTTTTTCCTTTCCCCCCCCCCCCTTCCTTTTTCTTTTTTTCCCCCCCTTTTTGCCTTTTCCCCCTTTTTTTTTCCTTTTTGGTCTTGTTCGCCTTCTTCTTTTTCTTCTTTTTTCTTCTTCTTTTTCTTTCTTCTTCTTTTTTCTTCTTCTTCCTTTTTTTCTTCTTCCCCCTCCCCCCTCCTCCTTCCCTCATCCCCCCGTTTTCCCCTTTTCCTTCTCCTCCTCCTCCTCCTCCTCCCCTCCCCTCCTCCCTTTATCATCATCCCTCATTCCCAACATCATCATCATCATCCACAACATCACAACTTTCCCTCATTCCCTCATCTTCTTCTTCCCTTTTTCTTCTTTTTCTTCTTCTTCATTTTTCCCTTTTTCCCTCCTCCTCTTTCCTCCCCTCCTCCCCCCTCCCCTTTCCTCCTTCAAATTCTTCTTCTTCTTTTTTCTTCTTTTTTTTCTTTCTTCTCCCTTTTTCTTCTTCCCTTTTTATTCTTTTTCCTTTTTTCTTCTTCTTCTTCTTCTTTCCCTTTTTCTCCCCCCCCCTCTCCTTTCCCCCCCCCTCTTTTCCCCCCTCCTCCTCCCCCCCTTTTTCCCCCCTACTCCACTTTCCCCCCCCCCCCCCCCCCCTTCTTTCTTCTTTTTTCCTCCCTTTTTCCCCCTTTTTCCCTTTTTTTTTCCTGTTGGGCCCTTTTTCCCTCCCTTTGGCCTTTTTCTTCTTTTTCTTCTTCCCTTTTTCTTCTTTTTTCTTTTTTCCTTCTTCTTCTTTTTTCTTCTTCTTCTTCCTCCTCCCCTCCTCCTCCCCCCCCCCCTCCTCCTCCCCTGTTCCTTTTCCTCCTCCTCCTCCTCCATCCCCTCCCCCCTCCTCTTCCTTTATCCTCATCCCATCATCATCATCATCATCATCATCAACATCAACATCATCATCATCATCAACTTCTTCTTCTTCTTCTTCTTTCTTCTTCTTTTTCTTCTTCTTCTTCTTGTTTTTTCTTTTTCTTCTTCTTCCTTTTTTCTCCTCCTCCTTTCCCTTTTCCTCCTCCCCTCCTCCTTTCCCCCTCCCTCCCCTCCTTCCCTTTTTCTTCTACTTCTTTTCTTCTTTCTTCTTCTTCTTCCCTTTTCTTTTCCCCTCTCGTCTTTCCCCCCCCCTCTTTCCCCCCTCCTCCCTCCCCCTTTTCCCCCTACTCCCCTTTTCCCCTTTTTCCCCCCCCTCCCCCCCTTTTCCCCCCCCCCCCTCCCCTTTTTCCCCCCTCCCAAAATTTTTTTCTTTTTTGTTCCTTTTTTGCCTTGTTTTCGTTCTGATTGAAGTGTGTTTAAACTTTTTTTTTTTTTCTCATTTTTCGCTCCCCCTCCCCTTTTTCTTTTTTCCTTTTCCTTTTTGTTGTTTTTTGTTTGTTGTTTTTTTTGTTTTGTTCTTTAAACTTCTTCCCTTTTTCTTCTTCTTCTTCTTCTTTTCTTTCTTCTTCCCTTTTCTTCGCCCCTTTCCCCCTCCCTTCCCTTTTTTTCTTTTTTTCTTCTTCTTCTTTTTTTCTTCTTCTCTTTTTTTCTCTTCTTTCTTCTTCTTTTTCTTCCCTTTTTCCTACCATTACAAACATGATAAAAAATAGCTCATTTTTTCTTGCATTGAAACCATTTAAGCATTACAATAAGATCAAAGGAATGGGGGTATGTATGGGCATATGTAATTTTCCCTTCAAAATGTTTATATTTAAGATTGTAATTTTTAAAAACTTTTTTAAATTTTTTTAAACCAACCTAGCAAGAAGAATTTCACATTCAATTTTAACAAAATTTTTGAAAACGATTGGTAATATTTCCCCCAAATTTTTGGGTGAAAATCTTTTCATTTGTAAAAAATGGTCTAAAACATAGTAAACGTTATCTTATTGTTAAAATAACAAATCTGCCCGGATCTTTAGATATTCCCGAATCGAAAAAACATGTGAAAATTTCCCCCCAAAAACCCCCCACAATTTTCCCAAACCCTTTCCCCCTTTTCCCCCCCCCCTCCCCTTTCCCTTTCCCCCCAATTTCCCCTTTCCACCTCCCCCCCCCTTTTCCCCCCCTTTCCCCTTTTTCCCCCCCCCCCCTCCACCTTGTTCCCGCTACTTTTCCCTTAAAAACCCACTTTTCCCCCCCCTCCTTTTCCCTTTTTTCCCCCCCCCCCCTTTTCCCCCTCCATCCCCCCCCCCACCCCTTTTCCCCCCCCTCACTTCTGTACCCGTTCCCTTACACTCTCTGATTTCCTACCTTTTCCCCCCCTCTTTTGTGCAGCCCCTCCCCCCCCAGTTTCCCTTGCAAAAACCCTCCCCCTCATCTCCCCTTCCACCCCAACCCCCCCCTTTTTTAGGCCCTTCAAATGATTTTTTTCCTTTTGTTAAATTCCCCCCCCTTTTTTTTTACTCTCCCCAACCCTTTCCCAACCGCCCCCCCCCCCTTTTATTTTAAAGTTTTTTAACCCCCCCCTCCCCCCCGGGCCCCCCAGCAATATCCATATTTTTTTGGGGGGGTTTTTAAAATGTTAAATTTTACATCTTTTTTTGGGGGGGGGGGGGTTTTACCCCCTTTTTAAAAACCCCTATACCTTTTTTATCCATACCTTTTTTTTACTCTAGAAACTCAAATTGAATTCTTCATAAACCCCCCCCCCCCTCTTCCCACGACCAAAAAACCCCCCAACCCCCCACTTCCGCACCTGCCCCCCCCCCCCCCCCCTCCACCCCCCCCCCTCCGTCTTTTTCCCTCCTACTTAACCACCCACCCCACCCCACCCATCTATACTCTATCTTAACACTACTCCCTCCCATGCGCTCTATTCTGTCCTCATAATCTCTCTCTCTCTCTCTCTCTCTCTCTCTCTCTCTCTCTCTCTCTCTCTCTCCTCTCTCTCTCCTCTCTCCCCTCCCTACCCCCTTCACTATTTCATTATCTCCCGTTTCTCTTGCATCGTGTAAATGTGGCAGCTCAGGTTTTACACTGGAACTGCGGCCTGGTCACGGCCAGTACTGTGACTGCTCCGGTCAATAACCGTCTTAGTTGTACCAGCCGCCGTGGCGAAGTGGTTAGCGTCGCGGATTCCCAGTTTAGAGGTCGATTGTGCGATTCCTATCAGAGTCTACGTGCGATTTCTTTTTTTCTGCCCCGACTGCCTCTTACGAAGAGCTGAGTCTGCTACGGGCTCAGTTAGGAAGACCAGGACCATACAGTTGAGTTTCATCCACTAAATGAATGCGTCCCTGAGAGTGTTGCTCAAATTTCTCGAGCAACATTGCAGGTGTCTGTATCTCTTGGGCCTGGTTGACTCTGGGATATATTATGAATGTAAGCATAGAATACAGCCCTGTCATGCCATGGAAATCCGCAGCATCCTCTTTATCAACCTCATTCTCATTGATCAGCCTTAAAAAAAAAGTTTCACATGTTGTGCCACTTCATGTCCTACTCTCATGGTGATGTCAAAGTCCTCGTCATGGCTATGGCTTTGGTCTGATTCTGTCGGGGTCATCGGTATTGGCAAACTCATGGGGGCTTTCGTAGGACGGACGTGGCGGCGCCCTCCGGAGGTGAGCTTACTCACACCGGCTCCGTGACTCAGCGATTATCCTCGTGATTAGGGGACTTAGTAGGTGGTGTTCTGCGTATGATAGATCAGAACAGGCATCACTGAACACCGCCGAAGTGACTCGGCAGCAGTGCAGTGCCTCCTCCGCTGGGTTGCCTCTTGACGGCTCGACATTGACTGCTCCTTGTGGATTGTCAGTGCCGGTGCTTGCATCGCAGGCAAGATCCTGGCTAGAGTTCTACTCAACCGGCTCAACACACATCTTGAGCAAGGTCTCCTACATGAGAATCAGCGTGGCTTCCGGAAAGAACGTGGGACCATAGACATTGTGTTTGCTGCCGGACAGCTTCAAGAAAAGTGTCAGGAACAGAAGGTCGACCTGTACTCCACCTATGTTGATCTGAGCAAAGCCTTTGACACTGTCAGTAGGGAGGGGCTTTGGAGAATTGTGGCGAGGTACGGATGCCCCAGAAAGTTCACGACGGCACACTGGCCAGAGGCCAAGACAACGGCGAGACATCTAAACCGTTCCCAGTCTCTAACGGAGTGAAGCAGGGTTGTGTTCTTGCTCCCACCTTGTTCAGCCTCATGTTCTCGGCTATGTTGACTGACGCGCATTCATTGACTCGGAGATAGCATCGTCATCAAGTAGCGTACAGATGGACCAGTCTGCAATCTCAGGAGACTTCAAGCGAAAACCAAGGTCTCGACAGACACTGTCAATGACTTCCTCTTTGTGGACGACTGTGCCCTCAACGCTGTCTCGGAAGCCACAATGCAACACAGTGTTGACAAGTTCTCTGCTGCTTGCAACAAGTTTGGCTTGACAATCAATATGAAAAAGACTGAAGTGATGCACCAGCCAGCCCCGGGAAAGCCATACATTGAGCCAGTCATCATTATCACTGGACAGCGACTGAACGCAGGGGATAAGTTCACCTACCTAGGCAGCACTCTGCCAGAAACGTTGTCATCGACGATGAGGTGAATGCTTGGCTCGCCAAAGCTGGTGCCGCTTTTGGCAGACTCCACAAGAACGTATGGAACAGGAGAGGCATCACCCTAGAGACCAAGATCAATACCGGGCCATTGTTCTCACCACACTGCTCTATGGCTGTGAAACATGGACGGTTTACCAGCTTCACGCCAGGAAACTGAACTATTTCCACACCACCTGCCTCAGAAGACTCATGGGCATTACGTGGCAAGATAAGATTCCGGACACTTTAGTCCTCACTTGTGCTGGCCTGCCTAGCATCTGCTCCATCCTGATGCAGTCACAGCTTCGTTGGGCAGGTCATGTAGTTCGCATGACAGACCATCAGCTGCCAAAGAAACTATTGTTTGGCGAACCACAACAAGGAAAACGCTCTCACTGAGGCCAGATTAAACGTTTCAAAGACAGCCTCAAATCTTCCCTGAAGGCCTTCAACATCAGCCACACACCATGGGAGTAGACTGCCCGGGACAGAGATGGGTGGCGATCAGTTGTCCGTAAAGGTGCGGAGACCTGTGAAAGCAACACAACTGCTGCAGCTGAGCAGCGCAGGATGATCAGGAAGATCAGCGCCAACAGATCTCCAACTTCCACCACAATCCCCTGTCTATACTGCGACAGGTCTTTCCGGGCACAGATCGACCTGACCAGCCATCTACGCACTCCCCCCAATCCCAGAATGACTAGATGGTCTTCGTCGTCTCGACGGACAAAAAAAAAAAAAAAAAAAAAAAAAAAAAAAAGCTGCTGTGGGGCCGGGCCGGGCGTGTGGTGGTGGACGCAGGGAGAAAAATGAGCAGCGTGGGTGTGATACCTCTGAGGTGGCACAGAAGATGGGACCTCCCCACCCACCCACCCACCCGCTCCCAAAAGACCTATCCTATTGGTTCTCACTGTAACTGATCCAGTCCGAATCCGCCTGTTAGTCCACGCTGTGATTTGTTTAGTCCAAAAAATGTCCCATTCACTCATTCATCCTCACTGTTCGTCACTCTGAACCTGCTAGTTTGTAACTGTTCAGTTGGTCTGTGAGTGATCCTGCCCATAATGTCGTGTTCATCTTCACTGTCATTAACTCTCCTCCAGTCAGCCCTCACTGTAACTGTATCAGTCCACGACTGTCCTGTTGGTCTTCACTGTAACTGTACCAGTCCATGACTGTCCTGTTGATCTTCACTGTAATTGTTGCTGTCCATGACTGTCCTATCAGTCCTCATGATGACTGCCCTAACAGTCCTCAGGATCTACTTTTGTGCCTCCCTCCCCAAAGACTTGAGGATAATCTGGATTTTCTTCTTGGCCAACCTTGCCAACACACTCCGTTTTCGACCGGCGCCATTGTGTTCAGCCTGTGTGTCGCACGGGCAGGGACATTGCTGACTCACTTTCTCGCCAACGCTTACTCAACCCAGCCTCTACCACCCAACCTCTCCCTTCCCGTTACGGCATGTAACGACCCTCCACTGTCACACCCACCACCACCCTATCCTGTGGTGACCGACTTTACGTGTCACCACCCTCACCCTTTCTCTCGTCAAATCACTCGCCTGATCTACACACGGGACCAGCTGCTGGCTGGCAGGGAGCGACCTTCGCCCCTTGACCCTTCGCTCAACGTGACACTGCGGCGTCTCAGGATTGGCCGTGACCTTCCTCACTGTCGCACAGCACGGGGAGGGAGGAGGAAACGGAGGACGATACCTACAGTCGGTAACGTTGCCCATCTCTCTCACCACTCTCGCCACAACCACACTCGCTCAGTAAACTGTCGCAACTTGATTCAAGTGCCTATGGCTCCTCGGACGCAAACAACAATGAACATTTCGCTGACAGTTTTCAATGCCCAGTCACTTGGTAATGCCTGTAAAAAGAAACGATCTGCTGTAAATGACTTTATACTGTCCAATGATATCGACATTCTTTGCGTAACGGAAACGTGGTTCAATGAAAGCGGCAATGAACCAAAGCTACGTGACCTGGCCCCAGCTGGCTATACCACCAAGTCCTTCCCCCGCCCCACCACGACCTGCGGGGGCGGAATTGCCTTCGTCATCTCGGATAAGCTGCTCCCCTATTGCTCTTTTGCCTCTTCTTTTGATTTTCAGCATCGGACGTTTGAACTTGTTCATCTAAAACTGTCCCTACCTAGCGCTCCTGTCACTAACATTTTTGGGATTTACAGACCGGTATCCAGCAGAAAGAACAAACTTACGCCCAGCATGTATGTCAACAAACTTCCAGACTTTCTTGAATTTGTAAATGACCTTCCAGGAACATTGTTATTGATCAGTGACTTCAACTTCCATTTCAATAAGCCTACAGTTGGATACACGCCCGAGGTTTAGAAATTTTAGATACATTTGGACTCCAGCAGTCTGTGAATGAAATGACGAAAGAACAGGGTAAACATAGTAGACTGGGTAGTGTACAGAGACAGCGATCATCTTCTTAAATCCCAACCGTTGACAATAACCTAGCATCGGATCATTATGCTGTGAAGTGTGAATTAGATATCGTTAGGCCCGCCGTTCCAAAGACTTACAAGGAAGTTGGGAAAATTTCTGCTATCAATATAGAGGCTTTCAAATCTGATCTGAACGTGGCCATACTGAGCGAGCCATCAGCCTGTCAGCTGACCTCTGCCCTCCGTCCCCCACCTGATGAGCATGCTCCAGTGAGCAGGCACTTGATCACCGATCGCTCACTGTGTCAGTGGCACAACACAGTGGCTCCCGAGTTGTCGGAGGCCAAGCAGGAGACGAGGGGGGCAGAGAGGCGATGGCGCACCACGGGACTGACTGTGCACTGGGAAATATATCAAACTGCAAGAAATCATGCTACTGACATTGTTCATCAAGCAAACCTTTGTTCTATTCTTCAAAGATATTGGCCTGTAATACGGCCAAGCAACTATTTAATGTCACAAATAGTCTCCTAGGCAAAGTCAGCTACTCCCTCTTCCCACCATCTTCCAAACTCAAGAGCTCCCACAGAAATGCTTAGAGTTTTTCAAGGGCAAAATTGACACTATCCATGAAAAGCTAGATTCTACTGCACCTGTACATTCTCTAAATGACAAAGTTTACTGTGGACCTCCTTTGGCTTGTTTTAGCCCTGTTAGTCAAGACTATGTCAAAAAACGTTGTTTGCAATGCAGCCTAAATCATGTGAACTTGATGCCATTCCCACTAACTTGCTCTTTCAGTGCATTGATGACGTCCTACCCCATCTTACTCATGTTATCAATACCTCTTTGTCCTCTGGTCACGTTCCTGAAATCTTCTGGTCTGCAGTGGTACGTCCATTGATCAAGAAACCTTCTTTAGATAAAAATGTTTTTAAAGAATTATCGGCCTGTATCAAATTTGTCATTTCTATCAAAATTTTTGGGAGAAGATCGTTTTGGAACAAATTCTAGAACATCTCGAAAGAATCATCTTTTGAATTCTCATCAGTCTGCTTACAGAAAAGGGCCCATAGTTGTGAGACAGCACCCCTCCGTATAGTCAATGACCTCCTCTGGGGGCTTGACGAGGGAATATTTCCTTATTAGCGATGTTAGACCTCTCCACAGCATTTGACACGATCGATTATAATTTTTTTGTTCTCACAGCTCCCAAACTTCCTTTGGATTCAAAGACACAACTCTCGACTGGATTATCTCTTACTTGACTGGACGGACTCAGACAGTGTGTGTACAGGGTAGATACTCAGACAGTTTTCCTCTTAGGTATGGTGTGCCTCAGGGTTCTGTACTGGGGGCCCGTCCTTTTTGTCTGTATGCTAGTCCTGTATCTGACGTCATCAGTGGTCACGCCATGTCGCATGAGAGCTTTGCTGATGATACTCAGCTTCATCAGTCGGCTCCCCTTGCTGAAATTGACTCACTGATTTCTCAGATGCGGGGCTGCATTGCAGACCTGAAGGACTGGATGACAACCAACAAACTACAACTAAACGACGACAAGACGGAACTCATGTTCGTGACAAAACAGCCTAACCATCCTTCTCTGCCTTCAACTGTCACTATCAATGACTGTACTGTCTCTGTCTCCACCTCTGTCCACAGTCTAGGGTCATTCTTGACCAATCCCTCACCTTTGAGAAACAGGTTTCAAATATTTGCAAGATTGCCTATTTAGAACTACGAAAATCAGCTCCGCACGTCACCTTCTCTCTATAGATGCTACAAAACTCTCATTTGTGCATTTGTCTTATCTAGAATAGATTACTGCAACTCACATTTGGCCGGCCTTCCAAAATACCCGATAGAAAGATTACAGCAAATTCAAAATCATGCAGCCGAGTAGTCCGTAGAGCAGGAAAATATGATCACATTTTGCCTCTACTTCACTCTCTTCACTGGTTATCTGTCCAAACCGTATCTCGTACAACATCTCAACTCTCCTTTCTCTGCTCTCTTTGAAAATGGACCTTCTTATCTCACAGATCTCCTTAAAATCTACACCCCCTCTCGACAACTACGCTCCTGTGCTGACGACCGCCTTCTACGAATGACTCGCTTCAGGACTACTACTGGTGAAAGATCTTTCTCTTTTCAAGCTCCAGCGACGTGGAACAGACTGCCAGACTCTCTCAGACATTCAGATTCTATCCCTTCTTTCAAGTCTAAACTTAAAACCCATCTATTTTCTCATAATTAATCAATGCTGTGGGGGGGGGGGGGGGTGGGGGGGGGACCTAACTCATAGCCGTCTGGGCCTTTTCAAATGTAGTGTATGTGTATGTTCTTCATTACATGTATTTGTTGTATGACTGAATGTTATGGGATTAAGTGTTTGTAGTGCTACTTGAAAAGTAAGTGAATGTCACACTCGTAGGATTAGGATTTGTTTGTTATTGTAGTAATAGTATTTGTAGCTAGGTGTAGGGTGTACTATTGTATATGAGAAGGGTGAATGTAGTATGACTTTGTAAAGCGCTTAGAGAAATTCGTTTGATTAAGCTCTATATAAGAACCATTATTATTATTATCATTATTATGACTTGTCCGGTCAACAAGTGTCCCGCTGGTCCATATGTTCACAGTTCCCGTCCAGAACAGTCCTGTTGGACCGTGTTGTAATTGTTCATGTCCTCAGCCGTGCTAATGGTCCACACTGCTATTGTTCGTATCCATAAGTGTCTTATTGGTCATCACTGTGATTGTTCCTGTTCTTAATGTCCTATAAGCCCTAACTGTAATTTCCCTGTCCCTAATGTCATATTCGCCGTAACTGTAACTGTTCCTGTCCCTAATGTCATATTGGCCCTAACTGTAACTGTTGCCGTCCCTAATGTTATATCGGCCCAAACTGTAACTGTTCCCGTCCCTAATGTCATATTGGCCATAACTGTAATTGTTCTTGACCCCAATGTCCTATTGGCCCTAACTGTAATTGTTCTTGACCCAATGTCGTATTGGCCCTAACTGTAACTGTTCTTGTCCCTAATGCCATATTGGCCCTAACTGTAATTGTTCTTGTCCCTAATGTCGTATTGGCCCTAACTGTAATTGTTCTTGTCTCTAATGTCTTATTGGCCTTGGCTGTAACTGATCCTGTCCACAAGTGTTTTAATGGTCCTCACTGTAATTGATCCTGTCCACAAGTGTTTTAATGGTCCTCACTGTAATTGTTCTTGTTCACAAGTATTTTAATGGTCCTCAATGTAATTGTTCCTGTCCACAAATGTTTAATGGTCCTCGCTGTAATTGTTCCTGTCCAAAACTGTCTTGTCATACTTAACTGCAATTGTTCTTGTCCACAAACCGTCATATTGGTCCTGCGAGTATTTGGTTCTGTCCATTGCAGTCCTATTGTTCCGTGCTTCCATTATTCCTTTCCAGAACTGTCCTTCTCATCCTTACTTCCATTGTTCTTGTCCACAACTGTTCTTTAGGTTCTCGACATTAATTGTTCTTGTCCGTTACTGTCCGACTATTCCTCACACGGAATGGTTCCCATCCATAACTGCCTTATTGGTTCCAGCACTGGTTGATCTAGTTCATAACTATGCTAATGGACCTCCCTGTGCATCTGTCTGTCCATCACTGTCTTACCGGTCTTCAGTTTTGTAATCGTGTCTGTCTAGAACTTGCCTATTAGTCCTTGTTCTGAATGTTCCTATTCAGCTCTATTTATCCGTCACCGCTGTTGTTCATGTCCATAACTTTCTTATTGGTCTTCGTTGTCAAAGCTCTTATTCATAATGAACCCAACCGGTCATCACAGAGAAATGTCCTGTCCTTAACTGTCTTGTTGGTCCTCATTGTTCTTTATGCTGTCCATGGTTATCCTATTGTGCTCACTGGAGGCGTTTCAGGCCAAAAGCTGTCATTGTTCCTACCCTGAAGATTCCTGTTGGTTCTCACCATGATTGTTCAAGGTCGTAACTGTCCCGCTGGTTCTCACTGTGACCTTTCCCACCCATAACTGTGCTATTGTCTCTCTGTAGTTGCTCCTGCCCATGATTGTCCTGCTCGTCCTCAGTGCAATTGTTTCACTTCATAGCTGTGCAGTTGGTCCTGATTGTAATCGTTCTCTTCCATATCTGTCCTAGTGGCCCTCCTTGTAATTGTTCCTCTCCATTTCTGTCATAATGATAATCAGTGTAATTGTTCCTCCTTGGTAGTGTCCTAATGGTCATCATCATAATTGTTTCTGTCTACAGCTGTCCCATTGGTTCTCATTTTGGATGTTTCTCTCCGTAATTGTCTTATCGGTATTACTGAAAATATCCATGTCCACCACTCTCCTATAGAACCTCACTTGATTGTTCCTGTCCTCATCGGTCCTGTGAACCGTCACTGTAATTGTTTCTGTTTACAACTGTTTTATTGTCCTCACTGTAAAGGTTGCTGTCCATGTCAGTTCCATTAGCCATCACTGTAATCGTTTCTGTTGACAACTGTTTTAATGGTCTTCACTATAAAGGCTCCTGTCCAATGTTGCCTTTTTGTTCCTCACTGGAACTATTCTTTTTTTTTTTTCTTTTTTTTTTTGCTGTCCCAACCTCTGCGCCACCTCAGAGGTGGTGCACCCACGCCGCTCATTCCGACACCCCGTCCACAGCCACAGCCCGGTCGACCCCACCCAGCCCCGGCACCGGCAATCCACAGGGAGCACTCAATGTCAAGTCGTTAAGAGGCAACCCACCGGAGGAGACACTGCACTGCTGCCGAGTCACTTCGGTGGTGTTCAGTGGCGCCTGTTCTGATCTAACATACGCAGGACACCACCTACTAAGCCCCTACTGACGACAATAATTGCTTAGTCGCGGAGCCGGCGTGAGTGAGCTCTCCCTCCGGAGGGCGCCACCACGTCCGTCCACCGACAGACCCGCCGATACCGGTGACTCCGACGGAACCGAACCAAAGCCACAGACGTGGAGAGGACATCGAAATTGAGGTCACCATGAGAGCAGGGCATGAAGGGCCACAGAATTTGAGACATTTTTTTAATGCTGATCAATGAGAATGAGGATGATTAAGATGATGCTACGGATTTCCATTTCGGTCTGAGACTACATGACAGGGCTGTACTCTACGCTTCCTTTCATAATATATCCCGGCGTCAACCAGGCCCGAGAGATACAGGCACCTGCAGTGTTGCTCAGGAAATTTGAGCAACACTCTCAGAAACGCATCCATTAAGTGGATGAAGCTCGACTGTGTGGTCCCAGTCTTCCCAACTGAGTCCGCAGCAAACTCAACTCTGGGTAGGAGCCGGTCGGGGCAGAAAAACCCACATGACTTCTGATGGATTCGAACCCACGACCTCCCAGCCGGGAGTCCGCGACGCTAACCACTTCGCCACGGCGGCGGGTCACTTGTCCTATCCATCCTCACTGTAATTAGTCCAGTCCACAGATGCCCTATTGGTCATCACTATAATTGTTTATGTCCATTACTTTCCGACTATTCCTCGGTGTTCTTGTTCTTATCACGAACTGTCCCTTTGGGTCCTCAGTGAGGATGGTCTCTTCATGACTGCAGTGTTCAGTGTATTTGCTGTTGTTCACAACTGTTCCATCAGTTCTCATTGTGATTGGTGCATCTAAAACTGTCCTACGGGTCCTCTGGGCAGGCGTTTCTGTCCAAAACTATCCTATCTGTCCTCACTGTCATGGCTCCTGTCCCGAGCTGGCCTAGTGGTCAACACCCTAATTATCCCTGTCCGTAAATGCCCCACGTGTTCTCTGTGAATTTGTTTCCCCTTAACTGAAGGGAAAAAACTCTAAGGAGATCTTGACAGCAGATGGTCTTCAGAAAATACCCCCCCCCTCTCCTGCCTCAGACAAGTGTGTCGACCCTGAACTCATAAATCCCAGATGCCCTTCTTCTGCCAACTTTTTTTTTTCTCGCATTAGAAGGTGGAGCAAGGGATTTGTGGTCTCATCAGCCTATGGTTTTATGAAAACAGCTCGGGGTTTCCCGGTCAGAAGAGGACCAGAACCTGAAGGCAAGGGCAAAGGCAGACGAGAAGAGTTTCAGCTGGATCTGGCCGAGGAGAAAACAAAAGTCAGCTTCACAAGCTAATATTCCTCAACTTAGAACAGGTGTCCCATTAGCAATGAGGTAAGAGTCCGCCTGAAAAGCACACCTACCAAGTTGCGGGTTCGAATCCTGGCAGGGCCAGGGGAACATTTATTTTGCAGTATAAGGTCATATGGGAGTCATGACCTGGATGCGGCCCGGCCCCCTCATCGCCAAAACACTTGTCTGAGGAGGGGGCGTGTCTTCTTTGAAGAGCTGCTGCTGTCAAGCCCTCCCCAGCGTTTGTTGCTATTTCCGCCAAACTGTCCCGTTGTTCCTCGCTATACTTGTTCTTTTCCGTAATTGTCCTATCGGAAGTATTCCAGTCTGTGAATTGCCTTTTTGCACCCGACTATGGTTGTAAATGTCCTGCCTGTTCCCGCTGTGTTTCTTCTTTTTCGTTCTGTTTTCACTTCAATTGTTCCAGATCAAATGTGAATTTCTGAAGGGAACAAGGTCCATTTTGCAGGCGAGTCCATCATCTCCGTGTGAAAAGACCAAGTATTAATAAACGTGTTGTGTGTGTGTGTGTGTGTGTGTGTGTGTGTGTAGTGTGTGTGTGTGTGTATTTGTGTGTGTGTGTGTGTGTGTATGTGTGTGTGTGTGTGTGTGTGTGTGTGTGTGTGTGTGTGTGTGTGTGTGTGTGTGTGTGTGTGTTTGTGTGTGTGTGTGTGGTGTGTGCGTGTGTGTGTGTGTGTGTGTGTGTTGTTTTGTGTGTGTGTGTGTGTGTGTGTGTGTGTGTGTGTGTGTGTGTGGTGTTTGTGTGTGTGTGTGTGTGTGTGTGTGGTGTGTGTGTGTGTGTGTGTATGTGTGTGTGTGTGTGTGCGCGCGCGCGCGCGCGTGCGCGCGCGCTGACAATGGGTGCAGCCGTCGTCTGTATGGCCTGTCTTCGATGTTCTCGTCTTCGGATGATGTTGGCGGTTGTGATGCTGCTGATGGCAGTAACTGCCTTCGCCGTGTGTTTTGAGGCCTGCTAGTCAGAGGCAATCCAGTTGAGTAGACTGCTTAGGAGATATACACAATAGCCCATCACAAACACTGATCCACACATCCAGTCCTAAGTAGAACAAGGAATAATCATTGTATCCATTTTTTAACATTGTCATTGGGAATAGAGACAGTACAGCGAAGGGCCACAGACTTAACTAATTTGTCACTCCCTGAGGGAGCGAAGCGATTCAAAATGTCCGACCATCGAAGAAGTCTTTTAGAGATGGTCTGAATCGGACGTGTGGAACAACTAGAAAGTATTCAGGAGAGCGCAGACTTCTGCCACAGTTGAAGAGATCCGAATCTGTCCTTTGAAGTGGTCCTGCTGTGAAGTTTAATGGCTTTAAATTTACGGTGCACAGTCCATCTTTCTGCCCCAGTTCATTAGAGTCACTGTCATAGTGTTTCATAATCTTGCTGACTGGCGGACACAATAATCAACAGATGTGAACGAAAATATTCAGCAGTCGAAAAATCACACTGTTTCCCTCATCCTGCTTAAAGTTCTGCTGCCTTATTTTTCAGGTCACGTGGCCTTGTTGACTTGGACCAAGCCGAACACATCGTGGTTGAGCGTCAACCAAGTTGTTGAAGACAGCAAACAGGCACGCCCCACCACTGGGAGTTCGTACTTCAGATCCGGTGGAGTGGCAGCGAAGTGTGTGCTACGTCCCCAATTGTTTCTTCAGAAGTGCCAGACCTTTTCATCTGGGCGGAATAAAGCAGATCTTCTGAAATCCTCAAGCCTTACAGAATCAGATTATGTTCAAGTTGGAGCTCTTACCACTAACAGATATGCCTGCTATCACTAAAGGAATGTCACGCAAAACATTATGCTATCTAATTAGCCCCAGAAATGGTTCAGTCCAAAATAAAACGTGAACTCTAGAAATTCTACAAACTCCAGGTTCCCATACCTTGAACTGATCTATTAAAATGAGTCTTTATTATTCTGGCCCTTTCCTCTGGAACTCATTTCCGCCTGAGCTTAAATGCCATCAATGCTGAGAATCTTGATTGTTTCCATAGTTTGCAGACTTTCACTAGCTACATTG